>CM042141.1:85880009-85965009 GCA_023376005.1 Doryteuthis pealeii | reverse complement strand
TATTTACTCATTTTTTTTTATTTGTTTATTCTCTACCTCGCGACCCTCCCACCAAGTCACAACATCGGCTATAAACACTTTTCATACCACCAATCTCTCCTCTTAGTTCTTTTGTAAGCTATTATTTTAAGTATTATTATCTCTCTTTCACAATTTAACTCAAAATACTTAGAGAGAGAGAGAGAGAGAGAGAGAGAGAGAGAGAGAGAGAGAGAGAGAGAGAGAGAGAGAGGGGGATTCTGTTTCTAGAAATTCCATTTTTAATACCCATTATTATTCATTTCCTTTTCTTTTTTTATTTCTCTTTTTTTCCCAATTCAATTCTTTATTGGCTATACACACACTGATTAGCGTGTTGTCTTAACAATGCTTAAAAAAAGACGAATCCTCGCGAGGTTTTCACGAAGTACTCCATAGATCTAGCCTTGTGTCTGACAGGTATTTTCATTAATTCCCTCTCTCCTACTCACCTATGAATATATGTTACAATTGAGGTAATGTGACTCCGATTATCATGTGTGTTGAGAAAGTATTCGCTCTAGTGTACAACAAATATTTCACTATTATCTAATTAAATTCTGTTACGCGTAATGAGTGTAATTATTACTATTATTACAGTGTAATAGATAGTCTAGCAAACCATTGATAGTGAGTTCGATTCTCACTGAGTGCCCCATACTTGTGCCAGACTAAGCATAACTTAGTAAATGACAACTAAGTTTTACCTAGTCCGATTTAAGGATAAAATATGAGGAAATGGAGGGAGGGATGATAGGAAGACTGTTTTGCGCCAATATTTTGTCTGATAGTCGTGAAAACTGACGTTGAGTTTAGGTAACCGTCGTGGTTAGCAAGTTAGTCTCGCACATCCATTACAACTGAACAGCGAGTTCAATCCTTGTTGGTGTCCCATAAAAAAAAAAAAAAAAACTTAATAAAGAAAGACCTTGTGTTGATCCGGCCGGGTGGGCGGGAGGTCCGGAAAATAATATTCAAAATTCTGAGTTTTTATTTATTGTACCTGAGTTTTAAGAAAAAACACCAACCATTGACTCTTAAAAAAAGAAAAGAAAAAAAAAGAATGCCATTATTTTATCCAATCTAAAAAGGAAGACCCCCACCCCTTCCATATGCCCCCGTTTTCTATCGTTTGGCTTTCCAACTTCGGCTTCGTTTATTTCCCGATTGTTCTAGATTTTTCTTTTCGTCTTTCTCTCTTTCTTTCTTTCTTCTTTTCTTTCTTTCCTTTTTTTTCTTTCTTTCTTCTTCTCTTTCTTTCTTTCTTCCTTTCTTTCTTTTTTCTTTCTTCCCCTTTTCTTTCTTCTTTCCTTTCTTTCATTCCTTTCTTTCCTTTTTTCTTTCTTTCTTTCTTTTTCTTTTCTTTCCTTTTTTTTTTCCTTTCTTTCCTTTTTTCTTTCTTTCTTATTTCTTTCTTTCTTTCCTTTTTTTCTTTCTTTCTTCTTCTCTTTCTTTTCTTTCTTCCTTTCTTTCCTTTCTTTCTTCCCTTTTCTTTCTTTCCTTTTCTTTCTTTCTTTCCTTTTCTTTCTTCCTTTCTTCCTTTTTTTTCTTTCTTTTTTTTTTCTTTCTTTCTTTCCTTTCTTTCCTTTCTTTCTTTTCTTTTCCCTTTTCTTTCTTTCTTCTTTCTTTCTTCTTCTTTTCTTTTTTTTTCTTTCTTTCCCTTTCTTTTCCTTTCTTTCTTTCTTTCTTTTCTTTCTTCCTTTCTTTCTTTCTTTTCTTTTTTCTTTCTTTTTCCTTTTTTTCTTTCTTTTCTTCTCTTTCTTCTTTCTTTCTTCCTTTCTTTCCTTTTTTCTTTTTTCTTTTCTTTCTTTTCCTTTTTCTTTCTTTCTTTTTTTTTTTCTTTCTTTCTTTCCTTTTTTCCTTTCTTTCTTTCTTTTCCTTTTTTTCTTTCTTTCTTTTCTCTCTTTCTTTCTTTTCTTTCTTCCTTTCTTTCCTTTTTTCTTTCTTTCCCTTCTTTTTTTCCTTTTCTTTCTTTTCTTTCCTTTTTTCTTTTTTCCTTTCTTTCTTTTCTTTTCTTTCTTATTTTCTTTCTTTCTTTCCTTTTTTCTTTCTTTCTTCTTCTCTTCTTTCTTTTCTTTTTTCCTTTTTTTTCTTTTTTCTTCTTTTTCTTTCTTTCCTTTTCTTTTCTTTCCTTCTTTCTTTCTCCTTTCTTTTCTTTCTTTTCTTTTTTTTCTTTCTTCCTTTTCTTTCTCCCTTTCTCTCCTTTTTTCCTTTCTTTCTTTCTTTTCTTTCTCCTTTCTTTCTTTCTTTCTTCTTTTCTTTCTTTGTTTCGTTGTTTGTTTCTTTCCTTTTCTTTCTTTTTCTTTCTTTCTTTTCTTTCTTCTTTTCTTTCTTTCTTCTTTTTCTTTCTTTCTTCCTGTCTTTCTTTCTTCCTTTCTTTTTCTTTCTTCTTCTTTTCTTTCTTTCTTTCTTCCTTTCTTTCCTTTTTTTCTTTCGTTCTTTCTTTCTTTTTTATCCACTCTATACACTTCTCTCTTAACTTTTATTTCCCTTTTAACTTTCTCAGACGCTTCTCTTAGTCGTTTAGGGTGTGTTCTTAAGTTATTGCCTTACAATTCATTAACTCTTTAACCTTCTTCAAACGCTATCTCTTCTTGTTCTCTTCGTCTGCGTGTTCTATCACGTCAGTCTTTCTCTTCAATTGATATTTCAAGAACTAAAAATCGATTCTTCTTTCTTCTTCTTCTTTTCATTCAAAGATCATTACGAACGGGAAAGAAATGATTTTGGTGATTTCATTTCTCTCCATTCTCTAGTATTTCTCGTAAAGATGACGTAAGACATTTTCCCCCTATTTTCAGCGTATTTCATTATCCTTATTCTTTCTTGATTAAATGTCATAGATAGATAGATAGATAGATAGATAGATTTCATCTTTCTTTTAATCTATGTATTTATCTAGAAAATTGGCTCTGTGTCAAACTAATTTATTAGATTAATTTGGCGCGGGGCCACAATAGCCGGGTTCCCAATGAGGTTCGAATTCACCGGGATGAAGAAATTTCGAAAAAGGATAAAGAAACAAGAGAAGAAATATATACGGTGTGTGTGTGTGTGTGTGTGTGTGTGTGTGTGTAACTAAAATCAGACTGACACAAGGCCACAAGAGCGAGTACCCGATGAATTTCGTGAAAGAATTACAGAAGTTAAAAAAGGGAATTAGGAAATACCTAATATATATATATGTGTGTGTGTGTGTGTGTGTGTGTGTGTGTGTGTGTGTGTGTGCTTAATTGAAGTCGTACCTAATTTTGAAAATCAATTAATTAATAATTAATGAATTAGGCGGGCATACCTATTCAAATGTAAGGCTAAACAAATCGAGAAAAATCAATCTCTGTATGTACATTTCGGCCTATTAGGCTTCATCAACAGAGCTATAGACAGGAAGACCGCTTTGTGCGTGATTCGAACCCTGACTGTCAAGCTGACAGGCGGGGACTCTAACCATTACACCTGCTGGCCTTTTCCCAGATTTTTCGGCCAAAATGTACATACAGAGAATTTTCGGCCGAAATGTACATACAGAGATTGATTTTTCTCGATTTGTTTAGCCTTACATTTGAATAGGTATGCCCGCCTAATTCATTAATTATTAATTAATTAATTTTCAAAATTAGGTACGACTTCAATTAAGCACATATTCTCCCAAAAATTGTCGGCTAAAAAAGCCATATCAAAAACACATTGTTTGTTTGTTTACTTTTCATATATATATATCGTGCCCATATTATATTTCTTTTTAAAAAAATAAATTTTAATCTATTCATCTCATTTTCCCTCCACTTCTTTTTATTCTTTAATCGTTTTGAAATCCTTCATTTATTTCACTTCTTGTCTTTCACCCTTGCTTAACAGTTCTTTCTTTCTTTCTTTTATTCAGTTCACCTATTCCCCAATTCTCAATCATCTTTCTTTCTTTCTTTCTTTTTCTCAGTAGATCTCCCCTTCCTCCTCTGACACTTCCCCCTACATATTCTCTCCTCTTTCTATAAAGTCTCTATATCTCTAACGCTGTCTGTTCAATGTTTGTCTAAAGTCTTCAAAAAGTGGCCTAGTCCATCTATTAATATCTTAAAACCGCCTCCCCCTTCCTTCTTTATTTCATCTGACTGCCCGGAATATGCCTATGTATGGATTGCACTTCACCCTTCTTTATTTTATACCAATAACAAACGAGTCTCCTCCCACTATCCCCACTTCGTGCCCTCTTTCAACACTTCTCTCACACTGTAAGTTCTATCTGTATGTGAGTGTGTCTGTACACACACACACACACAGACACACACACACACATATACATATATATATGTGTGTGTGTTGTATGTATATATGGTGTGTGTCTGTCTGTGTGTTAGTCTTTACGTTGTTGTAAGTGTGGACAGAAGATTCGTTATTTTCTTCTGCTTTAATTGTTTTATTTGTTTATTTTGTCTAGACTTCCATCAGTTCTTTCTCTTTCTTTCTTTCTTTCTTTCTTCTCTTTCTCACTACATCATACACACACATATGAGCACATACAACGATTCTCTTCTTAAGTCACCCACTTTATCTGTCGTTTCTTAGAAACACCCCCCCCTCCCATTACGAATTTCTATTATCAGCAGTTCATTTTATTTATTTATTTTTTGACTTTCTTTTCACATCACTTCTTTTGAGTATTATTCTTAACCCCATCACAAAAAAATGATATATATTGCATACATTATACATTTTTCTTTTCTTTTCTTTCTTTCTTTCTCTCTCTCTCTTTCTTTCTTTCTTTCTTCCTTCCTTCCTTTCTTTTCTTTAGTTCTTCCTTTCTTTCCTTCTTATAACTAAAATGGTAATGACGTTGCCTTTAGTATCAATAATTATAGTATATAGTTATTTACTAAGCTTAGCTTAGACGCGGCACAAGGCCAGAAGTATGGGGCGCCCAGTGAGAATCGAACTCACTATCAATGGTATGCTAATCTAGCTTGCTAACCATTACACCACATGAGGTGCCCTAGGTATTTACTAAGCTTATCTCAGATGTGGCACAAGGCCAGAAGTATGGGGCGCCCAGTGAGAATCGAACACACTACCAATGATCTGCTAATCTAGCTTGCTAACCATTATACCACATGAGATACACAGTTATTTACAAAGCTTATCTCAGATGTGGCACAAGGCCGGAAGTATGGAGCGCCCAGTCAGAATCAAACTCACTATCAATGGTATGCTAATCTGGTTTGCTAACTATTTCATTACATGGGATGCCCTAGTTATTTACTAAGCTTATCTTAGATGTGGCACAAGACCAGATGTATGGAGCGCCCAGTGAGAATCGAACTCACCAATAGTCCGCTAGTTAGCTCGCTAACCATTACACCACTATGACTCAAGTCAAGATTGTTGACCTCTTGGCTGAGATAGTTGCGTTATTTCCCCACTACTGTTACCAATGGTCGGTGTTCGAACCCAGTTAAAAGAAAGAGAGAAAAAAAGGGGGGAAGCCGATATTTCGAATGTTGTTGTTCAATGCAGGAAGAGTATTTTCATTTGGAGGATTGGCGCAACACAGTCTTTTGCCTCGCATATAACCTATATTAAATTGGCGTTGTTAATAAAGGGGGGGGAGATTTGAAACAGAATTTCAAATGTCAATTTTCAAGGCAATTAATCATTCTCCCACTCTCCCATATCTAAGTTGACGCTACATAATCTCTTTTTGGGCGGTATGTTTGTATACTTGTAAAATCAGCAGTACCCACCACGCAAGCCGCTAGCGTAAACATAAGTCTGTCTCATTCAGTTCATATCTGTTTGTCTAAAAAAGCACCTACGAATTTCTTCATGTTTTCTTCATTTCTACTGCAGATTTTTATCTCGCATAGAAATGTCAGTTCATTCTTAATTTTTTTTCTCCCTTCTTCCATTACGTATTTTGAAATTATTTCACGTCGCTGGTCCCCCCCCCCTTTAATGCGTTTCTTCTTCTTCTTCTTCTTCTTCTTCTTCTTCTTCTTCTTCTTCTTCTTCTTTTCTCATCCTCGTTGATATTCTTCTTCTTTTCATTCTCTTCTTCTTCTTCTCTTCTTCTTCTTCTTCTTCTTCTTCTTTCTCTTCTTTCTCTCTTCTTCTCTCGCCCTCGTTGATATTCTTCTTTTCATTCTCATCTTCTTCTCCTCCTCTAACAATCAACGATCTTCTTCTTCTTCTTCTTCTTCTTCTTCTTCTTCTTCTTCTTCTTCTTCTCTCTCACTCTCGTTGATATTCTTCTTTTCATTCTCATCTTCTTCTCCTTCTTATTCTTTCACTCTCATTGCTCTCTCTTTCTCTTCACTTCAGTCATTATTTCTTTTCACTTTCCTTTCTTTGTCCCTTTTTATTCATTTCTAACAGTTGTATTCTTCTTGCCTTTCTTTCTTTTTTTTCTTTTTTCGTTCGCTTCCCTCCTTCTCTTAATGGAATTTTCCTATCCATTTATATTTTCTCGTTCTTTCTTTTTTGATATTTTTCTTTCTTTCTTTCTTTTTTCAGCTCTTCTCTCCAATTTTATTTTCACCCCCCCCCAACGCCATGTTTTCTCTCTTCATCCGTTCTTACTCTTCCTATCCCGCCTTACTCTCCATTATCTCCCTAGAAACTCAAGCTCTATTTCGCCTCAATTATTTCCTTTGCCATCCTTCTGTTTCTTTCGCCTTAACACTCTAACTAAATCGATATCTAACATTCTCCATCCATTACAAAGTGTTCCAATATATATATATATATATATATATATATATATATATATATTATGTCTGCGTACTTATTTTGTAATAATACCCTGGTTTGTTCTTTAACTTGTATTTCTACCTATCTCCTTTCTATGTACATTTTCTTTTCTTTCTATTTTTAACAATCTTACTGCATATTTTTATGTATTCTCCTTCTCTTTCTTTGATCATTACGTATCTCTCCCCTTCAGTTCTCTACTTCCTCCTTCTATATTATCTACTTTTTCAATACCTCACTCTTTCTTTAGACTTTGCTACTTCTATATCTTTTTCTCTCACTTCTACTCTTGTTATATTTTCTCATATGCCCTTCCTCCCACTATATTTAATTCTTTGTATTATTCACTCTGTCGATAAGTCATTATCTCTCTCCCCCCTCTCTCTATTTGGTGATGTAAGTTTACAACATTGTTCCCCCTTCCTATCCCCCTTCCGTCATTGATCCTTCCTTGGTTATTTCACAATCATTTTCCTCTCTACGTAAACATTTTTAACTCCCTTAGACACTCTCTCGTTTCTTTACCCACTCCCTTTATATTACCTTCCTTTCTCTCTCGTTTTCACCTTCATGATAATGTCTGTATTTCCTAGTCTTTCACTCTCTCTTTTTTTTCTTACTCTCATTTATAGCTTAGTTCCTTTCCTTCGTTACCTTCCCTGTTTATAAACTCTTATCGCAACATTTTTCTCTTTCGCCTTTTCTGTACACGTCATTATTCTTCTCTTGCCTTTTCTCTCCCTGTAAATCTCATTAACAGTCTTTGTTTCCCGCTCTATGCGTAAGCTATTATTTCCCTCATCTTCTCCATTCCTCTCCCTCTATTTATTACGTTCCCCTCTGACTCTCGCCTTTTATCTACCCCTCTCTTTCATTCCCTCTGTAAATCCCAGTCCCCCTCACTTATTTCACTTTCTTTGTCAGTGTCAGCGCCTCTCTTTACCCCTCCCTCTTATTTTATTGTTATTATTCTTCACCCTCTCAATATAAAACCTGCTTTCTCTCGCCTGTCTTTCTCTTCATGTATCAAGTTAATATATATGCTTCGAGTCTTCCTTAAGCAACCTCCTCCTACGCAAAGTCGGCGTCACTCCCACTGTTTCTAGTTTCAACCTCCTACTTTTAACCGACTTAAAATGTGTTTTTTGTGTTCCTCCTACTCTTTCTATATATTTGGTTCCTCCCACTCTGTCTTATATTCTTATCACTCTCTATTAATCTGTTTCCTACTCTTTCTATATTATTTGCCTCCTACTTTGTCTTCTTATCTTCTCTCTATATTAGATTGTTTCTCCTTTTCTGCTTATAAATTTGTCTCGCTTTGTTATTTCCCCACTCTCTCTATCTGCTCTTTATTCTCTTTCTTCATACTACGATCTTTATTCTCTTGTTGTTTACCCTCATTTCCCTTCCTTATTTTTAAAAATGTTATGCCACCTCCCCTCCATTGTCAAGTTTTTCTCACTCTCTCTTTTAACCGGCTTCTCTCTCTTTCTCATTCTCTTTTCATCGGCTCCTCTCTCTTTCTTCCTCACTCTCTTTTAACCGGCCTCTCTTTCTTTCTCGTTCTCTTTTAACCGGCTTCTCTTTCTTTCTCACTCTCTTTTAACCGACTCCTCTCTCTTTTCTTTCTCACTCTCTTTTAACTGGTTTCTCTCTCTTTCTTTCTCGTTCTCTTTTAACAGGATTCTATCTCTTTTTCTTTCTCACTCTCTTTTAACCGGTTTCTCTTTTTCTTTCTCACTCTCTTTTAAATGGCCTCTCTTTCTTTCTCGTTCTCTTTTAACCGGCTTCTCCCTCTTTCTCACTCTCTTTTAATCGGCTTCTCTCTCTCTTTCTTTCTCACTCTCTTTTAACCGGCTCCTCTCTCTTTTTCTTTCTAACTCTCTTTTAACCGGCCTCTCTTTCTTTCTCGTTCTCTTTTAACTGACTCCTCTCTCTTTTTCTTTCTCGTTCTCTTTTAACCGGCTTCTCCCTCTTTCTCACTCTCTTTTAATCGGCTTCTCTCTCTCTCTTTCTTTCTCACTCTCTTTTAACCGACTCCTCTCTCTTTTTCTTTCTAACTCTCTTTTAACCGGTTTCTCTCTCTTTCTTTCTCGTTCTCTTTTAACCAGATTCTCTCTCTTTCTTTCTCACTCTCTTTTAATCGGCTTCTCTCTCTCTCCCCCTCTCTCTCTCTCTCTCTCTCTCTATTACTCTATCACTCGATATCCGATTGACTATGTTTAGCTTAGTACCGTACAAGGCCAAGTTTAGAGATATGGTGGTAGGAAGACAATGTTGCGCCAAATATGTGAAAATAAAACTTTATTAAAAATCATCATTCGAAATTCTTGCTTACCTAGGCTCGAACATTAAACAACGAATCAAACATTAATTAAATTATTAATATTAACTAAGCACAGCGATAACAACGATAGAACAGTTTGTAAGGATCGAACCCACAATAGCAGCAATTGCGTTGACTAGCTTGTTCAACTATCACTCTACAGCAGGGGACCAACTCCTTTCTCCTCTGCCTATTGTAGCCTCGTAATCTCTACTACCACATTTTATTCTTTTTAGTCTCCTTTACTCTTTCTTTTTTTTCTCTTTAATGATTCTTACTCTTTCTTTTTACAAAATAAATAAATAATAAGATATCTCATTGACTTGTTTTCTCTTTCTCTTTTTCTTTTCTACGTCTTCAATTTCTCCCCCTTTCATTGTGCTTCTTATTAAGCTCCTCTCTTTCTTTACTTGTTCACTCCCATAGTCAGTCATAACTTACTCTCTTTTGTCTTTCTTCTCCTACTCATTCCTCCCCTTCTCTTTACTACTTTATCTTCTATTCTGTCTTTATCATTTATACACTCATTCTTATACTCCTTTTTCTTTTCTTTTTCTTTTTTGTCATTTCTATTCCGTTTTAGTGATTCTATTCTCCCTTAACTACAACCTTTTACCTCTCTCTCTCTTTTTAGTTACACCCTCTTTCTCTAACACTATACACACGTCCACTTTCTTCTCTGCAGTTATTTTCAATTCCAACGACATACACTGAAATTCCCACTCTCTCTTAAACTCTAATCCCATTCCAAATCTTCAAATCCTCCCTATCAACCTCTTCTCACTTTTTTTCTCCTACCCTCTTTATTTTTTTGTACATTTCTAATTCCTCCCTTACTTTCTAGTTCTTTAGTCTTTAACCTTCTCCCACTCTCTTTATATGTGCCCCTTCTTTGCTGTTGCGTTTCTCTCTTTGTCTTTAATGCAGAATAATTTTACCTTTCTTTTTACCTGTCTTTAAAACTTCTCTTTCTTCTTCTGGACACAACAATCACTTTTTTCTTTCTTTTTTCTTTTACTGCGACTTATAATATAACTTATTTAAAACTTTTAACAGCACCACTTACCTAGGTACTAAAAACCAATAATGCTTTGCTTAGATTTGACACAAGGCTAGAACTATAGGGCGCTTAGTGTAGATCAAACTGCAAAACTAATTCGTTAACCATTATGAAGAAAAAAAACTTTATAAATCTGTTATGACATTCTCAACTGAGATCATACTGACAGTAGATATGATTTTTAAGTCAGTTACGTGATCATATTTATTTAAATCAAAATTTTCGGTTTCTTTTCTGATTTTAATCTAATCTTCTTTTTTTTTAATCATTATTTATTTAAAAAGAAACTATAAATAAAACGGATCAGTGATAAATTACTTTTACTTTCTTGGAAATGTTTTAGGAAAAAAACTGAAAAGTTTTAAAGAATATGAAGCTGAACTTAAAACCATTATTGTTTGTTTTTTTACTACTTTTTCTTTACTCTTTTAATTTTCAGTTCCTTTTTTTATCGCAAAAAAAGAAACAAAATACTAGTCAACTTCATTTAAAATAGTAATAAGTAAATGTTTCATTTTAAAATACTTTTTAAATAAATGAAATATGAAGCTAGGTATATATTTTTTTAAAAAGAAAAAAAAAAACTATATTTTCTTTGTTCTTTCACGATTTACATCAATCTGTTCACCTTTTTAGTCTACACTCTCATTTTCACAAACCTTTTCCAACTCCTTCTTTTTCTAATTGCGTACTCTATCTCTCTCTTTTTCTTTCTCTCTGTCTCTCTCCCTATCTCTATCTTGTCTTTCTGTCTCTCTCTCTCCGTTCTATATTTTTCTCTTATTTTTTTTTTTCGCAAAATTGATTACCGCCCTTTTATTTCTAGATTTTATGCTTGTTCCACCCGCGCTACTTTTTGATTTGTCAACCACGCACTCCACTTCTTACCCGACCCGGGGAAAAAAAAGAAAGAAAAAGCAAACCAAATTCACCCAGGCCTCTTCCTTGTCCACCCAATCCCTCCTTCTAAACGTGTCACCCAAGTCCATAACGATTACCACCTCTCACTTCTCTACTACTGCTTTACCTCCCTTTTTTAACGTTTCTCAATTCGGTCTTTACTTTCCTTTTCTGTTGAAAACTAAACGCAATCTGTTTCGTTCATTTTAAAACTTTCTCGCCATCTTTTGCTGTCATTATCTTTTTGTTTTCTTTTTGCTGAGGTTTTTTTAACTTTCTGATTTTTCTTTCTTTCTTTCTGTCATGTTTATTTCTTTTTTTCGTTCTTTCTTTCCCTTTTCTTTCCTCTTTCTTTCTTTCTTTCTTTCTTTCTTTCTTTCTTCTTTCTTTCTTTCTCTCACGTTTCTTTTTATCACGTTTCTTCAAGTCACGTTTCTTTCCTTCACGTTTTTTTCACATTTCTTTCTTTCTTTCACGTTTCTTTTTTTTTATCACGTTTCTTCAAGTTACTTTCAAAAGAAAGAAAAATTAATTAAAGAAAAGAAATTAAAGAAAGAAAAACTAAATCAAATAAAGAAAAAGAAAATAAAGAATGAAAGAAATAGTGAATTAATAAAAAGAAAGAAAAAGGAATGAAAGGAAAAAGTGAATTAAACAAATAAAAAGTTTAAAAAGGGTTTTTCCACTTTCATTCTTGATTTTTTTTCTTTTACTTTCTTTAATTCACTTTTTTTCATTCTTTAATTATTTTCTTTTTCCTTGAATTCATTTTTCCCTTTCTTTTCATTCACTTTTCGAATTTTCTTTTCATTTGTTTAATTCACTTTTTTTCTTTCATTCCTTTTTCTGTCTTTTTATGAATTCAATATTTCTTTCATTCTTTATTTTCTTTTTCTTTATTTGATTTAGTTTTTCTTTCTTTAATTTTTTTCTTTAATTCATTTTTCTTTCTTTTGATTCATTTTTCACTTTTCCTTCATTCTTTCTTTTCTTTTCCTTTCTTTAATTCACTTTTTTCTTTTTTCTTAAATTCACTTTTCTCTTTCATATTTTTTATTCACTGAACGGTTTTTCTTTTATTCTTTCATTCTTTTTTCTTTATTTAATTTCATTTTTTTTTCTTCAATTCACTTTTCTTTCATTCTTTTGATTCATTTTTGCTTTTCTTTCATTCGTTTTTCCTTTATTCTAGGTATACCCAATTTGTCGAAAAAATCCGTGTTTTTACAAAACAAATTTACCCCCACCCCCGTTTGAAATTTTTTTACCAAAAATCAGGCAATTATCCGATTTTAATGAAATTTTCAGTGTTAATTTATCAATGAATGAATTTTATAATGCATCAGTTATTTTATTTAAAAACTTTATGATTTTTTTCAGGTCACTTATTTTTGGGGAGCAATATATCGGTGGTGTTATATGTGATTGATACTTTTTTTCTGCATAAATAAAAAGACAAAAGATCGAAGGTATGAATATTAAAAGAAAAAAAAAATTTTTAATGAATCTGTTTGGGTAGTAAATAAGTACCAAAAATCGGAAAATGAAATGAAAATAAAAACTAAAAAAATAATTTTTGGAGTTTTTTTTTTTACTTATTTCGATAATTATTCAATTAGCTATTATCTTATAAAAGAAAAAAATTATATACATCAATATTTGTTCCGTTTAAAAGGAGGGGGTGCTAAATTTCCAATACAGTTTTTGACCAAAAAATATGGGTGATTGATACTAAAGTAAAGTAGTTATTAAAAAAATATATATATAAAATATATAAAAAAATATAAAATTCATTAAATGATAAATCAATATTGAAAATTTCATTAAATTCGGATAATTCCCTGATATTTGGTAAATTTTTTTTCAACCGTGAATGTTACAATTCATTTTGTAATGATTTTAAGCCATCTTTAAACAGCATTTCAGGCCAAACGCAAAATTGACCGAAAAAATCGTTTTAAATGTATTAAAAATAAATCACATTAAATTACATAAATTAATATGTAATATTATTTTGCTTTTTTTTTTATGGTACTACTTCTTGACTTAGATAAAAATTTGACCTTAAATAATCGATTTAATTAATTCTAATTCTTTTTAAAAATAAATACCAGCTGAATTTTTGGGTATACCTACTTTATTCACTTTTCTCTTATTTTTTTTCATTCTTTATTTTCTTTTTCTTTCTTTGATTCACTTTTTTCTTTCTTTAATTCTTTTTTCTTTTATTCACTTTTCACTTTTTCTTTCATTCTTTTCCTTTTTCTTTCTTTAATTCACTTTTTCTTCCTTTCATTCTTTTCTCTTTAATTCACTTTTCTCTTTTTCTTTCATTCTTAATTTTCTTCTTTTTTTTCCTTGAATTCATTTTTCACTTTCTCTTTCATTTTTCATTTTCTCTTTCATTTTTCACTTTCTCTTTCATTTTCTATTTTCTTTTTCTGTCTTTCATTCTTTTCTATTTAATTCATATTCACTTTTTCTTTTTCTTTTTATATTTTCACATCTACATTTCTTTCCATTGTTTCTTTCTTTTTTTCGCTTTTTTAAAACCTTTTATTAATGTTTTCTCATCAATATCTTTCATTTCGTTTTCCTTCTTTTTTCCTTTTCTCTCTTTTCCCTCCTTTTTTTTTTTTTTTTTAAATTTTCAAATTTTTAATTCTCTACCCCTCAAGTTTTTTTTACTGTTATCTTCTTCTTTTATCTTTTCTTTTACTTTTTGTTTTTGGTTTTACCAAACATTTTCTTTTCTTGTGACCTTTCTGTCCCTGTTATAAAATGTAAACATTTTTTCTTTTTTGTTCTCCCCTTTATCACACACTTTTTTAAAAATCTGACTATCTTGCTCAGTATCTGTCAATTCATATCTATCTATCTATCTATCTATCTATTTCAGTCTGTTCATATCTATCTATCTATCTATCTATCTATCTATCTATCTATCTATCTCAATCTGGTCATATCTATCTATCTATCTATCTCAATCTGGTCATATCTATCTATCTATCTATCTCAATCTGATCATATCTATCTATCTATCTATCTATCTATCTATCTATCTATTTCAGTTTGGTCATATCTATCTATTTCAGTCTGTTCATATCTATCTATCTATCTATCTAGTCATATCTATCTATCTATCTATCCTACTTTATTTTCTTTATAATTTCTATTCTTCTTTCTTTCTTTTTTCTTTCTTTCTTGAAATTCTTATTTAAAATTGCTTCATCTATACATATATAAAGAGCAGTTGTGTGTATGTATGTATGTGTGTGTGTGTGTGTATGTCCGGAGGAAACTACAAAAATAAAACTATTAACAACAAAGTAAATATAGTTACACATTCACTATCACCAGATCTTGCTTTTTGAGCAAAAATAAAGATTTGATTTATATTCGTGAAGATAATCAAAAAATAAAATTTAAATGATAACAGCATGGAATATTTTTTTGCATTTAATATTTCCAATAGTAGACATTAACGCTTCTTTTCAGAGCATCTGGATCAATGCAAAATCTTTTTTTACATAGGGATTTTAATGGGGCATCCTACAAGGATCCAACTCACGATTCAGTAATAATGGATCTGCGGGACTAACTTTAAAAGATCCCTCTCTACCCAGGTGACGCC
Source organism: Doryteuthis pealeii (assembly GCA_023376005.1). NCBI lineage: Eukaryota > Metazoa > Mollusca > Cephalopoda > Myopsida > Loliginidae > Doryteuthis > Doryteuthis pealeii. The sequence goes on along the minus strand of CM042141.1, from coordinate 85,950,324 downwards.
CGGTAGCCACTTCTAGTTTCTAATAATATATGCAAATGTCAGTGTGTCAGTATATCAGTGTGTCACATTTTTCAACTTTACTCCTAGAGGCCATAGCCCTTCATATCATACTATTTGGGAATCAGGCCGATTTCGTGATCAAATTAAAAACATCCGTGCCCGCTATCCTGAAATGTTGGATTCCCAAGTTTTAGTTACAGCGATTGTTTCAGGCAATTTTTTACGTGATTTTTTGCAACAAATGTTTTTGTATGATAACAATTTTTATAAATTGGAATAATTAACTTAATTGCCACCCGATAGGGCGGCTTTTAAGCAAGTATAGAATAAAATAAGTTCTTGGATAATGTTCCATCAAACATTCCCCTCTTCTTGAGGAAAAATCTTCTGCTCACATCAGAAACCGTTATTTTTATTAAAACAATATGAAAGATCTATTTGAAAATGTCAATATAGAAGACATTCAGTCTTTTCTTTTGGAAATAAAATTATATCATAGAATATAGACATGAACCTAATCAATACCATACAACATGGGTAATCCTTAACTATTTCCTCGTAAATTCCTACCATAAAATAAACTGAACCTTCATTTTATGTTCGGATTTTTGCAATAAATGTTTTATTTTTCTTGCACCCATTATTTTACAATACTGAATATATTTTCTTTATTCAAAAACATTTAATGCAAACATATATATTTTCTTTATTTAAAAAACATTTATTGCAAACATATTTAAAACATTTATTGCAAAAACACGGACATAAAATGAGGGTTCAGTTTATTTTATAGTAGGAATTTATGAGGAACAAGTTGAAGATTACCACAACATGATCCCCAATGATGCTAACACATTGTTAAAACTACAAAAGTGTTAATATACATACACAACATGTATTGCATCCTAACCGCTAGGCATGACATAACCCCAGACGGGTTGATATGTCATTAAAATCAATCAACCAACCAATTTGGTGAAAATAGATAAGACTATGATCCTAAGTTCTCAAAAATCAAAGTTTATGAAGAAGATTTTAGATTAAACAGAACAAAAAACTGGTTGCCATCTCTGTGTGGTAATTGATTCGTCTCATCAAGCGTCAAGCCCTAGCACCTATATGATTGTCCTTTATGGCAAGCCCCAACCCTTTTTAACATATATGTGCTAGAAGGCAGTGGCTGAGGGTCTTATTGTCCTGGGTATGGCGTTAAACTCAATCTGATGGTGAAGTTCCAGTTCTTGAGCTCGAGGAATGTGGAGTACCCTTTCATCACCATTACTCCCAGGCCCACTCTGACTCGGAGTGGTAGTACCTGTTAGGGTCCCATCTATGGGTTAAATAGAAAAAACGTGTTTATAAAAAAATATTGAGTATCCATCAAGAATGAATTTATTTCAAAACTTTGTCTGCATTAAATGATGTTGATATGCCATAAAACAAAACAAACAAACAAACAAACTGTAATAAGTAAGTGAGAGTTATCTCCTCTATTTTATGATTACCTCCCGTTTGGAGAACTCTCTAGTGAATATTAGACTATATAAACTCTCACTCAGTGTACCAATTATTCTAAGTAGAATAAAGCTTTCCAAAGTCTATCAGTGTTATTTTTTGTCATTACGCATGTTTCATGTCTCAAGTAAAAATGAATTTAGTTTTGGTAAATGCAGTCAGCAAGGAGGTTTTATTTATGGGTTCCATCTTGGAGATCATGATGGTGTTATGTTGAGCCTTTACGGCATCTCAAGAGTAAGTTGGGATGGCTTGAGAGCACACAATTATATCAAGGAATACATTTTTAGAATCTGTTAATTACTGTGTCTTTGACATTTGGCATGTTACAATATACAGGGAGAGGTAGATTCATGCCTTTGATAACACTCCTATGTATATACTGCATATCTTATTAATAATGGAGATTCGCTTCCGGTTTTTATCTGTAACAAAAACTATGTCACTGCTTATGTCACACTACCTAAAATCGTCATAACGTAGAATAAATACACTCAAAATTTGAACATGTAATGTTAGACAGTCCTCATTGGTTTTTTAAACAAGTTTTAATAAATACATACCTGGTATTATCTATCTATATATAGTTTTTTTTATTTTAATATATATTTAAAGTTATCAGAACTAAGTTTCCTTTTCAATTTTTTAATATTTTTTACTCCTTTAATAAATTTTTTTATTTTTTACTCCTTTAATAAATTTGATGATTTTACTTTACTTATGATACAAACTCTCTGATATTAAATTTTCAACTCCCATCCCCTCAGGCAATATTTATTTTACGTCACCCAGAGGGCGTTTTTCATATTTTGCTAGTATATATAATTCCTTTAGTTTGCTTACTTGCTTTCAGGAGTGCCCGGGATATTTTGGCTTAAAATTGATGAGGAAGGTCTCATTTGTCCAGAAAGCAACAAAAATTAACATCTACAGAAATGGAAGGAATTCCCTGAACTTTTTGGAATAAATGAAATTAATCAGAATGGTCCCATTTGTACAGGAAGGAAATAAAACTAGCATCTGCAGGAGTTCCCTCCCCATTAGAGGTGGTCGTCCTGAACATTTAGGAAAAAATTAATCAAAAAATCTTTATTTGTACACATGTTTACTAACACCTCTGAATGAATAGGATGTGACACAAGGTCAATTTCTTAAGCTGAGTTTAACAGGTTTGAATTCAGAGTTCTCCTTGTCCTAGACTGGTTACCTAGCCATGGTTAAAGAGCCCAGTCTGCCCTGTTATTTACCCATAGCTGGAGAGAGAATTAGATGCATACCTTTCCCAGGGGTATTAGCACCATGTAAAATGCAAACAGCTTCATCCTGGAATTGAACTCGGGCCAACAAGTCTATTTCCTACGACTCTAACCATTACACCACGCGCCTCCATTTTCAAGTTATAAGAATTATTTTACAAAAAATTATGTAAGAAATCACAAGAACCAATTGCAGTAATTAAAACTTGGGAATCAAGTTGATTCCAAAATGGTATGATATGTTGGGCTGTGGCCTCTAGAGTTTTTCTCTTCTAGACTGGTTGCCTAACCAAGGTTAAAGAGACCAGTTTACTCTACTATTTACCTATAGCTTGAGGGAGAATAGTTGGATGCATACCTTTCCCAAGGGTATTAGTGCTATGTGAAATACAAACAGCTTTGTCGGGGATTTGAACTTGGTTCACTGAGTCCATTTCCTTCAACAATAACCATTACACCACATGCCTCCATTGCACTATTTGTAGTGAAAGTAAATGGATTTCTTTTTGGTTTCTTTGTTTAATGGCATATCAACATTTTGAGGTTATCTAACACCAAAGCCATCCTTGTAGAACAACAGTAGTGGTACTATTTAATCCATAGCTGAGGGTATTAGTCTGAAAGTGAATGTAATAGTGTTACATTTCAGGTCTTTCGTCTTCTTAAGTGTGGGCTCGTTTTCCTTCTGCGTGAAACGTCACTTCAACTCCTTCTGTGGTAACCCCTGTCTTGATTAATAACAAGCCTGCACTTTCAACAAATGTTTATTTTTTGTTGACTGTGATAACTTCTAACAGTTGTCAACGCAAAGAGAGAGATAGAAAGAAGATCACAATAACAGAGTCGCTTAAATTGGATATGCTAAACTTGTCATTTACCTGTCAGCTGGCGGCTTGGAGAGGATGACAGACAGAAAAGAAACGCTGTTTCTTTTTCCGATAAGCTAATTCTAGGCTGCGTTGGGGTGTCTACCTTAATAGACCCTTTGTGGTCTCGAGTCGCTCTCCTCTAGTTCTCTCTCCCTTTCAACTATTCGAAATAGAGTGCTAGTTTTCTTATCTAAAAACATAACAAACAAAAAATTGGGTGTTTATTTGGAGGGGGGGCTGAGATGGTTTAATGGTATTTGTGTTTAGTTCAATGGGGAAAATTGATTTAATATACAAAGAAATTGATTTACAAACAGAATGAATTAAACTCATAAGTCAAGTTACCACTGTGCATCTTTAAATCAATTAAATAAGGGGAGATAACTTTATGTTTGGTTTTGGTTTGGTTTGTTTTATTTTACGGCATATCAACCTCAGTGGGTCATTTAATGCCGATAAAGTTTTGAAATAAATTAATTCTAATGGATAATCAAATTTTGTTTATAAACTCATGTTTTTCTATTTAACCCATAGATAGGACCCTAACAGGTATTACCACTCCGGGTCAGAGTGGACCAGGGAGTAATGGTGATGAAGGGGTGCTCCACATTCCCCAAACCTCCAGAAATGGAACCTCACCATCAGAAAGTTTAACGTCATTTCCAGGACATGAGATAACTTTAGTTTCCTCATTTCTTTGCATCTCTTGTTCCTTTATTTTGTAATGGTTCATAAACTGTAGATTCTTGTTAGGACAGGTTTGAGGAACAAAGAAAAAAAGATTGTATTTATTGAGTCAGTCAGTCAGTCAGTTGGTCAGTCTACTGTTGGTTTGAACAACAGCAACTGGCTAAGCACAAATGAAGCAGTGTCCAAGACAGTTGGTATTTATGGAAATAAGAATAGTCCATTCATGTATTTGGGTGATTCCATTCCTTGAGTTCTGATTGGCTGCTTGGTTTCTATGATGTTGTGGAGTTTCATAAATACCCTGTCATTCTGCAGTAGGGTTGCAGCAAGACAGGTTCGTATTAAGTTACAACTGCTTGTTGCCGTGTCTTACCAATTCGACGGTAATTGGAACTTAGCTTGATTATTCTATAGTATTCTAAAAATAGACAAAGACAGACTGACCGACGACAAAATTCAAAACTCTACCAATTAATGGACATTCTGAGAGCAGGGGAAGAAAAATAATTTCTAGTAGTAGAAGCAGAAAGGCAGTGGCCAGCAAAGGGGCCAGTCATGAATACTAATCCTCCTCGAACCGGGTGAACTGAAATACAAGTAAGCCTAAACACTAATAAGACTTTGTAAAAATGAAAATTCATAAACCAAACCACATCTTTGTAACTTGTTCATTTGATACAATTTATAATACACATATAAAGGACACATTTTGTTACGACTCAAATTTCTTTATTCATTACTTGTAATGTTTTGCTTGTTTCTTTAATGTTACATTTCACATAGAATTTACCTCCAACCAAATACAACAAGAGCACTAATATGAAAATAGACAAAACATCCAGTTTAATATCGTTTTTTGTTTTTTGTCTGTTTGTTTGTTTTTTTTTGTTTTTTGTTGCTTTATGCTCTGAAAAAAGAGACTAGAACAAGAGTTGTATACATATTCATTACATCAGATACCATTTATAATACATATATAAAGGACAATTTTGTTACGACTCAAACTTTTTTGTTCATTACTTGTAATGTTTTGTTTGTTTCTTTGATGTTATATTTCACATCAAATTTACCTCCAACTGTTACGTTTTTAAGGGCCATTCCTTGGCCTTATAGCAGAAGCGCTTATCTGGCGGAATTGGATCCTTGATAAAGAGTCCGTTGATAATGTGAATCCTGTTGGTTGCTAAAGTGTTCTCAGTTACTGGTATAAAGTATAAGTCCTTCAAGAGTTTTGGTACAGATCCGACAGTTCTATGTCTGTCCGTCCTCAAAGAGTGCAGTTTTAATCATGACCAACATGGGGGTTTAAGTATTCTATCAGGCCAGTATTATTGCTTGTGATTGGTTACAAGAGTCAATCACATGACCATGGCTAGTCTATAAATCTTAGTGGATAATTAGAGCACATCTTATATCAAGATAACCCCAACACCAACCAACATACAACAATTTATTTTACAGAATATTCTATCTAATTCAGTCCATCTTCCGAAATATAATTTTTTTGTAAATCTTACCATTTTCTTAATTAGAACAACTATCAGTAATTACCCAAATTACATTAGGCTTTTAAAATGGTCACCGATGTTTCATGTTACCCACATACGAAAAATAGTTCTCTTCAAAATTCCACAGAAATAATTCCCAGAAGACTAATAACTTTATAAGATATTCATACAAGATATAATTGGTAAATCTCTTTTATGTAGATTTATCTTTTATAAACTTCTAAAGACAAAAGTAATAAATTAGTTGTCAATTGATTAAGCATTATCCATTGGGTTTATAGGTAGTTCTTCAATCTGGAGATGTAAAATAATTACACGTTTTTATAATAATTATTACATTTTTACATTAGATGAAAAATTTTAAAGCCTTGAAAAAAGATGTCTGCTTTCTCTATCTCTGAATTATCTAATTAAGTTACTTCCTATAATGACAAATGATAACACCGATAGACTTCGGAAAGCTTTATTCTACTTAGAATAATTGGTACACTTATTAAGAGTTTAGATAGTCTAGTATTCCCTAGGGAGTTCTCCAAACGGGAGGTAATCATAAAATAGGGGAGGTAACTCCCAATTACTTATTACACTTCCCTTGCAAATCTTTGCTACCTTTGTATTACTTAATGTTTTATTGGCTTGATAAATAGTTTCATTTTTTGGGGTAAAAAATTAAATATTTTTGGCCAAATACAGTTTAGAAGAGCCTGTTTATCTCAGTCGGTAGCAGATTTACCTAAGAACCACGAGGTTCCAAGTTCAATACTGGTCCTTGCTAAATCAGCGCATGAGTATCATGGATCTGTGCAAGGAGCAGTGGGTAAAAATCTTCAGCAAAAGACTGGTCAGTCTAGTGACATTTGGTTGAAGTAATTGCTACAAAGAAGGTTCCACAAGGAAATAACTAAAAGTCTTCACATACTTTTGTACATACCAAATTTTCAGTTTTGGTAAAATGAATCCCTTTTTTAAATAAATAATTGAAATACATCCTGTAATGACAAAAGATAACAACAGAAGACTTGAAAGCTGTTTATTATTATTATTATTATTATTATTATTATTATTATTATTATTATTATTATTAGTTTTTCACACCAGCGTTAGTTGATGGTCTTTCCCTGGAGTTTGAGTGACAACAAATCTCCTCAGGTCTCCAGGACTCTTCTGAGTATTCTTCCTCAAGATACCACTGTACAAAACTACAATTTAAAATTATACAACACAGCCAAGCCAAAGAGTTTGTTGTAAGTTGGTTGGAGGTAAATTTTATGTGAAATGTAACATTAAAGAAACAAGCAAAACATTACAAGTAATGAACAAAGAAATTTGAGTCATAACAAAATGTGTCGTTTATATGTGTATTATAAATTGTATCAAATGAACAATAAGTTACAAAGATGCCGTTTGGTTAATGAATTTTCCTTTTTATAAATTCTGATTAGTGTTAAAGCTTACTTGTAGTTTGTTCACCTGGGTTGAGGAGGATTAGTATTCATGAACTTGTCACTTCGCTGGCCGCTGCCCCGTTCTTCTCTACTACTATAAAACTTCCCTTCCCCTGCTCTCAGAATGTCCGTTAGTTGGTGGGAGTTTTTAATTTTTGGCGTCGTTCAGTCTGGCTTTGTCTATTTTTAGAATACGATTCTTTTTTCTTTGTTCCTCCAAACCTACCCTTAACAAGAATCTACAGCTTATGAACCATTACAGACTTAAGAAAGCTTTATTCTGCTTAGAATAATTGTTACATGTATTGTGAGTTTAAATAGATTAGTATTTACTAAAGAGTTCTCCGAAAGGGGAGGTAATCATAAATAGAGGGAGGGCAGTTCTCAATCACATCCTTTTTTTGTTTGTGTTCATTATTTGAAAAGTCTACTATACAAATTGGTGTTTGGATGCAAATTTAATAGGTTAATTTTAAGTCTTTTCCCAATAACAATGACACTATCTGGGTGTGTGTGTGTGTGGGGGGGTCACAAGCTTTCAAGCGGCACTGTATATCCATGATGCATTTTTGGATGCTAAAAACAAATGAAGGAAAATGAGAAAGATATACAACACACCTGCATTCTAACCTTCCTCATTCAATACCCTACTCTCTCTACTCTTCATCTCTCACCTTTAAACCTTACTCCCTGTCCTCAACTATCGCTAAACAAAATGTATCCATTTTCAAAGATGTCTTGCATCCTTCATTTATTTTTCTGGTTCTAAACAGGCAATGCAAAGTCTTAGCTCAAATTTGTACATATATAAGATGTGAGAATAAATCACAGGTTAACAAACAACACCACAGTTACCTTCTTTTTTCTTTACACTTGCATTGTGGTAGCCTTCATAACCAACCAACAAACCAATATAAACACAATGCTTCAAGCAAATTACAAAACCCTTTTGTACATATATGTTGCTATTGTGTGTCTTGTTTTAAATCTGTTTTTTTTAAAGGTTGAAAGCATTGTGTAATGGTTAGAGTCATAAGAAATGGACTCGTCAATCCGAGTTCAAATCCTGGACAAAGCTACATCTAACATAGCGCTAATACCCATGGGAAAGATATGAATCCGACTACAGATGTCGCATATGAAGGCTGTCCCTGCAGATGTTGTTGTGCCAGTGCTTTGTTACCACCACTTTCTTCTGGACCTATTGGCTTCATGGTGTTGTGCCAGGGTGACTTCAGACAGGAACAGTCCGCTATTGAGAGCCTGCCGCCACCGAGGGCGGTCCTGAGCCAAATTTTCCCAACTGGAAGGGATAATGCCAAAGCACCTGACATCATTCTTGCAGACATCCTAAAAAGCGCAGCTGGGGATGACCAATCTGTCTCTTACCAGACATAAGCTCTGCATAGATGGATTCATCCATCATCCATCTGATGGACATCGGAGACGACGCTATCTCAGGAGAGAACACAAGCTGGGAAGAGCTTTCTAGAACTGCTGTATTAGTGATCCTGTCCCTCCAGTAACAGTAGTGGTGCTATTTAACCCATAGCTGAGGAGGTTCATACCTTTCCCAATGATATTAGTCAGAAAGTGAACATTATAGTGCGACTGGAGTTTGAACTCACTTAAGCTGACTTCTGATTTAGGTCGGAAAATTAAAACGGACAGTTTGTTGGTGGTCCCCAATGACAGTTTAACTACAGTCTATGAATTAACATTTTGCAAATTGGGTTACGGTTTTAGGGGATTAAGGTTGTTTTTAATTACGTATTGCTTTAAAAAAATAAACAACAAAAAAACCAAATTACTATACATTTAATTAACCATTGAAATTAACTATTGAATCTATTATTGAGACAGTTGTTTGTGTTAGTATTGCAATGTATAATTTCATTTAACCTTAGTTTAAAAAAATATTTTTCAATATTAAATGTATAGTAATTTAGGTTAATTTGTTTTTTTTGTTGTTTATTTTTTTTAAGCAATACGTAATTAAAAACAACTTTAATCCCCTAAAACCGTAACCCAATTCGCAAAATGTTAATTCATAGACTGTAGTTAAACTGTCATTGGGGATCACCAAAAAACTTTCCGTTTTAATTTTCCAACCTAAATCAGAAGTCAGCCCTCACTTATTACAATGTCACAGTCTAGTATGTTAGCCACTGTGCCATGGAGATTTCCCTGTTACCATAGTTACAAGAAATTTTTTTTTTTTTTCACTTGAGTAAAATTAACCCCTCTCCAATTTTGACCTTGATTTTTTCAAATATTACGTTTTCTCGCATTATACACGAGGAAACACAGTGAACCTAACATTGCAACAACCAAATAAGCATTGGTGGGGGCAAGGGGGGGCGAATAATTTTTGGTTTCCACACTTCTTTTATATCTGTGAGGCCATTCCCCTTATTTTTGAGTGGATATTTATTCTATAAACATCAGCGTTTCTTCCCAAACAGAAAAAGAAAATAAATCTATTGATCTCTCTGTGAACTTTATTGAATAAGATATCTATACACTTTCGGGTTTCAGATTCAATGTATCGATACATTGGGCGGTAAATTGAGCACAAATCTAGAAATCAATACAATTTGATCATCAAACTTGTAGGTCGTATGGGTAGATCAATGCAGAGTCAATAACCTATCAATCTGGCTTTATAACTTCTCATGGCAAAATGCCCTGCACCAACAGAGGAATCTTGAAACACCTTTTGGTTAGAAGTGTTTATTACTTGAAGAATAATATCCCCCCCCCCCAAAAAAAAATGTCTATCTGTCAAGGTGACCTAGTGTATTCCATGAGTGAAAAACTAAAGTCACTTCTTAGTTGGTTTGATTTTACGGCATGTCAACCCTTGTTGGGTTATTTTATACTGAAGACATTTTGTTTTATTCATTCTTGATGAGCATTCAACATTTTTTTTATTCAAACTCAATTTAAAAAAAAACCTCATTTTTTCTATTTAACCCATAGATGGTACCCTAACAGGTACTGCCATTCCGAGTCAGAGTGGACGTAAGAGTAATGGCAATGAAATGGTATTCCACACTCCCCAGAGCTCCAGAATTGGAACTTTACCATTAGATGCAATTTAACATCATACCCAGGACACTAAGACCCTCAATCACCGCCTTTTGTCACTTCTTATTAATTAGCTTATTACAGAGAATATTTTCTAGAATAAAATACTTTCTACCATTGTGCTTTCTTATTTTTTCTTTTAATAAAAGATTGTTTTTTAATCATCTCTTATTATAATGGAGATCGTGTGTTTGTCTGTAACCGAAACTATATTACTACTCAAGTCACAATTCCTTTAGTTATTTACGTCACATTCTCCATGATTTTATTTTTATTCAAACCTCAATTATTAATAAAATTGCTTTACCTTATTAATACTGTTGGCCCTACCCACATGGTAATAAAATGCAATTGTATTTATATATACAACAAAATAGCAGTTTACAGTGTGAACGGGAAGGCTAATTTGCTTAATGATATTAAAAATTTTATTTTAATGAATATGTGCTTATTATTATTGATTTCTAATTGTTTGGTTTTATCTTAATGAATATGAGCAAAAATCTTGGGGATAAATCTTAAAAGAAATCCATTAACAAGAAGAAATAACTATAATTTTATTCTTTACTTCCTATTTTAACTAAATAGTTAAATTAGGAAAATTTAGCAATGAAAGACGGGAGTGATGGAAGAGTAAGTTTCAGTTGTTCTGTTCTTCGATTATACCCCATTCTATTTAAAATCTTTTTATCTGCATTCTTATTTAGTTTCATTAGTCTTTCTAATTTAATATATTTTATTACATTAAAACTTAAATACTTGCACCCGGAGGGTGCATATATTTGCTAGTAATGGTGGGATTTAGTTAGTTTGAACCAGTCTATGCAAACTAGTTAGGCATGACCCTAAAATGCATCTAGTGGTGGGGCTCCAATTTTGGAGCTCTGAGGAGTATGGAATACCTTTTCATTGCCATTACTCCCAGGTCCACGAGAAGTGATAGTACCTTTTAGCGTTCCATATATTGGTCAATGAGATCTTTGTAAGTTAATGCAAATTATTTCTACCAATCTATTAATACACCTTTAAGGTAATGAAAGATTCAACATAAAAATTATTTCTACCAATATATTGATACACATTGTGTTCATGAAAATTATTTTTACCAGTTTATAAAGCCAAACCAAAATATTTAGCTACAAACTATTCACTTAAAATCAATATACAAAAATACAAGATTTGACATTAAATAACCCACAAGGTTTGATATACCACTAAACAAAAACTAAGGAGGAAATCCTCACGGCATAATGGTTAACTCCAATTGCACTACTACGTTCACTTTTGGACTAATACCATTGGAAATATATGAACCCCCCCTCATCCCCTGTTCTTCTACAAGTATAGCTTTAGCATTAAATAACCCATGAAGGTTGATATACCATTAAACAAAGAAACCAAAACACCAAACCTTAAGAATAGTTACTTGGAGCTATAAGACTGTTATGTTTTTACATACAGATAAAATACAGAAGACTGAAATGATAATGCAAGACCAGGTTGTTTGGAAAATTAACAAGGTTTTATGTAACACAGGGTAGAAAATGCTTCTACCCTAAAAGTGACTTAACTAGCTCCACTTCCGGGTTCCCATCAGTCCCCTTACTGATCAAGGGGAGCAACTCTATTTTTGTTAGGTCTTCCTAACAAAGACCCTATCAAAAAGGGTGTCCTGGATATGACACTGTTATATAGTAAGGTCAAGTGACTATTAGGAGGAGAGTCCGTCGTCTAAGTAACTTCAAGTGAGTTCTGAAACAGAGTAATATGTGTGTTCTTAAATAGTGGCTAGGATCATCACCACTGTTGAGGTACGGGGAAGGTGGGTCATTCCATTATATCAGACACTAAACTGCATCTGGTGGAAAGGCTCAAACGAGCAGTTTCAAAGGTTCTTTGACCTATGCAAAACTCAGTGCAATTAATGTTGAATGCCATTGGGACTATTCTGAAGAAAATTAATGATTCATTCATTGTTCATTTCTGTCTTGGTAAATACAGCTTTCGTCTCAATATTTTCTGAACACACCTTATATACTGAGGTTGCTAAGATTTCAGGTTAAAACATCTTCTATGCATCATATAAACTTCAGTACATTGTATTATTGTATTAAGGTGAGTCAAAAGTTTTACAATATTTTGGTAATATATGTATATATTTACCAACCCCTCTGCACGAGCAGGATGTGACATGAGATCAATTTCTTAAAGCGGAGTTCAACAGGTTTGAATTCAGAGTTTTCCTTCTCCTAGACTGGTTGCCTAATCAAGGTTAAAGAGCCCAGTCTGCCCTACTATTTATCCATAGCTGGAGGGAGAATAGGATTCATACCTTTCCCAAGGGTATTAGCGCTAAGTGAAATACAATTACCACGTCCAGGATTTGAACTCAGATTTGGAGCATTATGAAGTTGTTACATAACCATAATCAGCTTATGACTTATGCACGTACCTGTAGTTAGAATATTTTGAATAAGGTCCATTGGATAAAAAATGACGGGTTCCTATGGAAAGTTACCCATCAGTTATTGAAGGGAGGTAACTTTTTGCTTGACCATCTTGAAAGCGCGCGATTGGATGCCATGAGAATAAGTTTTAGTTAGTCAGATGCAACCAGACTTTTAAGGAGCGTGGGCGATGTTGTCAGCCCTCGGGGTCCATCTCCCCCTGCGGTGGAATCAATATGGGCAGGGTTGTGAAATAAATCTTTATTATCATAAAACAACTAAGTCTTCTTTGTTAATTGAATACAGCCCATAGAAAATGGCGGCCAAGTTAGATGAAGTAAGCAGAGTTAGATAAGAAAGAACCATCATCATCATCATCATCATCTATCATCTCTACCATATCTACTCTAATCTCTCTGTCTCTCTGTCTCTTTCTCTCTATTATACACCTGAGTAAAGGGTTATATAACAGAGTATGAAGTTCCCTGTGCATTGCCATTACTACCAGAGTGGTAGTATCTGTTAGGGTCCCATCTATAGGTCACATAGTTCTGTTTGAAAATAATTAGTATTATATTGGAATCTTTCAAACCATATATATGCAAACAAATTATTATTTTTAAATCGGAATAGTGGGTTGGTTTGTTGGTTTGGTTTGTTTTACGGCATATCAATCTCACTGGGTAATTTAATGCTGACAAAGTTTTGAAATAAATTCATTCTTAATGGATACTTTTTATAAGCATGTTTTTCTATTTAACCCATAGATGGACCCTAACAGGTACTACCACTCCGGTGAAATAGTGATGAAGGGGTGCTCCACATTCCTCAGACCTCCAGAACTGGAACCACACCATCAAATAGATGTAACGTAGCGGCCCTAATTCTTAATATGCAACGTAGCGGGACCAGTTTGTAATATTTATAACGTTACAGCTTCGATTCGTAATGTTTAACGTAGCGGGACCAGTTAGTATTTAACGTAGCTCCTTTCCTTCTCGCACTACAATTCGTATCTTCGTACCGTACGGAGTTTGTTTACATACACACTCCCAGACCTAGCAGTCATCGTCTTCTTAGCCCCAAAATCCTTCTCCACTTCTTTTGTTTATGGTCAAGGGAAGATATCACTTTACGTACGCCGCGTGCTCCTCGTTACGGCCAATTTGACTTGTTGACAAGTATACACTTTAATGACTTTCATTCATGAGTACGATTTCTTTGGCGTGTAGTAAATAAAGATGTGGACAGTATTTCTTGCTTTACGTAAATTTATTTTCTCAATGAAAGTTTATTGAGAGAGAGAGATGGTCAGCTTCCTTAAATATGTTTTTAGTGATGCTCTTAACTTCGTTCCAATTATCAGGCTTCACACTTAAAATATGTTTTCAACTTCGTCCAGTGTAAAATATTACATCTCGGGTTTCACACATCAGCGACCTCAGTTCATCAACTGCCAACTGCCACGCACGGCCTGCTGGCTCTAACTGCTCTGCTCGCAGACTCCAACTGATCGTGATTCTATTCACGGGTCTCTTAAATAGCATTTCTAAATAATCTTCCAGAAGCTTCCTTCTCTAGAACTTTCGACTTCCTTCTGGACTAAATCGAATATTCGATTCCTTCTATTCTCACTGGTCAACCAGAGTTCACGAAGCCTAAGATCAAAGACTTCTCTGTAGCCCAAAAGACTGGTTTTTTCCTAATCATAGACTTATTGTCTCATTTCTCTCGTTAAAAAGATATTATCTTTCCTAACTACTTTTTCGGTGATTCTAAAAAGACCACCCAGCAACACAAGATAATCGGTAATACATTTTTCTAAGTCTGGCACAAGGCCACAAATATAGGTGCTGGGCGGCGATTACATAACATATAGTTTAACGTCATTCCCAGGATATGAAGACTCTCAGCCACTACTTTCCAGCACATATATGATAAAAAGGGTTGGAGGTTGCCATAAGGGCAATAGCTTTGGGACAATCATATAGGTGCTAGGGTTTGACATGACCTGCTGATTGGTCGGAGGGAGCTTCTCTGACTGACTAGCCTAAATAAGGGCCAAATTAGAGTGTTGCATGTCATGGACTGTTCAGCTACCAGCATTACATCCTTAAGCATCATGGGTTCCCAGCCATGGCCAATATGTGGCTCCATTGGGGGGGGAGGTCTTATACCTTTGCAGAGGTGCAGTCAGTATAAATCCAAAACCTCAGCCTACAGGGTGGCCCCTGTTCATTGCCATTACTCCCAGAATGGTAGAATCAATTAAGGTCCAATCCATAGGTCACGTAGATCTGTTTGAAAATAATTAGTATTATATTGGAATCTTTCAAACCATATATGTGCAAACAAATTATTATTTTTTAAATAGGAATAGTTACTTAAAACCAGATAATTGGGTCTTAACTATTAGTCCTAAGAATAGTTACTTGAAGCTTTAATTGTTTACAAATGATACAAATCATTTGTCACTTGAACCGTATAATTGCTTTAAAAAAAAAAGATTAACTTTGGCCTTAAATAAACCAACAAACGTTGACATGCTATAAAACCAATTATCAGACCAACTAATTATCATCTTTATTTAAACTCTTATTAAGGAAAGACTACTTGTTGAGTTCGATATTCCAAATTTATCATCATCATCATCATCATCATCATGTCATGTCAATAGCATGGATTCTCATGAGTCTCTTTCACCAACCATCCCTATCAGTCATTGCCCCCAGTAGGTCCTCTGCACAGCATCCGGAATCCACACAGAGCTGTTTGATGTAGGTTTCTGCTGGTTGACCTACACTGGTGTGTCCATGTGTAGTAGTCAACAGGAAAACATCACTTATGAGTTCTTCCTTGCATCTCCAGCAGCGTCCATGTCTTGTTCATTTTACTTGGATGGTTTGTGCAATAGGAAGTAAGTAGCAGTATAACTACTTTCTTATGGGATGCTGCATCCAAGATTTATTCAAGACAGCAGAGCATCCTTGTGAAGTTCCCATCTAGCTTTTTCTCTAAGCGTTTCGTTAGAGTCCAAGTGGTGAAGCCATACAATAGTACTGACATGGCAACAGCTTGGAAGAATTCTTGCTTTATCTTATCAGAGAGATCAGATTTTCATATGATCAATAGCCTATCTATGTTGTAGTGAAGAATTGATACCTCTCTAGAATAGATTTAGTTTGGTTTGTTTTATTGCATATCAACCTCAGTGGGTCATTTAATGCCGATAAAGTTGTGAAATAAATTCATTCTTAATGGATAATCAATTTTGTTTATAAACTTATGTTTTCTATTTAACCCATAGATGGGACCCTAACAGGTACTACCACTCCGGGTCAGAGTGGACCTGGGAGCAATGGTGATGAAGGGGTGCTCCACATTCCCCAAAACTCCAAAACTGGAACCTCACCATCAGATAGAGTTAAATGTCATTCTCAGGACATGTAGACCCTCAGCCACCACCTTCTAGCACCCATATGATAAAAAGGGTTGGAGTTTGCCATAGGGGCAATAGGGTTGGGAAAATCATATAGGTGCTAGGGCTTGACGTGACCAGCCGATTGATCGGGGGGGGCCTCTCTGACCAAGTCCAAGAAAGGGTCAAAGTGGTGTATTGCAAGTCATGGACTGCTGAACCACCTGGGTTCTATCCTTAAGCATCATGGGTTGCTACCTACGGCCAACAGGCGGCCCCATCGGGGGGAGTCTTACCCCTCTGCAATTATTCAGATTGTTCTATTCTCAATAAAGACGATTGACGTCGGCCTGTCTTTCCTAGCAAAACCAACTATTTGACTGTTCATATGATCGATAATCTACCTATATCAATCCATTCGTTTCCTATGCGTGAATTTTATTTATTATAATCGTAGTTAACTTTATATTATTATTTATATTTTTGAAGGCAATTACAATGTGTATATCGTATAAAATTCAATAATTATTGAAAATAATCATGACAAGCAAACTCGGTGAATAATGCATGCAACGTGTGGAACACTGTACAGCTGTTTCAACTTTATTAAGTCTTGTCAGCGGTGTATACACTGCTGATGAGACTTAATAAAGTTGAAACAGCTGTATGGTGTATACATAAGAAATAAGATTTCGGCAGATAAGCAACATCAGATAATCAGGATTTACATTATTGCATTTCATCTTGGACAATTTGGATGGTCTCATTTTTAACCAGGGGATGTTGCGAGATGATAACGGTTGTACAATTAAGGAACACACTTATTAATTATTAAGATATTTCCGTTGAAAAGTTGGTTTATTTTGTAATGTCATATCAGGAAGGAGAATGAAGTTTTTAGCCCCATTCTTCAAGCTCAAAAACCTTAGACAGGTGGTCTAAATGTTACGCCTCTAGAATCAAATCTGCTTTATTCTGTATTAGAACCCCCAACTACCTCAAACTCAAAGTTAATTCTTTTTCTCATTTTGCATCATGAGGCATGTTTCAACCATAATTTTTTTTAATAGATTGTAGAGTTTTTATTCATGATCAGGGGAAATAACTAAAGCCATCTAACAGGATGTGACACAAGGTCAATTTCTTAAGCGGAGTTTAACAGGTTTGAATTCAGAGTTTTCCTTCTTCTAGCCAAGGTTAGAGAACCCAGTCTGCCCTACTATTTACCCATAGCTGGAGGGAGAATAGTTGGATTCATACCTTTCCCAAGGGTATTAGCGCTATGTGAAATTCAAACAGCTTTGTCTAGGATTTGAACTCGGGTTGATGAGTTCATTTCCTAAGTCTCTAACCATTAGACCCATGCGCCTCCAAAAAGATAAAACAATATGAAATTTTTAAAAAGATAACAAAAAAGCAATGACTAATATAACTTAGAATTTGACACAAAAATTGTTTCGGCTTCTTGACGTGCACACTTTACACAATGAATTTGACCTTGCATACTTTCATTTTTATTTTTACTTGGTAACATTTAACTTTTATTCATGTTAAATGCAGGTGACACACTGTGACAGGTATAGATCATGTAAAGATACATGTTCTTATATACGTGCATGGTAATGAAGGGGAGGAGACAAAGACGGGGGGTGGGGTGGGGGATAAAGGGTAAATAAATGGAAGACAAACAACATGTGTTAAAAACAAGCAAAGGTTTTTTTGTGAACATAATATCAATAAAAAGGAAATGTTTTGAGTTGGAAAGTTAATTTCCGATGAAAAGTTCTGTTTGTGTTTTTAAGGTTGAACTTACGTAGTCTGGACGAAGAGAATTTTGGCACTTTTGTCTTCTGTGCTGATTTAAAAAACGCAAAATGTGGAATTAACAAGAGTCAAAAACAAAGGAAACACATGAACACAACATGGAATTTAAAATAACACTGTATTAATACACTTATACATACAACCAAATTAAACACCAAAAATTGAAGCGGGTTAGCTCAGTCGGTAGAGTGTTCGGCTAGATCCCGGCCCTTGCCAACTCAGCGTATGAGTAGCACAGGGATCTGTGCGGTAAAGTAAGGAGCTGATGGTAGGTGTGGGATTCCAACTCAGACGCAAAAACGATCTCCTTGGTCTAGCGCTAGTGAAAAGGGGATAGACTCCCTCGCTGATTGGCTGATACCAACTTTAGGCCATCCCGACAACTTTACTTACTTACTTATTAGAAAGGGTGATTTTCAGTCCAACAACAATCAAAGTGGAGAAATTCCAACATGTAGTTTATGTGGAAGATTATGTCTCTCCAGGGCTGGCCTGGTGAGTCATCTGAGAAAATACAAGGATACAGTGTCAAATGCTACTGGCACTCAATTATGAAAAAAAAAAGAACAGGAAATAGTCTTACTCATGCATGAGTTGATAGCCAACATATATACAATAAATTACACTTGTAATAATTGTTGTTGCAAATGGTAGTATTGTCTGTGGGAAATGTCAATTATATAAATATAATAAATACAAGTCCACTTAACTGAGTGCTTGGAATGGTTAAGCCAAGTTATCATACTTACGACAACCCTTCTCTATCTCTGCTACTCTCTACTGAATTATAAGGAGTGACAAATTTTACATCCGACCTCAAGAGATGCTGGTACAAAAGAGGAAGATTTCTTATCTTCAAATTTTGGCGCAAAAATTGTGGGCCTGTGATTGGTTGGTTTGAAAAGAGGCACCAAGGGAGACAACCTACCTACCTTAGATATATTGATTTAGTAGTTTTTTCCTTTTTGTTTCTTCGGATACCACATGTTAACCGAAATAATTTCCATGAGTCGAATGCGAGTAAAATTTGCTAGGTCACTGCTCAGACACATCACTTTACTTTATTTTCTCTTGTCTTTAATTCTATGCAAGATCACCTGATGTTGCCCGGTGTGAAATTCTTCTTCTTATTATTATTATTATTATTATCATTATTATTATTATTATTATAGTTCTTCACACCAACGTTAGCTGTTTGTATTTCACTGGAGTGTGAGTGACAGTAAGTCTCCTCAGGTCATCAGGACTCTTCTGAGTATTCCAGCCAATCGAAGTAGTTCAAACAACGAGTGGTACGCACTGTGTATTGGTAGTATTGTGGTAGTTGGTGCGCTGACTGGTTGTAAATTGCATCACTAACTGATAAACTTGCAAAAAAATTATGTTGTGTATTATATAAATTGAGATTATCACCCTCCGATATTTTAACATTATAAATATTTTTTAATTGTGTATAATGGGATTGAACAGTTAGAAGTTGATATTGGCACTGTTGTTGTGGTGGATAATGACATAACATCTCTTTCACTGCATGTGGTTACGTGGGAAGAGAGGGTATGTTTTTGTATGATCAGATTAAACCATTAAACAAAGTCGATTCACTGTGTTGTGAGGCCCTATCTGTGGACAAACCATGAAGTTGAGAATAGCTATGTTTGGGAATTGCTGTGCTACATAAGGACGATTTTCAAGTGTAGACGTTGTTATTTTCTGTGTATCAGGATCTAGATGGTAGAGAAAATGTATCATATCTGTTACACAAGCACTTTCAACCATGTCACTGGTAGTAATTGTTTGTTTAGTGCAAGTTTTATTCGTTTGGAAGTGTCTGTTGCTTAAATAATAAGTTGCTGCCAAAATATTCAATACACACACACACACATACACACACACACACACACACACACACACACATATATCACATACCTACTTCCCACTTCTATAAAACGCTTGTATGACCCTAATAATTCAATAAAGCAGAAGAAGCTGAGGTCAATCCTCCAGCAAAATATACTACACATTTTTGTCTGTGTTTTCTTCTTTCATTCCTTATATTTTACCTCATTCTGTCGGATTCATTCCAACCCCCTTTTCCTCATATATATATATATATATATATATATATATATATATGGTGTGTGATTTCTTTCTGAGAAAAGATGTTGAGAAATATTTATTTAGATTAGAAAGAATATTAGAAGCTACATCATCAGGTCATCAAATATTCCTATTGGTCATCACCCCTGGCAGGTCCTCCACGCAGCATCTAGAATCCATACAGAGACGATTGATGTAGGTTTTTGCAGTCTACACTAGTGTGTCCATGTGTAGGTATCCATAGGAGAACATTACTTATGAGTTCGTTCTTGTTTCTCCAGCCGTGTCCAGCATGTCTTGTTCATAATTGGATGGTTTGTGTGATAGGAGGCAAGTGGGCATACAACTGCATTTTTGTGGGGTGCTGCTTCCAAGCATGCAGCATCCTTGTATAGTTGCTATATATATATATATATATATATCTACCAACCCCTCTGCACGAGCAGGATGCGACACAAGGTCAATTTCTTAAGCGAAGTTTTAGCAGGTTTGAATTCAGAGTTTTCCTTCTCCTAGACTGGTTACCTAACCATGGTTAAAGAACCCAGTTTGCCCTGCTATTTACTCATAGCTGGAGGGAGAACTGGATTCAGACCTTTCCCAAGGGTGTGAAATTCAAACAGCTTCGTCCAGGAATTGAACTCAGGTCGACAAGTCCATTTCCTTTGACTCTAACCATTAGACCACACGCCTCCATAGTTGCTATATAGCTTTTTCTCTAAGTGGTGTAGCCATATAGTAGCAGTGACATAGCTATAGCTTGGAAAAATAGAGATCACATTTCCATATGATCTGTCCATCACAGCCCATACCTTTCCTTTGCGTATATTAACATTGCTTTCTGTAGATGAGATATTACTACCTAGGTGTGTGAACTTGTCTACTAATTTGAGTATAGAGATGTCTCCATCTTGTTTAAAACAGTGTTTTAGAAGCTGCAACTAGCCAAAATGTGATAAAAATAGCAAAGATGATGAAATTTGTTTAAATGAATCGATGTATAATATTAATGTGTGTTTGGGATAGAGGGCAAGTGGCTGTATTGCACACACAGCCACTTGCCCCCCATCACACAAACGACCCGAGTAAGATGAACAAGACATGCTGGAGAAGCAAGAATGAACTTAAAAGTGATGTTCTCATGTGGACACCTACAAATGGACAGACCAATGTGGGCTGACCAGCAAGGACTTATATCAGTCAGCTCTATGCAGATTCTGGGATGATTGTCGAGAGAGTCATGGATATCCATATTATTGCTAGTGAATAGCAAGGACCTATATTAGGCAGCTCCGTGCAGATTCTGGATGCTGCACAGAGGACCTCCCAGGGACGATGACCAATAGGGATGATTGTCGAAAGAGTCATGGATATCCATATTATTACTAGTGAATAGCAAGGACCTATATTAGGCAGCTCCATGCAGATTCTGGATGCTGCACAGAGGACCTCCCAGGGACGATGACCAATAGGGATGATTGTCGAAAGAGTCATGGATATCCATATTATTACTAGTGGATAGCAAGGACCTATATTAGGCAGCTCCATGCAGATTCTGGATGCTGCACAGAGGACCTCCCAGGGACGATGACCAATAGGGATGATTGTCGAAAGAGTCATGGATATCCATATTATTACTAGTGAATAGCAAGGACCTATATTAGGCAGCTCCATGCAGATTCTGGATGCTGCACAGAGGACTCCCAGGGACGATGACCAATAGGGATGATTGTCGAAAGAGTCATGGATATCCATATTATTACTAGTGAATAGCAAGGACCTATATTAGCAGCTCCATGCAGATTCTGGATGCTGCACAGAGGACCTCCCAGGGACGATGACCAATAGGGATGATTGTCGAAAGAGTCATGGATATCCATATTATTACTAGTGAATAGCAAGGACCTATATTAGGCAGCTCCATGCAGATTCTGGATGCTGCACAGAGGACCTCCCAGGGACGATGACAATAGGGATGATTGTCGAAAGAGTCATGGATATCCATATTATTACTAGTGAATAGCAAGGACCTATATTAGGCAGCTCCATGCAGATTCTGGATGCTGCACAGAGGACCTCCCAGGGACGATGACCAATAGGGATGATTGTCGAAAGAGTCATGGATATCCATATTATTACTAGTGAATAGCAAGGACCTATATTAGGCAGCTCCATGCAGATTCTGGATGCTGCACAGAGGACCTCCCAGGGACGATGACCAATAGGGATGATTGTCGAAAGAGTCATGGATATCCATATTATTACTAGTGAATAGCAAGGACCTATATTAGGCAGCTCCATGCAGATTCTGGATGCTGCACAGAGGACCTCCAGGGACGATGACCAATAGGGATGATTGTCGAAAGAGTCATGGATATCCATATTATTACTAGTGAATAGCAAGGACCTATATTAGGCAGCTCCATGCAGATTCTGGATGCTGCACAGAGGACCTCCCAGGGACGATGACCAATAGGGATGATTGTCGAAAGAGTCATGGATATCCATATTATTACTAGTGAATAGCAAGGACCTATATTAGGCAGCTCCATGCAGATTCTGGATGCTGCACAGAGGACCTCCCAGGGACGATGACCAATAGGGATGATTGTCGAAAGAGTCATGGATATCCATATTATTACTAGTGAATAGCAAGGACCTATATTAGGCAGCTCCATGCAGATTCTGGATGCTGCACAGAGGACCTCCCAGGGACGATGACCAATAGGGATGATTGTCGAAAGAGTCATGGATATCCATATTATTACTAGTGAATAGCAAGGACCTATATTAGGCAGCTCCATGCAGATTCTGGATGCTGCACAGAGGACCTCCCAGGGACGATGACCAATAGGGATGATTGTCGAAAGAGTCATGGATATCCATATTATTACTAGTGAATAGCAAGGACCTATATTAGGCAGCTCCATGCAGATTCTGGATGCTGCACAGAGGACCTCCCAGGGACGATGACCAATAGGGATGATTGTCGAAAGAGTCATGGATATCCATATTATTACTAGTGAATAGCAAGGACCTATATTAGGCAGCTCCATGCAGATTCTGGATGCTGCACAGAGGACCTCCCAGGGCGATGACCAATAGGGATGATTGTCGAAAGAGTCATGGATATCCATATTATTACTAGTGAATAGCAAGGACCTATATTAGGCAGCTCCATGCAGATTCTGGATGCTGCACAGAGGACCTCCCAGGGACGATGACCAATAGGGATGATTGTCGAAAGAGTCATGGATATCCATATTATTACTAGT
The DNA here is from genome assembly GCA_023376005.1 of Doryteuthis pealeii. NCBI lineage: Eukaryota > Metazoa > Mollusca > Cephalopoda > Myopsida > Loliginidae > Doryteuthis > Doryteuthis pealeii. Next base: position 85,926,890 of record CM042141.1, on the reverse strand, counting down.
GAATAGCAAGGACCTATATTAGGCAGCTCCATGCAGATTCTGATGCTGCACAGAGGACCTCCAGGGCGATGACCAATAGGGATGATTGTCGAAAGGTCATGGATATCCATATTATTACTAGTGAATAGCAAGGACCTATATTAGGCAGCTCCATGCAGATTCTGGATGCTGCACAGAGGACCTCCCAGGGACGATGACCAATAGGGATGATTGTCGAAAGAGTCATGGATATCCAATTATTACTAGTGAATAGCAAGGACCTATATTAGGCAGCTCCATGCAGATTCTGGATGCTGCACAGAGGACCTCCCAGGGACGATGACCAATAGGGATGATTGTCGAAAGAGTCATGGATATCCATATTATTACTAGTGAATAGCAAGGACCTATATTAGGCAGCTCCATGCAGATTCTGGATGCTGCACAGAGGACCTCCCAGGGACGATGACCAATAGGGATGATTGTCGAAAGAGTCATGGATATCCATATTATTACTAGTGAATAGCAAGGACCTATATTAGGCAGCTCCATGCAGATTCTGGATGCTGCACAGAGGACCTCCCAGGACGATGACCAATAGGGATGATTGTCGAAAGAGTCATGGATATCCATATTATTACTAGTGAATAGCAAGGACCTATATTAGGCAGCTCCATGCAGATTCTGGATGCTGCACAGAGGACCTCCCAGGGACGATGACCAATAGGGATGATTGTCGAAAGTCATGGATATCCATATTATTACTAGTGAATAGCAAGGACTATATTAGGCAGCTCCATGCAGATTCTGGATGCTGCACAGAGGACCTCCCAGGGACGATGACCATAGGGATGATTGTCGAAAGAGTCATGGATATCCATATTATTACTAGTGGATAGCAAGGACCTATATTAGTCAGCTCCGTGCAGATTCTAGATGCTGCATAGGGACCTCCCAGGGGCGATAACTGATAGGGACGGTTTGGCGAGAGAGTCATGGATATCCATATATTACTAGTGAATAGCAAGGACCTATATTAGGCAGCTCCATGCAGATTCTGGATGCTGCACAGAGGACCTCCCAGGGACGATGACCAATAGGGATGATTGTCGAAAGAGTCATGGATATCCATATTATTACTAGTGAATAGCAAGGACCTATATTAGGCAGCTCCATGCAGATTCTGGATGCTGCACAGAGGACCTCCCAGGGACGATGACCAATAGGGATGATTGTCGAAAGAGTCATGGATATCCATATTATTACTAGTGGATAGCAAGGACCTAATATTAGGCAGCTCCATGCAGATTCTGGATGCTGCACAGAGGACCTCCCAGGGACGATGACCAATAGGGATGATTGTCGAAAGAGTCATGGATATCCATATTATTACTAGTGAATAGCAAGGACCTATATTAGCCTCCATGCAGATTCTGGATGCTGCACAGAGGACCTCCCAGGACGATGACCAATAGGGATGAATGTCGAAAGAGTCATGGATATCCATATTATTACTAGTGATAGCAAGGACCTATATTAGGCAGCTCCATGCAGATTCTGGATGCTGCACAGAGGACCTCCCAGGACGATGACCAATAGGGATGATTGTCGAAAGAGTCATGGATATCCATATTATTACTAGTGAATAGCAAGGACCTTATTAGGCAGCTCCATGCAGATTCTGGAATGCTGCACAGAGGACCTCCCAGGGACGATGACCAATAGGGATGATTGTCGAAAGAGTCATGGATATCCATATTATTAACTAGTGGATAGCAAGGACCTATATTAGGGCAGCTCCATGCAGATTCTGGATGCTGCACAGAGGACCTCCCAGGGACGATGACCAAATAGGGATGATTGTCGAAAGAGTCATGGATATCCATATTATTACTAGTGAATAGCAAGGACCTATATTAGGCAGCTCCATGCAGATTCTGGATGCTGCACAGAGGACCTCCCAGGACGATGACCAATAGGATGATTGTCGAAAAGAGTCATGATATCCATATTATTACTAGTGGATAGCAAGGACCTATATTAGGCAGCTCCATGGCAGATTCTGGATGCTGCAACAGAGGACCTCCCAGGGACGATGACCAATAGGGAGATTGTCGAAAGAGTCATGGATATCCATATTATTACTAGTGAATAGCAAGGACCTATATTAGGCAGCTCCATGCAGATTCTGGATGCTTGCACAGAGGACCTCCCAGGGACGATGACCAATAGGGATGATTGTCGAAAGAGTCATGGATATCCATATTATTACTAGTGGATAGCAAGGACCTATAATTAGGCAGCTCCATGCAGATTCTGGATGCTGCACAGAGGACCTCCCAGGGACGATGACCAATAGGGATGATTGTCGAAAGAGTCATGGATATCCATATTATTACTAGTGAATAGCAAGGACCTATATTAGGCAGCTCCATGCAAGATTCTGGATGCTGCACAGAGGACCTCCCAGGGACGATGACCAATAGGGATGATTGTCGAAAGAGTCATGGATATCCATATTATTACTAGTGATAGCAAGGACCTATATTAGGCAGCTCCATGCAGATTCTGGATGCTGCACAGAGGACCTCCCAGGGACGATGACCAATAGGGATGATTGTCGAAAAAGTCATGGATATCCATATTATACTAGTGAATAGCAAGGACCTATATTAGGCAGCTCCATGCAATTCTGATGCTGCAACAGAGGACCTCCCAGGGACGATGACCAATAGGGATGATTGTCGAAAGAGTCATGGATATCCATATTATTACTAGTGGATGCAAGGACCTATATTAGGCAGCTCCATGCAGATTCTGGATGCTGCACAGAGGACCTCCCAGGGACGATGACCAATAGGGATGATTGTCGAAAGAGTCATGGATATCCATATATTTACTAGTGAATAGCAAGGCCTATATTAGGCAGCTCCATGCAGATTCTGGATGCTGCACAGAGGACCTCCCAGGGACGATGACCAATAGGGATGATTGTCGAAAGAGTCATGGATATCCATATTATTACTAGTGAATAGCAAGGACCTATATTAGGCAGCTCCATGCAGATTCTGGATGCTGCACAGAGGACCTCCCAGGACGATGACCAATAGGGATGATTGTCGAAAGAGTCATGGATATCCATATTATTACTAGTGGATAGCAAGGACCTATATTAGGCAGCTCCATGCAGATTCTGGATGCTGCACAGAGGACCTCCCAGGGACGATGACCAATAGGGATGATTGTCGAAAAGAGTCATGGATATCCATATTATTACTAGTGAATAGCAAGGACCTATATTAGGCAGCTCCATGCAGATTCTGGATGCTGCACAGAGGACCTCCCCAGGACGATGACCAATAGGGATGATTGTCGAAAGAGTCATGGATATCCATATTATTACTAGTGAATAGCAAGGACCTATATTAGGCAGCTCCATGCAGATTCTGGATGCTGCACAGAGGACCTCCCAGGGACGATGACCAATAGGGATGATTGTCGAAAGAGTCATGGATATCCAATATTATACTAGTGAATAGCAAGGACCTATATTAGCAGCTCCATGCAGATTCTGGATGCTGCACAAGAGGACCTCCCAGGGACGATGACCAATAGGGATGATTGTCGAAAGAGTCATGGTATCCATATTATTACTAGTGAATAGCAAGGACCTATATTAGGCAGCTCCATGCAGATTCTGGATGCTGCACAGAGGACCTCCCAGGGACGATGACCAATAGGGATGATTGTCGAAAGAGTCATGGATATCCATATTATTACTAGTGGATAGCAAGGACCTATATTAGGCAGCTCCATGCAGATTCTGGATGCTGCACAGAGGACCTCCCAGGGACGATGACCAATAGGGATGATTGTCGAAAGAGTCATGGATATCCATATTATTACTAGTGAATAGCAAGGGACCTATATTAGGCAGCTCATGCAGATTCTGGATGCTGCACAGAGGACCTCCCAGGGACGATGACCAATAGGGATGATTGTCGAAAGAGTCATGGATATCCATATATTACTAGTGAATAGCAAGGACCTATATTAGGCAGCTCCATGCAGATTCTGGATGCTGCACAGAGGACCTCCCAGGGACGATGACCAATAGGGATGATTGTCGAAAGAGTCATGGATATCCATAATTATAACTAGTGAATAGCAAGGACCTATATTAGGCAGCTCCATGCAGATTCTGGATGCTGCACAGAGGACCCCTCCCAGGGACGATGACCAATAGGGATGATTTGTCGAAAGAGTCATGATATCCATATTATTACTAGTGAATAGCAAGGACCTATATTAGGCAGCTCCATGCAGATTCTGGATGCTGCACAGAGGACCTCCCAGGGACGATGACCAATAGGGATGATTGGCGAGAGAGTCATGGATATCCATACTGCCAGCATGATGTGATGATGATGATGATGATGATGATATTAATATGTATAATTAAGTATTATTTACCTACAGGTCGAGATGAAGGTGGTAGTGGCGGTATGGGTAGGAGTGTTAGGGAGAGAGGGGGGAGGGGTCTAGATTAAAACTGACCCATTTATGTAACAGCTGATTATCTGACAATCTAAATAATAAAAACTTGAATCTAATCCCGTTATTATACAGAGAGAAAATTGCCAGGGAGAAAGTAATCTGTGATGTTTTTCAGTTTCAGTGTTACTTCTTAATCCTGCGATGACGAGGGGTGGGGGGAAACCATTTGTGGGGATTAAAGGGGAAATCATTTGTGGGGATTAAAGGATAATCTTTATTAAATAACAAGAGAAAATATGCCAATGAATTCATCAACAATAAACAAGAAAACAATTATTTTTTTAATAATGTCGTGACCCATATTAATTCATCTATTTTTGTCACCCATAGAAACTGAGTGGCGTATTAGTGGTGTTACCAAGAATTACGTATACCCTGGCAGCCTGAAATTCCACCTTGGGGAATCCCACTTTCTACACATGCTATTGCCTAGCAAAAGTACACTCAATCAGGCTATTAAATAACAGATTAAAATATTGTACATTTTCAGGCTATTTTTAGCCAGGAGCAATGCATTGGCTGATAGGGAGCAGATACCATGCCTGGATCCTAAGGGTATCCATCAGGGTGTAATGGTTAGCAAGCCTGTCTCTCATTACTAGTGAATAGTGAGTTTGATCCTCGATGGATGTCCTATTCTTGTGACCATTGTCAAATACTGGTTTTTCAAACCAGTATTAGCTGATGGTCTTTCAACTGGAGTTTGAGTGATAACAAAGTCTCCTCAGGTCTCCAGGACTCTTCTGCGTTTTTCTAGCCGATTTCAACAATGCTGTTGTCTGGATGGTCTCAATTCTTCCTCTGATTTCCAGTTCCCAAGTCTTTTTCCAAGATTTTTTTTTACCGTTCCAAGTGCACCAACTACAATTGGTATCACTTTCACCCTCATATTCCACAGCTTTTTCAATCTCTGGCAAGTCCAGGTATTTGCCAATCTTTTTGTTTACCTTCCATCTTCAACCCTGTGATCTGCTGGAACTGCAAGAGCCGATCCCCTCTCCAAACTGACCACTGCTAAAGCCCCTTAACTGGTGGTCGCCTTAGTTAGAGTAGTTTTGTAGTTCTTCTCAGAACCCATCTGCCCTGGCCGGTGCATTCATCAAGAAGTTCATTCATCAGTGGTTATATAGCTTGGATCTGTGCAGTAAAGTGGGGAGTGGTAGGTGTGGCGCTCCACCTCAGATGCAAAAACAAATCTCCCTGGTCCTAGTGCTAGTGAAAAGGGGATAGACCCTTGATGTCCGGTGGTACTGACAATAGGCCACTCAGACCCAACTTCACTTACTTAAAATATTCATATTTTTGATTTCAGAGGTAAAGTAAGGGGCTGATGATAATGTGGGAGCTCCACCTCAAACGCAAAAAAACGATCTCCTTGGTTGTGAAAAGCGCTAGTGAAAAGAGGATAACTCCCTCGCTAATTGGCTGATACCGACTTTAGGCCCCCCAATGACTTTTTACTGATCTTGAGTTTGTGATATTAAGTGTATTGAAGTGTTCCCAGTGCTATTGTAGAAGGAGTAGAGCTGTCAGCTGGTGCACCAACTGCACCTCTGCACAGGTTAAATTCCTCCCAATGGGGCCACCTGTTGGCCATGAGTGGCGACCCGTGATGTTTAAAGGATGGAAAACCTGGTGGCTGAGCAGTCCATGACATGCAACAGTCCACATTGGGGTTATTTCTATAACTCCAACATAAACAAAGGGGAACCATCTTGACTGATAATTTATTTATTTATTTCCTAACTAACTCTAAAACCCTAACTCTAAACCCTAACCCTAACCCCGTCTTCTTTTTCCTAGTAGATCAATAAATAAAATTAAATAATTTTTCAGTCAAGAGTGGTTCCCCTTTGTTTATGTTGGAGTTATAGGAAATAACCCCACATTGGCCTTTACTTAGGCTGGACAGGTGATCGGAGAGGCCCCCTCCAATCAATCAGCTAGTCATATCAAGCCCTAGCACCTATATGATTGTCCTGACCTTATTGCCCTTATGGCAAACTCCCAACCTTTTTATCATATATGTACTAGAAGGCGGTGGCTGAGGGTCTTAGTGTCCTTGGTATGATGTTAAACTCCATCTAATGGTGAAGTTCCAATTTTGGAGCTCTAGGGAGTGTGGAGTACCCCTTCATCGCCATTACTCTCAGGTCCACCATGACCTGGAGTGGTAGTACCTGTTAGGATCCCATCTATGAGTTAAATAGAAAAAATGAGTTTAAAAATATGTTAAAAACATTGGGTTTAAAAAAATGTTGAATATCCATCAAGTGTGAATAGAACAAAATGTCTTTGACATAAAATAACCCAACAAGGATTGACATGCCGTAAACTTGAAACCATTGCACACACCTAATGAAAAAAGATTAAGGCTTTTTTTCTTTTTTTCTTTTTTTCCTTTTTTTTAATGACCTATATGTGAATTGGGTTGGAGTTAAAAATAGAATCTTTGGGTTTATGGTAAAAAAAAAAATAATGACCGTTTTGAATGAGCAGCAACTTAATTGCCTTGAAGCTCTGCAATGAGGTTTGGGGTTTATGGTAATTAAAAAAAAGTAAAGGCCTTTTTCTTTTTTTTTTTTTTTTTTTGGATATCAACAAGTTAACTTGCCTGAAGCTATACAAAAGGGAATTACAAATTAGGTTTGTAAGCCACAAAGGTGATTAAAGTAAAGCTAAATCTGTGGCGTTTTACTTATCTTGACTTTTGACCTCTAGTCAGTTCAGCCCCACTGGGTTCTTCACAAATGTAGCCTTGTGAACACAAAGCACAAGATAAATTATAAAGAAATCCTAAAATTATCAAGTGAAATCTGTCTGATTAGGGCCATTCAGTATTGTACTTAGTTGTAGGCACATGGTGTAATGGATAGAGTCGTAGGAAATGGACTCGTCAACCTGAGTTCAAATCCTGGACAAAAGCTACAGTTCATATAGCGCTAATACCCTTGGAAAGGTATGAATCCAACTACTCTCCCTCCATGGGTAAATAGCAGGAGAGATTGTTCTCAGCGCTAGTGAAAAGGGATAGACTCCCTCGCTGCATGGCTGATATTGACTTTAGACCAACCCGACGACTTTACTTACTTACAAACCACATGTAAGTAAATAAGGATAGAAAGATTGTGCAGCGTCAGTTGAAGGGGGTAACTTGACATGAAACCCTTGCACCGGCCCTGCTTATCTGTTTAACATTCATTCTCTGATAGACGAAATTGATTTCTCATTTAACTTATAAGATTATAAATTATTAAATCAAGATAATTTAGTTGGAGATGTGTGGTCTAATGGTTAGAGTCGTTGGAAATGAACTCGTCGACCAGAGTTCAAATCCTGGACGAAGCTACAGTTCACATAGCAATAATACCATTGGGAAAGGTATGAATCCATCTACTCTCCCTCCAGCTATGGGTAAATAGAAGGGCAGACTGGGCTCTTTAACCTTGGCTAGGCAACCAGTCTAGGAGAAGGAAAATTCTGAATTCAAAGCTGTTAACCTCCGCTTGGGGTGGTCACTACTAGAAAGACCAGTCCTAATTAGGGATCTATTTTTCACTAATTTAAGTAAAGTTAGCATAGTGGCCTATTGGTTGTATCAGCAAGGCAGCGATGGAGTCTATCCCTTTGTCATTAGCATTTGACCAGGAAGATTGTTTTTTGTGTCTGAGGTGAAAGCACCAACACACAACCATCTGCTTCCCACTTTACCACACAGATCCTGTGCTACTCATCCACTGAGTTGGCAAGGGCCAGTATTGAACCTAGACGGATGCTCTACTGACTGAAGCTAAACCAACCCTAAGCCACTTAAGGAAACTTAATAAATATGTGAGTATAATTAAACTTTGACATTTATGGATTTTGTGATAATGTCCGCTCTGCACATGTACACCTTCATTGCTCAATGTTGATGACCCCACGTTATATCTGTGCTGGCTGGTTCACAAGGCACAAACTAGAGACAGGTTAACAAGGATTTTTAAAAAACACGACAACACAAAGCTTGATGACAGTATACTAATGGAGGAGGAAGATGTGATACTTTGTGCAGTTTGTGATGGAACAGAGGGCACCTAAATGTATGTCGTCAGCTGGCAAGAAGTTCTCTTAAGTCGGTTGCTAGAATAAACTACAAGTCTGACTATCATGTGGATCCCTTCCTATTTGCTATCTCTCAACTGACACAACGTTCTCCTCTGACTGCTGGTCTGGATCTGCCCTTTTGAGACTCGAGCCGGCTGAATATATCCAGAATTCTTCCATCCCTAACATGGATCCAACCACCCAGAAATTGGTACTAACTTTTTTGGACAGAATTCATGGCTGCAATTTCTCCTAAAATTATGAACATTACTTTATTTCTATACTGCTGGACACCAATTTTCCAACCATTTTCATTTCAAGTCTATTTTCTCTTAAAACTAGCCACCTAAAGATATTATTTTTAAGTGGCTTCAATTCAAGGTGGTCATACATCTTTTTATGGCTTCCCTAAACCTTATGGACCTAATATATTTTTTTGTTTTTTGTTTTGAGTTTTGAACCTACAGAAGCACTATTGTGTCACAATTTAACTTTCATGGATGGACCTTGACATTAATAGGCACCCCAGCCCAAATCCGTTTTGAAAGGAATTGAATTTTGCTTTTCACCGGTTGTTAGTAAACAAAACAGCTGGCTGATAAAAGCCAGTCACATTTTTATAATAAAATAGTTTTTGATTTTGATAAAAAAAAATTGTTATTTCATGTTGTTGTTGTTAGCCTATGTGAAAAAATTAATTTTGCACTAAAGATAAACTAATATTTTTATTTAATTTTAAATAAAAATTAAAATGAAAGACATGTTTATTTATTTTCCATGTGTCTCTACGGATAGTTAATATTAAAAAGTATTTATTTAAAAAAAGATTTTGCTAGGGTTAGGGGTTAGGATTAGCTGTTATTATTATAACCTTATAATATACTTTTTATAGCTTTAACTATTCCCGTGTTAAACGTGTCTAACGTTGAAAGTTTTATAATTAAAAAAGAATTGCTATTGAATTAACAACAACAACATGAAATAAGTAAAAAAAAAAGTGTCTTTAATATAAAAACGTGTCTTTTGTTTATAGAATTTATAATTTAAAAAAAAAGTACATCTAAAAATCGTCTGTTAACAAACAACTGGATTCTAATGGTGAAAAGCAAAACATGTCCTTTTGAATCTAAGTCTCACCTGGGGTGCTTAATGGTGTCTTGGTCCTCATGGATTTGATTATTCTTGAGTTTTCCATTGATAATTAAAAGGGAATTTTGTAGGGAGTTTTGTGGTCTTCTTTGACAGATTATAAAGAAAACAAAAAAAATTTTAATACATAATAAAGGATTAGAATACTGTATTACTCATAAGTACCACCCTACCACTTTTTAAAAAAAATGTTAATTTTCTTCTAAATCAAGGATATCAGGCTTTTCTGAGTAAGATGGACTAGTGTTACATAATTATTGGATCCCTAATAGTTTTTTAAGGTAGTGTAAAATCATAATGGCGATTAGTGCAGCTGAGGCCCTTGAGAGTGAGTGACAGCGCTTGACCTCACTCTCACTTGCCTTTCCGGGGATAAATCGTGAGAACCGAACCCGCCATAGAAGGCCGCTCTTCCGGTTTTAAGGATATAGTAAGTTTAAGTCAGTTAGAAGTTAGAAGCCGAGCTAGCAGATGTAAGGATCTGCGCNAGAGATTCCAACCCATAGTCACGTAGATCTGTTTGAAAATATTAGTATTATATTGGTATCTTTCAAACCATATATGTGCAAACAAATTATTATTTTTAAATAAGAATAGTTACTAAAACCAGATAATTGGGTCTTAACTATTAGTCCTAAGAATAGTTACTTGAAGCTTAATTGTTTACAAATGATACAAATCATTTGTCACTTGAACCGTATAATTGCTTTAAAAAAAAGATTAACTTTGGCCTTAAAATAAACCAACAAACGTTGACATGCTATAAAACCAATTATCAGACCAACTAATTATCATCTTTATTTAAACTCTTATTAAGGAAAGACTACTTGTTGAGTTCGATATTCCAAATTTATCATCATCATCATCATCATCATCATGTCATGTCAATAGCATGTGATTCTCATGAGTCTCTTTCACCAACCATCCCTATCAGTCATTGCCCCCAGTAGGTCCTCTGCACAGCATCTGGAATCCACACAGAGCTGTTTGATGTAGGTTTCTTGCTGGTTGACCTACCACTGTGTGTCCATGTGTAGTAGTCAACAGGAAAACATCACTTAAGAGTTCTTCCTTGCTTCTCCAGCAGCGTCCATGTCTTGTTCACTTACTTGGATGGTTTGTGCAATAGGAAATAAGTAGCAGTAACTACTTTCTTATGGGTGCAGCATCCAAGATTTATTCAAGACAGCAGAGCATCCTTGTGAAGTTCCCATCTAACTTTTTCTCTAAGCGTTTTCGTTAGAGTCCAAGTGTGTGAAGCCATACAATAGCACTGACATGGCAACATCTTTGGAAGAATTCTCACTTTATCTATCAGACAGATCAGATTTCATATGATCAACAGCCTATCTATGTTGTAGAGAAGAATTGATACCCCTCTAGAATAGATTTGGTTTGGTTTGTTTTTACGGCATATCAACCTCAGTTGGCATTTAATGCGATAAAGTTTTGAAATGAATTCATTCTTAATGATAATCAATTTTGTTTATAAACTCATGTTTTTCTATTTAACGAGAGAGTCCATAGATGGGACCCTAGCAAGTACTACCACTCCAGGTCAGAGTGGACCTGGAGCAATGGTGATGAAGGGGTGCTCCACATTCCCCAAAACTCCAAAAACTGGAACCTCACCATCAGATAGAGTTAAATGTCATTCTCAGGACATGTAGACCCTCAGCCACCACCTTCTAGCACCCATATGATAAAAGGGTTGGAGTTTGCCATAGGGGCAATAGGGTTGGGAAAATCATATAGGTGCTAGGGCTTGACGTGACCAGCCGATTGATCGGGGGGGCCTCTCTGACCAAGTCCAAAAAGGGTCAAAGTGGTGTATTGCAAGTCATGGACTGCTGAACCACCTGGGTTCTATCCTTAAGCACCATGGGTCGCTACCTACGGCCAACAGGCGGCCCCATCGGGGGGAGTCTTACCCCTCTGCAATTATTCAGATTGTTCTATTTCTCAATAGACGATTGACGTCGGCCTGTCTTTCCTAGCAAAACCAACTATTTGGACTGTTCATATGATCGATAATCTACCTATATCAATCCATTCGTTTCCTATGCGTGAATTTTATTTATTATAATCGTAGTTAACTTTATATTATTATTTATATTTTGAAGGCAATTACAATGTGTATATCGTATAAAATTCAATAATTATTGAAAATAATCATGACAAGCAAACTCGGTGAATAATGCATGCAACGGTGGAACACTGTACAGCTGTTTCAACTTTATTAAGTCTTGTCAGCGGTGTATACACTGCTGATGAGACTTAATAAAGTTGAAACAGCTGTATGGTGTATACATAAGAAATAAGATTTCGGCAGATAAGCAACATCAGATAATCAGGATTTACATTATTGCATTTCATCTTGGACAATTTGGATGGTCTCATTTTTAACCAGGGGATGTTGCGAGATGATAACGTTGTACAATTAAGGAACACACTTATTAATTATTAAGATATTTCCGTTGAAAAAGTTGGTTTATTTTGTAATGTCATATCAGGAAGGAGAATGAAGTTTTTAGCCCCATTCTTCAAGCTCAAAAACCTTAGACAGGTGGTTCTAAATGTTACGCCTCTAGAATCAAATCTGCTTTATTCTGTATTAGAACCAACAACTACCTCAAACTCAAAGTTAATTCTTTTTCTTATTTTGCATCATGAGGCATGTTTCAACCATAATTTTTTTAATAGATTGTAGAGTTTTTATTCATGATCAGGGGAAATAACTAAAGCCATCTAACAGGATGTGACACAAGGTCAATTTCTTAAGCGGAGTTTAACAGGTTTGAATTCAGAGTTTTCCTTCTTCTAGCCAAGGTTAGAGAACCCAGTCTGCCCTACTATTTACCCATAGCTGGAGGGAGAATAGTTGGATTCATACCTTTCCCAAGGGTATTAGCGCTATGTGAAATTCAAACAGCTTTGTCTAGGATTTGAACTCGGGTTGATGAGTTCATTTCCTAAGGCTCTAATCATTAGACCACGCACCTCCAAAATGATAAAACAATATAAAATTTTTAAAAAGATAACAAAAAAGCAATGACTAATATAATTTAGAATTTGACACAAAAATTGTTTCGGCTTCTTGACGTGCAGACTTTACACAATGAATTTGACTTTGCATACTTTCATTTTTATTTTTACTTGGTAACATTTAACTTTTATTCATGTTAAATGCAGGTGACACACTGTAACAGGTATAGATCATGTAAAGATACATGTTCTTATATACGTGCATGGTAATGAAGGGGAGGAGACAAAGACGGGGGTGGGGTGTATGATAAAGGGTAAATAAATGGAAGACAATCAACATGTGTTAAAAACAAGCAAAGGTTTTTTCGTGAATATAATATCAATAAAAAGGAAATGTTTTGAGTTGGAAAGTTAATTTCCGATGAAAAGTTCTGTTTGTGTTTTTAAGGTTGAACTTACGTAGTCTGGACGAAGAGAATTTTGGCACTTTTGTCTTCTGTGCTGATTTAAAAAACGCAAAATGTGGAATTAACAAGAGTCAAAAACAAAGGAAACACATAAACACAACATGGAATTTCAAATGACACTGTATTAATACACTTGTACATACAACCAAATTAAACACCAAAAATTGAAGATGACCTAGCACTACTTGTAAATACACCTGCACAAGCCGAATCCTTGCTACACAGCCTAGAAAAGGCAGCACGAAATGTCGGCCTATATGTAAACTCTGATAAAACTAAGTTCATGTCTTTTAAAAACAAAAGCGACATCTCAACTATCGATGGCAAACTCCTAAACTCGGTAGAACAATTTAGATATTTAGGCAGTAACATCTCCTCCACAGAAAACGATGTTAGTGCACATATAGGAAAGGCATGGTCCACTATAAATAAATTATCGGTCATATGGAAATCCAATCTCACAGACAAGTTAAAAAGACAGTTCTTCCAGGTCGTTGTCGTGTCAGTACTGCTGTATGGTTGCAGCACCTAGACCCTAACGAAACGACTAGAGAATAAACTAGATGGGAGCTGCACAAGAATGCTGCATGTGATCCTGAACAAGACATGGAAACAACACCCCACGAGAAAACAGCTATACAGCCACCTGCCACATATCACCCAAACCACCTGAGTAAGACGGACAAGACATTGCTGGAGAAGCAAGGACGAACCCATAAGTGATGTCCTCCTGTGGAAGCCAGCACATGGGCACGTCAGTGTGGGCTGACCAACAAAGACATACATTGACCAGCTCTGTGCGGATACAGGATGCTGCATAGAGGACCTCCCGAGAATGATGAGCGATAGGGACGGATGGAGAGAGATTGTTATGGATATCCGTGCTAACAGCGCGACATGATGATGATGATGATTAGAAAGTGGATAAATTCCAACATGTAGTTTATGTGGAAGATTATATCTCTCCAGGGCTGGCCTGGTAAGTCATCTGAGAAAACACAAGGATACAGTGTCAAATGCTACTGGCACCCAATTATGATGATAAAAATAAAAGAACAGGAAATAGTCTTACTCATGCACGAGTTGATAGCCAACATATATACAATAAATTACACTTGTAATAATTGTTGTTGCAAATGGTAGTATTGTCTGTGGGAAATGTCAATTATATAAATATAATGAATACAAGTCCACTTAACTGAGTGCTTGGAATGGTTAAGCCAAGTTATCATACTTACGACGACCCTTCTCTATCTCTGCTACTCTCTACTGAATTATAAGGAGTGACAAATTTTACATCCGACCTCAAGAGATGCTGGTACAAAAGAGGAAGATTTCTTATCTTCAATTTTTGGCACAAAAATTGTGGGCCTGTGATTGGTTGGTTTGAAAAGTGGCACCAAGGGAGACAACCTACCTACCTTAGATATATTTTTATACTTCAGCTTAACATGTGGTGTATTTCTTCTAGCTGCATAAGTGGTGTGGACAATTGTTCTCTTCTTTGGGCCTGCCGCAGATAGATGCCAGTGATGGGATAGAACTGTTAGTGTTATATACCTTTATAAACATTGGGTATATAATAGAGAGGGAGAGACAGACATACTAGATGAGAGAGAGGGGGAGGGGAGAGGAAGGGGGAGGGGAGAGATAAGTAAACGAGGAAGAGAGAGAGAGAGGGGGGGAAGGCGAGAGAGAGAGAGGAGGTATGGGAGAGATAAGTAGACGAGGAGGAGAGAGAGAGATAGAGAGGGGTATGGGAGAGATAAGAAAACGAGAAAGAGAGAGAGACAGGGGTAAGGGGAGAGAGAGAGATGGGGTATGGGAGAGATAAGTAGATGAGTAATTTTAAATTGACAAACCTCAATTTAAATTCTTAGCTACAGGGTCTGTTCACAACTCATGACCTCTCATGAATTGTAACATTAGGAGAGTTTAATATCAGCACTGATAATGATAATGATAGTGGATAATGATGTAATGTCTCTTGTGCTGCACATAGTTACGTGGGAAAAGAGCATGTAGTTATTTTTTATTCAAATATTTATTGATTGATTTAGTAGTTTTTTTCTTTTTGTTTCTTCGGATACCACATGTTAACCAAAATAATTTCCATGAGTCGAATGCGAGTAAAATTTGCTAGGTCACTGCTTAGACACATCACTTTACTTTTCTAGTAATAATGTTCTCCCAACTATGCTGCACTCTGCTCACCAACAATCAAAATCTATCTCGAAATGCCTCGTCTACCTGTCGCAAGAGCCAAAATGTTACTGCCAGCTTTTTTCGTAATCGTTGTACGTAATCGTGTGATGCTCCCTCTAGCCATCGCCATATGCTTATATGCACGCCTGATCTCAAGAGAATTTGCATGCGTGCAATCCCATTCTTGCTGGTTCGAGATCGCCCATCGTTAAATATAGTGCTTACAGCAGCCATATTTCTTTCCCGCGATGACCCTGCAAGCCAGACTCGTCCGCGCACACTTTGAGCTTCGAGGTATGTTATTTTCATCCACAACTTTATTTTCCCTTGTCTTTAATTCTACGTAAGATCACCTGATGTTGCCCGGCATGAAATTCTTCTTCTTCTTCTTCTTCTTCTTCTTATTATTATTATTATTATAATGTATAATGGGATTGAACAGTTAGAAGTTGATATCGGCACTGTTGTTATGGTGGATAACGACATAAAATCTCTTGCACTGCCTGTGGTTACGTGGGAAGAGAGGGTATGTTTGTGTGTGATCGGGATAAACCATTAAACAAAGTCGATTCACTGCGTTAACCATGGTTAAAGAACCCAGTCTGCCCTGCTATTCATCCATAGCTGGAGGGAGAACTGGATTCATACCTTTCCCAAGGATATTAGCGCTATGTGAAATTCAAACAGCTTCGTCCAGGAATTGAACTCGGGTCGATAAGTCCATTTCCTTTGATGCTATATAGCTTTTTCTCTAAGTGGTGTAGCCATATAGAAGCAGTGACATAGCTATATCTTGGAAAAATAGATCCCATTTCCATATGATCTGTCTATCACAGCCCATACCTTTCCTATGCGTATATTGACATTGGTTTCTGTAGATGAGACATTACTACCTAGGTGTGTGAACTTGTCTACTAATTTGAGTATAGAGATGTCTCCATCTTGTTTAAAACAGTGTTTTAGAAGCTGCAACTAGCCAAAATGTGATAAAAACCGCAAAGATGATGAAATTTGTTTGAATGAATCAATGTATAATATCAATGTGTGTTTGGGATAGAGGGCAAGTGGCTGTATTACACACACAGCCACTTTCCCCCCATCCCACAAACGACTTGAGTAAAATGAACAAGACATGCTGGAGAAGCAAGAATGAACTCAAAAGTGATGGTCTCCTGTGGACACCTACAAATGGACACACCAATGTGGGCTGACCAGCCCAGGACTTATATCAGTCAGCTCCGTGCAGATTCTGGATGCTGCACAGGGGAACTCCTAGGGATGATAACCGATAGAAACGGTTGGTGAGAGAGTCATGGATATCCATATTATTACTAGTGAATAGCAAGGACCTATATTAGTCAGCTCCGTGCAGATTCTGGATGCTGCATAGAGGACCTTGCAGGGACGATAACCGATAGGGACGGTTGGCGAGAGAGTCATGGATATCTATTATTACTAGTGAATAGCAAGGACCTATATCAGTGTAGATTCTCGATGCTGCACAGAGGACCTCCCAGGGGGGATAACTGGCGAGAGAGTCATGGAGATCCATACTGCCAGCATGATATGATGATGATGATGATGATGATGATATTAATATGTATAATCAAGTTTAATTTACCTACAGGTCGAGATGAAGGTGGCAGTGGCGGTATGGGTAAGGGTGTTAGGGGGAGAGGGGGGAGGTGTCTAGATTAAAACTGACCCATTTATGTAACAGCTGATTATCTGACAATCTAAATAATAAAAACTTGAATCTAATCCCGTTATTATACAGAGAGAAAATTGCCAGGGAGAAAGTAATCTGTGATGTTTTTCAGTTTCAGTGTTACTTCTTAATCCTGCGATGATGGGGTGGGGGGAAACCATTTGTGGGGATTAAAGGGGAAATCATTTGTGGGGATTAAAGGATAATCTTTATTAAATAACAAGAGAAAATATGCCAATGAATTCATCAACAATAAACAAGAAAACAATCAGTTTTTTATAATGTCGTGACCCATATTAATTCATCTATTTTTGTCACCCATAGAAACTGAGTGGGCGGTATTAGTGGTGTTACCAAGAATTACGTATACCCTGGCAGCCTGAATTCCATCTTGGGGAATCCCACTTTCTACACTGCTATTGCCTAGCAAAAGTACACCCAATCAGGCTATTAAATAACAGATTAAAATATTGTACATTTTCAGCTATTTTTAGCCAGGAGCAATGCATGTGGCTGATAGGGAGCAGATAACATGCCTGGATCCTAAGGGTATCCCATCAGAGTGTAATGGTTAACAAGCCAGTCTTCATTACTAGTGAATAGTGAGTTTGATCCTCGATGGATGTCCTATTCTTGTGACCATTGTCAAATACTGGTTTTTCAAACCAGTATTAGCTGATGGTCTTTCACTGGAGTTTGAGTGATAACAAGTCTCCTCGGGTCTCCAGGACTCTTCTGCGTTTTCTAGCCGATTTCAACAATGCTGTTGTCTGGATGGTCTCAATTCTTCCTCTGATTTCCAGTTCCTCAAGTCTTTTTTCCAAGATTTTTTTTTACCGTTCCAAGTGCACCAACTACAATTGGTATCACTTTCACCCTCATATTCCACAGCTTTTTCAATTCTCTGGCAAGGTCCAGGTATTTGCCAATCTTTTTGTTTACCTTCATCTTCACCCTGTGATCTGCTGGAACTGCAGAGCCGATCCCTCTCCAAACTTGACCACTGCTAAAGTCCTCTTAACTGGTGGTCGCCTTAGTTAGGGTAGTTGTAGTTCTTCTCAGAACCCATCTGCCCTGGCCGGTGCATTCATCAAGAAGTTCATTCATCCAGTGGTTATATAGCTTGGATCTGTGCAGTAAAGTGAGGAGTGGTAGGTGTGGCGCTCCACCTCAGATGCAAAAACAATCTCCCTGGTCTAGTGCTAGTGAAAAGGGGATAGACTCCCTTGGTGTTCGGTTGGTACTGACAATAGGCCACTCAGCCAACTTCACTTACTTAAATATTCATATTTTTGATTTCAGAGGTAAAGTAAGGGGCTGGTGATAAGTGTGGAGCTCCACCTCAGACGCAAAAAAACGATCTCCTTGGTTGTGAAAAGCGCTAGTGAAAAGAGGATATACTCCCTCGCTAATTGGCTGATACCGACTTTAGGCCACCCCAATGACTTTTTACTGATCTTGAGTTTGTGATATTAAATGTATTGAAGTGTTCCCAGTGCTATTTGTAGAAGGAGTAGAAGCTGTCAGCACCTCTGCACAGGGGTAAATTCCTCTCAATGGGGCCACCTGTTGGCCATGAGTGGCGACCCGTGATGTTTAAGGATGGAACCCTGGTGGCTGAGCAGTCCATGACATGCAACAGTCCACATTGGGGTTATTTCCTATAACTCCAACATAAACAAAGGGGAACCACTCTTGACTGATAATTTATTTATTTATTTTCCCATTAAACTAACTCTAAACCCTAACCCTAAACCCTAACCCTAACCCCCGTCTTCTTTTTTCCTAGTAGATCAATAAATAAATAAATAATTTTTCAGTCAAGAGTGGTTCCCCTTTGTTTATGTTGGAGTTATAGGAAATAACCCCACATTGGCCTTTACTTAGGCTGGACGGGTGATCGGAGAGGCCCCTCCAATCAATCAGCTGGTCACATCAAGCCCTAGCACCTATATGATTGTCCTGACCTTATTGCCCTTATGGCAAACTCCCAACATTTTTATCATATATGTACTAGAAGGCGGTGGCTGAAGGTCTTAGTGTCCTTAGTATGATGTTAAACTCCATCTAATGGTGAAATTCCAATTTTGGAGCTCTAGGGAGTGTGGAGTACCCCTTCATCACCATTACTCTCAGGTCCACCATGACCTGGAGTGGTAGTACCTATTAGGATCCCATCTATGAGTTAAATATAAAAAATGAGTTTAAAAAATATGTTAAAAACATTGGGTTTAAAAAAATGTTGAATATCCATCAAGTGTGAATAGAACAAAATGTCTTTGATATAAAATAACCCAACAAGGATTGACATGCCGTAAACTTGAAACCTTTGCACACACCTAATGAAAAAAGATTAAGGCTTTTTTTTTCTTTTTTTTTAATGACCTACATGTGAATTGGGTTGGAGTTAAAAATAGAATCTTTGGGTTTATGGTAAAAAAAATAATGACCGTTTTTGAATGAGAAGCAAATTAATTGGCCTGAAGCTCTGCAATGAGGTTTGGGGTTTATGGTAATTAAAAAAAAAGTAAAGGCCTTTCTTTTTTCTTTTTCTTTTTTTTTTTTTTTTGGATATCAACAAGTTAACTTGCCTGAAGCTATACAAAGGGAATTACAAATTAGGTTTTGTAAGCCACAAAGGTGATTAAAGTAAGCTAAATCTGTGGCGTTTTACTTATCTTGACTTTTGACCTCTATGTCAGTTCAGCCCCCACTGGGTTCTTCACAAATGTAGCCTTGTGACACAAAGCACAAGATAATTATAAAGAATCCTAAAATTATCAAGTGAAATCTGTCTGATTAGGGCCATTCAGTATTGTACTTAGTTGTAGGCACATGGTGTAATGGATAGAGTCGTAAGAAATGGACTCATCAACCTGAGTTCAAATCCTGGACAAAGCTACAGTTCATATACCGCTAATATCCTTGGGAAAGGTATGAATCCAACTACTCTCCCTCCATGGGTAAATAGCAGGAGAGATTGGGTTCTCAAGCGCTAGTGAAAAGGGGATAGACTCCCTCGCTGTGTGGCTAATACCGACTTTATGCCACTCCGACGACTTTACTTTACTTACAAAACCACATGTAAGTAAATAAGGATAGAAAGATTGTGCAGCGTCAGTTGAAGGGGGTAAATTGACATGAAACCCTTGAACCAGCCCTGCTTATCTGTTTAATGTTTATTCTCTGATAGACGAAATTGATTTGTCATTTAACTTATAAGATTATAAATTATTAAATAAAGATCATATATCATTTTGTCTAATGGTTAGAGTCGTTGGAAATGAACTTGTCGATCAGAGTTCAAATCCTGGATGAAGCTACAGTTCACATGGCGCTAATACCATTGGGAAAGGTATGAATCCAACCACTCTCCCTTCAGCTATGGGTAAATAGTAGGGCAGACTGGGATCTTTAACCTTGGCTAAGCAACCAGTCTAGGAGAAGGAAAACTCTGAATTCAAAGCTGTTAACGTCCGCTTGGGGTGGTCACTACTAGAATAGGCTCAGCCCTAATTAGTGATCTATTTTTCACTAATTTAAGTAAAGTTAGCATAGTGGCCTATTGTTGGTATCAGCAAGGCAGTGATAGAGTCTATCCTCTTGTCATTAGCATTTGACCAGGAAGATTGTTTTTGTGTCTGAGGTGAAGCACCACACCGACCATCTGCTTCCCACTTTACCACACAGATCCTGTGCTACTCATCCACTGAGTTGGCAAGGGCCAGTATTGAACCTAGGCGGATGCTCTACTGACTGAGCTAAACCAACCCTAAGCCATTAAGAAAACTTAATAAATATGTGAGTATAATTGAACTTTGACATTTATGGATTTTGTGATAATATCCGCTCTGCACATGTACACCTTCATTGCTCAATGTTGATGACCCCACGTTGTTATATTTATGCTGGCTGGTTCACAAGGCACGAACTAGAGACAGGTTAACAAGGATAAAAAAAAAACATGACAACACAAAGTATGATGACAGTTCATTATTTGCTATCTCTCAACTGACACAACATTCTCCTCTGACTGCTGGTCTGGATCTGCCCTTTTGAGGCTCGAGCCGGCTGAATATATCCAGAATTCTCCCATCCCTCACCCCATGGATCCAACCACCCAGAAAATGGTACTAACTTTTTCGGACAGAATTCATGGCTGCAATTTCTCCTAAAATTATGAACATTACTTTATTTCTATACTGCTGGACGCCAATTTTCCAACCATTAACAATTTGAGACCCATTTTCTCTTAAAACTAGCCACCTAAAGATATTATCTTTAAGTGTCTTCATTTCAAGGTGGTCATACATCTTTTTATGGCTTCCCTGAACCTTATGGACCTTATATATTTTTTTGCTTTTTGTTTTGAGTTTTGAACCTACACAAGCACTATTGTGTCACAATTTAACTTTCATGGATGGACCTTGACACTAATAGGCACCCCAGCCTAAATCTATTTTGAAAGGAACTGAATTTTGCTTCCCACCGGTTGTTAGTAAACAAAACAGCCGGCCGATAAAAACCAGTAACATTTTTATACTAAAATAGTTTTTGATTTTAATTTAAAAAAAATTATTATTTCATGTTATTGTTGTTAGCATATATGAAAAAAATAATTTTGCACTAAAGATAAACTAATATTGTTATTTAATTTTAAATAAAACTTAAAACGAAAGACATGTTTATTTATTTTCCATGTGCTTCTACGGATAGTTAATATCAAAAAGTATTTATTTAAAAAAAGGTTTGGTTAGGGTTAGGGATTAGGCTTAGGGGTTAGGCTTAGGGGTTAGGGTTAGCTGTTATTATTATAACCTTATAATATACTTTTTATAGTTTTAACTATTCCCGTGTTAAACGTGTCTAATGTTAAAAGTTTTATCATTAAAAAAGAATTGCTATTGAGTTAACAACAACAACATGAAATAAGTATAAAAAAAAGTGTCTATAATATAAAAACGTCCCTTTCGTTTGCAGTTTTATAATTTAAAAAAAAAGCATCTAAAAATCGTCTGTTAACAAACAACCGGATTTGAATGGTGAAAAGCAAAACATGTCCTTTTGAATCTAGGTCTCACCTGGGGTGCTTAATGGTGTCTTGTTCCTCATGAATTTGATTATTCTTGAGTTTTCCATTGATAATTAAAAGGGAATTTTGTAGGGAGTTTTGTGGTCTTCTTTGACAAATTAAAAAGAAAACAAAAAACTTTTAATACATAATAAAGGATTAGAATACTGTATTACTCATAAGTACAACCCTACCACTTTAAAAAAACAAAATTAATTTTCTTCTAAATCAAAGATATCAGGCTTTTCCGAGTAAGATGGACTAGGCATGCGGGGCACTGGGCAAGGTCGATTTTGGAACTGGGGTACAGCACTGATAGTGATATTTGGGGTTTGACATGATAAATAACGACACAAAATATTTTTTCCCAAATCATTACCAATTTTTTAGGAAACGAGTTTAAAGGCTGAAAATTAAGGCTCTGGAATGTGGATTCCGTGATGATGGGTCACTGCTGGGGGAGCAAAGTGATGTTCTCCTGTGGAAGCCAGCACATGGGCATGCTAGTGCAGGCCGCCCAGCAAGGACCTACATTGACCAACTATGTGAGGATGCTGGATGCCACGCAGAAGAGCTCCCAGAGGCAATGAGTGATAGGGAAGGTTGGCGAGAGACTGTCATGGATAGCCGTGCTGCTTGTGTGACATGAGGATGATGATGATTATTTTTAGTGGAACTGTATACAATCAAAACAGATATTTGGTTTAGCTCAGTCATTAGAGCATCAGCCCAGGAATTGCAAGATTCCCCGCTTGATACTAGTCCTCACCAACTCAGTGCATGAATAGCACAGATTGGATAATCTGATTTGTGTGGTTTAGCATCTGGGAGCTGATGGTAAGTGGAGTGCTCCACCTCAGCAATAACAATCTCCTCGTCTAAAGGGGGTAGACTCCCTTGCTGTTTGGCTGATACTGATAATAGACCGCTCTGCCAACTCTACAATTAGTTTATACAAAATTCTACAGCATTGAAGCTCTGTAATAAAAAAGATACATACATTGGATTCACCTCAACCACATTGTCACGTCGTCTAACCCTCCATTTAACAGATAATAGCTCCATTTCACAACACCTAAAATTACATTCCTGTCCCCATTCTAATTACTGAAATATTCTAACGGAAAATACACACATTCTGCACAAAGAAAAAAATAAACAAAAACTCCAAATACTAGAAGCTTTATACATAAAACAATACAAACCATCCTTAAACAAAATTAATTTCCAATGCAGTACACACATTTTAAAATGCCTATAACACCTTCTCACCAATTCTTCTCCTTCCAGCCTCCACATTAATATAATTTAAAAAAAAACAAAAAGAACAAACAAACTGGAACACATCACCACTGATGATGGCATTTCGAAGTGCCGAAAGTACTCGGGACCTGAACTTTGGTGGACTTATCCACGAATTCCACCCAAATATTAAAAATTTGGCCAGAAAACTCAAAAAGATCAAAAATAAAATTGTTAAACAGGAGATGTGTCTTTTGTTTAATTCTACATGTATAAATAAAAAAGATGTATATGTAGCAGTCTATATATAAGTACACTACATAGATGAAAATTGTTTGGCCTATTCAACTAATGGAAATAAAAGAAAGTTTTGAAAACATTAAATGTACTTACAATTGAAGGCCGTGGAGAATGAAGCACGAGAAAAAGAAATGTTTTTACTGCTATATTTTTCCTAGTTTGATACCGGCCCTCGGCAACTCAGCATATGAGTAACACAGAAATATACCAATAGTATCCCCTACAGGTGGTGGGTAAGACCTCCCCAAAAGACCTTCCTACCTTAGCTCAGTCGGTAGAGCATTTGGCTAGAAACCACAAGGTTCCTAGTTCGATACCGGCCCTCGCCAACTCAGCGTATGAGTAACACAGGGATCTGTGCGGTAAAGTAAGGAGCTGATGGTAGGTGGGGCGCTCCAACTCAGATGCAAAAACAATCTCCTTGGTCTAGTGCTATAGATTCAGCAGTTTCATTTTCATTTAATTTTCTTTGCCAGAGGAAAAGTTAATTTCCTTTCGCCTCACATCTTATTCCACATTACACCCTCCCTTCCTCTTCTGCCCTCCTTTTCAGCATAAAAGGAGACTGTGGATCCCAGTTGTCTTCAAAATGAATTTGACAAAGCTTTGTAACATACCAAGACGAAATATCATTTGAATTTAGTTGTTTTGTTTTTTTATCCACATTTCCTATATTTTCAACGACATTTTGTTGGATTTGCTCAATCCTTTACTCCTCATATATATATATATATATATATATATATATACAGGGTGTCCCAGAAGTCGCGCACCATATAATTTGTTTTTTTTGTTTTTCAGATTTTATTGGATATGGGTGAGAAATTAACAATACAAGAAAGAGTTAAATTGTTTTTTATGTTTGGAAGAGATGGGGCTACATACCGCAGAAGAATTCAACCGCACTCATCCCGAGCAAGAAAAACCATTGAACCATACTACTGTCTGCCGTTTGATAAAACATTTCCAAGAAACTGGCTCAGTTGCGGACCGCGAGAGATGTGGTCTACGAAAGAGTGCAACTGATGAAGCAACATCAACTATGGTTTTGGCGAATGTTGCTAGAAGCCCCGTGAAATCAGTAAGGAAAATAAGCCAGGAGTTTACGATTAGCAAATCATCAGTACATCGTATTCTTAAGACACAGAAATTTCATCCGTACAAAGTGCATCTTGAGAATTGATGTTTGTATCAATGGAGAGGGTGAACAATTTGAGCATCTATTATGATTATAATGAATAAAATCGATATTCATATGTCTTTTTATACTTTTTATATGTATTTTCATACATGGTGCGTGACTTCTGGGACACCCTGTATATATATATATATATATATATATGGTCATTTTTGGCTGTGGGTTTGTGGTGGACTTTTTTGATCATTAATTTTCGCTTTCACATGCAATGATCGCGTCATCAGCTTTCATATAAAAATTCCAAGTAAATAACGGTTAATAACCTTTTATCACACATCCAAAATACACTGAACATCTTTCATCTTTTTTACTCATACAAATATTCAATGTCCTGAAGAAGGTTTTAGTTTAAAAAAAACGAAATACTTAAGTATCGACATAAAGAGTTTCCATCGTTCATGACATCCTGTGTTTGTTTTCTTTTAAAATTTTCTCCACATACTGTCAGATTAATTTCCTCATCGTACTTCCATTTATATATATATATATATATATATATATATATATATAATTGGCAAGCATCATTTTGATCTTTTTCTCTCATTACAGTAACCTGATTTTATTCTATTTATGACTGTATTATGACTTACTTTTTACTTACTGAAGTTGTTAAGGAATTTACCTTCCTTTTAGCCATTCTTGTCTTTCTGTCTGTTATGGTTTATATCAATACTTCAATTTAAAAAGCAAACTTTCATTTAAATGATCATGTCACACCGTCCTTCTAAATTAGGAAGTTTCAAATTTTTCAGCTTACTGAGTATCTTCTGCTTGATTAACCTAGAGTGATAAGGATTAGATTTGGTTTGTTTTACGGCATATCAACCTCAGTGGGTCATTTAATGCCGACAAAGTTGTGAAATAAATTCATTCTTAATGCATAATACAATTTTGTTTATAAACTCATGTTTTTCTATTTAACCCATAAATGGGACCCTAACAGGTACTACCACTCCCGGTCAGAGTGGACCAGGGAGCAATGGTGATGCAGGGGTGCTCCACATTCCCCAAACCTCCAAAACTGGAACCTCACCATCAGATAGAGTTTAACGTCATTCCCAGGACATGTAGACCCTCAGCCACCGCCTTCTAGCACCCATAGGATAAAAAGGGGTTGGGGCTTGCCATAAGGGCAATAGGGTTGGGACAATCATATAGGTGATTGATCGGAGGGGGTCTATTCGACCGCCTGTCTAGCCTAAGTAAGGGCCAAAGTGGAGTATTGCAAGTCATGAACTGCTCAACCACCTGGATTCTATCCTTAAGCATCACGGGCGGGTCATTTGGGGGGGGGTCATACTCCTCTACAGAGGTGCAGTCTGTACATTCTAATGCCCCACCGACAGGGAAGATATACGATTAGATTGCTTTTGGTTATGAAACAGTAATTTCTTAAGGATTAAAATAAACAAGCCAGATTTTAATCTGGCCTTTTTTTTTAATCTATATTCTGTGAGTGCCTAGTTTAATTTATAGACATCATGGGATAAGATTAA
Organism: Doryteuthis pealeii; assembly: GCA_023376005.1. Lineage (NCBI taxonomy): Eukaryota > Metazoa > Mollusca > Cephalopoda > Myopsida > Loliginidae > Doryteuthis > Doryteuthis pealeii. Next base: position 85,900,447 of record CM042141.1, on the reverse strand, counting down.
CACAAGAAGACAGGAAGCGTTTTCAATAATGAAGCTTGTGTATTGATTGTCTTCCTGATATGTCCCGAAAAGGGATATATTAGTAGAAGTAGCAGAGTGTTGGAGCCACGGTAACAGTGTGGTACAATCAGACAGGTAAGTAGTGATACTGGTGCGACGTCGTAGCAGTAGTAGTAGTATTAGGAGTAGTAGCAGGCATTGTACCTCTACATTGCTCAGTATTTATGGCTGACACTAGCCAATCATATTACTGTGAGGAGGGACCCAGGTGTATGCATATTCATTACATCACTCCCATTGTTGGTATGTGGTTGATTTTGAAAAATGGTTATCTTCCCTTGCTGCCAGGGTTTGCCACTAGAGAGTATACACACCCTGGCTATTTAAACACAGCCTGGGAAAAACTAACCCTCTTTCTCATCTAGGATCTCCAGACCTGCACTAGTGGTGTCTCTGTCTGTTTGGCCTTGAGGGGCACCCCGCCCCAACTAAAAGGCTTACCGCATGGCTCCTGTATGAAATAAGAGATAACCTTTCCAGGTAACTTTCATCTCTTCGTTTAACCAAAATCTCTTTCTTCTTTCTTTAAGAGTTTCATTCCAACTTTTTTGTATCTGTATTTCATGTTACATGTGCTCAGACAATAAAGTCTGTATTTTTTTGTGTTATGTACATCATTGTTGGATTTCTTTGTATATGTCCACCTATGTTAGAGACTTCTCTGAAGTTTCCTAACGTATTCAGAGATGCTGATAGCTATGCGTCCTGCATCCCTGACACACAAAAATCTAAAAGGACGCAGTAAAATCATATCCCTGCATCCCAGTGTTTTTTTTCTTCCCTCACCATTTCAAGCTAACTGTAAATACATTTCAATAGTTTCTTAGAAATGCATTATACAGGATAGGTTACAAGGTAGGAGCTAGACAGCTTTAGTTGGGACCCATAAATTTTCCCAGGGACTCATTCAAAACAAATATGCTCATCTCAGGATGCACTAAATCAAAAAGCTGTTACATATTAATTGGATCCCTATTACTTTTTAAGGTAGTATAGAAATCCTTATGGCGATCAGTACAGCTGATGGCCTTGAGAGTGAGTGACAATGCTTGACCTCACTCTCACCTTGCGTTCTGGGATGAACGTGAGAATCGGAAGCGATAGAAAGCCTCTTCCGGTTTAAGGTGTAAGCAACTAAGTCAGTTGCAGTAGACAGTTAGAGTTAGTCAGTTGAGAGTTAGGACTGAAGCTAGCAAGATGTGACTCTCCGCGCGCATTTGTCTGGTCCTGGGGTTCCAGAATAAAATAACATCAAAAGCAAATCGAAGTCTTGTTGTTATTACTAAAAGCTAACAATGACACAAGGCTTCTGATAAGAAATGATCCCCAGCAGAACCAGACACGGAATCCCCATACAAGAAGACCAGACGAGACCTGAAGATATACCAGACCATTAGATGATAGAAGTACCAAGCCGGCCAGAAGAGAAGTATGCAACAGCTATCAGCATCACTGGTATTATAAGAATTAGTTTTAGCTACTGAAGCTGAAACAAGATTTAATATTTATACTTGTAACGTACCAAAAATATAAATGAATAATGGCAACCTCATAACTCATGGAAATATTAACACTTTCTGTACAAACGACATATTGTAATGTTCTGGGCTATATCTGGGGGTGGGGTGGGGAGTGTGTAACTTGATCCTGATGGCAAGAAAGAACAACAGACACTTTGCTCATAAAAAACACTCAAGTTTATTTCCATTGTTACATTGTTTTTTGTTTTTTTGTATTAATACTTCAGTTTTAACATAAACTTTTATTAAAATAATCATGTGATACTTTCCTTTTAAATATGGAATATGAAAAATATGGGTAATCTCCTCTAATGATAAGGGATGATTCCATTCGCATGAAGAATGGATATGGTCTAAATCAGGCAGGAGTTGCAAAGTGGGGGTCGGGAAAGGACTGAGAATCTGATAACCCACAAAGAAAGGGGAAGCTGATAACTTGGACAGGCAGGGAGTCAGAGGTCAGATACCAAAGAACCAAGCAGAAGATAACTCCTACTACGGACATTTGAGCCCCTCCTTGTAAGAGAAGCTGCTAAGTCAAGAATCCTTATTTGATGTGTAGCAGGAACGGCAAGTCAGAACAAGATAAATTAACCACAAAAGGTTAAGAGTTTCTATATAAATTAACCTTGTTACCATTGCACTAACAGAATATGTTTAAGCAATTATTCTCACTATTATATAAACGTTTTTGAAATTTATCCATTTGTCTTGTTTTTTCTTTTCTTAAAACTTATATTGGGAGTTGATAAATTTTCCCATAGAAATCTTCAAATTTTTCAGCAGTGTTCATGGGAGAATCAGATGAATGAAATAATAATAAAGAATTAAACAAAATATATAAATTTTCCCATGATGCAAAAAAAAAAACCTGAAAAAAACCCAGAAAGGGCTTTAAGTTATCTGTGCGTGTTTATAGCCGCACTTCCAAAAAGGAAATATTTGCTCTCTTTGGAGGGAAAACAGATGGATTCTCGCATTATCCAAGAGCATTAGCACAAATGAAATGCAAACAGCCTCGTCCAGGATTTGAACTCAGGTTGCAAAATCAAAATATCATAAATAGCAGCAGATGCTGTCTGTAATGACAAACGACAACATCAATAGACTTTGGAAAGCTTTATTCTACTTAGAAAAGTTGGTACACTTATTAAGAGTTTGTATAGTCTAGTATTCCCTAGAGGGAAGGTAATCATAAAGTAGGGGAGGTAACTCTCAATTACTTATTACACTGCAGCTGCATGTATAAGGCAAGTTGTATTTAGGCAGGTCACATGGCGTCAAGTACTTTTGAATGTCTCAGTCATGGGCGAGTATAAAGGTCTGAGTGACAGTTTCTTTGTTAAATGGCATATCAAACTTTGTGAGTTATTTAATGCCAAAGCCATCCTTGTAGAAGAACAGTAGTGGTACTATTTAACCCATAGCTAGGGACATAGAGCTGTCATACCTTTCCCAAGAGTATTAGTCCAAAAGTGAATGTAATTGTGCAACTGGAGTCCATATTAGGTTGTTGCATCCCAGTATGCTAGACACTACACCACAGGGATTCCTCCTCAGATTTAAGTGACATTTATAAAGGCCAAACTATTATGGCCAGATTACCAGATCAATGAATTGTTGTATCACAAGCACAGACTATTACGGATGCAGACTATGCAGATGATCTGGCACTTCTCGCAAATACACCTGCACAAGCCGAATCTTAGCTACACAATCTAGAAAAAGCAGCACAGAACATCGACCTATATGTGAACTCCAATAAAACTGAGTTCATGTGTTTTAGAAATGAAGGAGACATCTCTACACTCGATAGTAAACTCCTAAACTCGGTGAAACAATTCACGTACCTAGGTAGTAATATCTCATCAACAAAAAGTGACATCAGTGCATGCATAAGAAAGGCATGGGCTGCTTTAAAATTCAACCTCACTGATAAGTTAAAGCAAAAGTTCTTCCAAGCTGTAGTTGTATCAGTGCTACTGTATGGCTGCACTACTTGGCCCCTAATGAAGCACCTGGAGAATAAGCTAGATGGGAGCTGCACAAGAATGCTGCATGCAATCTTAAACAAGACGTGGAAACAACATCCTCACGAGAAAACAGCTGTATGGCCACCTGCCCCATATCACACAAACCATCCGTGTGATGCGAACAAGACACACTGAGAACTGCTGGAGAAGCAAATATGAATTTATAAGTGACGTTCTTCTGTGGAAGCCATCATGTGGGCACCCCAGAGTAGGCCACACAGCAAAGACGTACATAGGCTAACTCTGCACGGATACTGGATGCTGTGCAGAGGACCTCCCAGGGGCAATGTATGATAGGGACGTTTGACAAGAGATTATCATGGATATCTATGCTACTAGCATGATGATGATGATGATGATGATTGTGGGAAAAATCAACAACCATCAATAGACATGTGATATGATAAGCGAACTGAAAGTTTAGCCCCAATAACACATGCATCAGCATCATCTAGAATGCATAGATATCCATGATAACTCTTGTCAAACGTCCCTATCATACATTGCCCCTGGAGGTCCTCTGCACAGCATCCAGTATCCGTGCAGAGTTAGCCTATGTCGTCTTTGCTGTGTGGCCTACTCTGGGGTGCCCACATGAGTGGCTTCCCAGAAGAACGTCACTTATAAATTCATAATTTCTTCTCCACAGTTTCAGTGTGTCTTGTCGCATCACACGGATGGTTTGTGTGATATGGGGCAGGTGGCCATACAGCTGTTTTCTCGTGAGGATGTTGTTCCACGTCTTGTTTAAGATTGCATGCAGCATTCTTGTGCAGCTCCCATCTAGCTTATTCTCCAGGTGCTTCATTAGGGGCCAAGTAGTGCAGCCATACAGTAGCACTGATACAACTACAGCTTGGAAGAACTTTTGCTTAACTTATCAGTGAGGTTGAATTTAAAGCAGCCCATGCCTTTCTATGCATGCACTGATGTCACTTTTTGTTGATGAAGTATTACTACCTAGGTACGTGAATTGTTTTCACCGAGTTTAGGAGTTTACTATCGAGTGTAGAGATGTCTCCTTCATTTCTAAAACACATGAACTCAGTTTTATTGAGTTACATATAGTCGATGTTCTGTGCTGCTTTTCTAGATTGTGTAGCTAAGATTCGGCTTGTGCAGGTGTATTTCGAGAAGTGCCAGATCATCTGCATAGTCCTGCATCCGTAATAGTCTGTGCTTGTGATACACAATTCATTGATCTGGTAATCTGGCCATAATAGTTTGGCCTTTATAAATGTCATTAAATCTGAGGAGGAATCCTGTGGTGTATGTCTAGCATACTGGGATGCAACAACCTAATATGGACTCCAGTTGCACAATTACATCACTTTGGGACTAATACTCTTGGGAAGGTATGCAGCTCTATGTCCCTAGCTATGGGTTAAATAGTACACTACTGTTCTTCTACAAGGATGCTTTGGCATTAAATAACTCACAAAGTTTGATATGCCATTTAACAAAGAAACTGTCACTCAGACTTTATACTCGCGCATGACTGAGACATTCAAAAGTACTTGACGCCATGTGACCTGCCTAAATACAACTTGCCTTATCATGCAGCTGCAGTGTAATAAGTAATTGAGAGTTACCTCCCTACTTTATGATTACCTTCCTCTAGGGAATACTAGACTATACAAACTCTTAATAAGTGTACCAACTTTTCTAAGTAGAATAAGCTTTCCAAAGCTATTGATGTTGTGTTTGTCATTAAGACAGCATCTGCTGCTATTTATGATATTTTGATTTTGCAACCTGAGTTAAATCCTGGACGAGGCTGTTTGCATTTCATTGTGCTATGCTCTTGGATAATGCGAGAATCCATCTGTTTTCTCCAAAGAGAGCAAATATTTCCTTTTTGGAAGTGCGGCTTAAAACACGCACAGATAACTAAAGCCCTTTCTGGTTTTTTTTCAGGTTTTTTTTTTTGCATCATGGGAAATTTATATATTTTGTATTAATTCTTTATTATTATTTCATTCATCTGATTCTCCAATGAACACTGCTGAAAAATTTGAAGATTTCTATGGAAAATTTATCAACTCCAATATAAGTTTTAAGAAAAGAAAAAACAGACAAATGGATAAATTTCAAAACGTTTATATAATAGTGAGAAAAATTGCTTAAACATATTCTGTTAGTGCAATGGTAACAAGGTTAATTTATATAGAAACTCTTAACCTTTTGTGGTTAATTTTTATCTTGTTCTGACTTGCCGTTCTGCTACACATCAAATAGGATTCTTGACTTAGCAGCTTCTCTACAAGGAGGGGCTCAAAATGTCCGTAGTAGGAAGTTATCTTCTGCTTGGTTCTTTGGTATCTGACTCTGACTCCCTGCCTGTCCAAGTTATCACTTTCCCCTTTCTTTGTGGGTTATCAGATTCTCAGTCCTTTCCCGACCCCACTTGCAACTCCTGCCTGATTTAGACCATATCCATTCTTCATGCGAATGGAATCATCCTATCATTAGAGGAGATTACCATATTTCATATTCCATATTTAAAAGAAAGTATCACATGATTATTTTAATAAAAGTTTATGTTAAACTGAAGTATTAATACAAAAACAAAAAACAATGTACAATGGAAATAAACTTGAGTGTTTTTTTATGAGCAAAGTGCTGTTGTTCTTTCTTGCCATCAGGATCAAGTTACACACTCCCCACCCCACCCCAGATATAGCAAACATTACATATGTCGTTTGTAAGAAAGTGTTAATATTTCCATGAGTTTGAGGTTGCCATTATTCATTTATATTTTTGGTACGTTACAAGTATAAATATTAAATCTTGTTCAGCTTCAGTAGCTAAAACTAATTCTATAATCATAGAATGCCTGATAGCTGTTGCATACTTCTCTCTGGCCGGCTGGTACTTCTATCATCTAATGGTCTGTATATCTTCAGGTCTCGTCTGGTCTTCTTGTATGGGATTCCGTGTCTGGTCTGCTGGGGATCATTTCTTATCAGAAGCCTGTGTCATTGTTAGCTTTTAGTAATAACAACAGACTTCGATTTGCTTTTGATGTTATTTTATTCTGGAACCCAGGACCAGACAAATGCGCGCGGAGAGTCACATCTTGCTAGCTTCAGTCCTAACTCTCAACTGACTAACTCTAACTGTCTCTGCAACTGACTTAGTTGCTTACACCTTAAACCGGAAGAGGCTTTCTATCGCTTCGATTCTCACTTCATCCCAGAACGAAGGTGAGAGTGAGGTCAAGCATTGTCACTCACTCTCAAGGCCATCGCTGTACTGATCGCCATAAGGATTTCTATAACTACCTTAAAAAGTAATAGGGATCCAATTAATATGTAACAGCTTTTTGATTTAGTGCATCCTGAGATGAGCATATTTGTTTTGAATGAGTCCTGGGAAAATTTATGGGTCCCAACTAAAGCTGTCTAGCTCCTACCTTGTAACCTATCCTGTATAATGCATTTCTAAGAACTATTGAAATGTATTTACAGTTAGCTTGAAATGGTGAGGGAAAAAAAAACACTGGGATGCAGGGATATGATTTTACTGCGTCCTTTTAGATTTTTGTGTGTCAGGGATGCAGGACGCATAGCTATCAGCATCTCTGAATACGTTAGGAAACTTCAGAGAGTCTCTAACATAGGTGGACATATACAAAGAAATCCAACAATGATGTACATAGCACAAAAAAAATACAGACTTTATTGTCTGAGCACATGTAACATGAAATACAGATACAAAAAAGTTGGAATGAAACTCTTAAAGAAAGAAGAAAGAGATTTTGGTTAAACGAAGAGATGAAAGTTACCTGGAAAGGTTATCTCTTATTTCATACAGGAGCCATGCGGTAAGCCTTTAGTTGGGGCGGGGTGCCCCTCAAGGCCAAACAGACAGAGACACCACTAGTGCAGGTCTGGAGATCCTAGATGAGAAAGAGGGTTAGTTTTTCCCGGCTGTGTTTAAATAGCCAGGGTGTGTATACTCTCTAGTGGCAAACCCTGGCAGCAAGGGAAGATAACCATTTTTTCAAAATCAACCACATACCAACAATGGAGTGATGTAATGAATATGCATACACCTGGGTCCCCCTCACAGTAATATGATTGGCTAGTGTCAGCCATAAATACTGAGCAATGTAGAGGTACAATGCCTGCTACTACTCCTAATACTACTACTACTGCTACGACGTCGCACCAGTATCACTACTTACCTGTCTGATTGTACCACACTGTTACCGTGGCTCCAACACTCTGCTACTTCTACTAATATATCCTTTTCGGACATATCAGGAAGACAATCAATACACAAGCTTCATTATTGAAAACGCTTCCTGTCTTCTTGTGTTAAATCTTATCCCATGATGTCTATAAATTAAACTAGGCACTCACAGAATATAGATTAAAAAAAAAGGCCAGATTAAAATCTGGCTTGTTTATTTTAATCCTTAAGAAATTACTGTTTCATAACAAAAGCAATCTATCGTATATCTTCCTGTCGGTGGGGCATTAGAATGTACAGACTGCACCTCTGTAGAGGAGTATGACCCCCCCCAAATGACCCGCCCGTGATGCTTAAGGATAGAATCCAGGTGGTTGAGCAGTTCATGACTTGCAATACTCCACTTTGGCCCTTACTTAGGCTAGACAGGCGGTCGAATAGACCCCTCCGATCAATCACCTATATGATTGTCCCAACCCTATTGCCCTTATGGCAAGCCCAACTTTTTTATCCTATGGGTGCTAGAAGGCGTGGCTGAGGGTCTACATGTCCTGGGAATGACGTTAAACTCTATCTGATGGTGAGTTCCAGTTTTGGAGGTTTGGGAATGTGGGCACCCCCCTGCATCACCATTGCTCCTGGTCCACTCTGACCGGAGTGGTAGTACCTGTTAGGGTCCCATTTATGGTTAAATAGAAAAACATGAGTTTATAAAAAAATTGTATTATGCATTAAGATGAATTTATTTCACAACTTTGTCGGCATTAAATGACCCACTGAGGTTGATATGCCGTAAAACAAACCAAATCTAATCCTTATCACTCTAGGTTAATCAAGCAGAAGATACTCAGTAAGCTGAAAAATTTGAAACTTCCTAATTTAGAAGGACGGTGTGACATGATCATTTAAAATGAAAGTTTGCTTTTAAATTGAAGTATTGATATAAACCATAACAGACAGAAGACAAGAATGGCTAAAAGGAAGGTAAATTCCTTAACAACTTCAGTAAGTAAAAAGTAAGTCATAATACAGTCATAAATAGATAAAATCAGGTTACTGTAATGAGAGAAAAAGATCAAATGATGCTTGCCAATTATATATATATATATATATATATATATATATATATAAATGGAAGTACGATGAGGAAATTAATCTGACAGTATGTGGAGAAAATTTTAAAAGAAAACAAACACAGGATGTCATGAACGATGGAAACTCTTTATGTCGATACTTAAGTATTTCGTTTTTTTTAAACTAAACCTTCTTCAGGACATTGAATATTTGTATGAGTAAAAAAGATGAAAGATGTTCAGTGTATTTTGGATGTGTGATAAAAGGTTATTAACCGTTATTTACTTGGAATTTTTATATGAAAGCTGATGACGCGATCATTGCATGTGAAAGCGAAAATTAATGATCAAAAAAGTCCACCAAAACCCACAGCCAAAAATGACCATATATATATATATATAATATACGGTGTCCCAGAAGTCACGCACCATGTATGAAATACATATAAAAAGTATAAAAAGACATATGAATATCGATTTTATTCATTATAATCATAATAGATGCTCAAATTGTTCACCTCTCCATTGATACAAACATCAATTCTCAAGATGCACTTTGTACGGATGAAATTTCTGTGTCTTAAGAATACGATGTACTGATGATTTGCTAATCGTAAACTCCTGGCTTATTTTCCTTACTGATTTCACGGGGCTTCTAGCAACATTCGCCAAACCATAGTTGATGTTGCTTCATCAGTTGCACTCTTTCGTAGACCACATCTCTCGCGTCCGCAACTGAGCCAGTTTCTTGGAAATGTTTTATCAAACGGCAGACAGTAGTATGGTTCAATGGTTTTTCTTGCTCGGGATGAGTGCGGTTGAATTCTTTGCGGTATGTAGCCCCATCTCTTCCAAACATAAAAAACATTTAACTCTTCTTGTATTGTTAATTTCTCACCCATATCCAATAAAATCTGAAAAACAAAAAAAACAAATTATATGGTGCGCGACTTCTGGGACACCCTGTATATATATATATATATATATATATATATGAGGAGTAAAGGATTGAGCAAATCCAACAAAATGTCGTTGAAAATATAGGAAATGTGGATAAAAAAACAAAACAACTAAATTCAATGATATTTCGTCTTGGTATGTTACAAAGCTTTGTCAAATTCATTTTGAAGACAACTGGGATCCACAGTCTCCTTTTATGCTGAAAAGGAGGGCAGAAGAGGAAGGGAGGGTGTAATGTGGAATAAGATGTGAGGCGAAAGGAATTAACTTTTCCTCTGGCAAAGAAAATTAAATGAAAATGAAACTGCTGAATCTATAGCACTAGACCAAGGAGATTGTTTTTGCATCTGAGTTGGAGCGCCCCACCTACCATCAGCTCCTTACTTTACCGCACAGATCCTGTGTTACTCATACGCTGAGTTGGCGAGGGCCGGTATCGAACTAGGAACCTTGTGGTTTCTAGCCAAATGCTCTACCGACTGAGCTAAGGTAGGAAGGTCTTTTGGGGAGTCTTACCCACCACCTGTAGGGGATACTATTGGTATATTTCTGTGTTACTCATATGCTGAGTTGCCGAGGGCCGGTATCAAACTAGGAAAATATAGCAGTAAAAACATTCTTTTTCTCGTGCTTCATTCTCACGGCCTTCAATTGTAAGTACATTTAATGTTTTCAAAACTTTCTTTTATTTCCATTAGTTGAATAGGCCAAACAATTTTCATCTATGTAGTGTACTTATATATAGACTGCTACATATACACTCTTTTTATTTATACATGTAGAATTAAACAAAAGACACATCTCCTGTTTAACAATTTTATTTTTGATCTTTTTGAGTTTTCTGGCCAAATTTTTAATATTTGGGTGGAATTCGTGGATAAGTCCACCAAAGTTCAGGTCCCGAGTACTTCGGCACTTCGAAATGCCATCATCAGTGGTGATGTGTTCCAGTTTGTTTGTTCTTTTTGTTTTTTAAAATTATATTAATGTGGGCTGGAAGGAGAAGAATTGGTGAGAAGGTGTTATAGGCATTTTAAAATGTGTGTACTGCATTGGAAATTAATTTTGTTTAAGGATGGTTTGTATTGTTTTATGTATAAAGCTTCTAGTATTTGGAGTTTTTGTTTATTTTTTTCTTTGTGCAGAATGTGTGTATTTTCCGTTAGAATATTTCAGTAATTAATGGGGACAGGAATGTAATTTTAGGTGTTGTGAAATGGAGCTATTATCTGTTAAATGGAGGGTTAGACGACGTGACAATGTGGTTGAGGTGAATCCAATGTATGTATCTTTTTTATTACAGAGCTTCAATGCTGTAGAATTTGTATAAACTAATTGTAGAGTTGGCCAGAGCGTCTATTATCAGTATCAGCCAAACAGCAAGGGAGTCTACCCCCTTTAGACGAGGAAGATTGTTATTGCTGAGGTGGAGCACTCCACTTACCATCAGCTCCCAGATGCTAAACAACAAATCAGATTATCCAATCTGTGCTATTCATGCACTGAGTTGGTGAGGACTAGTATCAAGCGGGAATCTTGCAATTCCTGGGCTGATGCTCTAATGACTGAGCTAAACCAAATATCTGTTTTGATGTATACAGTTCCACTAAAAATAATCATCAATCCTCATGTCACACAAGCAGCACGGCTATCCATGACAGTCTCTCGCCAACCTTCCTATCACTCATTGCCTCTGGGGCTCTTCTGCGTGGCATCCAGCATCCTCACATAGTTGGTCAATGTAGGTCCTTGCTGGGCGGCCTGCACTAGCATGCCCATGTGCTGGCTTCCACAGGAGAACATCACTTTGCTCCCCACAGTGACCCATCATCACGGAATCCACATTCCAGAGCCTTAATTTTCAGCCTTTAAACTCGTTTCCTAAAAAATTGGTAATGATTTGGGAAAAAATATTTTGTGTCGTTATTTATCATGTCAAACCCCAAATATCACTATCAGTGCTGTACCCCAGTTCCAAAATCGACCTTGCCCAGTGCCCCGCATGCCTAGTCCATCTTACTCGGAAAAGCCTGATATCTTTGATTTAGAAGAAAATTAATTTTTGTTTTTTAAAGTGGTAGGGTTGTACTTATGAGTAATACAGTATTCTAATCCTTTATTATGTATTAAAAGTTTTTTGTTTTCTTTAATTTGTCAAAGAAGACCACAAAACTCCCTACAAAATTCCCTTTTAATTATCAATGGAAAACTCAAGAATAATCAAATTCATGAGGAAAAGACACCATTAAGCACCCCAGGTGAGACCTAGATTCAAAAGGACATGTTTTGCTTTTCACCATTCAAATCCGGTTGTTTGTTAACAGACGATTTTTAGATGCTTTTTTTTTAAATTATAAAACTGCAAACGAAAGGGACGTTTTTATATTATAGACACTTTTTTTATACTTATTTCATGTTGTTGTTGTTAACTCAATAGCAATTCTTTTTTAATGATAAAACTTTTAACATTAGACACGTTTAACACGGGAATAGTAAAACTATAAAAAGTATATTATAAGGTTATAATAATAACAGCTACCCTAACCCCTAAGCCTAACCCTAAGCCTAATCCCTAACCCTAACCAAACCTTTTTTTAAATAAATACTTTTTGATATTAACTATCCGTAGAGCACATGGAAAATAAATAACATGTCTTTCGTTTTAAGTTTTATTTAAAATTAAATAACAATATTAGTTTATCTTTAGTGCAAATTATTTTTTCATATATTGCTAACAACAATAACATGAAATAATAATTTTTTAAATTAAAATCAAAAACTTTTAGTATAAAAATGTTACTGGTTTTTATCGCCGGCTGTTTTGTTTACTAACAACCGGTGGGAAGCAAAATTCAGTTCCTTTCAAAATAGATTTAGGCTGGGGTGCCTATTAGTTCAAGGTCCATCCATGAAAGTTAAATTGTGACACAATAGTGCTTGTGTAGGTTCAAAACTCAAAACAAAAGCAAAAAATATATAAGGTCCATAAGGTTCAGGGAAGCCATAAAAAGATGTATGACCACCTTGAAATGAAGACACTTAAAGATAATATCTTTAGGTGGCTAGTTTTAAGAGAAAATGGTCTCAAATTGTTAATGTTGGAAAATTGGCGTCCAGCAAGTATAGAAATAAAGTAATGTTCATAATTTTAGGAGAAATTGCAGCCATGAATTCTGTCCGAAAAAGTTAGTACCATTTCTGGGTGGTTGGATCCATGGGTGAGGGATGGGAGAATTCTGGATATATTCAGCCGGCTCGAGCCTCAAAAGGGCAGATCCAGACCAGCAGTCAGAGGAGAATGTTGTGTCAGTTGAGAGATAGCAAATAATGAACTGTCATCATACTTTGTGTTGTCATGTTTTTTTTTTAATCCTTGTTAACCTGTCTCTAGTTCGTGCCTTGTGAACCAGCCAGCATAAATATAACAACGTGGGGTCATCAACATTGAGCAATGAAGGTGTACATGTGCAGAGCGGATATTATCACAAAATCCATAAATGTCAAAGTTCAATTATACTCACATATTTATTAAGTTTTCTTAATGGCTTAGGGTTGGTTTAGCTCAGTCAGTAGAGCATCCGCCTAGGTTCAATACTGGCCCTTGCCAACTCAGTGGATGAGTAGCACAGGACTTGTGTGGTAAAGTGGGAAGCAGATGGTCGGTGTGGTGCTTCACCTCAGACACAAAAACAATCTTCCTGGTCAAATGCTAATGACAAGAGGATAGACTCTATCACTGCCTTGCTGATACCAACAATAGGCCACTATGCTAACTTTACTTAAATTAGGAAAAATAGATCACTAATTAGGGCTGAGCCTATTCTAGTAGTGACCACCCCAAGCGGACGTTAACAGCTTTGAATTCAGAGTTTTCCTTCTCCTAGACTGGTTGCTTAGCCAAGGTTAAAGATCCCAGTCTGCCTACTATTTACCCATAGCTGAAGGGAGAGTGGTTGGATTCATACCTTTCCCAATGGTATTAGCCGCCATGTGAACTGTAGCTTCATCCAGGATTTGAACTCTGATCGACAAAGTTCATTTCCAACGACTCTAACCATTAGACAAAATGATATATGATCTTTATTTAATAATTTTATAATCTTATAAGTAAATGACAATCAATTTCGTCTATCAGAGAATAAACATTAAACAGATAAGCAGGGCTGGTTCAAGGGTTCATGTCAATTTACCCCCTTCAACTGACGCTGCACAATCTTTCTATCCTTATTTACTTACATGTGGTTTTGTAAGTAAAGTAAAGTCGTCGGAGTGGCATAAAGTCGGTAATTAGCCACACAGCGAGGGAGTCTATCCCTTTTCACTAGCGCTTGAGAACCCAATCTCTCCTGCTATTTACCCATGGAGGGAGAGTAGTTGGATTCATACCTTTCCCAAGGATATTAGCGGTATATGAACTGTAGCTTTGTCCAGGATTTGAACTCAGGTTGATGAGTCATTTCTTACGACTCTATCCATTACACCATGTGCTACAACTAAGTACAATACTGAATGGCCTAATCAGACAGATTTCACTTGATAATTTTAGGATTCTTTATAATTATTTGTGCTTTGTGTCACAAGGCTACATTTGTGAAGAACCCAGTGGGGGCTGAACTGACATAGAGGTCAAAAAGTCAAGATAAGTAAAACGCCACAGATTTAGCTTACTTTAATCACCTTGTGGCTTACAAAACCTAATTTGTAATTCCTTTGTATAGCTTCAGGCAAGTTAACTTGTTGATATCCAAAAAAAAAAGAAAAAGAAAAAAGAAAAGGCCTTTACTTTTTTTTTATACCATAAACCCCCAAACCTCATTGCAGAGCTTCAGGCCAATAATTCTTCTCATTCAAAAACGGTCATTATTTTTTACCATAAACCCAAAGATTCTATTTTAACTCCAACCCAATTCACATGTAGGTCATTAAAAAAAAGAAAAAGCCTTTCTTTTTTCATTAGGTGTGTGCAAAGGTTTCAAGTTTACGGCATGTCAATCCTTGTTGGGTTATTTTTATATCAAAGACATTTTCATTTCACACTTGATGGATATTCAACATTTTTTTAAACCCAATGTTTTTAACATATTTTTTAAACTCATTTTTTATATTTAACTCATAGATGGGATCCTAATAGGTACTACCACTCCAGGTCATGGTGGACCTGAGAGTAATGGTGATGAAGGGGTACTCCACACTCCTAGAGCTCCAAAATTGGAATTTCATTAGATGGAGTTTAAACATCATACTAAGGACACTAAGACCTTCAGCCACCGCTCTAGTACATATATGATAAAAATGTTGGGAGTTTGCCAATAAGGGCAATAAGGTCAGGACAAATCATATAGGTGCTAGGGCTGATGTGACCAGCTGATTGATGGAGGGGCCTCTCCGATCACCCGTCCAGCTAAGTAAAGGAAATGTGGGGTTATTTCCTATAACTCCAACATAAACAAAGGGGAACCACTCTTGACTGAAAATTATTTATTTATTTATTGATCTACTAGGAAAAAAGAAGACGGGGGTTAGGGTTAGGGTTTTAGGGTTAGGGTTTAGTTAGTTTAAATGGAAAATAAATTATAAATTATCAGTCAAGAGTGGTTCCCCTTTGTTTATGTTGGAGTTATAGGAAATAACCCCAATGTGGACTGTTGCAGTCATGGACTGCTCAGCCGCACAGGGTTCCATCCTTAAACATCACGGGTCGCCACTCATGGCCAACAGGTGGCCCATTGAGAGGAATTTACCCCTGTGCAGAGGTGCTGACAGCTTCTACTCCTTCTACAAATAGCACTGGGAACACTTCAATACCATTTAATATCACAAACTCAGATCAGTAAAAAGTCATTGGGTGGCCTAAAGTCGGTATCAGCCAATTAGCGAGGGAGTATATCCTTTTACTATGCGCTTTTCACAACCAAGAGATCGTTTTTTTGCGTCTGAGGTGGAGCTCCACACTTATCACCAGCCCCTTACTTTACCTCTGAAATCAAAAATATGATTTTAAGTAAGTGAAGTTGGCTGAGTGGCCTATTGGTCAGTACCAACCGAACACCAAGGGAGTCTATCCCTTTTCACTAAGCACTAGACCAGGAGATTGTTTTGCATCCTGAGGTG
This sequence comes from Doryteuthis pealeii, assembly GCA_023376005.1. Lineage (NCBI taxonomy): Eukaryota > Metazoa > Mollusca > Cephalopoda > Myopsida > Loliginidae > Doryteuthis > Doryteuthis pealeii. The sequence goes on along the minus strand of CM042141.1, from coordinate 85,884,493 downwards.
GAGCGCCACACCTACCACTCCTCACTTTACTGCACAGATCCAACTATATAACACGGATGAATGAACTTCTTGATGAATGCACCGCCAGGGCAGATGGGTTTGAGAAGAACTACAACTACCCTAACTAAGGCGACACCCAGTTAAGAGGACTTTAGCAGTGTCAAGTTTGGAGAGGGATCGCTCTGGCAGTTCCAGCAGATCACAGGGTGAAGATGAAGGTAAACAAAAGATTGGCAATACCTGGACCTTGCCCAGAGAATTGAAAAGCTGTGGAATATGAGGGTGAAAGTGATACCAATTGTAGTTGTGCACTTGGAAACGGAAAAAAAAAATCTTGGAAAAAAGACTTGAGGAACTGGAAATCAGAGGAAGAATTGAACCATCCAGACAACAGCATTGTTGAAATCGGCTAGAAAACGCAGAAGAGTCCTGGAGACCCGAGGAGACTTGTTATCACTCAAACTCACAGTGAAAGACCATCAGCTAATACTGGTTTGAAAAACGCGTATTTGACAATGGTCACAAGAATAGGAATCCATCGAGGATCAAAGCTCACTATTCACTAGTAATGAAGACTGGCTGTTAAACATTACACTCTGATGGGATACCCTTAGGAATCCAGGCATGTTATCTGCTCCATCATCCACATGCATTGCTCCTGGCTAAAAAATAGGCTGAAAATGTACAATATTTTAATCTGTATTTAATAGCTGATTGGGTGTACTTTTGCTAGGCAAAGCAGTGTAGAAAGTGGGATTCCCAAGATGGAATTCAGGCTGCGCAGGGTATACGTAATTCTTGGTAACACACTAATACCGCCCACTCAGTTTCTATGGGTGACAAAAATAGATGAATTAATATGGGTCCACGACATTAAAAAAACTGATTGTTTTCTTGTTTATTGTTGATGAATTCATTGGCATATTTCTCTTGTTATTATAAAGATTAATCCTTTAATCCCCAAAAATGATTTCCCCTTTAATCCCACAAATGGTTCCCCCACCCCATCATCGCAGATTAAGAAGTAACACTGAAACTGAAAAACATCACAGATTACTTTCTCCCTGGCAATTTTCTCTCTGTATAATAACGGGATTAGATTCAAGTTTTTATATTTAGATTGTCAGATAATCAGCTGTTACATAAATGGGTCAGTTTTAATCTAGACACCTCCCCCCCTCTCCCCTAACACCCTTACCCATACCGCACACTGCCACCTTCAATCTCGACCTGTAGGTAAATTAAACTTGATTATACATATTAATACATCATCATCATTCATTCATCATATCATGCTGGCAGTATGGATCTCCATGACTCTCTCGCCAGTTATCCCCTGGGAGGTCCTCTGTGGCAGCATCGAGAATCTACACTGATATAGGTCCTTGCTATTCACTAGTAATAATAGATTATCCATGACTCTCTCGCAACCGTCCCTAATCGTTATCGTCCCTGCAAGGTCCTCTATGCAGCATCCAGAATCTGCACGGAGCTGACTAATATAGGTCCTTGCTATTCACTAGTAATAATATGGATATCCATGACTCTCTCACCAAACCGTTTCTATCGTTATCATCCCTAGAGTTCCCCTGTGCAGCATCCAGAATCTGCACGGAGCTGACTGAATATAAGTCCTGGCTGGTCAGCCCACATGGTGTGTCCATTTGTTAGGTGTCCACAGGAGACCGCATCACTTTTGAGTCATTCTTGCTTCTCCAGCATGTCTTTTCATTTTACTCAAGTCGTTTGTGGGATGGGGGAAAGTGCTGTGTGTGTAATACAGCCACTTGCCCTTATCCCAAACACACATTGATATTATACATTGATTCATTCAAAACAAATTTCATCATCTTTGCGGTTTTTATCACATTTTGGCTAGTTGCAGCTTCTAAAACACTGTTTTAAAACAAGATGAGACATCTCTATACTCAAATTAGTAGACAAGTTCACACACAGGTTAGTAATGTCTCATCTACAGAAACCAATGTCAATATACGCATAGGAAAGGTATCTGGGCTGTGATACGACAGATCATATGGAAAGGGACTATTTTTTTTCCAAGATATAGCTATGTCACTGCTTCTATATGGCTACACAACTTAGAGAAAAAGCTATATAGCATCAAAGGAAATGGACTTATCGACCCGAGTTCAATTCCTGGACGAAGCTGTTTGAATTTCACATAGCGCTAATATCCTTGGGAAAGGTATGATCCAGTTCTCCCCAGCTTAGGATGAATAGGCAGGGCAGACTGGTTCTTTAACCATGGTTAACGCAGTGAATCGACTTTGTTTAATGGTTTATCCCGATAAAAACACACAAACATACCCTCTCTCCACGTAACCACAGGCAGTGCAAGAGATTTATGTCGTTATCCACATAACAACAGTGCGATATCAAACTTCTAACTGTTCAATTCCCATTATACATATAATAATAATATAATAAGAGAAGAAGAAGAAGAAGAAGAAAGAATTTCATGCCGGCAACATCAGGTGATCTTACGTAGAATTAAAGACAAGGGAAATAAAGTTGTGGATGAAAATAACATACCTCGAAGCTCAAAGTGTGCGCGGACGAGTCTGGCTTGCAGGGTCCATCGCGGGAAAGAAAATGGCTGCTGTAAGCACTATATTTAACGATGGGCGATCTCGAACAGCGAATGGATTGCCCATGCAAATTCTCTTGAGATCAAGGCGTCATATAAGCAATATGGGATGGCTAGAGGGAGCATCACACGATTAGTACAACGATACGAAAAAAGCTGGCAGTAAATTTTGGCTCTTGCGACAGGTAGACGAGGCATTTCGAGATAGATTTTGATTGTTGGTAGCAGATGCAGCATAGTTGGGAGAACATATTACTAGAAAGTAAAGTATGTGTCTAAGCAGTGACCTAGCAAATTTTACTGCATTCGACTCATGGAAATTATTTTGGTTAACATGTGGTATCCGAAGAAACATAAAAGAAAAAAACACTAAATCAATCAATAAATATTTTGAATAAAAAATAACTACATGCTCTTTTCCCACGTACTATGTGCAGCACAAGAGAATAACATCATTATCCACTATCATTATCATTATCAGTGCTGATATTAAACTCTCCTAATGTTACAATTCATGAGAGGTCATGAGTTTGAAAACAGACCCTGTAGCTAAGAATTTAATTGAGGTTTGTCAATTAAAATTACTCATCTACTTATCGCTCTTCCATACCCCATCTCTTCTCTCCCCTTACCCTGTCTCCTCTTTTCTCGTTTTCTATCTCTCCATATCCCCTCTATCTCTCTCTCTCCTCCTCGTCTACTTATCTCTCCCATACCTCCTCTCTCTCTCTCGCCTTCCCCCTCTCTCTCTCTCTTCTCGTTACTTATCTCTCTTTTTCTTCTTCCTACCTCTTTCTTCCCTCCCGCTCCCTCTCCCTCCCCTCTCTCTCTCTAGTATGTCTGTCTCTCCCTCTCTATTATATACCCAATGTTATAAAGGATATAACACTACAGTTCTATCCCATCACTGGCATCTACTGCGGCAGGCCCAAAGAAGAGAAAATTGTCCACACCACTTATGCCAGCTAGAGAAATACACCACCTTTAAGCTGAATTTATAAAAATATATCTAAGGTAGGTAGGTGTCTCCTTGGTGCACTTTTCAAACCAACCAATCACAGGCCACAATTTTTGTGCCAAAATTGAAGATAAGAAATCTTCCTCTTTTGTAACAGCATCTCTTGAGGTCGGATGTATTTGTCACTCCTTAAATCATAAGAGTAGGCAGAGATAGAGAAGGGTCGTCGTAGATGATAACTTGGCTTACCATTCCAACACTCAGTTAAGTGGACTTGTATTCAATATAATTTATATAATTGACATTTCCCACAGACAATACTACCAATTTGCAAACAACAGTTTTACAAGTGTAATTATTGTATATATGTTGGCTATCAACTCGTGCATGAGTAAGACTTTCTCCTGTTCTTTTATTTTTATCATCATAATTGGTGCCAGTAGCATTTGACACTGTATCCTGTGTTTTCTCAGATGACTTTACCAGGCCACCCCCCCCGCCCTGGAGAGATTACTCCACATAAACTACATGTTGGAATTATCCACTTCTAATCATCACATCATCAGTGTCGCGCTGTTAGCACGATATCCATAACAATCTCTCTCCATCCGTCCCAATCGCTCATCATTCTCGGGAGGTCATCTATGCAGCATCCTGTTCGCACAGAGCTGTCAATGTATGTCTTGTTGGTCAGCCCACACTGACGTGCCCATGTGCTGCTCCACAGGAGGACATCACTATGGTTCGTCCTTGCTTCTCCAAGGCAATGTCTTGTCCTCTTACTCAGTGGTTGGTGATAGTGGCAGGTGGATTATAGCTTGTTTTCGTGGTGTTTGTTTCCATGTCTTGTTCAGGATCACATCAGCATTCTTGTGGCAGCTCCATCTAGTTATTCTCTAGTCGTTTCGTTAGGGTCTA
>CM042141.1:85826967-85879909 GCA_023376005.1 Doryteuthis pealeii | reverse complement strand
GTGTTTTGACATGGAATGAACCCACAGGCAAAATCCTCTTCTCTTTGCCAGGAACGAAAAGTGTTTTATAGCTTCATTGTCTTCATTTTTTTCACTAGTAATGTGATATTATTGCCTCCATTCATCTTCAGAGGCCTCACACGGAAGTCAACATCAACTGTCTGGGGGGTGTAGATTTTGTCCTGGATCGAGAGGAGGACGCTGGAAGATCCTTATTCTGTAACAGGACTCTGCACTATGCCACACAAGTTGGAGAACCCACTGTTTTGGCAGCAGATAAAGTCTGTAACCACATTACCCAACCATCTGGCAACTTAATTCCCTATAAGAATTAAATGTAGTTTTTAATTCCATGGCTAAAACTGCTTCTATAATACGTTAGGAGGCTCCATTTAAGTCTCAACGTAGGGGAACATAATATGTAATAGAAGGAAGCGCGTTGGTGTAATGGTTAAATCATGGGAAATGCACTTGTCGCCCAAGCCTTCACATCCTGGATGTGGTAATTGCATTTCACTTTGCGCTAATACCCTGCGGAAAGTATGAATCCTACTCTTCCTTCAGCTATGGAAAACAGTAGGACAGACTGGCTCTTTAACCTTGGTTAGGCGCAACCGGTCTAGGAAAAGGAAAACTCTGAATTTCAACCTGTTGAACTCCACTTTAAAGAAAATTGACCTTGTATGTTACATCCTGCTCGTGCAGAGGTTGGTAATTATATAATATATATATAATAGGTAATAAAATCCAACAAAGAGGTACCATAATAACAACCAATACAGACTTTATTGTCTGAGCACATGTAAAATGAAATATAGAATATAGATACAAAACAGTTAGAGAAAGTCTTTAGAAGTAAGAAAGAGTTCTATAGAATAGAGAAACCCTTAACAGTTCACATAAGGCTTGCAAGACCTAGATTTCTTAGGTATGACGTTAACTGAATCTAATGGTGAAGTTCCAATTTGAGCTCTTGGAGTGTAGAGTACCCCTTCATCACCATTGCTCCCAGGCCATTTGGCCCGGAATGGAGTACCCCTTAGGTCCTATTAATAGGTTGAATAATTAAAAAAAGAGTTTAAAAGAATGTATTACAAAAGTGGGAAAAAATTGAATTACCATCATTGAATGAATTCAACAAGACTCTTCGGCATAAAATAAACCGACATGGCTTGACATTGCCATAAATTCAACCAACCAACTAGACCTGGATTCTATATTGTTCTACCAACTCTTGATATTTGGGCAACTCCTCTTCATGAGTTTCCTCTAAATGCTCTTCAGAGACACTGTTAATCCCACATGATCAGCTGCTTGGCTACATCGAAGAAGATGACCATATTTGGGTGCAGTGTTGTTTGTGGGGTAGCAAGAGAAAACTCGAATGGCCAAGAGATTTCTTGGGGTCGGAAGTGGGTCCTTTTTCCCCGCACATACTCAGAGGGTTCTTTCTGCGGAAGCTCATGGGAGTTATTTTTTCTATTTGAATTTATTTTTAATCCCCACATGTTTATGTGATGTAAATAGTGAATTTTAACAATCTTGATTTGCCAGTTTAGACCTGAGGAGAGTAGCACACTCTCCTCTATGTAGTGAATGAATTTCCTCTCCAACTTTTCTTCCTGAGGTGGTATTTATTGGTTTTATGCTGTAGCAATAATTCCTGCATCCATCTCGAGTATCTGATTGTGGCGCCAATAACAGCATATGTCTAAGCTTTGGGCAACTACTGAGAAAATGCTAAAGGGATCCTCTTCTTCTTGCAAACTGTTGGCAAAAGGTGTTTCACTCCTGTCCTGGATAAAAGGTAAGGTATACATATATATATATATATATATATATATATATATGTATATATAATAGTATTTGATAATTTGCTTTTGAAGCATTGTTAAAAGTAATATTATTATTTATATTTTTGAAGGCAATTACAATGTATACACTGCTGATGAGACCTAATAAGGTTGAAACAGCTGTACAGTGTTCCACATGTCGCACTCGTTGTTCGCCAAGTTTGCTTGTCATGATTATTTCAATAATTATCAAATTTTATACGATATAACGCATTGTAATTGCCTTCAAAATATAAATAATAATAATACTAATAATATATATATAATATATATATATATATATATATATATATAGTCATCCACAGACTCCATTTTCAACATATCACATCTTCGCAGGCTACCTCCATCCAGGATTGAAACCCGACCTGTTTATCATCAGTCAGAGTTTTAAACCACTGGCCGTCATCTACAAGCGAATGAGAATTTAACTGATAAATACATACATAGTAATTTACCACGCACGCATGAACTCTTCCAACTATAAATAGCAGCAGGTTCTGCTCTTAAGTGAGAGTCAATATTTCAGCGGACAGTTGATAACTCCTCGTGAGTAACCTTCTCATTTGTATATGTTTGTACAACTATTCTTGTTAATATATTTGTTTAATTCATTTCCTCTCTTGTGTCTTTATTCTGGCCCCTAACAAGGCCACAACACGTAGGTATATATGTCAGAATCACCAGAGAGAGCTTATATCCATTTAATGGGAGAGCATTGCTTTAAATGTAAGGTGGTGTAATCAGATAAATTCCCCTTCAGAGAGCTCGACCAGTTGGGAGCATATATTAGTCATACACAGACACTGTGTTTCGACGTATCACATCTCATCAGTGTGGCTATATATATATATATATATATATATATATATATATATGCTGAAAGGATAAATAAATAAAGGAAAGAAAATTGAATGGATAAAATGGTTTAATGAAATACCAACATTGTTTCGGCCAAGAGTTTGTCCATGTACACATTGTATTCCGTTTATTATTATTTTAAATATGAAATAAAATCATAATAATAGAAAAATATAAAATATTTAAGTTATACAAAAGAAATGGCCTTCTTCAGGGTAAAAATTTTTGATATTTGAAGTTAAAACGGTCAAAATATGATAAATAATATGATGGGTGTAGCGCTCCTTCTTATGTGCAAAAAACAATCTCCTTGGTCTAGCACTAGTGAAAAAGAGGATAGACCCTTTGTTGTCTGGTTGATACACAATAGGCCACTCTACCTACTTTACTTCACAGTGATTTTAGAGCGCTAGGGCTGAGAAGCATTCCTACATCTCCAATGGTGACTGTTTTCCGTGTACATACCAACATAAAATCCATCAATTAGAGGATTAATGATATTTATAGTAGTCTTTTATTTATCTTTTTTATTATTTTATTAGATTTATTTTATTTACATTATGTACTTTATTATTTTATTTATTATTATTTATTTATTATTTATTTATTAATTATCATTATTTAATTATTATTATTTTATTATTTTATTTTATTTAAATTTATTTATTACCTTTATTTATTTTATTTAATTTTATTTATTTATTTAATTATTTATTATTTATTTTATTTTATTTATTTTTTTATTTTTTTATTATTCATAGTAGTTTCTTGGAATACTTCCATCTGCCGAAAAAAGAAAAAATATTTGCAGGATGGGGGGGGACTACGTAGCCCGGGTGGGTTTATATGGAGGATAAGCTGTTGCCCAAGCAGCAAATCTTCCCTCTCCACACTACCGCTGTGATCCAAAGAAAAGGCAAGAAACCAATGCAGTTTCGCAGCAGAAGTGTCAAAGGAGTTGCTGGGTAGTACTGGATTTCAGCATCAAACCACCTAGGGACTCCGGTCCTGGTTTGTTCTCATGGTTTACTCCCTAGCCTTTCCTTGGGATGAGGTAAGCCGCTAAGCAGTGGTGGTTTTGTATTGGACTTTTTCTTGTCCAAGATGGTTCTCGGCCAAGGCTAAGGCAGCCCCTTCAAACCATTTGGGGATTTATGTGAGTAGTAAGTACGCAATCCTACTACGTCGGTGTTTCTATAGTAGTATTTACGTTTGATATCTATATTCTTATCAGCATCAAATCCTGTAAATCAGGTAGTTGATTTATTATTTAATGTTCTAACATCAAAAGTTGTGCGGTTGAAATGTTGGTTTTTTTTTTTCCTCTAAGTAAGTTAGTTTTGGGTTCTAGATTTTGCTGATTTTTTAACACCGAGGCTACAGCTACTATCTAAGCACAAAGTGTCCTTGTTGAAAAGCAATGTAGTTTTGGGTTGACCTATGAGGTTCATCTGCCCAATATCAGGTGAAATGTGTCATTGACCTGCTTTTGGTTTCATCCACTTTGCTTTCATCCACCAAGCTGATCCCATGGTTTCCATCCCATTCACTTGTATGGTGTGTATAATACTATCCTCCTCAAAAATCTGATATCCAGTGATAAGCCAATGCATGATTACTGAATGATTATGGAGGACACATGTTGTTTAACATGGAGTTAACAGTTCCACTTTGAACATAGTTTTATTGTCACAAGTTATGGCATCTCAAGTTGCTACACAAGTAGGGTTTTGATAATGTGAGTATAATCGGAAAAAATGCTGAGACATTAGCTAGATGGAGCTACCATTTACCACTTGCCAAAGTTCACTTGCACCACATATAATTTATAAAAAAAATGATTCTATTGTGATTTGACAAATTTAATTTTTGTTTTGATTTTAGGATAATCCTGGTTACAAAGGTGATGAGGGTATTTCTTTTGAGGAAATCCAGGCCCTCCAGGTCCTCTTGGCCCACCTGGTCCAACCCCTTGATCAAACTGAATTGGCACAACAAGTAAGTAAAAATTAAAGTGATCTTAATATATATATATATATATATATATGAAGTGAACAAACAATGTGTTTGAAATGGCAAAGGCCGACAATTTTTGGGAGATTATGTGCTTCAATTAAAGTCATACCTAATTTTTATTAATAATCATAATTAAATGAATGAGCGTGCATTTATCGGTTAAATGTAAACGCAAAAAATATATATATATATTATTTGTCGGCTGAAATAGCCATATCACAACTCTTATCGTCTGTTTGTTTACTTCTCGTAAGTTCGTGTAGAGGTCCACTTAAGAGGAATATAAAATACCTACTCCTTAACAAACGAAGAAATCTGCTAAGTCCGTTTGGTGTGGTGGATAAGACGCTTGACAGTCAGCCTTGACAATCAGGTTTCGAATCGCACACGGGGCGGTCTTTGTGTCTATAGCTCTGCTGATGAGGGCCTAATAGGCCGAAAATGTACATACAGAGATTGATTTTCTCGATTTGTTTAGCCTTAATTTAAATAGGTAACCCGCCGTATATTTAATTAATTATTTAATAAGTTAATAACTTTATAATTAAATTAGGTTCGACTTCATTTAAACACATATTCTCCCAAATATATATATAAGTAAAAATATAACAAAAGACTTAAGTCATCAGATGTGAATATATATTAGTCATCCACAGACACGTGTTTTGAAGTTTTACTTCTCATCAGTGTGGCTTGACTTTCAACAGCTACCTCTAGCCAGGATCAAAACCTGACAGAATTTCGTCTGCCAAGTTCCTTACCCTTGCGGCTATCAGCGGCTGTCAGTCTGGGGGTGAACAATTAATTGTTTTACAATCACCAAGTAGAACTCAAATCTGTAAACAAGATATATATATATATATATATATAGTTATTAGAGGAAAAATTAAGGGTCTACCATGGTTTAATTCAATATATTAAAGGATACTAATATTATTATTATATTATTTATTATTATTTATTTCAGTTGGTTTATGCATTTTGTGGTGCTGAAGGTCATTTTCTAATCATCAAAATTCCAATATAATGGAGATAACTCTGAAATGCTAATTTAGAATCCTTCACTCCTTCCTAAATAGAAGCACCAATATTCATCATGGACAACTGTTAACAACGAAATGCTAATTAGAATCTTTCACTCCTTTCTGGAATAGAAGCATCTAGGATTATCATGGACAGTTTAAATTTTGGAGTATTCACATCCTGTTAATATGATAATGATTTACTGTATCTGTAGTTTGGAAAACTCTACAGCAACATCCAGTCTTCCTCCTTTGAAACCTGTCGTAGAGTGATAAGAACACACCTCACTGACACAATGGTTGAGTCTGAAAAGACTATAATATTTCTACATATTTTGAACCAAAATAAAATACTTATAGTTGACTTCTAATATTGTCTCCTGCGTTTATTCATTACTTACTGGAGGACTATGATATAACAAAGCCACTCAGTTCTTGTTTGTGAGGGTCCTTAGCTCTCTAAGTTGCTAGCCAGATCTTAGGCCTCCCAGTCCTGCATTTTGTGGATCTGTGTCCATGGGTTATGAATGTGTGGGATTGAAATAAAATAAAAATAAAATTAAAAATTAAAAAATAACAAACTCCCATGAGCCTTTCACCGAGGAAGAACCCTCCGTGCATGTGCGAGCAAAAGGACTGACTTCCGAACTCCAAGAGAATATCCGGCCATTCTAGTTTAGACCTTAACTGTGTCTAGTCGCCTACTAGTGGCCAGAAGATATTCCCTTGCCATGGGCGGCTATGACCAAGAATAAAAGCCCTAAGTCATAAAACCATCTACTGTCTTTTTCTCTTTCCTTCATTCCTTTCATTCCTTCCTTTTCAATGCAACCACCAAGTAAGATGGGTTAAAAGCAAAACCCTAAGAACACGCCCACCAAGAATAATCAACAGCCACCATTTAACCCTTATACACTAAACCTCTTTCTACTGGTGAACTGCATAAATGAAAGATTAGACGTGTAAACATTGGTTGAAAAAATCTTTTTAATTTAGTTTCCGCCTTCGCCCACCACAGAGGAAGTTTATTTCATGACTGTTACATAAGGTAAAGCAACACCAGATAATCAGGATTTAAATTTGCATTTCATCTTGATGATTTGGACAGTCTCATTTTTAACCAGAAAAGTGTTGCATTGATGATTACGTTGTACATTTAAGGAACACGAGTATTAATATATAGATAATTTAAATGTGGAAGTTGAAATCAAGAGGACCATGGTTTGTATTGAAAGAAATACAAAGATGGGCTGAAAAGTTCATGGCTGAAAAGTTTTTAGGCTGAAAAGGCTGAAAAGTTCATAGGCTGAATATTTTTAGGCTGAAAATTTGTAGGCTGAAAAGTTCATGGGCTGAAAAGTTTATAGGCTTAAAAGTTCATGGGCTGAAAAGCTTTTGGGTGAAAATCATAGCTGAAAGTTTTTAGGCTGAAAGTCATAGGCTGAAAAGTTCATTATTGATGACGTTCATGTTCGCTGTTGTTGACTTTATTTACAAATGGATCCAAGCGCTGCAACACCGATGGAAGACCACAAGGGAAATATGTTGAAAAATAAATCTCACATTTCATAAGAGTATCTTGATCATGCCTTTTAGCCAACCCTCATATAATCACAGCACTTCACGTGATGTAATCGTTAAGGTGTATGAATTCTATAGAATTTGCAAAATGTGTGGATGAAACTTGAACTTTGAATCATTAACAATTTAATGTGTTTATAATATAGTTTCCAAATGATTTCCTTTTTGTTTTTTGTGTTTTGCTTTAAGATGTCATTAAGGCATGAAGGTCATTTTCTAAAAAGGAATTTTTATCACTTCAAAAAAAAAAAAAAGCACTCATTATCCAGAAATGGTTTATATATATACAAGGTGTGTCAAAAAAATATGAGAGATTTTTTGTACTTTTTGACACCCCTTTTATTCTGAAAAAAAAAAAGTTCTATTCATTCTTCATTCTATCTTGGTAAATACAGCTTTAAACTTTGTACTTATTGACACACCTTGTATTCTGAAAAAATTATTGAATGGAACGTTACTTTTTTCAGAATACAAGTGTGTGTCAAAAAGTACAAAAAATCTCGATACTTTTTTGACCCACCTTATATATATAATATATATAATATATATATATATATATATATTCTACTTCTAAACTCTACTGGTGTTGAAAAAAAAACCCAGATAGTTCAGTTTTTCAGAATAAATTGTTTTTTTTTCAAACTGACATTTTAAAGGAAAAAAAATTAAAAAAAAAAAAGACCAGCACACCGTACTCTCTGAAAATAATCATTCAGTATCGTATGTAGTGGCCAAAAGAAAAAAAACACTGGGGAGTTTTCTAAGTTATATATATAAAAAGTGTTCAATACATTAAGTAGAGCATGATTATAAGGACCTAAATGATCAGACACTATCTACATTGGTTTCACCCGAATGGTTCTTCGGATAATTTCTGATCTGAAGGAGGTTGTCTCAAACGTTTTTTTTTCTGTATCATTTCTGTATTATGATTGGTGTGGTAAAAATTAGAATAAGATTAAAAAGTGTAAAAAATTTGTAAGAATGTTGGTTATAAAATTCTTTTTTGGTTTTATTTTATTTTTAATGGCTAAGGAGCCATGCTTTTTATGTCTACATGCGTTAAAATTTCTCTCTTTGGTTCAGTAGTTCACTTGTTTTTTTTGTTAATTAGCTATTTCGATTTTTGTTTTGCCTCCATGTAAAGTTGGCAAAATTTGTCTCCTGCCTTGTATTTATTGCATTTCTTATTATCCCATTTTAAGATACGTCTATAGTTTTTATTTTTATTTTCGCACACATAATTGTATAAGCTCATATTATTTCTATACTTTTTATTTATGAAACTGCTTTATGGTTTGTAGTATCTAATTTTTAAAGGCTCCCAGTGTGGATCCTAAGTATACTTTATCTTTATTACTATTATTCTTATTTTTATCGTTTGGTTTATTGGTATATACTTTCCACTTTACATATTATGCACTCCTGTTGATATTTCTCTTTCAAGGGACATTCTGCTTTATTGATACAGTTACAATTAGGGGGTTTGTTGTTTTGGTTTTTGTTGATTTGTTTACAGTTGTTTTTATTAATTAAGTTCCATCGTTTGGGCATGCAGCTATAGCTAAGTTTGACTGTATTTTTATTAAAGATTTTATGTAATATATTAGAGGTGGGGAGGGTTTTTTATTTAAAAAAACCCTGCCTAGTTTATTATCTTATGGCCATGTTGAATAGTGGTGTAAATCAGAGGATTTTCTCTGTCTATTTTCTTATTATTTGTATTGGTGTTTCATTTGGGTCTTTATACATTAGTTAGTTTTATTGCCATTATAGTTTAAGTGCTTTTTCATATTCTGTTTATTTTTGTCAATATATTGCTATTGGACGATTAGTTGATAATCTATTATTCCATTGGGTATATTTTCGAATATTTTTGGGATCGTTGGATCCTATGTTAATGTATCTAGGGTTTTGTTTGTCTTTTCTAAAAAGGTGATACTGTTCCATCTTGTATATTTAGTGTTATGCCTAAATAAACCGCTATTTTTAGATTGGTTTCTATGTTTAATTTAAATCCAAATTTACCAAATAACCAATTTATTTTTTTTCTTAATAAATCTCCTTTCTAGGGGCAAATTCATCCCTTATTATAATTCCGTCGTCACAATAAAGTCCGTGATTTTCGGGGTCAATAATTTTGTTCAGGTTATGTAATAAGGCAACCAATGAGCTCGGAGATTTCTGCCACATCGTAGGCCCCGATGGGATTATCGAAGTTATTATTTTGCCCTTTTTTATCCAATTTTTTCCTTTGAAGTATAATAAGGTTTCTTCGGCAGCATTATGATATGTCAATCTTATCATCCAATATGGATATTTAATCACGGGCAAGTTTATTGCCTCATTTAGGGTCTCCTCCATAATCAAAGGGTAAAATTCTTTTATGTCATATTTGATGAATGCACTCTTTGTCCTATTTAAGTTATAGCCCTTAAACCATTTTATGCAGTCATTTGTGCTGCACCATTGGTTAATATTAAGGGCAATTTGAAGGGTTTCACATCCTGGAGAATACTTTACTTATTTTCCCCATCTGCATTTTCGCGGGGTTTACTAGTCTAAATTCAGGTTTGTTTCTAAAATCGCCTTTATGGTCCTTCACTGTGATGGAGCAGTTTTTTATTTGAATTTTTCATTCAGTCATCTATTTCTAGTTTTATAGCTAATATTACTTGTTAGTCTCAGTCGGTAGAGCGTTCGGCTAGGAAACACAAGGTTCCTGGTGATACAGGCCCTCGTGCTAACTCAGCATATGAGTAGCACAGAGATCTGTGTGGTAAGTGAGGAGCTGATGGTAGGGTGGTGCTCCACGTCAGATGCTAAAAATAATCTCCTTGGTCTGATGCCTAGTGAAAAGAGGATAGACTCCCTCGTTGTATAGCTGATACAGACTTTAGGCCACCCGACTTTACCAACACAGATCTCTGTGCTACTCATAATCCAAAACCAGGCTGAGTTTTCCTAGCGAACGGGCCTAAAATATTCTAGCTACTAAACCTGAACCTGTGTGTAAGGACCATAAAGGCGATCCGAATAGACTATAGCATACGCTGAGCCCTGTAAACTGTAGCTAAAGGACACTCCTTCTTTTGATATTGTGTGAAGAATTTATAACTAAGCCTAGGTTTGGTTTGGTTTGGTTTGTTTTACGGCAAATCAACCTCAGTGGGTCATTTGACAAAGTTTTGAAATAATTTCATTCTTAATAGATACTCAATTTTTTTATAAACACATTTTTCTATTTAATCCATAGAAGAGACCCTAACAGGTACTACCACTCCGGGTCAGAGTGGACCAGGAGCAATGGTGATGAATGGGTGCTTCACATTCCCCAAACCTCCAGAACTGGAACCTCACCATCAGATAGAGTTTAACGTCATACCCAGGACATGAAGACCCTTAGCCACTGCCTTCTAGCACATATATGATAAAAAGGGTTGGGCTTGCCATAAGGGCAATAGGGTTGGGACAATCATCCCATTATGTTCATTAGTATTTATAAAAAAAAATTGTATCCATTAAGAATGAATTTATTTCAAAACTTAGTCGGCATTAAATGATCCACAGAGGTTGACATGCCACAAAAAAAACCAAACCAAACCAAACCAAACGCAAAAAGCATGTATGTGTTGTGGAATAAATTTTTGTTTAAGAAAATGTATTTTATGATATTTTTTTTATTCAGGTCAATGCCAGTTACTTCTGTACTATATACATATATATATATATATATATATATATATATATATATATATAATATATATTATATATGGTAATTCCATGTCAAATCATCCAGGCCATGTCACTTACCCCCTTCAATTTTTCTGAAATTTTGTACAGGTGTCGATTATGGTAAAGGTAGACAATCCCTAAAATTTGAGCTTCCAACAAACACCAAACTATCTTTTTGGTACAAATAATGTTCAATATATGGGAAATAATAATAAGAAAATTTTTTGTCTTAGATTCAGTGCCACATCGGGATATTGATCTTGCTATGAAAAAATCAGAAATCATCAATAACTTAAAATTGGTTGACTTTCAGACATTTTCGGATTCCTTGGGTAAAAATGCTTTTATAAACCAATTTTTAGTAGTAGGGAAGCTCTAGAACTCATTTTACAGACAAAAATAGATTACAAAAAGTCGCCATTTTTTGCGAACCCCTCAAATTTGGAGAGCTAAAAATCGACATAACTCCGCCAATTCTTGGAATTGGAAACTCAAATTTTGGCGAATGTCTAACTTTAACATAATCCACACCTCTACAAATGGAAATGCCCATATATATATAAGGACCTACATGAGTCAGACACTATCTACCTAGGTTTCACCCGAATGGTTCTTCAAAACTAATACCCACCCCCACACATAAAAGAATTAGATAATTTTGAAGCAGACCTAATAGAATTAATTAAAACAATAGAATACAAAAGATTAACAATAAAATACAATCAAAAATAAAAAATGATCAAAAAAATATAGAAAAATTGAACAAAATTTTAATTAAATTTAAAAACCTGTATAAAATAGAAGTTAAAGAATATAACCATATAGTAAATAGAGAGGTAAAAAAACACTATAAAGAAGCCCCACTAAACTTAGAAGTTGACATAAATAAAAAAAGTCGGGGTGGCCTAAAGTCTGTATCAGCTATACAACGAGGGAGTCTATCCTCTTTTCACTAGCATCAGACCAAGGAGATTATTTTAGCATCTGACGTGGAGCACCACACCTACCATCAGCTCCTCACTTTACCACACAGATCTCTGTGCTACTCATATGCTGAGTTAGCGAGGGCCTGTATCAAACCAGGAACCTTGTGTTTCCTAGCCGAACGCTCTACCGACTGAGCTAAAGCTAAAATATTAGCTATAAAACTAGAAATAGATGACTGAATTGAAAAATTCAATATAAAACAACTGCTCCATCACAGTGAAGGACCATAAAGGCGATCTTAGAAACAAACCTGAATTTAGACTAGTAAACCCCGCGAAAATGCAGATGGGGAAAATAAGTAAAGTAATTCTCCAGGATGTGAAACCCTTCAAATTGCCCTTAATATTAACCAATGGTGCAGCACAAATGACTGCATAAAATGGTTTAAGGGCTATAACTTAAATAGGACAAAGAGTGCATTCATCAAATATGACATAAAAGAATTTTACCCTTTGATTATGGAGGAGACCCTAAATGAGGCAATAAAACTTGCCCGTGATTAAATATCCATATTGGATGATAAGATTGATATCATAATGCACTGCCGAGAAACCTTATTATACTTCAAAGAAAAAAATTGGATAAAAAAGGGCAAAAATAATAACTTCGATAATCCCATCGGGGCCTACGATGTGGCAGAAATCTCCGAGCTCATTGGTTGCCTATTATTACATAACCTGAACAAAATTATTGACCCCGAAAATCACGGACTTTATTGTGACGACGGAATTATAATAAGGGATGAATTTGCCCCTAGAAAAGGAGATTTATTAAGAAAAAAAAAAATTGGTTATTTGGTAAATTTGGATTTAAATTAAACATAGAAACCAATCTAAAAATAGCGGTTTATTTAGGCATAACACTAAATATACAAGATGGAACAGTATCACCTTTTAGAAAAGACAAACAAAACCCTAGATACATTAACATAGGATCCAACGATCCCAAAAATATTCGAAAATATACCCAATGGAATAATAGATTATCAACTAACTCGTCCAATAGCAATATATTTGACAAAAATAAAACAGAATATGAAAAAGCACTTAAACTATAATGGCAATAAAACTAAACTAATGTATAAAGACCCAAATGAAACACCCAATACAAATAATAAGAAAAATAGACAGAGAAAAATCCTCTGATTTACACCACTATTCAACATGGCCATAGATAATAAACTAGGCAGGGATTTTTTAAATAAAAAAACCCTCCCCACCTCTAATATATTACATAAAATCTTTAATAAAAATACAGTCAAACTTAGCTATAGCTGCATGCCCAACGATGGGAACTTAATTAATAAAAACAACTGTAAAAAAATCAACAAAAACCAAAACAACAAACCCCCTAATTGTAACTGTATCAATAAAGCAGAATGTCCCTTGAAAGAGAAATATCAACAGGAGTGCATAATATGTAAAGTGGAAGTATATACCAATAAACCAAACGATAAAAATAAGAATAATAGTAATAGGAAAGTATACTTAGGATCCACACTGGGAGCCTTTAAAATTAGATACTACAACCATAAAGGCAGTTTCATAAATAAAAAGTATAGAAATAATATGAGCTTATCCAATTATGTGTGGAAAATAAAATAAAAACTATAGACCGTATCTTAAAATGGGAAATAATAAAGAAATGCAATAAATACAAGGCAGGAGACAAATTTTGCCAACTTTACATGGAGGAAAAAATCGAAATAGCTAATTACAAAAAAAACAAGTGAACTACTGAACCAAAGAAGAGAAATTTTAAACGCATGTAGACATAAAAAAGCATGGCTCCTTAGCCATTAAAAATAAAAATAAAAAACCAAAAAAGAATTATAACACAACATTCTTACAAATTTTTTTACTTTTTAATCTTATTCTAATTTTTACCCAATCATATACAGAAATGATACAGAAATAAAAAACGTTTGAGACAACCTCCTTCAGTCAGAATTATCCTGAAGAACCATTCGGGTGAAACCTAGGTAGATAGTGTCTGACTCATTTAGGTCCTTATAATCATGCTCTACTTAATGTATTGAACACTTTTTATATATATAACTTAGAAAACTCCTCCAGTGTTTTTTCTTTTGGCCACTACATACGATACTGATGATTATTTTCAGAGAGTACGGTGTGCTGGTCTTTTTTTTTTTAATTTTTTTTCCTTAAAATGTCAGTTTGAAAAAAAAACAATTTATTCTGAAAAACTGAACTATCTGGGTTTTTTTTCAACACCAGTAGAGTTTAGAAGTAGAATATATATATATATATATATATATATATATATATATATATATAAGGTGGGTCAAAAAAGTATCGAGATTTTTTGTACTTTTTGACACACCTTGTATTCTGAAAAAAAGTAACGTTCCATTCATTAATTTTTTTCAGAATACAAGGTGTGTCAATAAAGTACAAAGTTTAAAGCTGTATTTACCAAGATAGAAATGAAGAATGAATAGAACTTTTTTTTTTCAGAATAAAAGGGGTGTCAAAAAGTACAAAAAAATCTCAATATTTTTTTGACACACCTTGTATATATATAAACCATTTCTGGATAATGAGTGCTTTTTTTTTTTTTATTGAAGTGATAAAAATTCCTTTTTAGAAATGACCTTCATGCTTAATGACATCTTAAAGCAAAACACAAAAAACCAAAAAAGGAAATCATTGGAAACTATTTATAAACACATTAAATTGTTAATGATTCAAAGTTCAAGTTTCATCCACACATTTTGCAAATTCTATAGAATTCATACACCTTAACGATTACATCACGTGAAGTGCTGTGATTATATGAGGGTTGGCTAAAAGGCTGATCAAGATACTCTTATGAAATGTGAGATTTATTTTTCAACATATTTCCCTTGTGGTCTTCCATCGGTGTTGCAGCGCTTGGATCCCATTTGTAAATAAAGTCACCAACAGCGAACATGACGTCATCATATGAACTTTTCAGCCTATGAACTTTTCAGCCTAAAAACTTTTCAGCCTATGAACTTTTCAGCCCAAAAGCTTTTCAGCCCATGAACTTTTCAGCCTATAAACTTTTCAGCCCATGAACTTTTCAGCCTACAAACTTTTCAGCCTAAAAAATATTCAGCCTATGAACTTTTCAGCCTAAAAACTTTTCAGCCTAAAAACTTTTCAGCCCATGAACTTTTCAGCCCATCTTTGTATTTCTTTCAATACAAACCATGGTCCTCTTTGATTTCAACTTCCACATTTAAATTATCTATATATTAATACTCGTGTTCCTTAAATGTACAACGGTAATCATCATGCAACACTTTCTGGTTAAAAATGAGACTGTCCAAATCATCCAAGATGAAATGCAAATTTAAATCCTGATTATCTGGTGTTGCTTTACCTTATGTAAACAGTCATGAAATAAACTTCCTCTGATGGTGGGCGAAGGCGGAAACTAAATTAAAAAGATTTTTTTCAACCAATGTTTACACGTCTAATCTTTCATTTATGCAGTTGCACCAAGTAAGAAGAGGTTTAGTGTATAGGGTTAAATGGTGGCTGTTGATTATTCTTGGTGCGTGTTCTTAGGGTTTTGCTTTTAACCCCATCTTACTTGGTGGTTGCATTGAAAAGGAAGGAATGAAAGGAATGAAAGGAAAGAGAAAAAGACAGTAGATGGTTTTATGACTTAGGCTTTATTCATTGGTCATAGCCGCCCATGGCAAGGGAATATCTTCCTGGCCACTAGTAGCGACTAGACACAGTTAAGGTCTAAACTAGAATGGCCGAGATATTCTCTTGGAGTTCGGAAGTCAGTCCTTTTGCTCGCACATGCACGGAGGGTTCTTCCTCCGGTGAAGGCTCATGGGAGTTTGTTATTTTTTAATTTTTAATTTTATTTTTATTTTATTTCAATCCCCACACATTCATAACCCATGGACACAGATCCACAAAATGCAGGACTGGGAGGCCTAAGATCTGGCTAGCAACTTAGAGAGCTAAGGACCCTCACAAACAAAAGAACTGAGTGGCTTTGTTATATCATAGTCCTCCAGTAAGTAATGAATAAACGCAGGAGACAATATTAGAAGTCAACTATAAGTATTTTATTTTTGGTTCAAAATATGTAGACTATTTATAGTCTTTTCAGACTCAACCATTGTGTCAGTGAGGTGTGTTCTTATCACTCTACGACAGGTTTCAAAGGAGGAAGGACTGGATGTTGCTGTAGAGTTTTCCAAACTACAGAATACAGTAAATCATTATCATATATATACAGGATGTGAAATACCTCCCAAAATTTAAACTGTCCATGATAATACTGATGCTTCTATTCCAGAAGGAGTGAAAGATTCTAATTAGCATTTCGTTGTTAACAGTTGTCCATGATGATATTGGTGCTTCTATTTAGGAAGGAGTGAAGGATTCTAATTAGCATTTCAGAGTTATCTCCATTATATTGGGAATTTTGATGATTAGAAAATGACCTTCAGCACAAATGCAAAACCAACTGAAATAAATAAATAAATAAATATATATATATATATATAGTATCCTTTAATATTTGATTGAAACCATGGTAGACCCTTAATTTTTCCTCTAATAATATATATATATATATATATATCTGTTTACAGATTTGAGTTCTCTGGTGATTGTAAAAACAATTAATTGTTCACCCCCAGACTGACAGCCGCTGATAGCCGCAAGGGTAAGGAACTTGGCAGACGAAAATTCTGTCAGGTTTTGATCCTGGCTAGAGGTAGCTGTTGAAAGTCAAGCCACACTGATGAGAAGTAAACTTCAAAACACGTGTCTGTGGATGACTAATATATATTCACATCTGATGACTTAAGTCTTTTGTTATATTTTTACTTATATATATATTTGGGAGAATATGTGTTTAAATGAAGTCGAACCTAATTTATGAAAGTTAATTAATTAATAATTAATTAATTAGGCGGGATTACCTATTTAAATTTAAGGCTAAACAAATCGAGAAAAATCAATCTCTGTATGTACATTTCGGCCTATTAGGCCTCATCAGCAGAGCTATAGATACAAAGACCGCCCCGTGTGCGATTCGAAACCTGATTGTCAAGCTGACTGTCAAGCGTCTTATCCACCACACCAAACGGACTTAGCAGATTTCTTCGTTTTGTTAAGGAGTAGGTATTTTATATTCCTCTTAAGTGACCTCTACACGAACTTACGAGAAGTAAACAAACAGACGATGTTTGTGATATGGCTATTTTCAGCCGACAATATATATATATATATTTTTTGCGCTTTACATTTAAACCGATATGCACGCCTAATTCATTTAATTATGATTAATTAAAAAATTAGGTATGACTTTAATTAAGCACATAATCTCCCAAAAATTGTCGGCCTTTGCCATTTCAAACACATTGTTTGTTCACTTCATATATATATATATATATATATATTAAGATCACTTTAATTTTTACTTACTTGTTGTGCCAATTCAGTTTGATCAAGGGGTTGGACCAGGTGGGCCAAGAGGACCTGGAGGGCCTGGATTTCCTCAAAAGGAAATACCCTCATCACCTTTGTAACCAGGATTATCCTAAAATCAAAACAAAAATTAAAATTTGTCAAATCACAATAGAATCATTTTTTTTATAAATTATATGTGGTGCAAGTGAACTTTGGCAAGTGGTAATGGTAGCTCCATCTAGCTAATGTCTCAGCATTTTTTCCCGATTATACTCACATTATCAAAACCCTACTTGTGTAGCAACTTGAGATGCATAACTCTGTGACAATAAAACTATGTTCAAAGTGGAACTGTTAAACTCCATGTTAAACAAACATGTGTCCTCCATAATCATTCAGTAATCATGCATTGGCTTATCACTGGATATCAGATTTTTGAGGAGGATAGTATTATACACACCATACAAGTGAATGGGAATGGAAACCATGGGATGCAGCTTGGTGGATGTAAAGCAAAGTGGATGAAACCAAAAGCAGGTCAATGACACATTTCACCTGATATTGGGCAGATGAACCTCATAGGTCAAACCCAAAACTACATTGCTTTTCAACAAGAGACACTTTGTGCTTAGATAGTAGCTGTAGCCTCGGTGTTAAAAAATCAGCAAATCTAGAACCCAAAACTAACTTACTTAGAGGAAAAAAAAAAAACCAACATTCAACCGCACAACTTTTGATGTTAGAACATTAAAAATAATAAATCAACTACCTGACTTTACAGGATTTGATGCTGATAAGAATATAGATATCAAACGTAAATACTACTATAGAAACACCGACAGTAGTAGGATTGGCGTACTTACTACTCACATAAATCCCCAAATGGTTTAGAAGGGGCTCCTTAGCCTTGGCCGAGAACCCATCTTGGACAAGAAAAAGTCCAATACAAAACCACCACTGCTTAGCGGCTTTACCTCATCCCAAGGAAAGGCTAGGGGAGTAAACCATGAGAACAAACCAGGAACCGGAGTCCCTAAGGTGGTTTGATGCTGAAATCCAGTACTACCCAGCAACTCCTTTGACACTTCTGCTGCGAAACTGCATTGGTTTCTTGCCTTTTCTTTGGATCACAGCGGTAGTGTGGAGAGGGAAGATTTGCTGCTTGGGCAACAGCTTATCCTCCATATAAACCCACCCGGGCTACGTAGTCCCCCCCCCATCCTGCAAAATTTTTTTTTTCTTTTTTCGCAGATGGAAGTATTCCAACAAACTACTATGAATAATAAAAAATAAAAAAATAAATAAAATAAATAAATAATAAAATAATTAAATAAATAAAAATAAAATTAAATAAAATAAATAAAAGGTAAATAAAATAAATTTAAATAAAATAAAATAAATAAATAAAATAAATAAATAATTAAATAATGAATAAATAATAAATAAATAATAAAATAAATAAATAATAATAAAACAAATAAAGTACATAAAATGTAAATAAAATAAATCTAAATAAAATAAATAAAAAAGATAAATAAAAGACTACTATAAATATCATTAATCCTCTAATTGATGGAGTTTTATGTTGGTATGTACACGGAAAACATGTCACCATTGGAGATGTAGGAATGCTTCTCAGCCCTAGCGCTCTAAAATCACTGTGAAGTAAAGTAGGTAGAGTGGCCTATTGTCGGTATCAACCAGACAACAAAAGGTCTATCCTCTTTTCACTAGTGCTAGACCAAGGAGATTGTTTTTGCACATAAGAAGGAGCGCTACACCCATCATATTATTTATCATATTTTGACCGTTTTAACTTCAAATATCAAACTTTTTACCCTGAAGAAGGCCATTTTTCTTTTGTATACTTAAATATTTTATATTTTTCTATTATTATGATTTTATTTCATATTTAAAATAATAATAAACGGAATACAATGTGTACATGGACAAACTCTTGGCCGAAACACATGTTGGTATTTCATTAAACCATTTTTATCCATTCAACATTTTCTTTCCTTTATTTATTTATCCTTTCAGCATATATATATATATATATATATATATATATATAGCCACACTGATGAGATGTGATACGTCGAAACACAGTGTCTGTGTATGACTAATATATGCTCCCAACTGGTCGAGCTCTCTGAAGGGGAATTTATCTGATTACCACCACCTTACACTTAAAGCAATGCTCTCCCATTAAATGGATATAAGCTCTCTCTGGTGATCTTGACATATATACCTACGTGTTGTGGCCTTGTTAGGGGCCAGAATAAAGACACAAGAGAGGAAATGAATTAAACAAATATATTAACAAAGAATAGTTGTACAAACATATACAAATGAGAAGGTTACTCACGAGGAGATCTATCAACTGTCCGCTGAAATATTGACTCTCACTTAAGAGCAGAACCTGCTGCTATTTATAGTTGGAAGAGTTCATGCGTGCGTGGTAAATTACTATGTATGTATTTATCAGTTAAATTCTCATTCGCTTGTAGATGACGGCCCAGTGGTTAAAACTCTGACTGATGATAAACAGGTCGGGTTTCAATCCTGGATGGAGGTAGCCTGCGAAGATGTGATATGTTGAAAAATGGAGTCTGTGGATGACTATATATATATATATATATATATATATATATATATATATTATTAGTATTATTATTATTTATATTTTTGAAGGCAATTACAATGCGTATATCGTATAAAATTTGATAATTATTGAAAATAATCATGACAAGCAAACTTGGCGAACAACGAGTGCGACATGTGGAACACTGTACAGCTGTTTCAACCTTATTAGGTCTCATCAGCAGTGTATACATTGTAATTGCCTTCAAAAATATAAATAATAATATACTTTACTTAACAATGCTTCAAAAGCAAATTATCAAATACTATTATATATATATATATATATATATATATATATATATATATATGTATACCTTACCTTTTATCCAGGACAGGAGTGAAACACCTTTTGCCAACAGTTTGCAAGAAGAAGAGGATCCCTTTAGCATTTTCTCAGTAGTTGCCCCAAAGCTTAGACATATGCTGTTATTGGCGCCACAATCAGATACTCAGAGATGGATGCAGGAATTATTGCTACAGCCATAAAATCCAATAAATACCACCTCAGGAAGAAAAGTTGGAGAGGAAATTCATTCACTACCATAGAGGAGAGTGTGCTACTCTCCTCAGGTCTAAACTGGCAAATCAAGATTGTTAAAATTCACTATTTACATCACATAAACATGTGGGGATTAAAATAAAATTCAAATAGAAAAAAAATAACTCCCATGAGCCTTCCGCAGAAAGAACCCTCTGAGTATGTGCGGGGAAAAAGGACCCACTTCCGACCCCCAAGAAAATCTCTTGGCCATTCGAGTTTCTCTTGCTACCCCCAAAACAACACTGCACCCAAATATGGTCATCTTCTTCGATGTAGCCAAGCAGCTGATCATGTGGGATTAACAGTGTCTCTGAAGAGCATTTAGAGGAAACTCATGAGAGGAAGTTCACCAAATATCAAGAGTTGGTAGAACAATATAGAATCCAGGTCATAGTTGGTTGGTTGAATTTTATGGCACGTCAATCCATGTCGGTTTATTTTATGCCAAAGATGTCTTGTTGAATTCATTCATGATGATATTCAAATTTTTTTTCCAACTTTTTGTAAATACATTCTTTTAAACTCATTTTTTAATTATTCAACCTATATATAGGACCCTAAGGGTACTACCATTCTGGGCCAAAATGGACCTGGGAGCAATGGTCATGAAGGGGTACTCTACACTCCTCAGAGCTCCAAAATTGGAACTTCACCATTAGATTCAGTTTAACGTCATACCTAAGAAAATCTAGGTCTTGCAAAG
Organism: Doryteuthis pealeii; assembly: GCA_023376005.1. Classification (NCBI taxonomy): domain Eukaryota; kingdom Metazoa; phylum Mollusca; class Cephalopoda; order Myopsida; family Loliginidae; genus Doryteuthis; species Doryteuthis pealeii. Next base: position 85,858,538 of record CM042141.1, on the reverse strand, counting down.
CCTTATGTGAACTGTTAAGGGTTTCTTCTATTCTATAAGAACTCTTTCTTACTTCCTAAAGACTTTCATCCTAACTGTTTGTATCTATATTCTATATTTCATTTTACATGTGCTCAGACAATAAAGTCTGTATTGTTGTTATATGTACCTCTTTGTTGGATTTTATTACATATATATATATATATATATATTACCAACCCCTCTGCACGAGCAGGATGTAACACAAGGTCAATTTCTTAAGTGGAGTTCAACAGGTTTGAATTCAGAGTTTTCCTTTCCTAGACCGGTTGCCTAACCAAGGTTAAAGAGCTCAGTCTGTCCTACTGTTTATCCATAGCTGAAGGAAGAGTAGGATTCATACCTTTCCCAAGGGTATTAGCGCAAAGTGAAATGCAATTACCACATCCAGGATTTGAACTCGGACGACAAGTCCATTTCCCATGACTTTAACCATTACACCACGCGCTTCCTACTATTACATATATGTTCACCTACGTTAGAGACTTAAATGGAGCCTCCTAACGTATTATAAGAAGCAGTTTTAGCCATGGAATTAAAAACTACATTTAATTCTTATAGGGAATTAGTTGCCAGATGGTTGGGGTAATGTGGTTACAGACATTTTCTGACTGCCAACAGTGGGTTCTCCAACTTGTGTGGCATAGTGCAGAGTCCTGTTACCAGATAAAGGATCTTCCAGCAGTCCTCCTCTCGATCCAGGACAAAACTACCTCCCCCAGACAGTTGATGTTGACTTCCGTGTGAGGCCATCTGGGAAGATGAATGGAGGCATAATATCAACATTACTAGTGAAAAAAAAATGAAGACAATGAAGCTATAAACAAATTTATCGCTTCCTGCAAAGAGAAAGGATTTGCCTGTGGGTCATTCCATGTCAAAACACCAGCAAAAAGTAGAAATCTGCACCCACCAACATCGAATTACTTGAAATTTGGCACAAATGTTCCCCTTCATGAGTTAGGAAAGTGTGCCAAATTATTTTGTGTTAAACTTTACCATTCTGATTTGAGAGGGGGGGTATAATTTTCCTATTTTGCCTCTAAATTAAGGCTGTGTGGTGTTGCAGAATCTCCAAAATCAACAACTTTTCACCTATGTAGATTACAATCAGTCTATAGAAAATACGTCCTCTTCAATTTCATAATATTTTTCCCTAACATCTACTATGCCTGCCTAAGTTCACCAAAGAATTTTGTGAGGGAGTAAAGTCTACTTTAGAAGATAGGAACCTGCCAAGTTCAGAGTTTTTTTCCTATGTACATGCTGGATTCAGTGAAAGATTATAATTAAAGACAATCATCCTAATGCTCCATGAACTCTCAAATGTTGATATTGTATATACAAAATGATTTGGCACACTTTCCTAACTCATGAAGGGGAACATTTGTGCCAAATTTCAAGTAATTCGGTGTCGGAGGGCGTAACGCCCTGATGAATTGACATGGACTGACCTCCGTGCTTCCAAGAGGCATGACGAGAACCACCAATGGTATTTATGACCTTTACCAAGACCACAAGAGCTACGGCCAGCAGTAGTCAAGCCTCTCATCTCTCTGTGTTTGTGCACAGGTTTGCAAATCCAGTTAGTGTCATGACGAATGGCTTTGTGGAAAAACTTGAAAGTTGAGTCTTCAGCAGCGCTTGCTGGGATTGGATGTGGAAAAGGATTATCTTCCTTTGCTACCAGGATTTGCCACTAGGTGGCATTACTACCTGGCTATTTAAACTCAGCCCCGGAAGCTGCTTCCCACTCTTTTATCTGGCATCGACAATGATGCACTAGACTAGTTGTGCCTATGTTCATAACATTCCATTCATTAATTCTTTTAAGAATACAAGAAAAAAGTACCAAGTTTAAAGCTGTATTTACCAAGATAGAAATAAAGAATGAATGAATGGAACATTATTTTTTTCAGAATAAAAAATACAAAAAATATTGATTTTTTTTTAGACATCTTGGTATATATATATATATATATATATATATATTTGATAATTTGCTTTTGAAGCATTGTTAATTATCATTTATATTTTTGAAGACAATTACAATGCGTATATCGTATAAAATTTGATAATTATTGAAAATAATCATGACAAGCAAACTCGGCGAACAATGCGTGCAACATGTGGAACACTGTACAGCTGTTTCAACTTTATTAAGTTTCATCAGCAGTGTATACCAACGATCTCCCTCCGACAGAGATTGAATCCGAGAACCCAGCATGCAGAGTCAGAGACTATGAGACAAGGCTAAATGAAGGTAAGAAGATTGCATAAGATATATATATATATATATATATATATATATATATCGACGAGTCCATTTCCCACGACTCTAACCACTTCAATTCCTAGACGAAGCTGTTGGCATTTCACATAGCGCTAATACCCTTGGGAAAGGTATGAATCCATATATTCTCCCTCCAGCTATGGGTTAAATAGTAGGGCAGACTGGGCCCTTCAGCCTTGGGTAGGTAACCAGTCTAGGAGAGGGATAACTCTGAATTCAAAATTCCCTCCAGCTATGGGTTAAATAGTAGGGCAGACTGGGCCCTTCAGCCTTGGGTAGGTAACCAGTCTAGGAGAGGGATAACTCTGAATTCAAAATTCCTGAGGTCGGTCATTGATTGGGTTTGTGGCAACCCTTGATGCACCAATTCTTTCCTATCGACTGTGCCAAAAAGTGTGGATGGTCCAACACAAGCCTTCACCACTATAAACAAATCACTGTGTGGGTTGTTCATTGTATGAACCCTCATGCGTCGAAAATCGACGAGAGAGTCCATAATATATATATATATATATAGACAGAGACATGTAGACATAAGTATATATGTAGATCTAGATCAACTAACCTCTAAGACTAGTTTCATTACATTTCAATAATAACAGTCACATTTAGTCAGTTACTTTGAAGTAAATAAAAGACCTGCTTGGTGGCTTAGATATTTCTCACGGGTACCAATGGTCACTATTCATGTGAAAGCTAGCATATTGAATGCTGATTTTAAGGGCAGACTGGCCCTCCCACTTGACAAAATGCAATCTTCTTACCTTCATTTAGCCTTGTCTTATAATAAGTTAACCTTAGTAAACATCTATCTATCTATTTATCTATCTATTTATCAATCATCTATCTATCTATCTATCTATCTGCCTGTCTTAAATTCACACAAGTATTTTTAAATTCAATTTAAAATCAATATATCTGAAATATATTTTTATTTATATATTTTGTTTATATGTTTGTGTATATCAATTTATATACATTGTTCTATAGGGCCGGCTTAGCTCAGTCGGTAGAGCATCTGTTCATAACCACAAGGTTCCGGGTTCAATACCGGCCCTCACCAACTCAACGTATGAGTAGCATGGGGATCTGTTCGGTAAAGTGGGGAGCTGATGGTAGGTGTGGCGCTCCACCTCAGACACAAAAACAATCTCCTTGGTCTAGCGCTAGTGAAATGGGGATAGACTCCCTCGCTGATTGGCTGATACCGACAATAGGCCACTGCGTCAACTTTATGACTATATATTTATATAGATTAAAAAACTACTGACTGAATACACTGGAAATTTTTTTTTTTAAACACTGGAAACTTCTACACACAACTAGTATACCCACCTCGCTCTCTCTTTATATATATATATATATATATATGTGTGTGTATGTAAATATATATATATATATATATATATATGTATATATATATATATATATATATATATATATATATATGTAAATAAATAATAAATAATATATATATATATATATATATATATAAATATATATATATATATATATATATATATATATATATATGTATATATATATATATATACATATATAATAAATATAAATAAATATATATATATAAATATATATATATATATATATATATATATATATATATATATATATATATATACATATATATATATATATATATATATATATATATATATATATATATATATATATATATATATATATATATATATATATATATATATATATATACAGTAATTCTCAATAGAATGAATAGTTTGCTTTCCACAGCTGTTGTCACATGGAGAGAACAGCATAACAACGATGACGTGGACCAATGAGATTTGCTGTTACATCCCCAGTTTGGGATTGAAAACGAGGTAACATCAAAGGACTTCCACGCGTCAATTTCTTCATCATTTCCGATTTGTATCTAGCGTGAACACAGTAAAACAAAGGACAGGTGAGACAACACTTTTTTTACCAACTTCGTGAACTTTTTTCAATTTATCCGGACCGTTTAATTCATTTTCTTCCCATTCAAAATTAAAAAAATATCAACTCACCGACCGCGTGTAGTTTAGCTTTTGTTTTAATGTTTTTACACGCCTACTTAGTTTTCTTTTTTTTTGTTTTTCATGGTTACCCATATTCCAAAATAAAAATATTATTTATGTTGCTGAAATAATTTAAAGAGATAATATTTCTATTTTTTAAACGGTTTAATTTCTATCGTGAAATCCAAGAGTATTTAACTCTTTTTCTTTTTTTATCAACAGTCGGTTTTACGTTTATAAGCCTGGAGATTTCCATCTTTATTTCCTTCCCCATGTGTGACATTAAACATTTTTTGTTTTGTTTATAATATGTTTAAAGGTGCAAAAAACATAAATGACGGCATTTATTTACCTTCATTAACTAAAAATACATTTATCTTTCAATGTCGTTGTTTTAAAATTTTCATATTTCTTAAATTTTTGATAACGATTTCTTCATTTCTACCTCTCTAGAAATTCAGACTCTTCATTTCCTTTTAAATTTTTACACGATAATTATATCAAAGATTCTCAAATGTATTTAATTTGTTAATTAGATAGGTTTATATTAAATTTATTTTAATTCTATCTGTTCTATGAACATAAGGTATACTATCTATAAATACGTAGAACTAAAGAAATGAAACCAAAATCGTAGAACTAGGAACCTTGATTTCGAGGAGTGGGTTTTTATTTTAAAAATTGATTTAGGTATAAACAATTTAATTTTTTTTTTATAGGTTTATTTTATATATCTTTAAACATCTGTGGATAACGTATTTTTTTCTTATTTTTCTATATCTAAGATCTTACTTTTAATTGTAGAAATTTCATTCAGAGACTAGATCATTTTTAGCTGTTTTCTTCTATAAAAGAAATTTTTAAAAACATTTCTTTTGTAAGTTGTCTTAACAGGTATATTCAACAGCTGGGTAAGGTACAAAATATTAGAAAATTTAAGTTTATTCATTCCTCTGAGATTCTTGCTACATACGTATGTGAATATTTTAATGGTCACTCAATTTAAACCACACAGAATATGTTAGCTTATTTCTATATTTTTGTAATTATTTACCTAGGCATATTGTCACCAACATTTACCTGTATAGATCCACCTGTGGGTATAATATATATACTTAGTTTAATCTGACAAATTGAAAGTCTTCAAGTGGGAAGAATTTACCTGTTGCTTTTAAAGAATTAGAAATATCCACTGTATTTTACTCTAGTTTGTTCCGATAGAGTAGAATACAATGGATATTTCTAATTTTTTAAAAGCAACAAGTAAATTCTTCCCACAATGATCACTAGCAATAATGATTGAAGTAAAATTACTCGGGCCCTTTTTTTATGTATTTACCAAACTCCTCTGCACAAACAGGATGCGACACAAGGTCAGTTTTTGACAGGTTTGAATTCAGAGATTTCCTTCTCCTAGACCTGTTGCCGTAACAAGGTTAAAGAGTACAATCTGCCTTAACTTAACTTATAGCTGAGGGGAGAATAGATTCATACCTTTCCCAAGGGTATTAGCGGTATATGAAATTCAAACCACCTTGCCCAGGATTTGAACTTGTGTTTTCTTGACCATTTCCTGGAGGGAGAATTGTTGGATTTGTACCTTTCCCAAGGGTATATATATATATTTACCAACTCCTCCGCACGAGCAGGATGCAACACAAAGTCAATTTCTTTCACTGAGTTTAACAGATTGTTTACAAGAAAGATTACTGCCAATTTATAGTCCTATATTGATATATCAATAAACCCATAGTCTGATAATGAAAAACATATATTATGCAACAAATATTTTTCAACGTAATCACCTGTCTTATCAATGTGTCCTCAATATGACACTGTTCCACATATAGTGGTGGGGCTCCTGTTCTAGAGAGTGTGGAGTCACCCGCTTGTTGTCATTACTCTCAGGTCCACTCTGACCCAGAGTGGTGGTACCTGTTAGGATCTCCTCTATAGGACAAATAGATCTGTTTGAAAATTATTAGTATTAAATAGAAATACTTGAAACTGCATAGAATTATTAGTCTATGCGTTATTACGTTCACTTTTGGACTAATATCTTTGAGAAATGTATAAACTTCCGCATCCTCTCGCCTATGGGTTAAATAGTACCAATACTGTTCTTCTTAAAGGATGTCTTTGGCATTTAAATAACCCACAAAGGTTGATATGCCATCCTGTTCTCTAGTATTTTTCCAATGATCAAAATGCCCTTTTTTTTCAATCTCCTAATTTATAGAGAGGAGGGTCCCCGTGGTTTGGTGGCTAAAGTGCTGGACTGCAACATTATAGCAAGTGAGTTTGAACTCCAGTTTATGCTATTATGTTCACTTTGGGACTAATACCCTTGGGAAAGGTATGAACTACCTCATCCTGCCAGCTATGGGTTAAATAGTAGCACTACTGTTCTTTTTCAAAGATAGCTTTGGCATTAAATAACCCACAAAGTTTGATATGCCATTAAACAAAGAAACCAAACTTAATCCTATATATTGAATATGAAAATTTCAATTAAAGGTTTAGTTAATATCTTTGTGTCAGACTAAAAGGGTTTTTGTGATTCACCTTCATGTGTGTGTGGATGTATGTAGTAGTAGGTGTTTTTGCACATGATATACTAAAGTATATCTGCAGTTGTGAATCCAAGAAATTCTTCAACTAATGATGACACTGGGATCAGACATGGCTTCAGAGCTGGAATATCATTATCACCAACCAAGGCTACTCCAATAGTAACTTACAATACCACCAGACTTTATTGGTTGACTTTCAGTAATGTTGTTAGGCATATGATCGCCACTATTGACTGGGTGCAGTTTTTCACCAATTTTGTAACTTCATACCTTTCCCAAGGGTATTAGTCAGAAAGTGAATGTAATAGCAAGACGGGAGTTCAAACTCTCTTATGATTTTGCAGTCCAGCACATTAACCACTATGCCACTGGTACTCCCCCACAGATCTATAGGACCCTAACAGGTACTACCACTCTGGGTCAGAGTGCAACATAATGAAAATTTACAGGTGAAGATTATCCTAGTATGATTATAAATTTACAACACAGAGATAACAAAAATTCTCTTGCTTAGAAATAATAACAAAATGTATCACCAGTTTTTATCAAAAAATGCAAAAACATGAGTAAAAATGAATTTTCTGCATTTTTGATAAACAAAACAAGGCCAATGTCACTAAGTTTCATAAAATATATCCTTGTTTAAGTATAACTTTTGTTAATTGTTACCAAAAGGATTTATAAATATGTCCGTTGAGGAAAAGAATTTGTTTATTCTTTAAGAAATGATAACACTGCTAGTTAAAACAAAATTCTAAATGTATTCATCAATTTTGACCCATTTGATTGTCAATAGCCAAAATACATTTAGATTTCTCTATTGGATGTTTAATGTTATATTCTGTTTCTTACAGAAAAAAAAAACCCATTGCTTTGTGCTATATAATTGATGATATATGAAAAAAGCATATATTTACAAAGAAATTTATTGTTATAGGCACTTGTCCTTTTTTCCTAATATTTACTTTTCTAAACAGCACAGATTAAAGCTATTTAAATTCACATTTAAATTTAAAGTGTCATCGTTCAAATGCCGCCCTGTCGGTGGGGCATTAGACTGCACCTTTGCAGAGGGGTACGACTTCCTCAATGGGCCTACCTGTTGGCTGTGGGTGGTGACCCGTGATGCTTAAGGATAGAACCCAGGTGGTTGAGCAGTCCATGACTTGCAATATTCCACTTTGGCCCATTCTTGGGCTAGACGGGTGGTCGGAGAGTCCCCCTCCGATCAATCGGCTGGTCACTTCAAACCCTAGAAACTATATGATTGCCCCAACCTTATTGCTCTTATGGCAAGCCCAACCCTTTTTATCATATGGGTGTTAGAAGGCGGTGACTGAGGGTCTACATGTCCTGGGAATGACATTTAACTCTATCTGATGGTGAGGTTCCAGTTTTGGAGGTTTGCTCCCTGGTCCACTCTGACCTGGAGTGGTAGTACCTGCTAGGGTCCCATCTATGGGTTGAATAGAAAGACATGAGTTTATAAACAAAATTGATTATCCATTAAGAATGAATTTATTTCAAAACTTTGAAACCCAATGAGGTTGATATACCGTAAAACAAAACCAAACCAAACCATCGTTCAAATGATTTTTTTGTTTTTTAGAGAATTGCAGTTGGATAAGAAAGGAAATAATTTTTATTTTATCATTTATCATTTCTAACTTGTGAGATGATCTGACTTGTCTCTCTATCAAAAAACAATTTGTATCAATGTGCTCTTTTATACCCCCCCCCCAAACCTTGTTAATCCCATCCTATGACGTTTCTTCCTCTGACACTTTCCTAAATTCTGTATTTTCTATTAGTTAAACACTCCTCTCTAGCCACATCCTGTTTTGTGCTCAAGGTTTATTTTGTTTATTGAAAACTTGGTTGACATTCATTATTAGTTGGGAAAAAACAAAAAAAACTTTTATTTAAAAAACAAAACAAAAAAAACCCTCAGATATTATATATATTCAATTAATAATTTTGATTAGTATCTGGGGAGTTCAGATTACTGCTTTATTATCATTACTGCCAAATCCACTCTGACCCAGAATGATAGTACTTGTTAAGATCTCATTTATGGGTCAAATATGTCTTTTTAAAAATTATTAGTATTAGATAGGAATACTTGAAACCATATAATTGTGTGCAAATTATTTGTATTGGATAGGAATACTTGAAACCATATAATTGGGTACAAATTATTTGTATTGGATAGGAATACTTGAAACCATATAATTGGGTACAAATTATTTGTATTGGATAGGAATACTTGAAACCGTATAACTGTGTACAAGTTATTGATATTAGATAGGAATACTTGAAACCGTATAACTGTACGAACAAATGATTATTATTAAATAGGAATAGTTTCTTGAAATTATATAATTGATGGAAAAAAAAAATTTGGCATTAGATAACCCAACAAGGGTTGTCATACCATAAAATCAACCAACCACAAAAACCTCAGTAGTCCACTTCTGTTATCTACCCTACCTATGAACAATTTTGGGTATGTCCCAGTCCTCATAAATACAGGAGTATTATGCTGACTGAGGAGTCTTATCCCACTAGCAGTGGTTTACCTTGCTTCACGCCGCTGGCAAGCATTGTATTTGTTAATGTTATAAAGATTCCATTTCATTTTCAACCTCCATTTTGGTTATTTCTCATTTAGTAACCTTTGTTAGGTTACAACAACTTCTCACATAAGATCAACACCGTTCCAACAGCTCCAGGTATTTTGTGAAGTTCTTCTCATGTGCTTCCCCTGGTGCTCCTCAGAGAGCACCATTAATTTCTTACATGATCACTTGGTTACATCTGAGAATGTTCATATGATATGATCAGAGAACTGTCTTCCAAGATCCACTCTCGGTTACCAGTCTGTAGTAGCTACTAGATCTTCTCTCCAGCATTCCATTAAGGAAGCTGATGATTTTCTTCCTCTATGGGTATTGACTAGATTTATAGCTGTATCAATAAATCCATCAACCACCTGATTGTGGTGACAACTGTAGTATCGACAGATGAAAGTGTTGGGACAGTTACTATGAAGATGCTAAAGGGATCCTCTTTCTGTACACCGAGGGCAAAAAGCCATTTCACTTCTGCCACACGTGTGAATGTTTGCTGGGATTGGTAAGGTATTATATACTGTTTTGGACAAAAAATCCTATACAGTAGTAGTCAACCTGCCAAAAATCCATGCAAATGATATTCCTCCAAATTACATTTTCATTCTTTGTCCAAGCTTCCCAATGATTGAGCTGACCTGTACCTCTTCAAATGCCTACACGCATCTCTTTTTGGAGGAGAGAGTCTGTCACTTTGTTTGGAAACTAACCCTGCTGCCTCAGTCCCAATAAGAGCCCTCTGTCTTAACTGTCACTCTGCTACCTAAAACTCTTTGGCAGCAGTCCATTTTCTGCCAGTATGGATCTCTGCACCAGCTGTTGCTACTTTGGACTCTCCAGAGTCTCTGTACTACTAGATCTCTCTCATTCTTGTCACTACAAATTCTTCTGCAAAGCTGCTAAAGGAGAGTTGTTGATTGATTGATTTTAGCAGAATGTCAACCTGTTTATGATTATTTCAGGTCTAGAGGTTAGAGAATTGCATTCATTGTACATTCATATTTACATTTTCTATGTAGTTGTTTCTTAATTTTTTATTTTTTTGCACATGAACCTATCTGATACGAATAATTTTTTAACAGATCTATGAGACCCTAGCAGGTACTACCACTCTGTGTCAGAGTGGACCTGGGAGTAATTGCAATGAAGGGGTACTCTATGCTCTCCAGATTTTCAGATCTGGAAGCTAATCATCAGATGCAGTTTAGTGACATATCCAAGACACCCGTTTTTTTTGAGTAGGTGGATCTTACCCCCTCTGCAAGGGATACAGTCAGCATATCATAAACCCTGTGAACAGAGCAGAGAAGCTGTTGGGTGGACCCAGATAGTACAGTATTTCTTGAGTTCCTTGGCAGGTGAAGATACCTTTGCAAATAGTTGTCGTAGGAAATGGTTCAATTCCAGGACGAAGATGTTTTCATTTCGCTTAGTGCTAATACCCTTGGGAAAGGTATGAATCAAACAATTCTCCCTCCAGTTGGGCACCTCACATAGTGTAATGGTTAGCAAGCTAAATTAACAGACTATTGTTATGAGTTTGATTCTCACTGGGTGCCCCACACTTCTGGCCTTGTGCCACAACTCGGCTAAGCTTAGGGCAGATTGGGCTTTTTAACCTTGGTATGGCGACTGGTCTTGGAGAAGGAAAACTCTGAATTCAAACCTGTTAAACTCTGCTAAAAATTGAACTTTTGTTGTATCCTGCTCATGCATAAATATATAAATGTATAACTGTAAATTATTTGTATTAATAATAATTACTTTGAAACTATAATTGTTTATTAATTATTATTAGTTACTTGAAACCATATAACTGTGTGCAAACAAATAACTACTATTAAATAGAAATAATTACTTGAAACCATATAATTATTAATATTAGATTGGAATGCTTGAAAACCTACAACTGTGTGCAAATCATTTGTATCAGATAAGAATACTTAATATCATATAACTGTGTAAAAACAAAAAAAAACCTTCTTACACAGGATGTAAATATCAATGTACAATGAACGCATTTCTCTAGTCTCTACACATAAAATAATCCTAGACGAGTTGGCATGCTGTTAAAATCAATCAATTACTGACAATAGTATTTAGCAGTTTAGATATTTGCATCATGTGCTAGCCTCATTAGAGTATGCATTATTTCATGGTTAGAACTTAAGAGGGGATAGTAAAAAATATTTTCAGTAAAAGGATATTATATACCCCTTTTGTATTGGGTATATAAATGGCGAGAGAGAGAGAGAGATGAGTGTTCTTATGTGGTTCTATTTTGTCGGCGGACATCTTCTTCTGGGTTGATTTCTTCCTTCTGCTAGGTTGGGTTTTCTGGGCTTATTTTTTTGTTTGTAATAATGAAGCAAGACTTGGTTATTTTACAAGATGTCTTTATTAAAAACCTGAAGCCCAAAAGGGTTTGTAACTGCTCGGTGAGAAGAGTGCATCTTGGGATCAGATGACCCTCGCGTCTGCTCCTTTCGACTAATGGCCAAAATATAACTAACTTTCAGTCAGTCCCTTTCTCACACTCGCCTTCGGCCAATCAGTAATCAGTGTCGAGTTCAGAGAAAGGTGAACTGCTGTCAATAACTTTTTTCAACGGTTAATGGTAACTTTCCATTTACGATACTGTTATTTAAATCTTAGTACATTTACTGTCATATATTTACTAGTCACTCCAAAGAAGGATTCTTGTTTTTTTTTTTAAACGAAAAGAAAATTGAAAAATGATATTCAATTAGTTTAGTTCTCTAACTAAACTAATTGAATATCATTTTTCTTTAAATGGATTTTATGATGTTGACCTACTTAAACATTTTTGTTAAAATATAAGGCTACCAAAAATGTCTTAATCCAGCATGTCAACAATCAAGTTTTCATAGACATTTTCTTGAATAATGGACATATAAAAATATATTACTTGAAAATAAATGTTAACATTAAAGAAAAGTGGTTAAATCGAACTTAACGGACCTAAATTCCACCATCGTGTGTCACCCCACCGAAAGAAAAAAAAAAATACCAAAAATCAGGGAATGAATTGAATTTAATGAAATTTTCAGTGTTGATATATTAATGAATAAAAATAACTGGTGCATTATATCTTTTATTCATTAATATATCAACAATCAAAATGGAGCAAATTTTGGAAAAAAATACTTAATTTTAGTCGTTTTTAATATGTAAACAAACACCCAGCACGTGTTACATTTTGGACCTACGCTTTAAATGGTAGTTTCTCAAGTATTTTTGATCCAATCTTTAAAATATTTATATGGTTGGAAAGAAAATAAAATAATCTTTCTAAATATGTAAATTTTATGTTTTTATCCATTGAATTACTTTTTACGCGAGTTAAAATGGTATTTTGCTTCGAACAGCTGTAAACATAAAATAAGATTTTTTTTCTCGAATAAAATTTACACAGTAATTTATTTCGTAAAAACAAAATGGCTAATCTTTATCAATATTCTTGAAATTTTACATTTGATTAGCACATGCCTTAAAATACAAGCAGGAACTTGTTTTTTTCTTTTCCACCCTTTGGAAACGAAAATATGATAGACAAAAGTTGACAGATTTCTTCAAAAAGTATAAGATCAGCAAAAATAAAAAACACTATATCACTAATAGAAGATAGTCTCAGAATTATTTTCATATATAACGTGACATTTAGATAACGGTTAACCGTAAGGGTTTCTTTGTCAAACTTTCAATTTTGGAAAATACAACTTAAAATTACGAGAAATGTAATCAAAACTCAGCACATGCCGGACCGGCTTTGTGTAAAAACATATGTAAATAGGTATTCTGTTTATTGTATGTAATTCAACATAAGCATTTAGAAATTTATTTTTAAGTTCAAAGTGATGTTATATATTTAAATTAATACTATATATATACATGCAGTATTAAAATGAAAATGTTGAATAATCTTGTGGTAAACTTAAAAAAAACAACAAAAAAACCCTGCTATCCGTACCTCTAATTCTCTAAATAATGGCTTACAGCATAGAGATACATATAATTTAAGTGCAGGATCAGAAGGAACATACAATTTTACATAAGAATGCAAAGTTCTATCAAAATTGTTCAAAAAATAAAGAAATGGTGAAGAAATTACTGAATTTCTTGTTCTGAATTGGTCCATGATTTGATATTTTTTTAAACAAAATCATGTCCACATTTGTACCCCCAATTTTGGTGCTTTAAATTCTCATAACTTTTGAACCACTGGGGATATTTACATAATTCAAACAGTTTTGAACTCCATTTACAAAGCTCTATTTAACTATATATGATTAAATAACAATAACCAGGTCTACAGGATGGCAAAACACATTGTAACAAAAATAATGTTGGTAAAGAATCCTGAATATTGGTAATCGTCAGATATTGTAAGTCCCTTCTCAATGAGTGCAATTAGAATTATGGCCAGTGTGGGGGTTTAAGTGGTGTATCAGCCGCGTGATTGAAAAACAATAATAAACAATATATAAAAAGATACTTTACATAAAACATTAAAAACATTTGGTAAAAAGCAAATAAAAATCTTGAAATGAAAGAATTCAAAATTTAATTTAAAATGTCCTTTTTTTAAACAAGATGGAACCATTTTTCACATTAAATTGCCTCTGAATTTGTAGACCAGTTCACATACTTTGGTAAGCAATATCTCATCTACAGAAAGCGATGTCAATATACACAGAGGAAAGGTATGGATTACTATCGACAGGTTATTGATTATATGGAAATCTGATTTCTGTGATAAGATAAAATGGGAATTCTTCCATGCTGTAGCCCTATCAGTACTACTGTATGGCTACATCAGTTGAACTTTAACGAAACACTTGAGTTTGAAAAAGTTTGGTGAGAATTACACAAGGATGCTGTGTACTGTTTTGAACAAATTCTGGAAGAAGCACCCCACAAAACAGCAGCTGTATGGCCACTTACTTCCTATCACACAAAATATCCAAGTAAGATGAGCAAGATATGCTGGAGAAGTAAGGATGACATTCTCCTGTCGACCCACCATCAAAAGCTTTCATTCATCAGTTATTAGTGGATAGTGATGTGGTAATCTTGAACTTTAAGTGACTAAATTCCTACCATAAAATTGTACTTGCACATTATTTGAAATAAACTTAATTGTTATTAAAAAGACATTTTATGATATTTTGGAGTTAAAAACATGCATTAAAATGGATTTGAAAAGTGTTGTGTTTTCTCTGCAAAAATTAAGTTGAATCAAAGATGGCTGCCATTGTTTACAAGCTTCTTCTTGGAAAAAGAACAAAGGGAATTAACTCTCATTTAAGTCTTAAAAGGACTTTAAGTCTTTGATTCAACGTAATTTTCATGGAGAAAACAACGCTTTTCAAATCCATTTTAATGCATGTTTTTAACTCTAAAATATCAGAAAATTAAGTTCATTTCAAATAATGTGCAAGTACAATTTTATGGTAGGAATATAGTCACTTAAAGTTCAAGATTACCGTAGATGCTGTGTTGAGGACTTGTTAATAGAGATTGATGGTGAAAGAGAGTCAAGGGAATCTGTACTGTCAAGACTACTTGATGATGATGATGTAGAGCAAGGTATTGTGTGGCTTCTCTTGCCTTTTGGAGGTGAAATGAGACCTGTGTGGCTTCACCTGTTGAATTAGCTGGAGTAGTGTCAGGGGAGGAGGAGGTGGTTACTTATATATCTAATGAAGTTTTTAACATCTGGTTTAGAAATCTATGTTTCTCTATTTTGTTTTTATATTTAGCTTGTGGGAATCTACACAAGATAAAAGTCTGTAATTTTGTTGACTCATGCTTCTACATTTATTTTATTGACTTTGTAAAATTTACTAATGTAAGAAACTGATATTTGTAAACTGCTACAAATGGTCATTACACTATTTTGTTTAATTGATTTTTTTCAATAGATCTTCCAAGAAGTAAACTTCATGATTGTGCATTTGTATTTAGATTCTTTTTACTTTTATTTTTAACAAATTTTAGTTTATTATCTGCTGAATAGGGTAGGTCGATTTTGAAACTGTAATGTCTTCCATGTGGCAAAAGTTGCAAATTAACATAAAGAATTACCACACAAAATATTTTCCTTCAAAACTTTATCTTCGTTTGAGGAAATAGATTTTAATCAATTAGACTGTTATCGCTTAATTATTGAATTAAAAAGCAGCATATCAAAGATGGAGGGGATATTTTCAATTTGAATTCTAGTTATTGAAGGGGAGATATAGAATAATCATACTAGTTCCAATTACCGTTGAATTGGTAAGACAAGGCAGCAAACCAGATTCGTATTGGGTTACGATTGCTTGCTGCCTTGTCTTACCAATTTGACAGTAATTGGAACTAGTATGATTATTCTACATCTCCCCTTCACTGACACTGGTTCAATTGTACTTGGCTAGTTGCTGTTGTTCAAACCAATAGTAAACTGACTGACTTCAATAGTTATAATATCTTATAGATTTCATCTTAGTAAAATAAAACCTTTTCTGTTTTAAGTATTGAAATTGCTAAATTTTCTAACCAATTTCTGGGCCAAATGTTGCGAAAACAAGGATTTTTTAGTGCATTTTATCTGATGATCTTTGATGCTATTTCTTCAAACAATGGTGGAAGTAACAGATCTAGTTTTTGGTATCAGTATTCATTATACCAAATACAACTTTTGCTGTTTGAGAGAATTTGATATTTTTTAAAAAGTGAAAAATCAACCTACCCTACTGCTGAATGAGGAAGGTAAGATTGTGTAGCCACAGTCAAGTGTTAGATGTTACTAAAGGATATGCATCATTTCTCAATTTCATAAATTCATTGAAGTTAATTACTCCAAGTTGTAGAAATAAAGAATCTATATTTTTTTTCCTAGAAATGTTAATTTCAAAAGAACATTTCTTTTTTTCTAATTAGGAAAAACAAAACTCTGGTTATGTTGGTTACTTTGCCAGTGTTTTATAATTACTGTAATCTAGATATGTAAAATTAGTACTATTCAATGGTGTAAAAATAATTTTCTTTTCATTCAATATGTGTGTTTAACATGTATATCATACATTTGATTCTGTACTTTAAAACACTTCGCTTCTTACAAAAAATTAGTTGGTTTCTAGAAATATGGAGGGTGATCCCAAAACTAAGGTCTCCAAAGTGCTGGATAAGGCAGGGAAACTATTCTTGTGGGTATAGGCAACACTGTTGTGTTAGTTGTGCCTACCCCTCCCCTGTGTGTGCCTCATGCAGTTATTTGGTTTTTGAATGCAAAAGGCATTAAATCGATTGAAATTCATCGCCAATTAGTGGAAATGTATGGCTAGTTGTGCACGGATGTCAAAAAATTCTGCAAGTGGTGTAGGGTGTTTAGAACGATGACGTGGTTCAACGCTTCCTCAACAACATGTTGGTGAGCTAGTATGACATGGGCATACAAAAACTGCCACAGCGCCTACAAAAAGGCATTGACCAAATCGGTGATTATGTAGAAAAATAGGTACATGTTGAAACTTTAAAATGATATAAACATCATTGACAATAAACGATAAATGTTTCTGTGATTTCTAAATATTTTAGAGACCTTACCTTTGGGATTACCCTTGTAAATGTTTGGCATTCCTCGTGAATTATGGCTGTTTGTGTATTTTTAGCCTAATATAACCCCAGAAGGGTTGACATATTAATATCATTCAATCAATGTATAAATTATTAGTATTTGATAGGATTATTTGGTATGATGTAACAGTGTGTATTTACCCAACCCATTCACTACAGTGTGTGAGACAAATTCGCAATTATGGGGCATTCAGCAAGGATCAAACTTTCTATTCAGAAGTATTGGATCAGTGAGACTAACTTTCTAACAATTACACAATGATGGAACGCTCTTATTTAGCCAACCCTTTTACCACAGTTAGAATGTGACACAAGGTTGCAAGTATGGGGTATCCAGCAATAATCTAACTCGCTATTCAGAAGTAATGGATCTGTGAGACTAGCTTACTAACTATTACACCATGATGTGATGCCCTGGTATTATGTAACAGTATTCAAATAAATAATTAGACAAATACAAAAAGTGAGAAAAAAATGCAAGGCAACATTGAATGTAAAGTAATGATTACAATCAAACATTTAGGAATGAATCAAATTTTGGCATTAAATAACCCAGAAGGAGTTGATATGCTATTAGACAAAGAAAACCAAACCAAACTAATCCTTTAATATCATTAATCAAAATATTGGTATGTATTATATTAGGTTGATGCAAAAGTTTTCAGCATTTTTTTTAATATCAAATTGATAATTTTGATTCATTATACAGTCATCAAATAATTTTCCCAAGTAAAATATTGATGCAAAAGTTTCCAGCATTTTTTTATAATATCAAATTGATAATATCTTGTAATTCGTTATACAGTCATGAAAGTATTTTCCCAAGCAGAACACTTGATAATATTAAAAAGACAGACTGAAATCCAAGAAAGTCGGCAACTGTGACAATTTAAGAATCAGAAAAATAATCTGTCAATTCCATGGACTGTGCGGAAATTATCTAGTTATTTAGAATATCTCTACTATTCATTTTTCACATCTCCCTCACGGTTGTTTTAGTTTTGCCATTCCACAAATAAACAAAATAACAAGTCATATATGTCACAATGTACAAGAATTTCAAGTTTGTTGATAACAAGACAATCTCAGCTGCTGAGGTTGGAACATGTGTGACAGCAAACAATTTTAAAATTGCACTCTTAATATCAACAAAGAAATTTTACCCGAGTTTTTAATATTTGTTTCTAACTGAAACTGTTTTCATTATTTCTGACTAAATGTTAACAATTTGAATATCTTCAAAAAATAAATATAAGCATTTCTAAAATTTGCAAAACCAATTTTAACATATAAAGAATGTAATCAATTGTATTTCAAGCAGTGATATGATTTTATATAAATATTTATAAGTGTAAAATATAAGGAATGAAAGAACAAAACTCAGACAAAAATGTGTAGTATATTTTGCTGGAGTATTGAACTTGGCTTCATCAGCTTTTATTGAATTACTCAGATCATACAAGTGTTTTATAGAACACTTGTATGATCTGAGTAATTCAATAAAAGCTGAAGAAGCAGAGTTCAAACTCCAGCAAAATATACTACACATTTTTGTCTGAGTTTTGTTCTTTCATTCCTTATATTTTACCTCATTCTGTCGGATTCATTCCAACCCCCTTTTTCTCATATTTATAAGTGTAGATTTTATACCTTTTATATCTTTATATAAAAGGATAACATAAAGGATATCATTTATATATATTTAAGATATAATTTTATATCTTTTATATAAATACGAGGAGGGGTTACCCAGCATTGCCTGGTGCATTGATTTTGTTTACTTTTGAGATTTACAAATACTGGACATTTTTTTAGTATAAATTTAATGCTACTTCTATGTATATTTTAAGTTTTGAATATCTTCGAATATGAATAAAATTTTCATAATTTTTGCACAAAAAGCAAGAACTGGTGATATTTAATGTGTATATATATTTACTTTGTTGTTACTTGTTTTATTTTCATAGTTTCATCCGGGCATACACACACACACATATATATATATATATATATATATATATATATATATATATATATATATACACACTAATTGCCCTTTATATATGTATAGATTTATTTGAAAGCAAACGCAAAAGAATAAAAGACATCTTTATTGTAATTTAACACTTTTAAGCATTTTTGCTGAAAGATCTTTTATTTGTTTAGCATTGAATAATTGCAGAGGCACTTGTGGTGTAATGGTTATGATTGTAGGAAATGGACATGGTAACCGGAGTTCAAATTCTGAATGAGACTGTTTGCATTTCATATAATGCTAATACCCTTGGGAAAGGTGTGCATCCAACTATTCCCATTACAGCTATGGGTAAAATAGTAGGATAGACTGGGTTCTTTAACCTTTGTATTGCAACCAGTCTTGCGAGAGGAAAATTTTGAATTCAAACCTGTTAAACTCCACTCACGAAATGTGTCACAAACTACTAATGTGCAGTGGTTGATAAAAATATGATTGCTTCAAATATGTGGAGAGAGGGGATTTGCTTCTTGGGCAACAGCTTATCCTCCATATGAACATGCCCAGGCTATGTAGTTCTGAAAAAAACCCAAAAAAACATTGGGAAACTACTCCATTGTTCCTCGTAGATGGAAGGATGCCAGCAACAACATATATTACATTTTTGGTATCCGTAAAAGCTTTTAAAGCAAAAGAAAGTAGTATCAATAAATCTAATGAAAGTTTTAGTTTTTAGCTAACTAGAATAAGTTGTCAAAAATTCAGGTGTAATTTTAATTTATTTATATATTTATTTATTTTCTTTTTGTTTTAGAAAATTCAGAAATTTCAGATTGTTGACAGATTTGGTTTTTTTTTTTGGGGGGGGGCTCCTGTGGTGTGATGGCTAAAGTCCTGAGCTGCAACATTGTAGTAAATGAGTCTGAACATTCACTTTCGGAATAATAATCTTGGGAAAGGTATGAACCCCTTATCCCCCCCTATCTATGGGTTTAGTACCACTACCATTCTTTTACAAGGGTGGTTTTGCCATTAAATTACTCACAGAGTTTGATATGTACCGTATTTGACGGCATATAAGACGCACCCCCATTTCAGCAGATCAGATTCAGGAAAAAATTCAAAACCTGTGTTTGTTTTTTCTTCGCCACCATATGCTCCTGTTAACCTTGATTAAAACAATACCAGCAATAAAATAAGAATGAATTGAGTTTAGGGTAGGTAAAAGTACTGAGCGTAAGCTGGGTTAGTGAGCATTCATAGAGAAGATTAGCCTAGGCCTATAGGAGGTCTCAAACTTCACCTACGATGTATAAGATGCAGGGCAATTTTTTGAGGGCAAAATTTTGGGAAAAAAGTGCGTCCTATATGGCGTCAAATACGGTACTTAAACAAAGAAACCAAACCCTTCAGACTTCTGATGCTTGGAACTATGATTTGTCAAATAAATAAAGTCAATGGAGTGGCCTATTGTCAGTATCAGCCCGACAGTGAGGGAGTCTATCCTCTTTTCACTACTGATAGACCAGGAAGATCATTTTGAATCTGAGGTGGAGTGTCACTCCTACCATCAGCCCCCTCCCCACTTAACTGTTCAGATCCACAGATCCAATCTGTGCTACTCATGTGCTGAGTTGGTGAGGACTGGTACTGAACCCATAAACTTGTGGTTCTTAGGCAGATGCTCTATCGACTGAGCTAAATCGACCCTTATATGATGAAATAAATGAGAAAACAATTGAAAAATGTTCAAAACAACAAAGATTGGGATATTAGCACAGATAATTGGAGTACTAATAAAAGGTCATTAGCTTTTCTTTACATTATTTATTTTTTTCTTGTGTGTAAGTTTAAGATAAGGAATATTATTTTTCTATTATATAGTGAAAAGTTTCTTTTTTTTTTAAAAGAATGAAACTCACTGTTATGTGTACTCATTATGTGAAGAGGCAAATTAAAAAAGTCCTTTGATCTGCAATTGAACTTTTCATTAATAATTCAGATTATTGTAATGACACAAGATCCATGTGAAAAGAACTTGAAAACCTTTCTTGTTCATTTTGTCTCAAACTGAAGTCTATTTATAATTGCCTTTCTACTACAAAAATGTTTAAAACGGTAATTCTCAAACTTTATTGCACAATGACACACAAAGAAATATATTGGTCTTACGTGGCACATAAACCAGATTGACAACTCTGTGTCAGAAGTAGTACACACATAATATTTGCACTGGACATGTTCAAACCTTCAGATACATGTCTAGGTATTTGGAAAGAAAAAAAATTATGAGATACAATTAGGAGATAGTTTGGCACATGGTTTGAGAACAGCTGGATTAGAGTATTAGACTGCTATTTGTTAAGGGTACAGGTTGATTTGAGATGCTGAGTAGGTGAGGCTGATTATTGATAATTCTTGAAAAAAAAAAATGGCTTCAGAATTTGGTTTGGTTGGTTGGGTTTTATGGCATGTCAACCCCTTGTGTTATTTTATGCCGAATACTTCTATTGGTAATTAGGTATTCAAAAATGTATAGGGGTTTATTTGCTGTAATCAAGTTTTCTGTTGGGAATTTTTACATCAAGAGAGTGAGTGGGTGATTTTTGTAGGTCTGTGAACTTACATCCTTGATAAGAGGCCGGTTCTTTTCAAAAAGTTTTATATCCCTCTTGGGATCTTGGTGAGACTGATTACCAGCTTGAGAAAAAATGTTATTTCTAATGTTTGCTTGCAGAAAGCATATTGATTGGCAAAGTAAATATTGCTTGGTCGGAGTCATTTGTAAATGATGATGTCTGAAACATCAAAATTATTGAGCTCAAAACATGTTTTATAGAAGGAAAAAAGGTGTCAAAATTAATCTCTGAAGGTCCAACTAATAGAATTTCCATGTAATTTAAATTATTGACTTTGAAACTAACAAGTCTTTTGGTCTCTAATTGATTTCTTCTATTAAAGTGTATCTTGACTTATAAGTTTAATTCATTCCACTCATAACTCAATTTCCTTGTATATCAAATCAATTTTCTCTATTGAAATAAACTGAAATGCCATTAATCCGTTCCACTCATAACTCAATTTCCTTGTATATCAAATCAATTTTCTCTATTGAAATAAACTGAAATGCCATTAATTCATTCCAGCTTGCCTGCCATCCTCAAAACACCCTCATTTTTTTGTTACATCTTTTTTTTAATAAGAAAACAAGCACTGTATTGTATAAAAACATAATAAAATAAAATGTAATGAATTATGTGCTGTAATATGTTTTAATGTTTATTTTTTTGGCGTAATAAATTTGTAAACTTAAATGCTTTTAGTGAACTTATTAACTTATAAGTGTATCTGAAGCTTGTTGGTACCTCAAATTTTAGCTCAACACAAAGTAAAAAAATTGACTGAGTGACAGCTTGTAACTTTGAAAATTCATAACCTGGGGCACTTGTAAGTTAAGGTACCACTGTATATCTCAAGAATAGAATTATTTTATTCATTAACATGGTTTTTTGACCAGTGAATTTAATTTAGCACTTATTTGTCCTTTTAAGATATAATTTGCCTATATGTTCATTATATTATTTCCTGACCCCCTGACAATCCCTTCTCTCTTGATTTTTCAATGCACCACATATAGATTGAGTGCTGAGACTTGCTCTGAGAAATATTTGAATTCCTGGATGACTTTTCATATTATTTCTCTGTGACAGAAATAGTATGTTCCAGACAAGAAAAAAAAAACCAACCCAAAACAAAACACAACCTTTTTATGTAAAGGTTAACTCTAAGGGAGAAACATGGAAGCAATATTGTCAAGGATGTGTTATTTTCCGAGTTTGACATAAAACTGAGATCTTAATGTCATATCTGTGACATCTTTGAAATAGAGATACTTGGCTATTACCTATTTGCAATTCTATTACATTTAGGTTTCAAATTGCTTGTCAAATGTTGTCTTTATAAGGTTTACATTGGGGTATTATTAAAGAGTTAAGCATATCAAAAAAATTGATCAACATGAACATTTATGACAAATTAAACTCTTTATGAACTCCAGAATCATATATAACATTTAAGATCATTGCCATGTGCAAAGGTCAGTATTTATATGAAGAAAATTCATAGCATTTTAATATTTTTTGAAAGATATATATACAAGGTGTGTCAAAAAAGTATCAAGATTTTTTGTACTTTTTGACACATCTTGTATTCTGAAAAAAAAACCTCTTTCATTGTTCATTGCTATCTTGGTAAATACAGCTTTAAACTTGGTACTTTTTGACACACCTTGTATTCTGAAAAAGATTAATGAATGGAACGTTATTTTTTTTTTTTTTTTTTTTTTTTTTTTCAGAATACAAGTGTGTCAAAAAGTACAAAAAATCTTGATACTTTTTTGACACAGCTTGTATTTCTAATTTCAAATGACTTGGATTTTTGAATGTCCATGTGTTGGCTTCCACAGGAGAATGTCGCTTATGAGCTTGTCCTTGCTACTCCAGCAGTGTCCTGCATGCCTAGTCCGTCTCACTCGGATGGTTTGTGAGATGGGGGGCAGGTGGCTGTACAGCTGCTTCCTTGTGTTGTGGGGTGCTATTTCCACGACTTGTTCAAGACTGCATGCATCATTCTTGTGCAGCTCCATTTAGCTTATCCTCAAGTAAATACACATCAAAATATGAAAATGTTTGATTATTTGGGATATTTGAGTATCTTTTTTTTTTCTTTTTCTTTTTTCATTTTTCATCTCCAATTTAAATGATGAGAAATACTTGCTGCTTTAAATATTCAATAGTACGAAAAAGTTTAGTAAATTGAATTCAATCTATATTGTTTGAAAATATTTTGTCATTTTAGTAATTAACTGAAGTTTATGTTGACATATATGAGGTTATCAGTTAATTGAACTTTAGTTCACATTTTACAGGTAAATTGAGAATTGTTGCATGTACAACTATATCTACTATGATATAATTTCAGTTGTTGATTAGATGATTATTTCTCCAAAACTTATGATTCATATCAAGAATTATCAACTAAAAAAAAAAAAAAAACTTTATTCCATCTGTCTGACCTGCATTTTTATCAACTACTGCAAGGCATAAGATATTGAAAAATCTTTTAATAGAAAAAGGCTTTACAAAGATATACAAACTTATCTATATTTATGCAAGATATGTATGATAGAATATATAGTAATACAAAAAAGTATGTGTGCAGATGTAGAAGAACTATAAAGTTACTGATACTGAATTTTATAATTTTATTGGCTACTAGAAAATGTTCAATCATAAATCTACAGCCTCAGTATTATAGGTTGATTGGTTGGTTTTATGTGTTTTCCAACCCCTCTGCATGAACAGGATGCAACACAAGGTCAATTTCTTAAGCTGAGTTTAACAGGTTTAAATTCAAAGTTTTCCTTCTTCTAGATATGTTGCCATACCAAGGTTAAAGAGCCCAGTCTGCTCTACTATTTACCCATAGCTGGATGGAGAATAATTGGATTCATATCTTTCCCAAGGGTATTAGCACTATGTGAAATGCAAACAGCCCTGTCCACAATTTGAACATGTGTCACCGTGTCCATTTCCTATGGTGACAGCCATTACACTACAAGCACCTGCATGGTTTTTCTTTTATTGTGGATTGGGGAGGTACTGCCTCATGGATTTAATCCTCAGGACATGTTTTTTCTACATCCTGCTTTGTTGAGACCAGAAAACATCTAAGGGAAGAACAGATACTACATTAATCCCCAAATGAGCATTGTGTAACTACACTCTGATTTTAGACAGAATGCACAGATATTTTGATCTTCAGCAGAAAAAACTGATCCATACATAATGAGTGTTAATGCTAATTATATTAACCTACAAAAACTTTATTTGGACTGGTTTACTTTGAATCAAAGAGAATAATTACAATAAAGTTTCTTTTGTGTTTGCTTAAACAGTTAAAGACAAATAGACATTTGTAAAGACTTATTCATTCAAGTATGTTGAATTAAGTCATGAAAAATAAAGTAACAGAATTTTTATTCTTGTTAGAAAATAATAGTGCAAGTGTGGATATAGTTATTTACTAAGCTTAGCTTAATGTGGCACAAGGCCAGAAGTATGGGGCGCCCAATGAAAATCAAACTCACAATTAGTGGTTTGCGAATCCAACTTGCTAGCCAATACACCACATAAGGTGCAAGTGTGGATATATGGGTATATCATTTTTTTTTAAAATTAAAAACATTTTTTTGTTGAAACTTGTTGGCCTCTAAAACTGCTATTGTAATTTTATAACAAGGTTAGAATAATCATAAATATCCTATAAAAATGCACTCCACATAATTGAAATGCCTAATAATTTACTTTTCTTTTCTTTTGTAAAATAATTAGTGAGGTTTGTTATGAATTCCTAGGTCTATTGACATCTTAATGTTGGTTGATTGAAAACAAGGCTTTCATTTGAAATTGGTGTTAATTAAATACTTACCTATATTCCCAGCTATGGGTTAAATAGTACTGTTATTGTTCTTCTACAAGGAGGTGCCTGTAGTGTAATGCTTATTGTCATTGGAAATGGATACAGCAAGACACATTCAAATCCTGAATGAGGCCGTTGGCATTTCATATGGTACTATAATACCCCTAGGAAAGATATGCATCCAACTATTCTCCCTCCAGCCATGGGTAAATAGTTGGGTAGACTATGTTCTTTAATTTTGGTTAGGCAACCAATCTAAGAGAAGGGAAACTCTAAATTCAAACCTGTTAAACTCCACTTAAGAAATTGAAAGTGTGTCCCATCCTACTCGTGCAGAGGGGTTGGTAAATATATATAATAATTTTCAAACAGATCTATTTGACCCATAGCGGGAGTCCCCATGGTATAGTGGCTAGCATGCTGGACTGCAATGTTGAAGTAAGCAAATTCAAAATGCCAGTCTTGTTATCACGTTCACTTTCAGACTAATACCCTTTGGAAAGATATGAATCACCCCCCCCCGCTATAGGCTACATAGTACTAGTACTGTTCTTCTACAAGGATGGCATTTTTGCATTAAATAATGTATTTTAACAGACAAACTTAAAATCTCAGCTGTGTGAAAATCATTTTTTATTTGAGTATATTTTTATCATATTCTTTAAAAATTTGTCTTTTACATCCTTAATACCCAAAGACATTGGACTGATATTCTTTCTTTCATCTTCTAATTATCATTTATTTATTTTTTTTTTCTGATCTTCTTTCAAATGATTTTGCATGCATCCCCAAAATATAGATTTCTTTTTATAACATGAAAGTTTTAAAAATG
Organism: Doryteuthis pealeii; assembly: GCA_023376005.1. NCBI lineage: Eukaryota > Metazoa > Mollusca > Cephalopoda > Myopsida > Loliginidae > Doryteuthis > Doryteuthis pealeii. Next base: position 85,832,060 of record CM042141.1, on the reverse strand, counting down.
TTTCATGATTGCTTTATGTTACTTTGATGTTGCGTGTATACAATCCACAATTCATGTGGAGAGTTCAAAATACTCTCCAGTAATAGAAGCTGATTTTTATTGATTTTTGTGCCATCTGAAATATATTTGGACATGTATTTAATTTCAATTTCTCTCCAAATAACACCTTTATATTCTGAGGGATGTAGTTGATTATCTTTTTAGAAGAGCATTTATATTTATTTGCAAATTGGTGTGTTTAATTGATTTTAATGATTTGAAACCTAAGGATTTAAGTGAGCATTTTCACATGTACAATTAAGTTTAAACTGGAATTTTTGATCTATTAGATCTACTAGCAAATATATGCACCCTCCGCCGGATGCAAGTATTTAAGTTTTAATGTAATAAAATATTATTAAATTAGAAAGGCTAATAAGAATGCAGATAAAAAGATTTGAAACAGAGGGGTGTATAATAAAAAAATACAACAACTGAAACTTACTCTTCCATCACTCCCGTCTTTCATTGCTAAATTTTCCTAATTTAACTATTTAGTTAAAATAGGAAGTAAAGAATAAAATTAGTTATTTCTTCTTGTTAATGGATTTCTTTTAAGATTTATCCCCGAGATTTTTGTTTATATTCATTAAGATAAAACCAAACAATTAGAAATCAATAATACTAAGCACATATTTATAAAAATCAAATTATTAATATCAATATACCTTCCCGTTCACTCTGTAAACTGCTATTTTGTTGTATATATAAATACAATTGCATGTTATTAGTATGTACATATTTACACATGTCAACAGTATTAATAATGGATGTTTAGATAGAAATATAGACCGAGTTAGCTCAGTTGGTAGAGTGTTCGGCTAGAAACCATAAGGTTCCTAGTTCGATACCGGTCCTCGCCAACTCAGCGTATGAGTAGCACAGGGATCTGTGTGGTAAAGTAAGGAGCTGATGGTAGGTGTGGCGCCCCATCTCAGACGCTAAAATAATCTCCTTGGTCTAGCGCAAGTGAAAAGGGAATAGACTCCCTCACTGATTGGCTGATACCGACTTTAGGTCACCCCAACGACTTTACTTACTTAGATAGAAATAAAATCATTGAGAATGTGACGTAAATAACTAAGGGAATTGTGAATTGAGTAGTAATATAGTTTCAGTTACAGATAGAAAAACACACAATCTCTATTATAATAAGAAATTATGATTCTTGTTTTTTTTTTTTTTTTTTTTTTTACTCTAAAATCTCAATGATATTTGACCCTTAGAGAAATGTCTGTTTAACTCTTAGTCAACTTTTTTTTTTTGTGTCTCTTGATTTAGATTTTCAAACATAAAGATCTTATGGTTGTGTTAGTTGATATGTTGGAGGCATTATTGGTTTTTTACATTTGCAATCAAAGTATTGACTTTTTAGTGCTTCCTTTTTTTTTTTTTTTTTTTTTTTTTTTTTACCAAGGTTATATTGATGACTTTTTTAGTCTTGTGATCTAAGCAATTATTCTGGTCTTTTGTTTGTCCACAAAAATCAATAATTTTAAATAGTTGAGCTGATTTCTTTTGACTTTACTTTCAAGAAAGTTCGGGGATGATGAGGTGGGGGATTGTCCTTTCACCTTTTAGGAGTACCATCTGTGACAATGTCTCTAACATAAAAGGAGGTCAATTTATATAGCCATTGCAGGTTTTGCTTTAAAGCGATACCACATTATATTCCATGTGTTTCAGAATTCTCTTAGATATTGTTTTGCATTTATTCATAACTTGCTATAGTACCCACGCTTCACTGCAACATTTTTTTAAAAGATAGGGTTTCAATTTGCAATCATGCCAAAGTTGTTGTCAGCCAGGCCGTGAGGGAGTCTTTGCCCTTTTCACTAGTGCTAGACCAAAGAGATTGTTTTGCCGTCTGAGGTGGAGTGCCGCACCTACCATTAACTTTTCCCTTTACCGCACAGATCCCTTTGCTACTCATACGCTGAGTTGGCAAGAGTTGGTATCGAACCCGTAATCTTGTGGTTCCTAGTTGGATGCTCTACTGACTGAGATAAACTGGCTCCTCATCATTTGATTTTTAGGTGGCATATCTCATCCTCTCTGTCGAGGGGGGGGGGTCCTCATGGCATAGTGGCTAACATGTGACATTGTAATAAGCAAGTTTGAACTCTAATTGTGCTATTCCGTTCACTTTTGGACTTTTTACCCTTGGAAAAGGTATAAACCCTCTTATTCTCCCAGCTATTGGTTAAATAGTACCACTACTGTTCTTCTTCAAGAGTGACTTTAGCATTAAATTACTTGTGAAGGTTGATATGCCATTAAACAAAAAAAATCTAGTTTCTCATTTTAAAATTTATTATTATTTTTTTTTCTTAAAAAAGTTATACACTAAATTATTGCTTTTTTATATATATATATATATATATATATATATATATATATATATATAATCCAAAAGTCCAGAGAAGAAATCTTCCTAATGACACAATAGTTTTATTTAAAAAACCTGTTGCGGTTTGAGAGCTCAATGTGTGCTCTTAATGTTAGAGTCACAGAGCAAATATATAAGTAAAGAAATAACAAAAGACTTAGAGATTTAGCATTATAGTCTATTTCAGGGAGATATATATATATATATATATATATATATATATATATATATGAAAATAATAACATCCCTATAAAGTATGAGATTGAAAAGAGTGCATTTTGCTTATTGTGAAAATACTAGAGACAAGGATTTTCCACTCGACTCTTATTAGAATAAAAATAAGTGAATAAGTCAAATTCCTTTCCTATTTCATCTATAAACAAAATTTGAAGCATTGGTAATTTAGTTTATGTATTGGATTTCTTTGAGCTAATTTTAGTCTAATAATAATTGATCTAGTGGTGACTTTTCTCAATTGAATTTAGATTAATCTGTAGGGAACAGTTATTTTCACTTAATGTTTTTTCCAGACTTTTAATATATTTGCTTTTCTATTATGTTTTTGCTATTTCACTTCCCCAGCTATAGGTTTAAATAGTACCACTGCTGTTCTTCTACAAGGATAGCTCTGATTACTCTAGTTCAAATCCTGGAAGAGACTATTTGCATTTCACATATTGCTAATACTCTTAGGAAAGTTATAAATCCATCTATTCTCCCTCCTGCTATGGGTAAATAGTAGGACAGACTGGACTCTTTAATCTTGGTTAGGCAACCAGTCTAGGAGAAGGAAAACTCTGAATTCAAACCTATTAAACTTTGCTTGTGTCACATCCTACTTGTGCAGAGGGGTTGGGAAATAAATAAATGTGTGTGTGTATATGTGTGTCTATATTTTTTAGATGAGGCTTGATAATTTGGATTATTTAAACTATTGTCCCCATCTTTATTGTTATCTGTACAACGTTTCGGTCGACGTGCCCTCTGGCCTTCTTCAGGTATTTCTTGTTGTAATCGGGAGCCTTCATGGAACTTCAAACCTAACCCATTATTCAATCCATGGGGTTATACTGTTCTCATTCCGCTAACCATGACTGGGTACTTCTATGTTACTGTCACCCTTGACCAGGATTGAACCTGCAGCCTAGAGATAAGTCACTTAGAACTGTATTAACCAATGCCTATATCCACTACGCCATGTGTCCAATATATATAAGGATGGATCTGGCATTGAATAGCCCATGAAGGTTAATATGTCATTAAACAAAGAAACCAAAACAAACCAGGCTATTTCATCATGACTTTATTAATTTACTAACGAGGCTAGAATTGATGTCCTTAATATTTTGACATTTATAACTGCTAAAAAAAACCCAAAAAACTTTGGAATTGCTATTCATATTATTGAAGTGTTGATGAATTTTCTAAGGAGGTTGACATTTTAGAGTTTATTGCATCTTATTTATCAAAAGAAAAAATAGGATTGAATGATCAGTCATTCTTTTAATAAATATCTATCTATAGGGTGAATATTGAATTTTTTTTTTGTCTCTTCTCTTTATAACTTCTGCTATGATGAAAGTGTTGTATCTGCATGTGCTGATTAGGATCTGTCTAGAATCGGTGCAATTTCTGTAGCCATAGAAATCTTTGATTAAAATAAATAAAGGTAATCATTTATTTGTCTTTTTTTTTTTTTTTTTTTGTATTTATTTTTTTGAGGAAGGATTAAATTTCATACTCTTCAAAATATGGTTATTTTTATGTGTATATTTTCTGTCTTAGATTAAAAAGAAAAAAAAAGAGATTCCCACAGGCACAGATACTACATTCTGATCTTTGGCAGAAGTTTCTTCTCTTTTTCTTCTTTTCTTTCTTCTCTTTCTTCTTTTCTTTTCTCTTTTTCTTCTTTTCTTTCTTCTCTTTTTTTCTTTCTTTCTTCCTCTTTTTCTTCTTTTCTTTCTTCCTCTTTTCTTCTTTTCTTTCTTCCTTTTTCTTCTTTTCTTTCTTCCTCTTTTTCTTCTTTTCTTTTTCTTTTTCTTCTTTTCTTCTTCCTTTTTTCTTCTTTTCTTTCTTCCTCTTTTCTTCTTTTCTTTCTTCTCTTTTTCTTCTTTCTTCTTTCTTTTTCTTCTTTTTCTTTCTTCTTTTTCTTCTTTTTTCTTCTTTCTTCCTCTTTTTCTTTTGCTTTCTTTTCTTTCTTGCTTCTTTTTCTTTTCTTCTTTCTTTTGCTTCTTTTTCTTTCTTGCTTCTTTTCTTCTTTTTCTTTTTTGCTTCTTTTTCTTTTGCTTCTTTTTCTTTTTCTTTTTCTTTTTCTTCTTTCTTTCTTTTCTTTCTTCCTTTTTCTTTTTCTTTTCTTTCTTTCTTTTTCTTTTTCTTTCTTCTTTTCTTTTTCTTTTCTTTCTTCCTCTTTTTCTTTTTCTTTTCTTTCTTCCTCTTTTTTCTTTTTCTTTTTTTCTTTTGCTTTCTTTTTTTTCTTCCTCTTTTTCTTTTGCTTCTTTTTTTTCTTCCTCTTTTTCTTTTGCTTCTTTTTTTTCTTCCTTTTGCTTTCTTTTTTTCTTCTCTTTTTTTTTGCTTCTTTTTTTTTTCTTCCTCTTTTTCTTTTTGCTTCTTTTTTTTTCTTCCTCTTTTTCTTTTGCTTCTTTTTTTTCTTCCTCTTTTTTCTTTT
>CM042141.1:85806967-85821967 GCA_023376005.1 Doryteuthis pealeii | reverse complement strand
CAAATGAGATCTTTCTGATTAATTCTACTCTAAAAAGCTATGGTGCCCTCACTCCACACCTTTTAAAATGCTCCTTTGGGGGTCAAGAGAGTTCACATGCCAAGTTTTATGAAGTGTGGCCCATTAGCCCAAGTGTCTATAGGCAATAAGCAAATGATAAGAATTAGATAATATTCTGTTCAAAATCTGCTTGTTCTTGTATATTCTCTTTGTTAATGGAAATCCTGAAATGTTCTTATAAAATGCAATAAAGATAAGGATACTTATCTGGAGAGGTTAATGAGTTATGGAAAAATGGAATCTCTCGTCGATTTCGACACATGAAGGTTCATCCAATGAACAACCTACACAGTGTTTTGTTTATAGTGGTGAAGGTTTGTGTTGGACCATTCCGTACTTTTTGGCACAGTCGATAGGAAAGAATTGGTGCACAAGGAATGCCACAAACACAATCAACGACTGACCTCAGGTTTTTCAAATTCAGAGTTTCCTTCTAGACTGGTTACCTATCCAGGGTTAAAGAGCCTAGTCTGCCCTACTATTTTACCCATAGGAGAGAGAGAATATATGGATTCATACCTTTCCCAAGGGTATTAGTGCTATGTGAGATTTGAACTAGAGTCGACGCGTCCATTGCCCACAACTCTAACCATTATGCCATGCGCGTTCATTAATGAGTTATAATCTTATTATAATTCACCACATCTCTCTGCTATTTTTGGCTTGTTTTCAACCAAATTTCCAGGAATTGTTAGAGCCATATACCTGATAGGGTTTTAAATTATTCTATCTGCCTCAAACCGATTTTAGGTGATATCTGTGACCCTCTTTGTCAGGAGTCCCCATGGTATAGTGGCTAACTTGCTAGACTGCGACATTGTAGTAAGTGAGTTTGAACTCCAGTCACACTATTACATCCACTTTTGGACTAATACCCTTGGGAAAGGTATGAACCTCCTCATTCCATCAGCTATCGGATAAATAGTACCATTACTGTTCTTCTACACGGATGGCTTTATCTTTGGCATCAAATAACTCATGAAGGTTGATATGTCATTAAACAAAGAAACAAAACTCCCTGTTTGTCTTACTGTCTCCCACACAGTGCTTACACACTCTCTTGGTAATCATTAAATGAAGAAGATGGTTCTCTTTTTGCCTATATGCACTTAAATTATCTCTGTCTTGGCCAGGCATCAAGCCATAAGAGGGAATTCATTCAATCTCAACAATCGCCTAAAAAGATTTTAAAAATGGCTTAGAAATCCAATTCAATTATTTTTTTAAATTTATTTATTTTTTGATTAATATTACCTCGCCAAACATGGAAAATAATAAAATACTCATTTGAAATATCTATTAATTTTTAGGGGTTTTTGAAGGTATCTTAGATCTCTGAATGAATCCAAAATCATGCTTGGTATGTCACCTGTTGTAAACAAATAATGAACAAAAATAAAATGTCCTTTTCAAATACAAATAATTATCCTAAACTTTAATCAGAGTGACTCTTCATCCTTTACTTTTCATAATGATAATTGTATAAACTGTTTGTAATATGGACAAGATTCTGCTTTGATTACTTATTGAAAATATCTTAATTTTCATTTATATTTTTTGTCTTATTTACATATGTGAGTGGTTGTTTTTCTTGAGCCACTTCTGATACATCTGTAGAGGACATTTCATTCAATGCTTTCTCTTTCTCTTTCTATTTCTTTCTCTCTTTCTTTCTATTTCTTTCTCTCTTTCTATTTCATTCCCTCTTTCTATTCATTCCCTCTTTCTATTTCATTCCCTATTTCATTTCTTTCATTCCCTCTTTCTTCTATTTCATTCCCTTTCTTTCTATTTCATTCCCTCTTTCTTTCTATTTCATTCCCTCTTTCTTTCTATTTCATTCCTCTTTCTTTCTATTTCATTCCCTCTTCTTTCTATTTCATTCCCTCTTTCTTTCTATTTCTTTCCCTCTTTCTTTCTCTTTCTTTCTATTTCTTTCCCTCTTTCTTTCTATTTCATTCCTCTTTCTTTCTATTTTCATTCTCTTTCTTTCTATTTCATTCCTTCTTTCTTTCTATTTCATTCTCTTTTTCTATTCATTCCTCTTTCTTTCTATTTCTTTCTTTTCTTTCTATTTCTTTCCTTTCTTTCTATTCTTTCTCTTTCTTTCTTTCTTTCCTCTTTCTTTCTATTTCTTTCCCTCTTTCTCTTTCCTTTCTATTTCTTTCCTCTTTCTTTCTATTTCTATTTCTTTCCCTCTTTTCTTTCTTTTCTTTCTATTTCTTTCTTTCTTTTCTTTCCCTCTTTCTTTCTATTTTTCCTTTTCTTTCTATTTCTTTCCCCTCTTTCTTTCTATTTCATTTCTCTTTCTTTCTATTTTTTCATTCCCTCTTTCTTTCTATTTCATTCCCTCTTTCTTTCTATTTCATTCCTCTTTCTTTCTATTTCATTCCCTCTTTCTTTCTATTTCTTTCCCTCTTTCTTTCTATTTCTTCCTCTTTCTTTCTATTTCTTTCCTCTTTCTTTCTATTTCTTTTCTTTCTTTCTTTCTTTTCTTTCTATTTCTTTCCCTCTTTCTTTCTATTTCTTTCCTCTTTCTTTCTATTTCTTTCCCTCTTTCTTTCTATTTCTTTCCCTCTTTCTTTCTATTTCTTTCCCTCTCTCTTTCTATTTCTTTCCCTCTCTCTTTCAATATCTTTCTTTTTCTCTCTCTTTCAATATCTTTCTTTCTCTCTATCTCTATCTCTATCTCTCTATCTTTCTCTATCTCTCTATCTTTTCTATCTATCTTCTATCTTTCTCTCTCTCTCTCTATCTCTCTATCTTTCTCTCTCTCTCTATCTTTCTCTCTTCTCTCTCTCTCTCTATCTCTTTCTCTCTCTCTCTCTCTCTCTTCTCTCTCTCTCTATCTCTCTTTTCTCTATCTTTCTCTCTCTATATCTTTCTATCTCTCTATCTTTCTCTCTATCTTTCTCTCTCTCTCTATCTTTCTCTCTATCTTTCTATCTTTCTCTCTTTCTCTCTCTCTATCTTTCTTTCTCTTTCTCTCTCTATCTTTCTCTCTTTCTTTCTTTCTCTATCTTTCTCTCTTTCTTTCTCTATCTTTCTCTCTTTCTTTCTCTATCTTTCTCTCTTTCTTTCTCTATCTTTCTCTCTATCTTTCTCTATCTTTCTCTATCTTTCTCTCTTCTTTCTCTATCTTTCTCTCTCTTTCTCTTTTTCTCTCTTCTTTCTCTTTTTTCTCTCTTTCTTTCTCTTTCTTTCTCTCTTTCTTTCTCTATCTTTCTCTCTTTCTCTTTCTCTCTTTCTTTCTCTATCTTTCTCTCTCTTTCTTTCTTCTATCTTTTTCTCTCTTCTCTCTTTCTTTCTCTATCTTTCTCTCTTTCTTTCTCTATCTTTCTCTCTTTCTTTCTCTATCTTTCTCTCTTTCTTTCTCTATCTCTTTTCTCTTTTTTTCTTTCTCTCTCTCTTTCTCTTTTTTTCTTTCTCTCTCTCTTTCTCTTTTTTTCTTTCTCTTCTCTTTCTCTTTCTCTTCTTTCTCTTTCTTTCTCTCTCTCTCTCTCTTTTTTTCTTTCTCTCTCTCTCTCTCTCTTTTCTCTTTCTTTCTTTCTCTCTCTCTCTCTCTCTCTTTTTTTCTTTCTCTCTTCTCTCTCTCTTTTTTTTTTCTTTCTCTCTCTCTCTCTCTTCTTTTTCTTTCTCTCTCTCTCTCTCTCTTTTTTTCTTTCTCTCTCTCTCTCTCTCTTTTTTTCTTTCTCTTTTCTCTCTCTCTCTCTCTTTCTCTCTCTCTCTCTCTTTTTTTCTTTCTCTCTCTCTCTCTCTCTTTTTCTCTTTCTCTCTCTCTCTCTCTCTCTCTTCTTTTTTTTTTTCTTTCTCTCTCTCTCTCTCTCTTTTTTTCTTTCTCTCTCTCTCTCTCTCTCTCTTTTTTTTTCTTTCTCTCTCTCTCTCTCTCTCTTTTTTTTTTTCTTTCTCTCTCTCTCTCTCTCTCTCTTTTTTTCTTTCTCTCTCTCTCTCTCTCTCTCTTTTTTTCTTTCTCTCTCTCTCTCTCTTCTTTTTTCTTTCTCTCTCTCTCTCTCTCTCTTTTTTTCTCTTCTCTCTCTCTCTCTCTCTCTTCTCTCTCTTTTTTTCTTTCTCTCTCTCTCTCTCTCTTTTTTTCTTTTCTCTCTCTCTCTCTCTCTTTTTTTTTCTTCTCTTCTCTTCTCTTTTCTCTCTCTCTCTCTCTCTTTTTTTTCTTTCTCTCTCTCTCTCTCTCTGTTATTTTCATTCACTTGACATTTTCACTTCATATTTCTTTCTAATGTCTTTCTGTTCTTTGCACCTGTATTGTTGTTACCTGTTTATGAATTTCTTACAACTGGAGCAAGTATTGATCTCATTAATATAATATCTTGACATTTGACAAAGTTTTGAAATATCCGTGTCTTCCTACTCATTTTCGTTATTGCTATTAATATTATAGTTCTACTTCATTGTTGTGAAGAGGTTGTTATTTTATAGCACTTTATTATATTTGTTTTATCTTAAAATTAATGGATCATCTATTTTGTGTGTTCATGTTTCAAAATTGATATTGAGGAGAATGTTTTATATTATTTGCATTACTTTCTTGTCAAACTTACGAGATGGGGTGATGTTACTATTATACATTTTTCTTTTTAACTGAAGAGATGCTCTAATGAAAAAAAGTCAAGCATATAGTCTATATTGAATTTTGAGTAGATGTATTCCTGTATTACTTAGAGAAAGATGTTTATAGGAATCGCAGGCAGACCTATACTTAGTAACTTATAAATGCTTCTTAAAAGTCTGTTTTGTAATAAATGATATTTGCCAATTCAAGATTCATTAGTTAGTGAAATAGATCACTAATTAGGACTTAGCCTATTCTAACAGATTTAACAGGTTTGAATTCAGAGTTTTTCTCCAGCCCTGTCAGCTGGGGCATTAGAATGCACCTCTGCAGAGGGGTAAGACTCCCCCAATGGGGCCACCTGTTGGCCGTGGGTGGCTACCCGTGATGCTTAAGGATAGAACTCAGGTGGATGAGCAGTTCATGACTTGCAATACTCCACTTTGGCCCTATCTTGGACTAGATGGGTGGTCGGAGAGGCCCCCTCCGATCAATCGGTTGGTCACGTCAAGTCCTAGCACATATGATTTCCCCAACCCTATTGCCCTGATGGCAAGCCCCAACCTTTTTTTTTATATCATATATGTGCTAGAAGGCGGTGGATGAATGTCTTCATGTCCTGGGAATGACGTTAAACTCTGTCTGATGGTGAGGTTCCAGTTCTGGAGGTTTGGGGAATGTGGAGCACCCCTTCATCACCATTGCTTCCTGGTCCACTCTGACCTGGAGTGGTAGTACCTGTTAGGGTCCCATCTATGGATTAAATAGAAAAATGTATTTATAAAAAAATTGTATTGTCCATTAAGAATTGATTTATTTCAAAACTTTATCGGCATTAAATGGCCTACTGAGGTTGATATGCCGTAAAACCAAACCAAACCTTCACTACAGAGTTTTCCCTCTCCTTGACTGGTTGCATAACTAAGGTTAAAGGGCTATAATACATGTTCTGGGGCACCGGGTTCGAATTATGTTATGGGAACGATGCTCCGGCACAGTATTACAGTCGTCGAAACTGCCCGTTCCAACCTCCCGTTCTTATGTTGTCTGTTGGTTTACAGGAAGGCTGAAAAGGAGCTTGTTTCGTTTCTTTTACCAACTCGGCTGAAATAAGATTAAATAACCAAAAGCTGTCAATGGATCAACAAAACAATTGAACACAACGCCTTTTTTTATGCTTATGTACAACTTATATACATTTATTTTACAAAGGAGCGAGGTGATTTCTTGTCAGCTGATTGGCGATCTACAGCTAGTTTTTGGCTAAGTTATCAATTCTGTACCGAGTGGCAAGGCATCAGAGTGTATCGGTAAAGTTTTATCAAGGGCTCAGAGCCATGGCAAGCTCTCTTCTCCGGTCTTCGTTCTATCCCGGTCTCTCCCGCTTCTCTTCTCTTCGTCAGACTCACGGTCTGTTATTTATGGGATCCAGACCTCCCCACCCCTAACATATGTCTCTGATTGGCCAGCCACTCGATAACATTGCCTACGTGTCTAAATTGCCTTGTGCCAGCCTAGCTTGTATCTTTCCATTTGGAGTCAAGGCCAACCATTGTTTTATTTATCTAAGTTTTTGAAATTGTTGACGAACTTGTCAAAAACTGGAATCTTATTCATTAAATTATCATTTTATTTTGTGAACATTTTAAATTCCGATTATATATAGAAAATTCCATAATTTAAAGAATTTATGCCTACGTGATGATTTTTCGTTTCGTTTTATATATACCCCCAATATAAACATTATTATTATTATTATTACTTTTAATTTTAACAAACCACCATAATTAATAATTAGGGTAGTTTTAATTAATTGGTAATTAATTAATAGATTGCCAATCAACCCATAACACAATAGTGTTACAGGGCCCAGTCTGCCCTAGAATTTTAACCATAGCTGGAGGCAGAGTAGTTCGATTCATACATTTTTCCCAAGCGCTATGTGAACTGAAGCTTCGTCCAGGATTTGAACTCTGGTCGTTGAGTCCATTTCCTATGACTCTAAACATTACACAATACACCTCCAACAATTCAAACTTCTTTAATTATCTTTATCAATTAAGCACAAAAATTGGTGTCCCAGGTTTTGCCACCAAACTAAATCTGATGGTGAGGCTCTAGTTTTAGAGATTGTAGAGTCACCACTTTGGTGCCATTATTCCATGTTCACTTTGACTTAGAGTGGTAGTACCTGTTAAGATCTCCTCTATGGGTCAAATCGATCTGTTTGACAATTATAAGTATTAGATAGAAATACTTGAAACAGATAACTGTGTACAATCAAATGATTATTATAATTGGCTAGGAAAAGTTATTGGAAACCATGCAATTGTATATGAGTTATTAGTATTAGATAGGAATACTTGAAACCATATAATTGTGTACGAGTTATTAGTATTAGATAGGAATACTTGAAACCATATAATTGTGTACGAGTTATTAGTATTAGATAGGAATACTTGAAACCATATAATTGTGTACGAGTTATTAGTATTAGATAGGAATACTTGAAACCATATAACTATACAAACAGATGATTATTATTAAGTAGGAGTAATTACTTGAAACCATATTTGTGTATGAATGGTAATACCTGTTAGGGTCCCATCTATAGGTCAAATAAATGTTTAAGACAAGTGTTTGCCTGTTTAAAATGAATGTGGAGATATATTTTTGTACTATATATAATTGAAGATCATAATTGCTGAACTGACTTTAGTATAAATAACTTAATCAACCAGTTAAGAAGACTATATAATTTTATGTGTCTACTGATTTTTTTGAGGTGGATTTTAAAGATATTTTATGCAAGCAGTTAACATCTTTAATGATTTCCTGTTAACTCAGATAAAAAAGCTCAAGCCAATTGGGTCATGTTTTTATATTGTTTTAACATTCAGGGATGAAATATTTTCGATATTACAAATACTTTGTCTACTTTTCTTTTATTTATTTATTTATTTATTTATTTATTTTTAGCAAATTCATTCTCTGTCTGTTTTACTAGATTTCAGGAATTCAAATAAAACTAAAATACAGTAGTACCTTGATTTATAAGTTTAATTTGCTCCGTTCATAACTCATTTTCCACATTGAAATAAACTGAAATGCCACTTATCTGTTCCAGCCTCCTCAAAACACCTTAATTTATTTTTGTTGCTTTCTTAAAATGAAAAAAAAAAAAAGAAAAAATTAGCACTGTATTTTATAAAAAGCATAAAATAGAATGTAATGAATTATGTGCTGCAATATGTTTTAATGTTTTGTTTTTTGTATAAATAATATTTTTCTTTAACGTAATCAATTTGAAAACGTAAATGTTTTTAGTTAACTTAACAATATAAGTGTATCTCAAATGAGAACAAGCAAAAAATTGACAAAGTGTCTGTTTGTAATTCGGAAAACTCGTAAGTTGTGGTACCCATAACTCAAAGTACCACTGAATTATTATTATTATTACTGGGTAGTTAATAATACAATAGAGAAAAATTTGAAGTAAACCCCCCCCCCAAAAAAAAACCTGTAAAAACAACAATGACCTTCTTATAATCACCGAGAAACGACACTTTTATCATGTATACTGATGATGGTTTAAAATAAGTCATCAGGGTGGCCTAAAGTTGGTATCAGCAAAACAGCAAGGGAGTCTATCCCATTTTCACTAGCGTTAGACCAAGGAGATTGTTTTGGCATCTGAGGTGGAGTGCCACACCTACCATTCTGACTGAGCTAGAAAAAACAAAAACAAAAAAAAACAACAAAAACTATCGTTTTCACATAAATCAATTGTTTTTTTGTAATCCAACAGTTAGAATTGTGTCTTCTTATAGTGTGAATTGGTATTTATTTGAATTTATAGAAATACAGTATTTACAAATTCATTTTGTATTAAAATCCAAATCTGTGAGTAAAGTAAGAAAAAAATTATGTCTTAAGACTATAACAGAAAATTCTTGAACTCTTAAAATGGTCAGTTATTAAGTCTTGTATACATGTTTTCATAGTTGAAGTTGGTGGCACTGCTGGAGTAGCAGAAAAATAGATATTGCTTTTGCTTTATAAGAATGCTAATCAAATTCATTGTTAATTTTCCCTTCTATTCAAAAGAACAGTTTGTACTCTATTTCTCTGAAGGCAACCTGAATTTGTATTTTTTTTTTTTTTTTAATTTATTTTTTTTTTACTTGATGCACATGAAATGTTCTTTGTCAGTAAAAAGACTCAACTTCAACATTGAAAGAATCTTAATTAGAGTATCTTTTGAGGAAACACTTCTTTTCTCACACTTATGACCCCCCACCCCCACAGAATAGAGGAAGGGGAGGAGGAGGAGGAGGAAGAGGATCATCTTCTAAGTTGCAATTAAACAGACTGAGATATAGTATTTAATCTATATTGTGTTCAAATGTATTATTCCTCTCGCCTCATTAAAGGTGATAAATACTACAAACGTGACACCTTTTCATCTAAGTTAGAAAACCAATAAAGTGTATCTGACCACGTCTACCCATCCATCTCTCAGGAAAATGGTGATTTACTCATTCACAAACAACAATAGCAAAGTGGACGAGCACACTCTTGCATAAAAATCAAGTCTTCAATATATAAAAAATAAAAATTATAAATAGTTTAAAATAGGGAGTTGCTTTTCAATCACCCTGTAGTAAGCAGCGTGTGCAAATGCATTTACACGAGTGCACACGTATCAAATGAAGGTCATTGTACACATGCGGCTACTAGTAGATGCTTTGATTTCGGTAAGTTATAGTTAGCTCTACACCAAAGAAATTGGCAATCTATAGAAGACAGAAGGAAGAATCAAAGAAATGCTGTATAATTTTATTATTTACTGACACATTCCTCAGTCTAGTCCACTGATTGGGCCAGAACTTACCTTTTTGTTTAAAAAAAAAAACCAAACTGATTACTAAATATTACATTTGCATTTTTATTATTGTTAATTAAAGATAACAAAAAATCGGGTGAGCTGTAATTGTAAGAGGCTGATATAGACTTATCTAAAGAGAAATTAAAATTAGGGGCTCACTGATAAGATAAAGTGAAAATCATCATGTCGTGCTAGCAGTATGGATATCCATGACAATCTCTCGTCTACACAGCATCAAGTATCTGCGCAGAGTTGATCTATGTATGTCTTTGCTGGATGACCTACTCTGGTGTGCCCATGTGATGGCTTCCACAGAAGAATGTTAACTTATGACTTCATCCTTGTTTCTCCAGCAGTGCCCAGCATGTCTTGTTCGACCTCACATGGATGGTTTGTATGATATGGGGCAGGTGGTTGTACAGCTGTTTTCTCGTTGGGTGTTGTTTCCATGTCTTGGTAAAGTAAAAGTAATCCTAGATGGATTGACATGCTGTTAAAATCAATCAGAACAAGAGAGGAAGACAAATGTTTAAAGTATTCTGTATGGATCCTAAGTATATTTGTTTTCATGCATTAGCAAAAAAAGTTGTGACCAAGAAATCAGCTGAACTTTTCTTAAATTATGATGCACCAAACTGAATATGATTTTTGTTGACCAACTCATTGGCTCATTCAGTCTCCTGTTGTTGAGTTGCTTGTGATCCAACAATTTCATCTCCACCCACATTGTATTCATTTTAGATCTAAAGAAAGTTCTTGACAAAACTGGTTACAGCTTCATGTTCAACTGAAGATTGCTGGTTACAATTAAAAGAGACATAGAATATAAAACAATGAGAAATGACAGGTGATAAATATAAAAATGAAAAGGTGTTTATTCTGCTCTAAGGTTACAGGCTTTTAGTTAAGCCTTCTCATATCTACAACACTATAATTTATTTGACTTCACAGACTATGGTTGTTTAATTATAAATATCTTTTAGTTCAATAAAGCCGGCGTCTAAACAGTAATAATAATGACAGGCTCTTAAGTTTTCAGGGCCGTGATGATCCATTTACTAACTCCTTGGTTCTAAACGCAATTTCTGGAGTTGAAGTCAGTTTTTTTCTTTAGATGTGGATCATGAGGTACTCTGTTGAGCTCATCTTCACTAGTCTGAGTTATGTTAGTGACTGTTTTGTTGAACTGCAAACTTTGTCTATCGGAGGTGTGGTGTGATGATCTTAGTTGGACACAACTTCACTGGTCTGAATTCTAATGGCAATTCCAATTGTCTTTCACAACTGCAAATTGACTTAGTCATTCCTGCATCTCTATTTTGATGGAGCTTGATTTTTCTCCTAAGTGGTTTCCATTGATTGTCTCATGCAGTCATGTTGATAGCCTTTTTGATTTAGGGCATCCTGGGATGCACATATTTGCTTTGAATGAGTCCCTGGAAAATTTGATGGGTCCCAACTAAAGTTTCTTAATAAATTGTAGAAGTTTTATTTATGATCTGGGGAAACAACTAAAGCTGTCTAACTCCTACCTTGTAAACCTATCTTGTGTAATTCATTTCTAAGAAACTATTGAAATGTATTTACAGTTAGCTTGAAATGGTGATAATTGATAATTATTTATGAATGATTATTATTTGTTAATGAAAACTATAAGTGCTTGGGGAAAAAAAAGAAGACTGATTTCAGTATTAAATAACCCATCAAGGGTTGTCATGTCATAAAACCAACTAACCATATATATTGCTGTTCAAATAATAGAATAAATAATAGTCTTTCTTGGAGAGTGGACATGTCTGTTGGGCCCCTTGTGGAACATTACAAGACAGCCAGAACATGTAAGTAAAAAAGGGGGGAGGGGTAAAGTAGGCGAAGTGGCCTATTGTTGGTATCAGCCAATCAGTGAGGGAGTCTATCCCCTTTTCACTAGCACTAGGGAGATTGTTTTGGCATCTGAGGGGAGTGCCACACCTACCATTAGCTCCTCACTTTACTGCACAGCTCTCTGTGCTACTCATATGCTGAGTTGGTGAGGGCTGGTATTGAACCCGGAACCTTGTGTTTCCTAGTTGGACGCTCTACTGACTGAGCTAGAGAAAAAAGAGAAAAAAACCAACAAAAACTATCATTTTCACATAAATCGCTTTACCGCACAGAAGCTGTGTTACTCATGTGCAGAGTTGGCGAGGGCTGGTATCGAACTCGAACTCTACTGACCAAGCTAAACTGACCAGAACATGAGTAGGCCTTAAATACCCCCCCCCTTTTTTTTATCATTAGTATATTTAAACAAGTGTTTTTATTTTTTATTTGATTAACTGAGAATATATTTTCCATTTTGGATTATAGATCCATTTCTCTTGGCTGTCAACAATTCAGGTCACATGTCAATCTTGACATTAACATCCTGGTTCTTCGTTTATTTTTGTCTCTAATTAGATTATTGTTCTCTTTCCTCCAACCCCCAACCCCCAATTTCTTTTTGTGAGAAATTTCATTTGTTTCAGATTATTTTAACAACATCACTTTTCTCAGAAATGAGGTGTCTAATCAGTCCCAGCTATTTTGCACCAAGTGGATTGTAGCTTTTCAGTACATTGGTATGCAAAACTACCTTTCTGAATAATAAAACAATGTTTTAATCAACTCCACCTTCAATCCACTGTTGGGGGGGGGGGTCCTCATGGCGTAGTCGTGAACGTGAACATAGTAGTAAGCAAGTTCCAACTCCAGTCATACTATTATGTTCACCTTTGGGCT
This sequence comes from Doryteuthis pealeii, assembly GCA_023376005.1. Classification (NCBI taxonomy): domain Eukaryota; kingdom Metazoa; phylum Mollusca; class Cephalopoda; order Myopsida; family Loliginidae; genus Doryteuthis; species Doryteuthis pealeii. Next base: position 85,809,692 of record CM042141.1, on the reverse strand, counting down.
AATACCCTTAGAAAAGGTATAAACCCTCTCATCCCCCAGCTATGGGTTAAATAGTACTACTATTGTTCTACAAGAATAGCTCTGGCATTAAATAACCCATGAAGTTTGATGTGCCATTAAACAAAGAAACCAATCTACTGTTGCTTATTTGTTCAATAGGCTCTATCCATAGAACCAATCATTGTATTATTAATAATTTGAATTATATGTTCTGGTATGCAAAGGGTGCAAAGTATGGTTTTGCAGCTTGCTGTACACCTGGTTGTGAAAGGTCCATTATGGTAGGTGAGGGGTTAAAGACTCTCTCTCTCTCGATTCACCAGAGATATCTGTCTTGTTTACAGAAGTTATTTCCTATGTCTTTCTAAATCTAGTCTGGCATAAGGAGACATTTGTGGGTCATCTAGTGAGGATTAAACTTGCAAACCATTTCTCTGCAGCAAGCTCCTCCATTTTTTTTCTTAAATCATATAGCACTAAGAGAAGACCAAACTTACACTAGAGAGTGGTATAGGACAGGGTTTCTCAAAGTAGTCCATATAGACCTCTGGGAGTGAATAAAATTATAGCAGTCTACAGGGGGTGAATTTACTAGTTTGCATTTATAAATCCCTTATATATATTTACCAATCCATTTGCATGAGTAGGATGTGACACAAGATCAATTTCTTAAGTGGAATTGATAAGGTTTGAATTCAGAGTTTTCCTTCTCCTAGACCGGTTGCCTAACCAAGGTTGAACAGCCCAGTTTGCCCTACTATTTACCCATAGTTGGAGGGAGATTAGTTGGATCCCTTTATATATCCAGGCTAACAAGTCTAATTTGGGCTGCCACAACTTTCAGTATTTTGTAAATTTGTCCTTTATAGAACAATCAGAAGAAAGTGTTTTCAATAACGTCTTATTTATCTATATAAATCTCTTTAAGAATTTGCAAAGAGACTTTCAAGCTTGATTCAACGGTTTTCTAAACATTGAAATTCCTGAATGGATTATTTCTCCATTTGATGTTGGAGTGGAAAGTGCAAATTTAGATTCTTTTCTTAAAGAAGAATTTATTGAAATGACTTTCAATCTTCAAGCAAAGTCTATGTACACATTTAAAGGGAAAGGATATTACTGGATGAACAAAAAGAAAACTAGCAAAATATCTTTGTGCAACTGTTGAACCCCATTTTATTAGCTTTTCAAAGTTTGTATATGGTGGCTTTAACCATCTACTTTAACCAGTATTTACTAAGTGAACTTTGAACATACAGAGATGCTGATAGCTTTTGATTTAGCCCGTACTGGGATGCACATATTTGCTTTGAATGAGTCCCCGGGGAAAATTTATGGGTCCCAACTAAAGTTTCTTAATGAATTGTAGGATTTTTTTATTCATGATCTCGGAAAGCTGTCTAACTCCTACCTTGTAACTTATCCAGTGTAATTCATTTCTAAGAAACTATTGAAATGTATTTAGAGTTAGCTTGAAATGGTGGGGGAAGAAGAAAAGAAAGATACTGGGATGTATGGATATGATTTTACTGCGTTGTTTCAAATTTGTGTGCATCAGGGACACAGGACACGTCCCTATCAGTATCTCTGACATAGAACATGGTGATTTGTGGTTCTAACTCACAAACCTGCAAATATATTCATAATCGCCTAAGTGTCCTCCAGACCCATCCTTTCTATTAAAAGAAAATAATTAAAGAATTAAAGGTGTTTTCATTTATAGTTTACAGATTCTTTTCTTATTTAACTCTTAACATCCTGTTGAGGATTTTTTAAGCCCAGAGCCCAATTCATATAAGGATTTATCAAAAAATGGCTAAAAATGGTATTTTCATTTAAAGTTACCTGTTATTTCCCTTAAATCAAATACTTTTAAATAGGTTTAATATTACATATTACAAAGGCTATAATTTGGTGGATTAGGAAAATGAATGTGACAATGAGGCGGTATAGGACTTTAAGAGTTAAATTGTATTAAACACTTGTTAATTAGTTATATTTTGTAATTTGATATTCAATTTATTTGGGGGGGAATGGAAATTAAATTTTGTTACATTAACTAAAAAGTTTGAGAAGCCCTGGTCTCTGAGATGAGTTTATTGAACATGCTACCTTGCCGGTGGCATATAAATGTAAAATATACTTTTGTCATCTACTAACCTTTGCTTAAGATATGGCACACAAGCTTACAGTACCTACTGTTGCTTAAGTGGTCACCCATCTCAGTTTTGGACAGGTTCATTGTTGTTTAACTTGGGTGATCTCTTCTGAGTTTTGATTTATTGAAAAATTTATATACAGTGGTACCTTGACTTGCGAGATTAATGTGTTCTGCTTGTAACTCAATTTCCTCGTATATCAAATAAATTTTCTCCATTGAAATAAACTGAAATACTATTATCCGTTCCAGGCCCTCTAAAAAAAAACAAAAAGAAAAAAAGGCAGCCTAATTTTTTTTGTTATGTATTTTGATTTAAGATTTTTTTTTTTTTTTTTAAATAAGAAAACTAGCACTGTATTGTATAAAAACAAAATAAAATAGAATGTAATGAATTATGTATTGTAATATGTTTTAATGTTTATCTTTTTATAAATAATATTTTTCTTTTGGTGTAATGAATTCGGAAACTTAAATATTTTTAGTGAACTTATTAGCATAAGTGTATCTGAAGTTCGCTGGTACCTGAAATTTTAGCTCTCAACCCAAAACAAAACATCCCCCAAG
>CM042141.1:85559467-85801967 GCA_023376005.1 Doryteuthis pealeii | reverse complement strand
TTGCCCCAACTCTATTGCCCTTATGGCAAGCCCCAACCCTTTTATCATATGGGTGCTAGAAGGTGGTGGTTGAGGGTCTACATGTCCTGAGAATGACGTTAAACTCTATCTGGTGGTGAGGTTCCAGTTCTGGAGGTTTGGGGAATGTGGAGCACCCCTTCATGACCATTGCTCCCTGGTCCACTCTGACCTGGAGTGGTAGTACCTGTTAGGTTAAATAGAAAAACGTATTTATAAAAAAAAAATGAGTATCCATTAAGAATGACTTTATTTCAAAACTTTATTGGCATTAAATGGCCCACTGAGGTTGATATGCCGTAAAACAAAACAAAACAAAACCAAACCAAACATCTCCCAAATGCCAAACTGTCGTTTCTTCTTGCTTTAATCAAACTGTGCCTGAATTTTAAACTCCTACAAAATGAACAGTCATATTTGTTTCACAGACAATATATTTTCAAGAGTAAAAAGCAATGTTTATGATGAATAAATCACTAAAAAAAGTGAGGTTTAACTAAATTTCCCTCACTGGTTACTGAAGTAATTTTGATTTTCACTGGGTCCATCACAATTTTTTTTTTTGTGCCAAATAAAATTCAGATTTAGTAAATACTAATACACATACACACACCTACTTCATTTTGATAGCATCAGAATACAAATTTTCATGAATTTAAAATTTTGTATGATACAAATTGGAATTTTCCTGCACAATTTGTATCAGAATATACTTATAAACACTGTAAATAATAGCCCCCCACCCATGCACTGTAGTGTATTTGGGGTGCGAGTACAGACTTTGGTTATTTTTATCAATGATTTTTTTTTTCTTTTGTTTCAGAAATCCTGCAAAAATGTATGTGATAGCATCAGCGTTTATCCTTCTATTTGTCTTGGAAGGAATTGTTTGTCCCCCAGTAAAACCAGAAACAAAACCAGCTGAGGGACAACCAGCTCAAGGAAATGACACAAGTGTAAGTTTTATTTGACCTTTTTTCTTTTTTTCCAGATAAAATTGTTGATTTATAATTTGTATGATTTGTACTTGGGGGAAATTCCATGTCAAATCATCCAGGCCATGTCACCTACCCCCTTCAAATTTTCTGGAATTTTGTCCAGGTGTGGATTATCTTAAAGTTAGACAATCCCCAAAATTTGGGCTTCCAATTCCAAAAATTGGTGGAGTTATGTTGATTTTTAACTCTCCAAATTTGGTGGGTTTTGCAAAAAAAATTGCGACTTTTCGTAATCTATTTTTATCTGTAAAATGAGTTCTAGAGCTTCCTTACTCCTAAAAATTGGTTTATAAAAGCATTTTAGCCCAAGGAATCCAAAATGCTATCAAAACAGTCTTAAAGTCAACCAACTTTAAGTTATTAATGATTTCTAATTTGCTAATTTTTAACTGATGTTGTAGCTTTGTTTCTGAGCCTAAATTGGATGTTAAATCCTTTATTGTTCTCGTCTATCACAACTTCTGCTTCCAAGGGAAACAAATACCTGCCCCCCCTCCTTAAATTTTCTTCTGTAAATGCAGTTTGGTCTGTTTGTCAGGATAACACAAACATATGAGAAGCCACCTAGTCTTCAAATAAATTTCAGTTGAAGATAATTAAAATATTACTTTTATGGAAGATATTAGTCCTCATGAGAAAAAACTTATATTCTTTTATATTCTTAAAAAGATCTTTTAACCCTTTATCTACCACTGCTATCTGCAATAGCAAGGTGAAATGAGTGACAAGCTACTATTGTATGACTGATCTTTTTACTATGGAATAAAATGTATTCATTTAATTCATTATTCAACTCTAAACCTTTTTCTAAGAGTTGTTGGGCAGTTTGTGGCATTCTGGTAGATAAATGGTTAAATAAATTTTATTGTAGTAAAAGTGTATCATTTATACAGTGAAATTAAAATTTTAAAAATTTTTATTTATTTATATTTGTGTGTGTGTAAATTGATTTTATTGCAAATTTTAAAAATTATTAATGATTTTTATTAATTAAGAAAAAAAAATTAAGAGTTGAAATCAAAATGTAATGTTTTTATAAATTTTCTGCTACTCAAATTTCAACCTTGGTTTTATGACTTTATAAAGACATATTAGCCTATTCATAAAATGTATTAAAAGTGAATGCAAGATTTAATGAAAACAAACCATTAAACATGAATTCAATAAAAATGAAATCTATTGATATGAAACTAAGTGTTTGTGAATAAGATTTTTTTGCTCTCAGTCTTATTTTCTTCATCTTAATGTGATTTGTTAATTAATGGGAAAGTTTAGAAATATCATATTTCATATTTCTCTTCATTAGAGCTGTATTTAAAGAACTTTAAGAATGTGACAATATTTGGTTATTAATACATTTAAATCTGCTGGACTTTTATATGGCATATCATCAAAGTTAAAGGATTTATAGGTCTGTTAACTACCTATCTATCATAAAGGACAGTTAGTGTGTATGTATGTATGTATGTCTGGAGGAAACTATGGAAATAAAACCATTAATGACAAAATAAATATATATACACACCCACTATCACCAGAGCTTGCTTTTTGTGCAAAAATAATGAAGATTTTTATTTATATCTGGGAAGATATTTGAAAATTAGGATTTGAATATTAAGAGAAGGGAAAGTCATTGGTGGGTGTTTGTGATTAAAACATCAATTATGTAAGACCAAAAGAAACAATGGATCTGCGGGACTAACTTTATTGCCCCCCCCCACCCCGTGCAACACCAGGTAGCAGCTTCTAGTTATAAATAACATTGTGTAAGTTTTCTGATTATTAATACATTTTTTGATAAATAGTGTTTAAATTAATTCAGTTACAATCTAGTATAATGATTTTTAGGTGCATATTATTTGATTACTGTGGCCACTTAAAAAGAACAAATGATAAATGAATTTAAATGCTCTTATTAAAGAAATGTAGTTTTAATTTTTTATTGATATTATCTATTCATAAGTTTGACTTACATCATATATTAAAAATTAACTCCACTAATTTTGGAATTAAAATTTTGCATCCGTTTCTATTTTGAAAGCAGAATTCCAAGTTTATTTTGTATAGCTTTTATCAGGTTATTTTTTAAATCCCATCTTGAAATGATTACAAAGCAACTGCTACATTAAAAACATTTTTTTTTATACAAAACGTCTATACTTTTTTGATTTGATTTCAAGGGAGATAACCAGTTTTAGCTAATGTTCATCAGCATGGGTTGTCATCTCTAAAATTCAATTGAATTTATTTTTCAGTATGAAAGCTTAAAAAAAATAAATTATAGTGAATTTTTAATGGAAACAATTCTGAAAATAACTGATTGAAGGATAGCTGCGCTAAAAATTAAGTAAATGTAATATCCAAGTAATTCATTACAAATGTATTATTATAAAGACATGGCAGAATATTTGCCATAAAAACTATTCAATTATATGAATGTGAAGATTTGAATTTATTTACATTAAATGTGGAGAGAATTTGATATAAATGATCTTTTAATAGCATTAAATATATCAACAAAATATATAATTCAATATATTTTTGATATAAATGAACTTGGATACCATTTAATACACAAGCTTTTAAAAAGGTTTGTTAAAGTATATATATATATATATATATATATATATATACACACACACACACACACACACTCATGTATTTAATAATGTTAAATGGATATAACAACTTTTTGTTGTTACTGCCTGGTCATGTAAGGTATTTATGGGAAAGTGGTTTGCCCAAGTTCTTATCTATTCTCTTCTGTTCTGTTAGCCATGATATTATTCTAATGACAAGATATTTTATCAAAATATCTGTTAATGAAAAAATATAGGCAAAAGTCTCAGTGTATACTTTTACAAGAGCATTACCAATAAGTGAACATAAGCAGTCTCAATGGAATTTGAACTCAACTTGCGGATTATATTACTCCACCTATATATATATATATATATATATATATATATATATATATATATATATATATATATATACACACACACACACATACATACACCCAACCCTCCACACGAATAGGATGCGGTACAAGCTTAATTTTTAAGAGCTAGTTTAACAGGTTTGAATTCAGAGTTTTCCTTCTCTTAGATCAGTTGCCATATGTAGGTTAAAGAACCCAGTCTGCCCTACTATTTACCTATAAATGGAAGGAGAATAGTAGGATTAATACCCAAGGGAATTAGCACTATATGAAATGCAAATAGCTTCATCTTGGATTTGAACTCTCTTTGCCATATACATTTCCTACTATTGTACTACAAACACTTCCTTTTATTTGGTAAATTTGTTTTAATGTTTTTCATTTATAATTATCTATTTTCCATGCTTAGATATTAACTTTATTTTTATTTATTTTTATTTGTTTTAGTTCAATCTTCTATTTATTCATTATTTTCTTTTGAGGTGGGAGGCTTTAAATTTAATTTTTTTAAATTCTAAAAATAGATCACTAAGTAGGCCTGAGCCTATTCTAGTAGTGACCGTGTTTGAATTCAGAGTTTTCCTTCTCCTAGACTGGTTGCCTAACCAAGGTTAAAGAGCACAGTCTGCCCTACTATGGAGCTGGAGGGAGAGTAGTTGAATTCATACCTTTCACAAGGGTATTAGCACTATGTGAACTGTGGCTTCATCCTGGAATTGAACTCGGGTTGATGAGTCCATTTCCTGCGACTCTAACCAGTACACCACTGCACTTCCTCCTTAAAGAGACATATTGCTGTAAGCCTTAAGAGTGTTTTAGTGTGATCAAAAATATGTAAAATAGTTTGTAGCCTTGTGCTCTACTAAGCTTAGTCTGGTACAAGGCCATTAGTGTGAGGTCAGAAATGCCCAGTTAGGGATTTGAACTCAATCTGTAACATTCTGTAAGATAAACTTGCTACTCAACAGCCAGGCATCCTTTAAAATAATTTTTATTTGATTTGTCTGTTTAAGGAAAACTCCTGTTCATATAACTTTTGAATTATAAAACTGGTGGCTTTAAATCCATTGACAGTATATTTTTATTTTTGTACTCCAAGAGACTTTTTAAATGTTAGATTCACAAAATTACTTGAAAAAATAAGTAGGTAATTGTTTTAGACTTCAAAAATATCTATTAATGTATATCATCCACCTCTGGCATTAAAAAACAGTTTTTTTGCTTTTAAATATTTTGATATTTTAAGCCATAACATTCTTAAAAGGCCATCATGAAAAGCACTTAATTTTTCACCCTGTAACATCAGTTATTTATCGACACTCAATTCATAACAAAAAAGATATTTAAAAAATTTTTAGTGTTACTTTGGTATGCGATCTACATGCCGACGTGATCTATAAAAGTTTAATTTTATTTAGTAGGTGATCTAAATATATCATTTGTTTATCATGGCTTGAATAAAGCATCATTATATTTTTATGCATTTATTAAAAAAAAAAATTATACAAATTTGAAAATGGTTTAAATATATGTCAACCATCAAAAGTAAAAAATGATTTAAAAAAATGATATCACTTATTTATTAAAAGAAATTAAAAGTTAGGGTTGGTAGATTGTATACCAAATCAATTTCATCACAAGTAGATTGCATACCAAAGTAGCACCAAGTTTTTTTTTAATTTTAAAAACAAATTTATTTATTTATTTAAAAAAATTTTTTTTTTCTCTGAATTTTTGAGATTTTAGAATTTTTGAGATGAGGGTATTATTTGGATTATTCGGACTATTGTCCTCATCTTTATTATTATTGTACAACGTTTCAGCCGATGTGCCCTCCGGCCTTCTTCAGGTATTTCTTGTTGGACTCTGGAGCCTTCTCAAACTCGGGAACCTTCTTGTCGTAATCAGGAGTCATCATGAAACTCTGAACCTAACCCTTTATTCAGTCCACGGAGATATCCTGTTCTCATTCCACTAACCATAGTTGGGGTACAGGTGTTAAGCTGTGTTGATTATTATTCTATGCTACTGTCACTCTTGACCAGAATTGAACCTGCAGCCCAGAGATAACTTTCTTTTCTTTTTCTTTTTTTAATTCTGATAATTGTTAGGGCCCATTTAGTAGAGTAGAGTGTCTGACGAGGAACCACAAGGTTCCGGGTTCGATACTGGCCCTCACCAACTCAGTGCATGAGTAGCACAGGGATCTGTGTGGTAAAGTGAGAAGCTGGTGGTAGGTGTGGTGCTCCACCTCAGATGCTAAAACAATTTCCTAGTTCTAGTGAAAAGGGGATAAACTCCCTCGCTGTCGGGTTGATACTGACTTTAGGCCACCGTGACGACTTTATCTTGGTTGTAATTTGTGTTTCGGTTATCGTACCGTTGCTCTTCTTCAGGTGTCTGTCATAGTTGGAAATCTTCTGATGAATTTCAAACTGAACGATTCAATCCCCTGGGGTAGATTGTTCTCATTTCTCTGTCCATTCTTAGAGAATATCTTGTATCACTTGTTGATTATCTTTTCCACTGAAATAAAATATGAGGGAGTCGCCACTGAGTAATGGCTAATGTAATGGACTTTGACCGACATCTTAATAAGTGAGTTTGAACTCTAGTCATGCTATTATGTTCACTTTTGGACTAATACCCTTGGGAAAGGTATGAAGCATCTCATCTCCCACTGAGTTAAATAGTACCAATACTGTTCTTCTACAAGGTATAGCTTTAGCATTAAATAACCCATGAAGGTTGATGTACCATTAAACAAAGAAACCAAACCAAACTGAAATAGAATATATAACTTTTTTAATACACTACCTGACCCCTAGGGATTAAACTCAACACTGCTAGGTAATTAGTATGCTTTAACCAAATTTTTATTCACTAGACCATTGCTTTGCTTCACTGGAGTGCTTGTTGGGGGATATGATTTCTAGCAGTGTAGATTTTACAAATCCATAAAATATTGTCACAGCTAAGATGCCAAATTAATCTTGAACTTTACTCAATTTAAAAAGAAATCTCTGATTAGAACAACAATGCCATTCATTGTTGCATTGAACTTTAAAACTGGGATTTAAAAAAAAAAAGAAAGAATTATCTCGCTTTTATTTGTTTTTGAGCTGTGAAAATTCAGGTCTTGGTCAAAAATAGATTACTTTGTCGCTGGCTTTAGACTGTTGCTATGACAACTGAACTGGCTATGAAATGTATACCTATAGTGACCATTTCTTTTTCTTCGTCCTTTGGCAACTGGGCATCTAACAGATGTTTCCAGCTGGGTTTTGTTGATTAGCTCTCTGTTGGTCACTTATATATATATATATATATATATATATATGAGAGAGAGAGAGAGAGATTAGTTAATTTTATTTGTTTTTTTTTTTTTTTAATGGGTGAGCCAGTCTCCTGGAAAATGTTTTATTAACATTATTATTATTATTATTATTATTTGTCTGTGTCTGTTTTTAAATTCTTTTCATTTTGTTAATAATTTTAACTTTGTTTATAAACAACAAAGGCCAAATGCTATTTGTAAATTTTTCCTTCCAATATATTTTTGTCACTTTGGAATGTATTTACTCCCAACCCCTCCTTCCTCATTTATTGTGTAAGTTAAATATTTTTGTCCCTTCTCCATTTCTGTCTCTATTGATAAATAAATAAATGAATAATTTATATTTATATAACTCACTCCTGGGAATAATCAGGACTGCTTAGTAATTATTCAAGCTTTTAAGACCACTTTCTCAATAAATCATAGAATGAGACTGTGTGTGTGTGTGGGTTCTTAAATAAGTTGCTTAATTAAAAGGATTTATTCCCAGTTGGTCTGTACATTTTATCATGGCTAGAGAATTGTTTAATTGTGACTTTTCAGCTATGAATAATTAAATTTTAAATGTTTTAGACTTCAGAAATTGTACATTGACTTTAATTTGAAAATGAAAATGATCTGATGAAACTTGGTCAAAGAAATATTTAAACTTTTGGTTGTATAAAATTCATATAAATGAATTATATGAATTTATTATAAATTTGTAAGAAAAGAAGAAAAAAAGTTTTTTTTAATAATCATTTTAAGGTAGAACTTTAAAATAATAACTTAATAGAATAAAAACTATACAAAATAAATTACAAACTTTTACCTCCAAAATTAGTGGAGTTTGGAATAAATGATGTATGGCTAAAATTATGAATAAAGTATTATCAATAAAAAAAATAAAAACTACATTTCTTTAATAACATTTAAATTGATTTAAGGAGCTTTAATAATCAAATTACATGCATCTAAAAATCAATATACTAGATTAATTAAAACAGCATTTATTAAAAATGGAATTAATAATCAGAAAACAATCCAACTTACACAATGATATTTATAATTTGTAAGTCTTTAACTTTGATAATATGTCAATTGTATAATACAATATACAATGTCATATTAGTAATGAAAAGACCAGCAGATCCAAACTCATAAATAACCAATTATTCATGAAGTTCTTTAATAAAGTGAAATTTACTTATGAGTCTATGACACAGAAAACAATTTTTCTTTTTTTGTTCTCAACCAAATCTTTTTCCAAATTGGATATTTTGAGATCATTTAAAATTTGCTTTACATTTTATGTTGAATAATTAAGAACTGATAATTTATCTGAAAGAGAAAATATACTTGATTAAAATTCTAGATGCGAACAAGGGAGCCTTTTTCTGCATTTTTGATTCCGTTGTTCCTTTGGTCATTATAAGATAATTATGAGTAATGTAGTAATTTATATAGAATAATAAGTGATGCTTATTTCTATTCACTTAAAAGATTTGATTCATCTTAATTTTGTTATGGCTCATTCATTTTGTCTTCATCTATTCCATTTTGCTTTTATTTTGTTTTGAACATTTTTTTATTTTTATTTTTTTTTCATTTGTCTTCTTTTTTTTTTCTTCTTATTCATCAACATCTCTCTCTCTCTCTCTCTCTCCTTCTCTCCTCTATCATCTCTTTCTATTGAAACTATTATTAAAAGTAAAATACCACTTTTTAAGACTTTCTCCTCCCCTCCTCCTCTTTTATATATAGTATAAAAGGCCATAGGGATACTTAGCTTAAAAATGGCTGGATAACAAAACTAATCAGACGGACCACTTGCCAGTGAAGTAAGGATTGAAATCATAAGGGCTTCACCATTTTGGCCTTGTGCCAGAATAAGCAAAGTTTAGTAAATAAATGTAAAAGATCATTGACAAGTAAACCCTTTTTCTTTCTCTTGCTTCTCTTTTTAGAACTTAGATAATTATTTTCATCTTTCTTTTTACTTATTATTTGAATTGCAAAGAAAATGTGGGAATTTAACTTTTCTTTTAGTTTTCATAACTCTGTCTGAAGACAGAAACCCTACAACTTACTCACATAGAGCACTTTGAAATTTTGTGTTTAATTTCTTACACACTCTAGTGAGTTTGATCATGAATGAGTGCTTCACAATTGTAACCTTGTGCCAACCTATGGTAAATGTAGTAAATACTTTTACCTTCCCTTGAAATGACAACAGGTTACCCTCATTTTTTCCCCATTTCTCTTGTGAATTTTGTGTCCTAACCTCTTCAAGGGTGGGTTTTTTTCTTCTTGCAAACCAATAAAATCTTTCTGGGCCAGTTCAAACTGAGAAAAAACATTTATGGCCAAGACAGGGATGGGGACAGGACTGTTTCCTCTGGCAGGAGGGGGTGGGGTGGGTGGTTGTTTTCTGGCACTGGGCTCTGCTGGATGGTTTTGTTACTCTGTAAGGATTCTTGTTTCCAATGGTATGTTAGTGCTATAAACATGATTCTTTTTCTCTTTCTTTGGGAATTAAGATATGGGAACTTTTTTTTACCCCATTCTTTTTATAATTCATAGCTTTTTACTTTGGTCTCAAGGTTGGTGCATTAAGAGGTAAAAAACTTAAATGAGTCATTTTATTTATTTATTTTTTTCCTTTCTATCTTTTAGTTCATTTATTTATTTACTTTTTGGTTGTCTCTTTAATGGCTATCATAGCTGAAAATTTTTTTTTTTTTTTGAATAAAAAAAAAAAAAAAAGTATCATAATGTATAAGTGAATATAAAACCCTAACATTAATTGAGGTAAATAACTTAGCATTTCATTGTACATCCATGTATAATACTTATGTATGGGCATAATTTAAATGTTGCATCTTTATTATATTTAATGATAGAATTTTCTGGGGGGATAGGGAAGCTTAATCTCGTAGATGGAGAAAACCTATGCATTTCCAGATGGATAATGAGTCTGGGTATATTAAGTTACAATTTGGTGTAAATGTTTTTTGTGGTTTTAAGAGTACAATAGACCTCTAACCTAACCTGCAGAGTGGCCTATTTTTGGTTGAACAGCGCGGTAGGCCTTTTGGTGATTTTGGAGGTGCCTGGTCTAATGGTTAGAGTCATAGGAAATGGACTTGTCGACCTGGATGAAGCTACAATTCACATAGCGCTAATACCCTTGGGAAAGGTATGAATCCAACTACTCTCCCAGCTATGGATAAATAGTAGGGCAGACTGGGCTCTTTAACCTTGGTTAGGCAACCAGTCTAGGAGAAGGAAAACTCTGAATTCAAACCTGTTAAACTCAGCTTGGGGTGGTCACTACTAGAATAGGCTCAGTCCTAATTAGTGATCTATTTCATTAATAATTTTTTTTTAAAAGTCTATCCCCTTTTTGTTTGCACTAAAACAGGAAAATTGTTTTTCTAAGTGGAGCACCACATCTACCGTCAGCTCTCAGATGCTGCTCTACTGCACAGATCAGATTACCCAAACTGTGCCGAGTTGGTGAGGATTGGCATCAAACCTGGAACCTTGCAATTACTAGACAACTGATTGCATTAAATTGTCACTGAAAAAAAAAATTATCAGTTTAAAATGCTTTCAATGTGTGTCTATCTACAGATAGTTCTGATATAAAAATACAAAATGGATTTTATTTTATTTTATTTTTCTATAAAATACTTAATTTTTAGGTTCTTTGTAATGATCTAGTTGTAGATGTAAAGAAATTCTCATTATGTGGTAAAATTTTATTGAAAAATATTAGTGTTATATAGCCGCATTCTGGTATATAATGGAGAGAGAGACAGATAGGTAGATAGATGTTGAGATGAGATGATGGCCTTACTTGCTACTTTCTGCTTAGTAGTTCTAACTCAGCCAGTCACCATGTTCTTCCATAGAGTGGGCTTTCTGTTAAAGGTTGGTTTTACTCCTTATTGGTTCTTTTTCTTCGGGTTGGGCTGGTCATTTCTTGTTTAAATTAACTTAACAAACAAGACTTGTTGTTTTCTTCTAAAGCTTTATTTCTACAATCCAGCCCATATTCATCTGCAGCTGGGGGAGACCTACCCTCAGAGCAAGTGATTTCAAGTCCACTCGCTCTGAAATCTGCGTTGCATCTCACTAAACTATCTCATGTTTTTCAAGGGGTCTAGTAAAAGGTTATTACCCATCAATAACTGTCGGATAACTTTCCACTGGACCCCGTCATTTTGAATCGAACAAACTTTATATTCTCAAATCATAAGCTACTTATGAATTATGTAACATTAGTTCAGTTTACATATACAGGATGGTCCACCGCCCTGTCGGTGGGGCGTTAGAATGCACCGACTGCACTTCTGCAGAGGGGTAAGACTCCCCCAATGGGGCCACCTGTTGGCCGTGGGTGGCAACCCGTGATGCTTAAGGATAGAACCCAGGTGAATGAGCAGTTCATGACTTGCAATACCCCACTTTGGCCCTATCTTGGGCTAGACGGGCGGTCGGAGAGGCCACCTTCGATCAATCAGCTGGTCACGTCAAGCCCTAGCACCTATATGATTTTCCCAACCCTATTGCCCTTATGGCAAGCCCCAACCCCTTTTTATCATATGGGTGCTAGAAGGTGGTGACTGAGGGTCTACATGTCCTTGGAATGATGTTAAACTCTGATGGTGAGGTTCCAGTTCTGGAGGTTTGGGGAATGTGGAGCGCCCCTTCATCACCATTGCTCCCTAGTCCACTCTGACCCGGAGTGGTAGTACCTGTTAGGGTCCCATCTATGGTTTAAATAGAAAAACATGGGTTGATAAACAAAATTGTATTATCCGTTAAGAATTGATTTATTTCAAAACTTTATCGACATTAAATGACCCACTGAGGTTGATATACCGTAAAACAAAACAAACCAAACCAGGATGGTCCAAGAGTCTTCTCACTCATACATATTGTTTTAACTTTCATTAGCTTTTGTTTTAATAATATAATATATAAGTTATATAATTATTTTACCTAAAAAATAATCTTTAAAAATTAAATTATTTTCTACAGTTTCATGTTTTATTATGTAATTATTTTACCTCTTGGGTGGGTGGGGGTTGACAAAACTTTTGGATCTCCCTATAGATTAAAAAAACAAAAAAAACAATTCATTCTGCTGGTTTTAGATAAAATTCAGCCTAACTTCAAAATGGAAATCCAGTGGAATGTCTAATTCTTTTTTGTATTATTTTTAATTCTTGCAACAGAACTTCATACTTGATACTTTTAAAGGAAGGAACCTCATTTAGACTATTATGTTATCTAAGAAGTTTATTTTTGTAATTAGTCGTTGGATGTGGAGTTTTAACTAAATTTTTAAAAAAAGATAAATAAATAATAAATAAAAAGTTGCTTTTCATTGTATTTTGACAGCTGTCATATCAGTGTACAATCATCAAAATTGACACCTTTTTTTTCTTTTGCTTTTTTTTTTTCTAACATTGAAGATGGAAGAAAATAAGCAATATTTATAAGCTATAAGAAAATAGTTTCATTGTTGTTGTTTGCTGCTGCTGTTGTTTTTTTTTAAAGAAAAAGAACAAAATAAAAACATAAATGCAAAAAATAGAACAATTCTGTAGTTTTTGAAGAAGGTGCTGTATTTCTGCACCTAAGATGTAACCAGTTATCATTTTTTTATTCAAAGTTCATATATTAGAGAGAACAAAGATATAGATGAATGGCTATCATGCTAGTTTTGTAAGCCATTGTTTGCAAGTTCAATTCCAAATGGATGCACTATGTGAATATGCCAAAAAGTGATTTTTCACTGAAGTGAAGATTTCATGATTGGGTAGGCCAGTTGAAATTAACTCTTTCGCAAGCAAATAATTTTTTCAATCCTTGTAGAGTGGGGAAATTATTTTTAGAAAATTTGAAAAATATGGAGTATGTTTAAATAAATCAATTAATCACACATATATATATATATATAAAACAAAAAACAAAACCTGATAAAGTAAGGATGATAGCATGTAACTTGTGAAGAGTGCAATAATAAAATGCGAATCGTAGCAATGAATAATTTTTGTGAGTTATGTTAAAACGCAGAAAAGTAGGCTGTACAAAAATTTAATAAGTAAATGCGGAATAAAAGTTTTTTGTTTTTGTTTTTTGTTGATAATTCTGGAAGAAATGTTTATATACTTTCCCGATTCAGCTTTGATGCTGCTTTCTTTTTTTTTCACTAATGTTTATAATATACAAAACTCGTCTCTATGAATCACTGAATACTTATTTGATCATCTTAACTATTTTAGCTTGCAGACGGATAAATGAAAGGGATTGAAATTAGCCTAGTTATAAAGTGTGGATGTTATACTGATTGAATAATAGGGGGGAAAAAAATTATGGAAAATAGTGTCACCATTACTCTCACTATTGGGCAACTAATTTATTGCGTATTTCTTAATTGTTCCAGATTCTGTTAACACTGGTTTTCTTGTTATTTTTTTTATTTGTCTTCCTGCCTGTCTCCCTATCTGTTGTCTAGCTTGTTAGTATTTATTTATTATCTGAGCCAAACAGACTTTTATTTGTTGCCAACCACACAGAGAATTTTTTTTTTTTTGTTTCTTGGCTGGCACTATTGGCCTTTTTCCTCTTCTACTCTCCAAGATCCAGGATGCAAGTCAGGCTGAAGATCTGAAAGAAGAAATATGTTAAATCTTTATTATTCCAACCACCAACACCTGTGTTCTGCAAATCTTTGCAATTAATGAGATTACCATTTGCCATTAGGCATACCATCAACTATTTTACACTTTTCCTTCTATTAGTACCTTTTTTATTTCTTTATCTTTTTCTTTATTTTTCATTTTCTTTTTATAGTCTCTTATTTCATCATTGATCTTTGCTAGCTAATTGTTATTTCTTGCCCACAAGACTTTTAGCCTGAGCACTTATATGATTGTCCTCACTCTATTGCTCTTATGGCAAATCCCCAACCCTTTTTATCATATACAAGGTGTGTCAAAAAAGTATTGAAATTTTTTCTACTTTTTGACACACCTTGTATTCTGGAAAAAAATTAATGCTCCATTCATTGTTCATTTCTATCTTGGTAAATACAGTTTTAAACTTGGTACTTTTTTGACACACCTTGTATTCTGAAAAAAATTAATGAATGGAACATTATTTTTTTTAAAATACAAGGTGTGTCAAAAAGTACAAAAATCTCAATAAGAGACACACCTTGTATATGAACTTGAAGATGGTGGCTGAGGGTCTCAGTGTCCAGGGTATGATGTTAAACTGCATCTAGTGGTGAAGTTCTAATTCTTGAGCTCTGAGGACTATGGAGTACTCCTTCATTTCCATTACTCTCAGGTTCACTCTGACCTGGAGTGGTTGTACTGTTAGGGTCCCATCTATGGATTAAATAGATCAAAAAATGAGTTTAAAAAATGGATTAAAAAATAAAGAGTTAAAAAAAAAAAAATTGAACCCTCAACAAGAATGAATAAAGCAAAAACGTCTTCAGCATGAAATAACCCAAGGGTTGACATGACATAAAATCTAACCAACCAACCAACCAACATTAACAAGATTTTTTATTCAAACTAGTACAAAATAAAAAACGCCCTCCGGGTGATGTAAAAATAGATTTTTGAAACATATTGCCTAAGGGGTGGGAGTTAAAAATTCAATGTCAGTGAGTTTGTACCCTAACTAAGTAAAATCATCAAATTTATTAAAGGATTAAAAAATAAAACAATTTGAAATGTAAACTTTAAATATGTATTAAAATAAAACAAAAAAATAACTCAAAATAACAGAATAAATTTTATTTTATGACGATTTCGTGTATAGTGACATAAGCAGTGACGTAATTTTTGTTACAGACATAAAGCGGAAGCGAATCTCCATTATTAATAGATGTGAAAGCATAACAGATCAATGTAAAGAATAAACTAAGGATTCACTTTTTTTTTTTTTTTTTTTTTTGCACAATATCCTTTATCATTGTCTTTGATTTAGAACTTAGGATTAAAGTGTTGTATCAGTTTTTATTTCTTTATTTTTTATTTATTTCTAATAAATAGAACTATAGTAGTAAAAAGTAAAGCCAGAGGAGTGGCCTGTTGTTGGTATCAGCTGAACAGTGAGGGAGTCTATTCCCTTTTTGCTAGTGCTAGACCAGGGAGACCCAAGCTGTGCTACTCATGCGCTGAGTTGACGAGGAATGGTATTGAGCCTGGAACCTTAGGATTCCTAGGTGGATGTTCTACCAACTGAGCTAAACCCTAAAATAGAACTAGACTTGAATTTTAAGATTTCTTTTTAGTTTCATGCTAAACAATAATTACTTCATGACAGAAGGAATTGGTCTTTTTAATTCTCTGTGTGAAATGTTTTATGCTGGTTTAGCTCAGTCGGTAGAGTGTCCGGCTAGGAACCACAAGGTTCCTGGTTTGATACTGGCCCTCGCCAACTCAGTGTATGAGTAGCACATAGATATGTGTGGTAAAGTTAGGAGCCGATGGTAGGTGTGGCGCTCCACCTCAGATGCCAAAAAACAATCTCCTTGGTCTTGTGCTAGTGAAAAAGGGATAGACTCCCTCGCTGTCTGGCTGATACTGATTTTGGGCCACCCCGACAACTTTTTTTTATTCCTAAAATCTACTTAAATTTTTTTAATAAAAAGTATCCTAATCTTGAGATGCAAAAATTGATATTAGTTTTCTATATTAGTTTTCTAGCAGTTCTATTAATTTTTTTAGGATGAAATCTTTTCACTTTTAAAAAATTTTCTAAAAAGCTGAAAATTTCATCTTTTTCTCATGTTTTAAAAAAAAATTATTCTAATATGTATCTACCCAACCCCTCCAAACAAGCAGGATGTGACACAAGGTCAATTTTTAAGCGGAGTTTACCAGGTTTAAATTCAGTTTTTCTTCTTCTAAACCAGTTGCCATACCAACATTAAAGATCTCAGTCTGCCCTACTATTTATTCACTTATTCATTTATAGTACTTACCTTCCACTCGTCCTTCGGGGCGGGGGTCTAGTGAGCTTCGGCCACTGGATCAGGGTAAGTTAAAATTAATAGTGTCAATCCCAGGGGGCTTTCCCACCAGGCAACACCAGCCCCCTTGACTTAAAGGGGCAGGGTTGGGTTTATTGCCCAGCGCCTGAGGGCCCCCCCCCCCTTGAGGGGGAATGCCGACAGGATCGACACAATTTTTGTTAGCCCACATAAAAATGAGACCTTTGTGTCCAGCCCATACAAGTGGGGTATGAGGCAAATACCTACTATTTATTCATAGCTAGAGAGAGAATAGTTGGATTCATACCTTTCCCAAGGGTATTAACACTATGTGAAATGCAAATAGCTTTGTCTCGGATTTAAACTCTTTTTGCTGAATCCATTTCATACCATGATAACCGTTACACCTCATGCACCTTTTTATATATATATATATATATATATATATATAAAACATCATTTTATATCCAATATATTCCTTGAATCTTTAAATTTAATTTAACTGTATGAATTCGGAACAAAGAATCCTATTTGAATCATTTATTCGTGCAACAACAATTTAAATGTTTGAAAAATATATTGGCCATAAAAATATAAAGCAATGGATAAAATGAAGATTTTTCATATAAAAAAATAATTTAGGTTAGAGACGCACACACACACTCTCTTTTTCACACACACACACACACACACACACGCACACACACACGCACACACACACCACTCTTTCTCTCACTCACACATACACACACACAAATATTGATAGTTTTGCTGAGGATTAGAAGCAAATCTAAAATACACCAGACAAATTTTGTTGGTGAGAACAAACTATTAAAAAAAAAAAAAATCACTAATGGAAAAAAAAGTTACTAATCATGGCATTCTTTCTATGCTCTTTTAGTAGAAGTTATCTTTGTACATGGGACAACAATTGAAAATCTTTTTTGGGACATAGAGATTGCATTCTAAATTTAGTTTATATCAACTCTTATATCACACACACACACACACACACACACACTAGACAAAATGTGATCAATTGGGTCACCCATTGAGCTCTGGGTAGATAATTGAGATTAGGGAAAAGTGAGTTTGCAAAGTGAATTAAATTTTTTTTTAAATGTATACGGCCAGACAAAACCTTAAAATTATTTTGTAAGATTTCTAAGAAATTTCAGCTACAGGTCTCTGTTTATGAAATTTAACATACAAATACATTTCAAATTCTTCCATTTCTCTCTCTCTACACTCTCGGAGAAACTAACATATATAACGAGGAGGTAATTAAGATATACATAGAGGGGAAGAAAGTGATAGGCAGAATGTAAAGTAAGAGATTGGTCAGTTTTTGACTTAATTGAAAATTACGACTATTAGAATCAATTAAAATGGAAGTTTTTCCAAACATAACTCAATTCTAGAAGTCAGGAATAATTTAGTATAATTTTTGTGTCATTAAACTAAACAATAAGAAAGCCTTTAGGAGACAAAAGTTGATTCGCTCAGCTTCAGTATAATAATATATATATATATATATATATATATACCCTATTTTATATTGTCTCTTATTACCACATCTAATTAGATGTTGTAGGTAGGATTTATTAAAAAAGTTTTAACTTATTCTAATCATATATAACAAGTGTTCACATTTTCAGTTAAGGATTACATCATATATTTTTTACACATTTAGAAATGATACATAATGAGTAAAAATGTCAAACATTAACAAATCCTCTGACAATATGGTCACTTAAATGCTGATGTCCAGCTTTGATTGAGGAACCCCTTTTTTTCTATACAGGCAAAAATAGACAAGTTGAACTGAAAAGATAGTAATCTATATTATAATCCTGCTTTTCTGTTTGTTCACATGTTACACACAACCACATACCCTCCTGCAGCTGGAATATTCTTCTACCTTCTCCCTCAATCAATTGGGATATTCTTCTACATAGATGTTGCTTCTTTAGATCAAACACTGTGTCTTTAACTCTGATGGAATTATCCTGTGCTAACTTCAATTATTCTTATTAAGTTGCATAGTCAACATAATTATTGTGTATTTGTTTGCTGAAAATCTGATAAGTTCCAACATTATTCTGTCAAAGGCTGTAAAAAAAAAAAAAGCTCTTGAAGGTTCCTCGATACCAACAATACCATTATTCACAAAATAGTATATACAACTATATATTGATCTTCTAATTTCAGTAGAATTAAATACTTGGTTTAGCTCAGTCAGTAGAGTGTTCAGCTAGAAACCACAAGGTTCCTAGTTCGATACCGGTCCTCGCCAACTCAGCGTATGAGTAGCACAGGGATCTGTGCGGTAAAGTAAGGAACTGATGGTAGGTGTGGCGCTCCACCTCAGATGCTAAAACAATCTCCTTGGTCTAGCGCTATTGAAAAGGGATAGACTCCTTCGCTGACTGGCTGATACTGACTTTAGGCCGCCCCGACGACTTTACTTTTTACTTACATGTGTATTAAGTATTATATAGTTATTTACTAAGCTTAGCTTAGATGTGGCACAAGGCCAGAAGTATTGAGCGTCCAATGAGAATCAAACTCATTAACAATGGTCTGCAAATCTAGCATGCTAACCATTACACCATATGTAAAGTATTATGTGTAGATTATTATTGTATATTTGTGTATTATTTATTGTAAAGGCAACAATAGCATTTATATGTAATAAAATTGCAAATCATCCTTTCTTGCTTAAATAGCTCCTCTTAATTTTTGTTGTTGTTGTTCTGTGTATTTTCCATGGGTCCGGCTAGTCATTGTTAATACTTGATCCATAGACTATAGATTAAAAAAAGAAAAGTGGTGGGTGGTGGGGGGTGGAACACTGCTGCCTTCCTGCATGACTGGAGTGTCTAATAAGCCAGTCAATTTAAGGAAGTTCTTAGTCAAAATGGTAATAACATTTAATAGGTTTTAAATACTCTCTTTATGCACTCAAGTGCCCCCTTTTTACCTTACTGACCACCATCACAACAGGGCAAATCTCCTCGGATCAAGATTAGTCAACTGAACAGATCTGGATTGTATCAAAGGTTAATGGTGACAAATAGCAGCAGTAGCAGCAAGTATTTACTGAATTTAGGTCACATTTAGTACTCGGTGAGGATCAAACTCTTTACTTAGTAGTAATGGTCTATGGCTAATTTGCTAACTGAGAAGATGGAAGGGACACCTGAGAAGCTGGAAGGCATGATATTTAACTCTTAACATCCTGTTAAGAATTTTCTAAGTCCAGAGCCCACTCCTATAAGGATTTATCTTAAAATGGCCTATTCATTTAAAGTTACCTGTTATTTCCCGTTAAATCAAAGACTTTTAAATATGTTTAATATTACATTTAAACAAAGGCTATCGTTTGGGGTGGATTAGGAAAACAAATGTGACTCTGGCCGGGTTGAATGAGGTGGTATAGGATGTTAAGAGTTTAAACCATTGGAATGGTAGATTTTACAAGTATAAGATTAATCAGATGTAGGAATCAGTGCCCACCAGAAGAGCTACAACACCCATCTACTTATAAGGACAAGAAATTATAGTTATTTACTAAGCTTAGCTTAGATGTGGCACAAGGCCAGAAGTAAGGGGCGCCCAGTGAGAATCGAACTCGCTAACAATGGCCTGCAAATCCAGCTTGCTAAACATTACACCATGTTAGGTACCCAGAACAAGAAATGATAATTTACTGTTAAGGTACTTATTAATATAAATAAGTCATCTCCTAGTAGAATGGTGCCACTAAACTGCATCTGATGGTGAGGCTCTGATGAGTGTAGAGTACCTCTTGATACCATTATTCCCACACCCACTCTGACCTGGAGTGGTAATACCTGTTAGGGTCCCATCTGTGGATCAAATAGCTTTATATGAAAACTATTAATATTAGATAGGAATACTTGAAACCATATAACTGTGTTCAGATTATTTGTATTGGATAGGAATACTTGATGCATTATAACTGTGCAAACAAATTATTATTATTATTAGCAAATATATGCACCCTCCAGTGTAATAAAATATTAGATTAGATTAGTAAGGCTAATGAAACTAAATAAGAATGCAGATAAAATGTTTTGAAATAGAGGGGGTATAACCAAAAAGTAGAACAACTTTGAAACTAACTTTTCCATCACTCCTGTCTTTCATTGCTAAATTTTTCTAATTTAACTATTTAGTTAAATTAGGAAGTAAAGAATAAAATTAGTTATTTCTTCTTGTTAATGGATTTCTTTTAAGATTTATCCTCAAAATTTTTGCTCATATCTATTAATAGGGCCTTGTGCCTAACCCGTACACATGGAGTATGTGGTAAATACTAGTGTGTAGATAAGGCCACAGTATTAATAATGTAAAACAATTTTTATTAATAATTGAGGTTTGAATAAAAATAAATCATGGAGAATGTGATGTAAATAACTAAGGGAATTGTAATTCAGTAGTGGTATAGTTTTGGTTACAGACAGACAAACACAAATTCCATTATAATAAGATTATTATTATCATTATCATCATCAAATAGAAATAGATACAGGAAACCATATAATTGTGTATAAATTATTAGTATTGGATAGGAATACTTGAAACCATATAACTGTTTGAAAATTATTAGTGTTAAATAGGAATACTTGAAACCATATAACTGAAGATTACTGTATATACTCGCATATCATGTGACTTTCTGAGGTCTAAATTTTATTTAAATATAAGACAGTTTCACCATACGCGAGATACACACTTTGTGTTTGTAAATAGTCGGCCAATGTTAGGCCTGGTTTATGTATAGTGATTCCCCATATATTAGGCTGAAATTTAGGTCTCGTAAATTCACATGATATACATATCAAATTTTGGTATTAAATAACCCATATGCTGTTAACACAAATACACAAAACCAAACCATACTATATAACAATAATACTTCTGAATTTTTATTTTCTATGTTGAGTAACAAGCTGTTTGAATTTCTGTATAAGTAATACTGTTTCTCAAAGAAAGTACTTTTGTAATACATGAATTCTTGTATATTTTGGCAGAAATTTCATAAACTGTGTTTCTAGAATTGTTATACTCCTTGTCTTCATCACAATGTTTAATGTTCTTTTGACTGTTAAAGTAAATAGCATTAAATTAGAGTTAAGTAACTTCTGATTAGACTAGCATTCAATATCTTGAAAACTTGTTTTACATGGATGGCACTTTAATCAATTCGATCACTGAAACCCCATAGTCAGGCAGAGCTTTTTTATAGTCATTTTACCTTTACTCAGATTTTGTTCATGTCATATTGATTAAGAGTTTGAAGGTTAAAAAAAAAAAATAGTGCAAATAGCGTGGGTTTTCAAAAGAACCCATAATATTTTGGAAAGACAGTTTAAGTGTTCTCAGAATATTATTGGAAATATGTTCCTACAGTTAAAAGCTGTTTTGTGACATTTTATTTTAGAATAGATACATTAAAGTAGACTGGGGTATGAAGTATCATCTAAATTGTCAAAAAATCATTATGCATCCAGAGATGCTGATAGGTATGCGTCCTGCGTCCCTGATGCACAAAAATCTAAAAAGACGCAGTAAAATCATATCCGTGCTTCCCAGTGTTTTCCTTCTTTTTCCCTCACCATTACAAACTAACTGTAAATACATTTCAATAGGTTCTTAGAGATGAATTAGACAGGATAGGTTATAAGGTAGGAGTTAGCGGAGTTAGCTGATTTCCCAGATCATAAATAAAAACCCTACAATTTATTAAGAAACTTTAGTTGGGACCCATAAATTTTCCCAGGGACTCATTCAAAGCAAATATTCAACTAAATCAAAAAGCTATCAGCATCACTGCGTATCACTTTTTTTTTCTCCCCATATTTTCTAGTCAGTATACAGAGATGTTTCTTTTTATATATATTTCTATTTATGTTTCTACTATGATAAAGATATATTGTATTAATAGAATCAGTTTGTGTATTTTCTATTGCTGGTATTGCATGCGATACATGTCGTATTGTGACCAGACTGTATCCTTACATACCTACTGTAAGCAGTATTTTATTATAAACTGTAAGCCTAATATTTTGGGCTCAGAATAATCTTGTCAGATATTACTAATAATAGGGGGTGGGGAGTCCCTGTGGTGTAGTGGCTAAAGTTTTGGAATGTGAGTCATAGTAAGCGAGTTCAAACTCTAGTCATGCTATTATATTCACTTTCAGACTAATACACTTGGGAAAGGTATGACGCATCATCCCTCCAGCTATGGCTTAAATAGTGCCACTACTGTTCTTCTAAAAAAGGATGGCTTTAGCATTTATTAATCCATGAAGGTTTATATACCATTAAATAAAGAAACCAAAATTAATGATAGGTTAGAGACCATAGTTTTTTTTTCCTCTAATGGAATGACTGGATAGCTTTTTAAACAAAGATGTCTGTGCTCTGAAGCAAAGTTTGAATGTTTTTTTGTCTGTTTTTTTTTGTTTTTTTTTTTTTAAATTTTGGTTTTTTACAGGGTATCAGAAAGCCAGGGGTTCAAAGGTTTAAAACTATATTCTTTTGTCATATGGCATAATGGGTAATATAGACTGGGCTCTTTAACCTTGGTTAGACAACCAGGAAAACTCTGAATTAAAACCTGTTAAACTCGGCTTGAGGTGGTCACTACTAGAATAGGCTTAGTCCTAATTAGTGATCTATTTCTCTATTACTATTATTATACTATTGTATGTTAATTTTATGATAATTTTCCTTTATAACTAAAAAACATAATAATATTGTAAAGTCATTCAAAATATTTTTATAATAGTAATTACATTTGAAAATTGTCAATACCATCTAATTAACAGCTTTATTAATGGCAAATATTGAAGGTTTCAGGGGGGCATAATCAAAACTTGGTTTTAGCTTACTTTAATTAATGTATGGTTACTAATTGTATTACTAATGATAGTAGTTGTTATGTCATGTTTTCTCTTTGAATATCTCATTAGAAAATTTGTATTTTAGTTCTCAAATCTAGGACAATGTCATTTGTTGCTTTCCACTAATAGAAGGTCACATAAAAATGTGGCGTCATTATTTTGTAGGTAACTGTATGAGTGACTCATATATATTAACTGTTGTTTTATTTTTGTACATATCCTATTATATTTAAAGCAGAAAGAAATAAAGGAAAAATAAGTTTTTTTTTTATTTTTATAAGCTATTAAGTTTCTAACTAGCATTCCCATTTGATTTTTTATTTATTTATTTGATGTTATTGTTATTTATCCCCAGTGGTTCAAAAGTTATGAGAATTTAAAGCCCCAAAATTGGGGGACAAAAGTGGACATGTTTTTGTTAAAAAATATGTCAAATCACGGACCAATTCAAAACAAGAAATTTAGTAATTTCTTCACTGTTTTTTTTATTTTTGGAACAATTTTGATAAAACTTTGCATTCTTATGTAAAATTGTATGTTCTTTCTAATTCTGCACTTAAACTTTATGTATATCTATGCTGTAACCCATTATTTGGGGAATAAGAAGTAGGGATATCAAGTTTTTTTTTTGTTTGTTTTTTTTAAAAAGTTTACCACAAGATTATTCAACATTTTCATTTTAATAGGGCATATATACACATATATAGTATGAATTTATATAAATAACAACATCACTTTGGACTATTGTCACTTATTATCAGGGCTGTGGAGTCAGAACACAAAAACTCAAATTCCTCTATTTATGTTGTATGATGTTAAACTGCATCTAGTGGTGTGATTCCAGTTTAGGAGTTCTGGGGGAGTGTGGAGTCACCCCTTCATTGCCATTACTTCCAGGTCCACTCTG
The DNA here is from genome assembly GCA_023376005.1 of Doryteuthis pealeii. NCBI lineage: Eukaryota > Metazoa > Mollusca > Cephalopoda > Myopsida > Loliginidae > Doryteuthis > Doryteuthis pealeii. The sequence goes on along the minus strand of CM042141.1, from coordinate 85,777,821 downwards.
ACCCGGAGTGATTGTACCTGTTGAGGTCCCATCTTTGGGTTAGATAGATAAAAAAAAATGAGTATTAAAAAACACTGAATACCCAACAAGAATGAATAAACTAAAACATCTTTGGCATGAAATAACTCAACAAGGGTTGACATGCTGTTAAATCCAAACCAACCAATCTATTTTTGGCACCTCTGACTCCTCTTTATGAAATTGAGTGATTACAATTTATAATAGATATAAAACCATGATTTAAAAAAAAAAAAGAATCTATTTATAAAGAGTGTGCACTGTATAACTTTACAGACTGAACTAGGTCCATATAAAGTGTAAATTCAACTCTAGTTGGAGTCTGTAAAACTATACTGACTCCAACTCCAGTGACTCCTTAATTGCTTCCAACTCCAACTCCACAGCCTTGCTTATTATGCATCATAATAATATCCAGCCAGACACTTTGTAGCCATCATTTTACTGTTTAATCACTTATTTATATTAATAAGTGTCATAACAGTAAATCATAATTTCTTGTTCTTATAAACAGCATCATGATGAGGTGTCATAGCTCTTCTGGTGGATATTGTTACTTATCTAGTGACAAGGAGATTCCTCCCTTAGAATCTTCTAGAAAGTATGTGTGGGCATTGTCTGTTCATCAACTTTATTTTCTATAACTTAAATCTACTCACTTTTTTTTCTTTATCTAGAAATGTCTTTAAAAGATGTTTCTTTTGTTTATCTAATTATTTCTCAAAACCATTAAATTTCTGCTGATTTAAAAACTAAAATAGAACTGAAATTATATCCTAATTCCCAACCTCAAGAACGCATACCAATTTCAACTTGCAGAATTTTGTATTTAAAATAAAAAAGAAGGATCCCCCCCCCCTAGTAACATTCAGCTTAGAGGATTCAAAATAAATTCTCAAGACTTATTTTTTGGGGAAAACTTATCTTCAAAGTAGAGAAATTATATATATATATAATATATTATATTGAGGAGCTGGTTTACCTCAGTCGGTCATGCATTTGCCTAGGGAATTGCAAGGTTCCAGGTTTGATACTAGTTCTCGCCAATTGGGTGCATAAGTAGCACGGCTTAGGTAATCTAATTTGTGTTGTAAAATATCTGGTAGCTGACAGCAGGTGTGGCGCTCCACTTTGGGAAACACAATATCCCTAGTCTAGCACTAGTGAAAAGTGGATAATCTCCCTTGCTTTTTGGATGATACCAACAATAGGCCACAACTTTACTACATTAATATATATATATATATATATATATATATTTTTTTATAAAGGAAAAGTTGACTTACCGGTGAATTTGGTCATGATGGTTAGTAAGTGTAGAATTTAGAAGGGTAAGTCAGCGATATAACAAATACAAAGTGCTCAATACTAAGTAGTGCAAATTTATTATAAAATGGGTACACGAGATAACCTACTCGAGTTTCACCATAAGGATAATCCTGAAGATCCTTATGGTGAAACTCGAGTAGATTGTCTCTTGTACCCATTTTATAGTATATATGCACAGCGAAATATATCTCCTACATCTACTTGTTTGAGTTGTTCTCTTGTCCACATTGTTTCCCCCTATTCTTACCACACACACACACACACACACACACACACACACACACACATATATATATATATATATATATATATATATATATATGATTTCTTTTAGTTTTCAATTTTTTTTATTTAATGATCTTTCTATTGAGATTCCCTATATTTGTAAAATCTGTCTGAAGAGGCTAGACTCATTTTGAGTTTCTGATCAAAATAAAATTATATCAGGATGACGGTTTAAGTTTTTCTTTTGAAAGTTAAATATTTCTCTGTATATAATTAATTTATAGGTTATTATACATTGAGCTCTCTTAGGGATTTATAAAAATCCTTGTATGAATATATATGTTTGCACCTATAAGAGCATACTGTATGGTTGTACGGTGAGATTTTGATGATTCCAAATAGAATCTTCCCTTACTTACCCAGTCATTTGGATTATCTTTATATATATATATATATATATATATATATATTATATGATTAATTGGTGTAAGTTATAGATAGTTTAGGACATTATTTTCTATGATGGTATTAATTGTGCTCAAAGAGACCGCACCTACTTAAGACACCACACACATAACGTATATTGTTATACAACAATAATATCTACTTGTCCTCCCATGAAGATAAGATATTGCACATGGCCATTTTAAAATGTGGGAACCCACACCCATGTATTTAGAGTCAAAAATTGTACCGTTTCATTGGCATATTGCCACATACATCTGGGTGGATCCCTTGACCCCCCCACCCCCACCCTTTTCAGTGCAATGCAGAGTTACTGTCTAGGAGACAGATGCTCAGTAATTGGAATATATATACCATTGAAAGTCTATTGAATAAAAGGTTTAATTAATTGCATTATCAATGCTAAATAAAAACTTTAAAACTTTGTATTTATGAAAATGTGAGAAAACTTGTGTAGTTAAAAATGATTCTCATGTCTGTTAATTGAAATGATCTCTTTGATTAGAAATTAACAGAAACACATTTATATATAACTTTATGGAGGTGTGTGGTGTAATGGATAGAGTCGTTGGTTATGGACTTCAAATCCTGGACAAGGCTCTTTGCATTTCACCTCGAGCTAACATCCTTGGGAAAGGTATGAATCCAACTACTCTCCCTCCAGCTATGGGTAAATAGTAGGGCAGACTGGGTTCTTTAACCTTGGATAGGTAACCAGTCTAAGAGAAGGAAAAGTCTGAATTCAAACCTGTTAAACTCTGCCTAAGTAATTGACCTGCTCATGCAGAGGGGTTGGTAAATATATATATATATATATATATATATATATATATATATATATTTCAATTCTTCAGTATTTTTCTAGTTTTTAACTCTACATGTTTGGTTATAAAGATTTTTATAAAGATTATTTGACTATTCATTGTTTCTTGTGTGTGGGGGGGTGTATTTAGCCAACCTGTTGGCCATGGGTAGGATGTAACACAAGGTTTCAAGGATTGGGCATCCAGAAGGGATCAAACTTGACATTCAGTAGTAATAGATCTGCGAGACCAACTTGCTAACCATTACACTACGATGGGAAGCCGTGTGTGTGTGAAGTATTTCAATCTGTACGGTTTGGTTTTACTGAAATATATATACAATTGAATAGGAAACTTTTTAAGGTTTCATTTGGACTAAGGATGAAATTTTTATATGTAATCCTTATCTACATATATATATATATCTATCCCTGAATGTATATGTATGTGCGCACACACGCACACACACACACACACATATATATATATATATATATATATATATATATATTCAAAAATACACTAATTTTTTATATTGATTGGAACTGATGAATTCTAGATTTTGGAATTTGATCTTTTTTTCCTTGAAGAAAAAAAAAATCACTGAATAATAATTTTGTTCATTACATTTTTTTTCTTGTTTGAATATCATTAATTGCTTGTATTTTCTCAAGTCATGAAACTTAAGAAAAAAGATCTAAAAAAATAAAATAAAAATATTAAAGAACCCCCCCCCCAAGAATTCTAATTCATCTTTCACTTGATTGCCAGAGATAATCAATTCTTATCTTGATAGATTTTTGGTTTCATCCTCACAAAGTGACCAAGCACTGGCACAAGGACAGGTCTCTTCATTGATTACTTTGGAAGAGATATATGATTTAAAATTCAATGCCTACCCCATCTTGTTAAAAAGAATTAAAAAAAACATTCAAACTTTGCTCCAGAGCACAGACATCTTTGTTTAAAGCTATCCAGTCATTCCATTAGAAAAAAAAAGGAGAAAAAAAAGCTATGAATGGTCTCTATATTAAACCTATCATTAATTTTGGTTTCTTTATTTAATGGCATTTCAACCTTTGTTAAGCGATCCTTTTTTAGAATTCTTATCTTGATAGATTTTTAGTTTCATCTTATCAAGTTGACCAAGCAGTAACACAGGGACAGGTCTCTTCCCTGATTACTTGGAAGAAATATATAATTAAAATTCAATGCCCACCTCATCTTGTTAAAAAGAAGAAGAAAAAAAAAAATTCTCATTCAAAAATAAATCAATTGAAAGACTTGTCATTTTTGTGTTTGATCTTTGGTATTTTTCTTGTAGAACATCAAATGGAAGATTTGTCTTTGTCAGCTTTATGATAATAATAAATCCTCATTAAGATATAAAATATTCAATTGTTTCTATGACATCTAATAAGAATATCAACAAGTTATTCTGGGATTAATTTACCAAAGTAAACAATACAAAAATTGATAATACATATATAATATATGAAAAAATATATATATATAATATAATAATATATATGAAATATATATAATAATATATGAAATATAAAAATATAATAATATATAAATATATAATATAAAAATATAATAATATATGAAATATATAAAAAACTAATAATATATGAATATATAAAAATATAATATAAAAAAATGATATATATTATATATATATATATATATATATATATATATTAAAAATATATCAAAAAGATAAAAGTATATGAAAAAAAATATATCAATATAAAAAAATTGATTAAAAAAAAAGAAGATAATACATCTTATAAGAATATCAACAAATTATTCTGGGATTAATTTATCAAAGTATACAATACAAAAATATCCTAATCCGAAAAAAAGACTGAAATACAAATTCTCAGGAATTTAGAGAGAAAATTTTTTTTTGAAATATATGAAATTCCAAGAAACACTATTTCCAGAGACTGTCTGGCAGTTGGTGATCTGATTTGGAATGTTATCATTGGGATAAGAACAGTTTTATGTGTGTCTTTTTGTTCTATGAATAAGACGTGTGTGTGTGTGTGTGTGTGTGATATTTAGGGGCTTGTTCTTTCTTTTATGATGTTATATAGTGAACAATGAGAAATAAATGCAATATGGGTTGCTTTTTTTTTTATTTTATTCTTTTATAGAAAGCATGCAACCATGTAACAGTTTTTATTTAAACTATTTTAACTTCTTATTCCGAAACAGCAGTTGTAGATATAACTCAAAGATAGTTTTCCAAGGGATTTTCTGGGTGATTTAAGTTAAATACTTGGGCACTTCATAGAGAAAGATGGCTAGTTTGGACTCTATCAATCAAATATACTTCCCACTTTCACAAAATTTATCAGCCAAACACAATATTGTGATTAGTTGGTTGGTGCTTATTGGCATATCAACCCTTGTAGGTTATTTAATGCTGTTAAAGTTAGCGACCCGATGAAACTTATAGATATACACAGATACCTGTGGATAGAAATAGATCTATAACCACAGAATGTCCGATTCTTAAGCCTTTTTCTTTACCAATTATACTAGGTGTGTCAAAAAAGTATCAAGATTTTTGTACTTTTTGACACACCTGGTATTCTGAAAAAAATGAACATTTCATTCATTGTTCATTTCTATCTTGGTAAATACAGCTTCAATCTCAATATTTTTATGACACACTTTGTGTGTGTCTGTGTGTATGTGTGTATATATATATATATATATATATGGTTGCAATAGTAGATGTTAGTCAAGATCTTACATGATCTAAATGTGACATCATCTCTATGTTGAGTGTTTTTTTGTTTTTTTTAATAGTAAAAAGAATAAACTACACAATGGTTGTTTTTTTCTTTAAATATAAATATCCTGCATTAATGAATAGGTAGATTGAGTTGTAAAACTGAGCCAGTTTGAGACTTCACAGATAAGTGGGAAATTCTTGCACATGAATTCTAGTGAGAGTTTGCTATTCACTTGGGAAAAATATTATGATTCCAGGCCGATGTATTCCTTTCATGGTTCAAGTGATGGAATAAATAAATATAGAAGTACTCACTCGGATCACTTGATGACAGAGGTAAGAACTTAGTGCAAAATAAACCTGATAGTCTTAGCAGATCTTTTGCATAGGCTTGCTTCATTTAAAGTTAAAAGCTTCTGTTGAATAGAAGCGGGGGGGGGGGGGAGGTTTGCCTTGGATATGCATCTTGCAGTTGTCTGATATTCATTGTGTAAGTGTTGTATTTTTAGATGCAAGACAAGCAGGATTATTGACATTTGCTATTTATGTACACTGATCTTCCTTGAGGGAGATAGTGTGCATGCCTTGAAAATCAGCATTTGAAATCTTTTGGTTTTTAAGTGTTGTATTTTTAGATGCAAGACAAGCAGGATTATTGACATTTGCTATTTATGTACACTGATCTTCCTTGAGGGAGATAGTGTGCATGCCTTGAAAATCAGCATTTGAAATCTTTTGGTTTTTAAGTGTTGTATTTTTAGATGCAAGACAAGCAGGATTATTGACATTTGCTATTTATGTACACTGATCTTCCTTGAGGGAGATAGTGTGCATGCCTTGAAAATCAGCATTTGAAATCTTTTGGTTTTTAAGTGTTGTATTTTTAGATGCAAGACAAGCAGGATTATTGACATTTGCTATTTATGTACACTGATCTTTTAGGGTTAGTTTAGCTCATTCAGTAGAGCATCCGACTAGGAGCTACAAAGGTCCGGGTTTTATACCACCCCATGCCAACTCAGCGTATGAATAGCTCAGGGATCTGTGCAGTACAGTAAAGTGAGAAGCTGATGGTAGGTGTGGTGCACTGTCTCAGACGCAAAATAGCAATCTCCTTGGTTTAGTGGTAGTGTAAAGGAGATAGACTCCCTTGCTGTCTGGCTGATACTGACTTTAGGCCACCCTGATGACCTTACTTACTTACAGTGATCTTCTTTGAGGGGGATAGTATGCCTACCTTGAAAATCAGCATCTGAAATTTTCTGTTTTTTAAGTGTTGTATTTTTAGATACAAAAACAAGCAGTGTTCAGTAAAGCATCTGGGAGTTGACTGTAGATTTGGTGCTCCACCTCTGCAAAACAATCTTCCTGATCAGCGCGAATAAAAAAAAAGGGGGGGTAGACTCCTTTGCTGTTTGGCTGATAGCAGCAATAGACCACTTTGCCAACTTTACTTACTTTACGCTGATATTCCTTAAGAGGATGGTATGCCTGCCTTGAAAATCAACATTTGAAATCATTTGTGTTTTTTTTTTCTAGAATTGAACACTGACTTCTAGTAGTGCATAGGAAGTGTAGATCTCTATTATGAAGGACCACAGATTAATGAACGTATCATCTTCTGTTAATTTGTTCAATTAAAGTGAGGCTAGGTGTTTTTGATTTAAAATTTTTAGATTAAGAGGATTTTGTTTTGTAATTTTCCAACACAATTTTGAGAAGAAAAAATATAGAAACAATTTTCCCTTGCATCTGAAAATCTATAATTCCTTAATTAAGACATAATTATTGGGTTTTTGTTTTTTTGCACTTCTACATAATTAATGTACCAAAATAATTGAGAGAAATATTACTTTCATGTTTCTTGAGGCGCTTAGCAGAAATGGAATAATTTTTGGTCATTTTTAAGTGAAGAATTTAAAATTAAAATCTATTCTGTGTTAAATGTGTGTGGAGTAATGGTTATTGTCATTAAAAAATGGACACTGTGGGATGAGTTCAAATCCTGCATTTCTCATAGCACTAATACCCTTGGGAAAGGTAGTATTCAAACTGTCCTCCCTGGCTATGGATAAATAGTAGGGCAGACTGGGCTCTTTAACCTTGGTTAGGCAACCGGTATAAGAGAAGGAAATCTCAGAATTCAAACCTGTTAAACTCCGTTAAAAATTTGCCTGGTGTCACATACAGCTCAGGCGGAGGGGTTGATAAATATGTATACAAAGTGTGCCAAAAAAGTATCAAGTTTTTTTGTACTTTTTGACACACCTTGTATTCTGAAAAAAAAAACGAAGTTCCATTCATTAATTTTTTTCAGAATACAAGGTGTGTCAAAAAAGTACCAAATTTAAAGCTGTATTTACCAAGATAGAAATGAAGAATGAATGGAACGTTATTTTATTTTATATTTTTCAGAATACAAGGTGTGTCAAAAAGTACAAAAATCTTTATTTTTTTGACACACCTTGTATTAAATGTTAAAATTCTGATCAACAGGAATTGCCTCTTCTTGATTATGATCTCAAACAGAGATTATACTTAAATTTTATGCTCAAGAATTTAGGGGAGAAAAAAAAAGACTAAATGGACAGGTTTACTTATATATCTTCTTTTTTTTTCTTTTTTATCTTCTATGTGTATATGCAATTTCTGGAAGTGGGAGAGAGCTGAATTTTTGCTTTGGGAAAACTTGGATGCTTGATTCAACTGACTTGAACTAATGGAAATAAATGAGAGAGATTATCAGGAATAGTTTCCATTTGATAAAGAGAAATCCATGTTCATTTTAGGGAACGAACATTTTCTTTATCTGTTGTGATTATCTCTGTGGTTGGAAAGTCAAAAACAGAATGCAACAAAATCTCTTTAGAAGTTTGAAAAGTTTTTAACCCTTAGATGGCAAGTGGTTGGTATTTTGAAATTTAACCAAGAGAGATTGTTTGGATAAGTTACCATTGAGTGAAGAATCAATCCATGTCCATTTTGGGGAAGAGGTCACTTGGTTTTTCTGTTGTGTGGGGATCATCTGGGGGGGGGGGAAATCAGAAATGGAATGCTGCAAATCTCTTTACCAGTTCAAAATAGTTTTATTACTTATTTTCTTCTCTCTCTTCTCTTTCTCTCTCTCTCTCTCTCTCTTTCTCTCTCTCTCTTTCTCTTTCTCTCTTCTTTTTCTCTCTCTCTTCTTTCTCTCTCTCTTTCTCTCTCTCTCTCTCTTTCTCTTCTCTTCTCTCTTCTCTCTCTCTCTTCTCTCTTCTCTCTCTTTCTCTTTCTCTCTCTTTCTCTTTCTCTCTCTCTCTCTCTCTCTCTTTCTCTTTCTCTTTCTCTTTCTCTTTCTCTCTCTCTTTCTCTGCATGATCTGAGTCAGTCTTTTTTATTTTTAAAAACTTTTAGAGAGATCTTTCTCTCTCATTTTAACCTCTCCCTTGGTCTCTTATCATGCGCTCTCTTTAAATGCCAATGTTACTTTTTGACTCCATCTATTTAACTATATATATATATATATATATAATATATAGTGTAGTGTAGACTAGCTATTTTCTTTTTATATATATGTGTGGTGTGTGTGTATATATATATATATATATATATATATATTATATATATTATATATATATATAAATCTTGGGTGCTATATTTATAAGTAAATAGTATTCAATATCGTGGACATGAAGTCAATGCAACATAATTACTGACAGTTTCTCACTTATGCAATTTTTAAACCAGGTTGGTTTGAAGATCACATAGGCAAGAAACTGTCAGTTACCAAGCGCCGTTAACTTCATGTCCACACTACCCTAACATATATATATATATATATATATATATATATATATATATATGACCATCCTTAGTTTGTTTCTCATCATCAGACATTTTTACATTTTGAACTTCCTGGTGTCAACAAATGTGCACCAAATGATTTTGCAAACAACTAATCTCATAAAAATCTTATTGACATTGTGTGTGTGTGTATGTGTGTGTGTATATATATATATATATACATTGTATTATATATATATATATATATATATTAATTGAATGAAGTTGTTTGTGTTTCTCTGATTTTTTTTAGATGAGGCTTGATAATTTGTATTATTTGAATTATTCAGACTATTGATGAGGACAATAGTCCGAATAATCCAAATAATACAAAGTTGTTTGTGTTTTATCTGCTTTTATTCCTCAACTTTTAATTACATTTTGTTGCATGCTAATTTGGGCAGTGCCAAATAACCTTGCTAGTAATTGCATATATTGTTTTGATTGCTGCTTGAAACATTTCTGAAACAATGTTTGTTGTAAATTTTTTGTATACATGCACTTATTAACCCCAAATCAAAGAAGGTTGAGTTTAATGTTAACAAAAATGAGTTGGCCTTGTAACTCTAAGTGAGAAAGAGTAAATTACATTTTCTTAAACAGAATTAGAATATATTGATCTCTAAAACTTATCAAAGAAGAATGTGTATCATTTTAGGCTTATATAGACTTTGACGTGTATTGATTTCTTTCTAGGAGTGATCATTATTTTCTCTCGTCTCCAAACCCCCTCTATATTTTTCCTTGAAATGAAAACATTATTCAGACAGAAATTATTTTAGTTCCGATCTTTAGTGCTGTTTTTTTTTTTGTTTTTGTTTTTTTTCTTCTTCATTTATTTATTTTTTTTCCTTTTTTCCTTTTTTTTCTTTTTCTTTCTTTTTTTTATATTCTTGGTGTTTTTTTTCTTTTGCGTGAGTATGTGTGTGTTGTGACATCTTGGAATGTTAAATATTGTGTAGTTGAGGCTGTTAGTGAGTGTTTGAATATCTGCTGTTTGACAAAAAATAAAAAAAATGTCTTGAATGTTTTACAATCCAAAGTTTTTACATGATTTTATAATTAATAAATAACATGAAAAAAATAAACTATTTAAAAAAATTTTTATTGAAAAAAAAATTAGTGAACCCTGATTACTTCAAGAATCAGTGTTCTCTGAGTTAAAATATTGAATGAGGCTATTCTCCCTCCAAATATGGCTAAATAATAGTTGGTTGTTTGTTGGTCATTTTGTTTTATGGCATATCAACCCTTTTTGGGTCATTTAATGCCGAATCAAGTCATTTTGATATGTTCAATACTTAGATGGGTGACCATTTAAGCGACAGCAGATACTGTAAGTAACCTACTTACAGTATCTGCTGTCGCTTAAATGGTCACCCATCTAAGTATTGAACAGGCTCATCACTGCTTAACTTCGGTGATCTAGCGGGAACTGGTGCTTTCAGCGTGACTTGACTGTAAGCGCTAAATAGTAGGGGCAGACTGAGTTCTTTAGCTCTTGCTAAGGCAAAAGTCTAGGAGAATGAAATACAATCTCCTTGGTCTAGCGCTAGTGAAAAGAGGATAGACTCTCTTGCTGTATGGCTGATACCAACTTTAGGCCACCCTGACGGCTTTACTTTACTTTTATTAATAAAAATTATTTAACTCGGTCCTTAATTCTAACTGATTTTGGTCCCAACATTCAAACAATAATAACGAGATAAAGAGGTACATTGAAATATTATCTTGACTCATCAAATAAATATAGACACTGAAACCTTATGACCTTTACTCTCTTATCTTGAGCTTTGAAAATACATTTTTTTCTATTGATGTCTTCTTTAAGAAATTCATTTTCTATATATTTTTCAATGATTTTTATTCTCTGCACGATCAATAAAAACTGCATATAATCAACATTCATTATATTGATAAACAGAAAAATTCACAGACTCTTCCAAGTTTATTGGGAAATTTTCTAGATACTGAAATACGTGCAGTTTTGGTAAATTCTACAATTTTGGGATAAGGCTTGTTGACAAGTTATACTAGCCAACACAGCAATGTATTGGATTTTAACATTTATTTAAAAAAAAACAAAAAAAACGGATGGAGGCACGTGGTGTGATGGTTAGTCATAGGAAATGGACTCGTCGACACAAGTTCAAATCCTGGACAAGGCTGTTACATTTCACACTGCGCTAATACCCTTGGGAAAGGTATGCATCCAAGTACTTCCCTCCAACTATGGGTAAAATAGTAGGGCAGATTGGGCTCTCTAACCTTGGCTAAGTAACCAGTCTAGGAGAAGGAAAACTCTGAATTCAAACTCTCCACTTAAGAAATTGACCTTGTGTCGCATCCTGTTCATGCAAAAGGGTTGGTATATACATACATATATATATATATATATATATATATATATATATATATATATATATATATATATAATATTAACAAAAAGTGATAAGACAAACAGGAATATTTCTTTTATGTTTATTATTCTCAATTAGTTTCGACCTTAGGTCGTGGTCAGGAGGAAATTTCTTGTTTGAAGAAATTGTTTTTAGAGAATTTAAAAAAAAGATTATTATTGAAAAAATTAAAAGATTTTTTGAGGGCCACTATAATGATTTTTTGACAGGCCGGGTAGAGAAGTGTGTTAGAAGTGAAAAAAACTTCTTTGAGTTGAATTCTTTTGAAATGTTCTTATATATATGTGAGGGAGTTTTTTTTTTTAGGAGTTGTATGTATATCTATATAAGTGCTTAATTGAAGTCATACCTAATTGAAATTTAATAAGTTGATAATTAATAAATTAGGCGAGCATATCTGTTCAAATGTAAAGGCATAAACAAATCGAGTTAAAAGTCAATCTCTGTATGTACATTTCGGCACAGAGATCGACTTTTTCTCTATTTGTTTACGCCTTTACATTTGAACAGATATGCTTGCCTAATTTATTAATTATCAACTTATTAAATTTCAATTAGGTGTGACTTCAATTAAGCACATATTCTCCCAAATCAGATAAGGGTGGACATGGTGTAAAACAATTAAGTACTCTTCAAGAATGAATAAAACAAAAACGTCTTCGGCATAAAATGAGCCAATGGGTTGGCGTGCCATAAAACCCAACCAACCAACGGCAAATTTTAATACTGCTTTGCATAGGAGATTAGCTGTTAACTGATCTAAGTATTCATTTAAAAAAAAAAATGATTCATCTCAACAGTTATATCTGGAGTCAATTTGTCGTTGTCAGAAATAATTCATCTTTTTCTTTTATCAAAAGCCAGAGAAAAAAAGTCAATTCTAAGCCAATTTCCCGTTTTATTTTGAATACCAGAATTGGATGTTCACCGAGAACATTCTGCAAGAAAAGACTTGTAGCTATGCATTTATGAATAGACCCATTATTATAAATTTTTTTTTTTTTTTTTTTTTTTTTTTTTTCTCATTCTGCTTCTATTCTGGAAGAATTATGAGATGAGTGTGGTTAAATCTTTTAAATGTACCTTTCATCAATCATTTCAGTTGGTGCTACTCAAGACTTTATTAACTATAAGAATTATAGAGGCATGTGGTCTAATGGTTAGAGTTGTAGGAAATGGACTCTTCGACCAGAGTTCAGTTCCTGGACGAAGCTGTTTGTATTTTCACATGGCGCTAATACCCTTGGGAAAGGTATGAATCCAATTTTCCCTCCAGCCATGGGTAAATAGTAGGGCAGACTGGACGCTTTAACCATGGCTAGGTAACCAGTCTAGAAGGAAAACTTTGAATTCAAACCAGTTAAACTCCACTTAAGAAATTTTCCTTGTGTTGCATCTTGCTCGTGCGGAGGGGTTGGTAAATATATACTATAAGAATTATAGCATACTTTTCTGAGATGCACAAAACTTGAGTAAAGCTCCTGATGAAAATTGACTTTTTTTTTTTTAACTGTTAATTTTGATTTACTATATTTGCTGGCATATAAAATTCATATTGAAAACAAAACACAACTGCATGAATATTACACTGTACTTAATACACTGGTATTATGAATAGGATTATATTTAATAAAGTTCTAAATGGAGACTTATGGAGTTTGAATATGTTGCAGTTAGCAGTAGTCCCCCAAATATCAGTGATTCCAATGTACATGATTTCCTAACCTCTAGGCATAAAATAACCCCAGACAGGTTGACATGTCATTAAAATCAATTAATCATTAATAGTGGTTAGAGCGTTCGCCTGGGAACCACAAGGTTCCTGGTTTGATACCAGCCCATGCCAACTCAGTGTATGAGTAGCACAGGGATCTGTGTCAAAAAAGTATTGAGATTTTTTGTACTTTTTGACACACCTTGTATTCTGAAAAAAAAAAAAGGAACGTTATTTTATAAAAAAAAAAAAAGAATACAAGGTGTATCAAAAAGTACAAAAAATTTCAATACTTTTTTGACACACCTTGTATATATTTTTAACTTTTTTGAAAAAGACTTTAAAAATATTCATTACTTGTGTCAATATTCGCTTTTAACCTTGAGGGAAAATTTTTTTTAAAAACTTTATAAAGAAATAAGAAAAAATAACCTGAACTCTCTAGATAAAAATAAAAAGGATTTTTTTCTTTTAATTATTTTTAATGCACCGAGTTATGTTACTTTCTCTTTCAAAGATTTGGTTTTCTAAAATTGATTTTATTTTTATCTATTTGAGTGATTTTTATTTAAAAAATGTTGTTTTTTACCATAATTTTGATTATTGATTTATGTAGTTTTGTGGGTAATAATAAAGGGGGTGGGGCACTTTATATTCTGTGTTGTTAATTTTTATTTATTTATAATGAACTTTTCAGTTGAATATTAAATTATCATTTTTTTTTTTCTTGACAATACTTATTTAATATTTATAGTAAACTCTTAATGAATCCAAAGTTTTTCCTTTTTTTTTTTTTTGTTTAGATGCTAGGCTCAAGTTATACCCATTTTAATAAATGTTAGTAATATATAGTATATTTTCATCTTGTTTATACTGGAGGCGCCTGTGGTGTAATGGTTATGATCCTAGGAAATGAATACAGCTACACGAGTTCAAATCCTGGGCGAAGCTGGCTGTATTTCACATGGCGCTAATACCCTTGGGAAAGGTATGCATCCAACTAATTCTCAGTCTAGGAGAAGGAAAACTTTAAATTGATACCTATTAAACTCCACTTAAAAATTGACCTTGTGTCACATCCTTTTTGCGCAGAGGGGTTGGTAAATAAGATTTTCATATGTTTTATTGTAATTTTATACATGTTGTTATCAATTTAAACAAACAAACAAAACAATATAAAGATTGATATTTTATAAAAAAGAAGGTCCGCAAAATGGATTATGTTTTTATAAAAAAATTTTTTTATTATGATCTTACATTTGCGACATGTGTTTCAGATCTTCTGATATCTTCTTCAGTCATTAATTAACCATATTCTCTGATGATCAGAATATTCTGGTTATATAAAGATTAATCATATATGAAGATTAATATGTAATTTAGAAAAATTTTTAGGAAATTTTCTGAAACTTTATTATTCATGTTTTTACCTTGCATCCCACGTATGCAGGTATGACACAAGGTCTTTTAATGTGGGCCAAAGCTCATGGGATGGCGGGTGCAAAAAATATTGAAATCAAAATCTTGCTGATAAAGTTATTTTCTAGACACGAAAAAGGGCTAAATGTTATTTAACATATTTTTTGTTTATGTAAGCATTTTACTATTTATTTATAAATAATTGACCTTTTAGGGCTGGTTTAGCTCAGTCGGTAGAGCGTTCGGCTAGGAATCACAAGGTTCCTGGTTTGATACTGGTCCTCGCCAATTCGGCGTATGAGTAGCACAAGGATCTGTGTGGTAATGTGAGGAGCTGATGGTAGGTGTGGCGCTCCACCTCAGATGCTAAAATAATCTCCTTGGTCTAGCGCTATTGAAAAGGGGATAGACTCCCTTGCTGTCTAGCTGATACTGACATTAGGCCACCCCGACGACTTTACTTTATATATATAATTTATACCAGATTTAGTGTTGTTTTTATTTTATAAAGGAGTTTTGATAAAAATGTTTACTATTAGATAATTACTTCCTAGAATTATTTATAATACCTGGTTAATGCCACCTGTCTAATGGTGTGATTTTTTTTTTTTTTAAATTAACCTTTTCACTTTTAAGTAGATAATTTATTTGTATAAAAAATAATTTCTAAATTGAAGCGTCTATGTCCAGGCTTACAACCAATATACATCTCTATTATCAGAGAATGTCAGTGTGTCACATTTTCTCAACTTCACTCCTAGAGCCCATAGCCTAACATATCATACCATTTTGGAATAATGCTGACTCTGTGAGCAAATTAAAAATATTCTGGATCAAATCCGAACCTGAAATTTTGGATTCTAAAGTTTTAATTACTGTGATTGTTTTTGACGATTTAAAAAAAAAATTATTTTATTAATTTTTTTTTTTTCAAACAATTTTTTGCAACAAATCTTTCTCTACGATAAGCTATTTGTACTAACCCTGAATGGGGGAAAAGCAAAAATGTTATTTATCATGCAGCTTTGTAACAAGTTCTAAACAGACAAATTATATAATTGTTTTGATGAAAATTGTTAATTGTTTGAAAACTATTGTTCATGTTTAATAAGATTTAATAATAATAATAATGCATGAAGTGTCATTGTTGGGAAAAGCCCTTCGCAGGAGCTAAGCTTAATTGCCGCCTAATGGGGTGTCTTTTAAGCTAGTGAATCAATATGTCTAATTGAATATATGATAAAACATGCTGTTCGATATTTTTGTCGTGTTTATTCTTTAAATTATGTGACTAAACAATATTGAACTCTTTGTTGACAATCAGATGTTACATGTAAATGTTTTAGAAATTACTTTTCTCACAAACACCACATATGCATCGATTGTAAAAGAAAAGAAAAAAAGTGATTGTTTATGATATGCGCTTGTATATATACACACACACTTACACACACACCACTTACACACACACTCACTTACACACACACTCACTTACACACACACTCACTTACACACACACACACTTACACACACACTACACACACACACACACACTCACACACACACACACACACACACTCACTTACACACACACACACACACTTCATTCACACACACACATTCATCACACACATTCTCCAAGCAATTGTCAATAATGGTGAAAACTTTTCCAAATGTTACTGTCACTGTTATTAGTGATAAACTAAAGGGAGACTAATAGATTCCACACATTGTTCAAGGTTTGTGCACAGGTGTTCACTTCATAGAGGAATTATAATTTACTCACATTACTTAGAAAATAGATATCACACTTAGAGTTAAAGAATTATTCAAGGTGAGGTGGACATAATTATTAAAAAAAAAAGAAAAGTAAATATAGATAAATTGTAAATAAAATAAAAAAATTGCTTCAAAGTTTGTAGTAAAAGTGCAGTAAGGGTAACACAAAGCCAAACTTTTTTAGGCCTTATTTTTTCCAATGCAGGTATCATCGGGGGGAAAAGTTTTGGTAAACGGGCTAAGCTTGGGAAATAATTACACAATTGTAAACATTTGATAAAAAAAACACAAAAAAAAAAAACAAAAAAAAACTTTAAATCTAGTATAAACTATATATTTATAAAAAGACAATTGTAATTTATTTTCAAGTAATGTAAGTAGATATAAGTTAAGCCCATTTACCAAAACTTTTCTCGTTTCCCAATGATAACTGCATCAGAAAAATAAGGTGTGTGTGTGTATATATATATATATATATATATATATATATATATAGTTTAGACTGGAACAGTGACTGTGAGAATTAGTTTCAGTACTAGTTTGCTAATTGTCCCATAACAGGCTCTTGGATGTGTGTGTGTGTGTGTGTATACACACACAAAATATGTATAGATGGTTGATTAAGAATTAGTTTTGGTCTTTAAAATGTCTCTCAATTTTAATTTTTGATAGTTAATAAAATAAGTGTTCAGTATTCAAAGTCTCTGTTTTCAATGAATTTTGCTCAACATAAGGACAACCGAAAATAAAACCTAAACTTTGTGATGCTTGTTCCATTAATCACATTGACTCACAAACTGGAAAAACTTTATTAAAAAAAACTACAATTGTATTTGTGTATACAAGGTGTGTCAAAAAAGTATCGAGATTTTTTGGTACTTTTTGACACACCTAGTATTCTGGGGAAAAAAATAACGTTCCATTCATTCATTTTTTTCAGAATACAAGGTGTCAAAAAAGTACCAAGTTTAAAGTTGTATTTACCAAAATAGAAATGAATGAATGAATGAAACGTTATTTTTTTTTTTTTCAGAATACAAGGTGTGTCAAAAAGTACAAAAAATCTCTATACTTTTTTGACACATCTTGTATAACTGAAAGCAGAGCTACTACACAAATAAATTGGCACCTCATGTGGTGTAATGGTTAGCAAGCTAGATTTGCAGACCATTGTTAGTAAGTTTGATTCTCACTAGGCGCCCCATACTTCTGGCCTTCTGCCTCTTCTAAACTCTAAGCTTAGTAAATAATTATATATCCATTACAAAATAAATGTTTACCTTTCAGTAATGCTGATACCCACATACATTTACATTTTGTTTGTTAGTGCTCCTTTCTAGAAGTACAAAATGTTATAAAACATGTACAAACTGATTCAAAACGTATTCCTTTTCTCTAAAGTAAATAACAATTAGAAACCAGTAATTAAGTGTAAACAGTAATTTCAATGGCTTTATATGCGGGCCATGCACGTCTTAGAACAGTTTGATCTCATTCCGTAACTAATCAACAATTAGTGTAAATATCTATTAAGGTAAACTGAGTCTTGCACAGAGTCACGCCCAGTGAGGAATGAACTCTATATCCTGTGGAACTGACTCACTACTTTTCTCTTATTAGAAACCCTCACCCCTAACAATCATTATATGTTTCAAATAAAAATATCCAAATAACCAGTTTGTATTCCTTTATCAACGTGATAACGCAGATTATAGTTTTATACATAAATAATTACAGAAAATGATTAAGGTGGGACAATTTAAAAAATCAAAAAAAAATCAGCTATAGTTATTTACTGAGCTTATCTTTGGTTTTGGCACAAGGTCAGGACTATAGAACATCCAGTAAGAAATGAATTTATTACTAAAGGTCTGCTAGTTGAGCTCCTTAACCATTTGAGGCAGCTTACCAGTTATTGTAAGCAACAAAAAGTTAACTTTTTTAAGATAGTCATTCTTATGTTTTTATATAGATAAGTTGGTATATAATTTATTTTTTTACATTTTGAAATATTGTAAGCCTTTTATTCTTGATTATAAGTGGAAATAATTCTTGTAATTTGGGTGATTTGGTTGGAATTTACCCAACCTGCCCACCACAGGCAGGATGTGACACAAGGCCGCAAGTATGGAGCATCCAGCAAGGATCGAATTTGCTATTCAGTAGTAATGGATCTGCGAGACTAGCTGAGTAACCATTACACCACAAAGAGATACCCAATTTGAGTGATGAGGTATTTATTAAACCTAGCTTAGTCTGGCACAAAGCCACAACTATAAAACCCCCAATGAGGATTGAGCTCACTACAGTGGTAATGTTCTGAGAGACTGCCTTGTTAATCATTGCTTTAAAGTAAGATGTTTAAATTGGATGAATATAAAAGTTAAGGATGTGGATAACAGTGCATCTGTGTCTTGTATACATCTTTTGGGAGGTGACAAAAGAACTTTTATTGTTTGCAAAACATTTGTCATTGTAAAAGGAATTGGTGACCAGTGCTACATTGCACAACGTGGGTGAGAATTAGCAACAGCTTACTTCTAGAGGGCCTTCTCCCTCCCCTCAAGCAGCACCTGTTCCCTCGCTTAAAAAGGGATAAGAACTGAGTTTATTGCTCAATGCCTGGGGGACTCTTGAAGGGGGGGTGCCGGTGGAACTAAACAATTTTTGACCCCACCTCATAGGAGTTTCAATTCCAGCAAAGCATCCTACACTAAATCGACCTTGTGTCAAATTTTGACCTCATCAAGAGCCAAATAAATACCTACATGACCCATATAGATATTTGGTTTGGTGGTTTTGATTTTATGGCATGTCAATCCTTGTAGGTTATTTAATGCTAAATCTTTTTTTGTTTGTTGTGTATGTATGATTTGTAAGCCAATAGTATTTTGTTTATCAAGTATGTTGGTTGGATTTTATGGCATGTCAACTCTTGTTGGGTTATTTTATGCTGAAGATATGTTTTATTCATTCTTGTTGGATATTCAATTTTTTTTTTTTTTTTTTTTCCCAAACTGATATGTGATCTATTTACCCCATAGATAATACCCTAACAGGTACTACCACTCGAGTCAGATTGGACCCATTTAGATATTGATTGACTAAAGATATTCAGTATCATAAAAGTTGTTTGACTTTAGTTTTGGTTTTGTTAACATCAAATTCCGATTGAAAATTCCCTTTCAACCAAATTGTACATACTTTCTAGCATCTTGACTATATTCTTTGTAACAGGTGACAAAAGGATGTACTTGTTCTCACCTTGCTATCTAATAACCCAATGGAGACTAAGGAAGGACCACCTGATCTATCATTAGTTGTCTCTTGCTTGACAGGGAAGGAATTCTAATCTTGTTAGGTTTTTTTTTTTAAGTGACAAAGGAACAGCTTGGTTGATGATTTATCAATTTTGTCAGATTAAAACAGAAAGAAAAGAAGTAAAGATTGATGCTTCTTGTCGTATAACAATGAATATTGATTGGTAGTATATTAGATGTTAATTTATACATTTTATTTTTTTTTGTTTTTAATAATAATGAAATTTATTGTGTACAGTGCTCAGGTGCACCACAACTTATCAAAGTCTCATGTCAAGTACACAGAATAATGTATTAGTGTCAGGAACATGAACAGTTTACAGTAGTAATATGCATGTATGTGTGTGCATGTGTGCATATGTATGTGGAGAGTGGCATCAGGTATAGTGTCGGTGGACTACAGGAAGCATGGAGGCTTTGAAAGATTCAGTGTTTTAGCAGCCTACAACAGTATGAATGTGTTAATGCCTGTAGTGTCTGCGTGTGTGTATGTATGTACTTCAGTGAATATAAGCAAATATAAGTGGGTGATGACATGAAGCTGTATCAACATTACAAGAGTAAAAACATTATGCCATCACGAGCACCCTGAAGATCCTTGTCAATTTGTGAAAGGTGCACTTGCTTTTTTTTTTTTTTTTTTTTTTTTTTTTGTATAGAATTATAAATATTAAAGAAAACAGGTACTTCATTGATCCCTTCAACAATCCAGTTTTCTTAAATTAAAAAAAAAAAAATGAATATTATTTGCATTGTTTTACTCCCTTCTCTCAAAACAAAAGAAAAAAGGGGGGGGAAAGGAAAAGGTTATTTTGTATGCTTTTGAAACAATATCATTATACTTTTTTTTTTTCTTTTTTTTTTTGAAGCCTACATCCTAAATGTGTAAGTGCATTATATCCATTTCGTTGTGTAGAAAAGGTGTGTGCATATTCCTATAATTTCCAAAGTAAAAAAAAAAAAATATGTTTGAATGCATTTTTTTTTTGTGTATTTTTTTTTTTTTTTTTTTTTTTTCCTAAACTGTCCGAACTGCGAACCCTTTGTACAAGGAGGGGAAGAATGCAACTGAAAAAAGCCTTTCTTTCTGCCTTTCTCACACAGATGTTGTAACATTTGTCTCAATCAACTTTAATGAAGAAGCCTTTTATTTTGAAGTCTGCTGCTACTTCTGCGACTATCACTCTTCTTTTACCAGAAAGGCTACTACCATGATTACTACTACTACTACAACTGTTATATTGCTTCTACTGCCACATTTATTACTGTTTAGTGTTTACGAATGCATACACGGGTGTAGGGTGCCTTGTGTTGTGTAATGGTTATCAAACTAGACTAGTAAACCATTACTAGTGAGTTCGAGTCTCATTAGTAGGTGTCTAATACTTCCGACCTTGTGCCACAATCAAGCAAATTTTAATAAATTAATACACAGGTGTATTTTTATGAAGATCATAAGACTAACAACTGAGAGGTCAGAATTTATTTCTTGTCGGTATTGTCACTTATTCTCTCAAGTTCAAACCAAAACACATGCCTCTCCCCTCCCCCATTCTCTTTCTTTTTTAGTCAGTTTTTAATTAAAACATTAAAAAAAGTATTTCTATTTTATTTTGATTAAAGCAGTCCTTTCTCCTTTTTTTATCACTATAAACTTGTGGTTGGAAGATTTGTGAAATTTTGATGTTTTTCAATTTTTACTTCCGTGTTGGGGATTGACATGATTGAGGAGAAAGAAAATAAACTAAAAAAAAAATCCCTAGTCTTGTAGAAATGTTAGATAATAACAACACTTACCGAAAACTTAATCAGGATTTTATTTTTCTACCTGAATTTACTCAGAAAAGAAAAATAATGCTTTGTAATATCTTTCGTGGTATATTCAAATAAGTCATGCGGTATGAATTTTGTCACATTTTTAACTTAAAATCTTTAAAAAAAACAAAAAAACTCAAATTTTTTATTTTTTTTTTATTTGTCTGATTTTTTTTTTTTTTTAGATGAAGCTTGATAATTTATTATTATTTGTATTTTTCGGACTGTTGTTCTCATCTTTATTATTGTATGCACAACGTTTCGGCTGATGTGCCCTCCGACCTTCTTCATGTGTTTTTTGTCGAACTCAGGAACCTTTTCGTCGAACTTTTTTTTTCTATTAAAACATTTGCGGCGTACAAAAATGCAGGGAAACGGCATTGAATTTGAATTTAATATTTAAAGGGGTGGTGGGCATGAAAATATAAACTCAAACCTATTTGCATATTTTATTTCGAAACCAGAGAGAAATAATAATAATAAAGAGATGGATAATTACTCTACAGCCGGCGCCCAAAAGATGTTTCTCTTATTCTGACTCTTTTGCTGTTTGTTTAGCGTTTTCTAAAATCATTTAACGACAGTAAACACAATAACTCATACATTTTGTCTATTTAAGACAAAATGTAGGAATATTGTGTTGCGCTAACCTAAATGGAGAAGACGGGCACAGAAAATGATGTATAATACATAGTTAGGTTGGATTCGAACACCGACCTCAATCATCGGAAAAATTGCATCTCTCAGCCACGGGGCAGGCTTCTTTTGTTGTTGCTATAATTACTATATTGTTAAATATCCCTTTTATGTGTTTCTATCTCTGACTATTATTAAAACTATTATCTTTTGAGACCATTTCATCAAAACACTCTCTATCATTGCGTCAACAAACATTATTGCCACTTGAAAGGCTCGTTTCATTTACATTTATTACCATTTTGTGCTATTATTATTATTATTATTATTATTATATTGAATGTTGAGCTGTCATGACTTAATATTAAATATTTTCAACTGCTATCGACACTATGAAAACATTGTGTATTTTAGAATCTTTTTTTATTTAAAATTAAAAAAAAATCCCACTTTGCTCACGTGGCAAATGTAACCTTTAAATTAGAAAGGGTGAAATTTCCATAATTACGAACCCGATGAATTTATTAGTGTTTCTCAGAAGCACGTTTTTATTAGTGTTTATTATCACGTGAATAAACCGGTATTTTGCTTCTTTCCTTTTTCTAAGAGTTGATCAATAAGTTCGTCGCCTGACACATTAGTCGGTTGAATTTTGATCTGAAAATCTGACGAAACTAATATTTTATTTACCAGTGAATTAAAGCGTATTATTGGTTAGGAAAAGGGGATACTATGTTGAAAATTAATCTATTGTACAACGTAGAACGCAGAAGCTTTTTTTTTTTTTATCTGCGTTCGTGGATAGCCACATGACAATGAATAACAAAACAATAAACTCTTACTTTTATTGTGTCTCTCTACTAATATACAACAAATCAATGTTAACATAATGGTACTTTTAAAAAGTGATGGTCCCAAGTGATGACACATATCTCGTGTTACTTACAATAACCGAACAGTTTTGCATTAACCTAAAAGTATTTTATTTTAATTTAAAAGCAAGAAGTTATTTTAGATTAAGATTGAAAATAGAATCTTACCTTCATATTTTTATTTAGATGTATTCAAGTGTCGACAGGAACATGATTATATACAGGGGGCCGAAAAAGTAATTACATCATATTATTATTTCAGGAATTTATCAAAAATGTTTCTGAATTAGAATTTTGTTATTTTAGAAAATTAAATTGACTAATATTTTGTTGTTTAAACATATAAACACTTACATTTGATTTTTTTTTTTTAAATAAAATAATTTGAAATTATTTTAAGATCCGAAATTATTAATTTCGGATCTTTTAAAAAGATATTTAGTCACTGTAAATAAAAATTTTTTACATTAACGTCAAAGATCCAGTCACCCCGTTTCATCATCTCTTTTAAAAAATATCGACAAATCCTGGCACCATTCTTCCATATGTAAAAAATAGATATATTAATTACTCTCATTTTTTTTTTTAATTTACTGAGAGTCATTATTATAAACAATGATTCTGAATATGATGTGAGCTAAATAAAACATTTTCTCTCTCAACGGTACCATTTTCTTTTCTTTTACTACTACTATATTTCCATACCTAACATGTGGATTATTTTCTTTTTCTGGAAACGCCGTATAGTCCTTAGTCTCATCAGGTGATAAAAGGACAGTTTTGTTCACATGAAAAGGTGGTATGTTCATCTCATCTCATTTTTTTTTTAATCCGAACTGAAGGTGTTAAAACAAACAAAAACAATGACACTTGCCTTAATGATAATTTAAAAAAAATCTGATTACTAACTTTAATCTGACAATTTTAATTTGACAACTTTCTTAATTCAAAAAGACCCATGTTTACGTGCAAAGAAAAACAAGGACGAAAAAAAAAAAAAAAAAAAACCCCAACAAAAAACGTTATTTTGAATTCAAGCGCCTTTTTTTGTGTGTCGGAAGAGAAGTAGAAAGAGAGATTTCCAGTTATTTATTATGCATATTTGCATCGCACATTGGTTTCCATAGTAACTTCCAGGAGAGTGAGAGAAAGAGAACATGAAGTATCATTGTGTAGGTGTGCGCGTGCGACCGTCCGTCCACCCTTAGCTTTGAGAGAGAGAGAGAGAGAGAGAGAGAGAGAGAGAGAGAGAGAGAGAGAGAGAGAGAGCACGTGGAAGCAATAGCGACCGGTGGGAGGTAGGGTGTAGGTTGGAAAACATGGGATAGCTGTGCGTGAGCGAGGATGTGTGCGCAAAAAAAAAAACGGTGCGTGTACCAGCCACCCTCACCCCCGAGTAATATCGGTGATCGTGAATATGTAACCTATGATGCACGTGCATGTTTTGTTTCGTGGAAGACAAAATTGAGAGAGACGGGGAGGTTGAAGAAAAAAAAATAAAATGACCAGGATGATGCGTCGTGGTATATACATTGTGGTGTACACTTATAAAATGGTGTGCATGATGATGATGATGATGATTGTGTGTGTACATGTGCATGAGAGAGTGAGTGTGTGTGGGTTATTCAACTTTGCTGATAGAGAAAGCGAGTGTGAATGGGTACGAATTAAGAGCAAGGGAGAGAACTGCATAGACAGCCAGTAAGTTTTCAGAAATAGAAAAAGAAAATTATTCCAAAGAAAAAAAGATAACTGCGTGTGCATATATATAGATAATATTGATTGTATGCAAGTGCAATGCATATGTATTGTGTGTGTGTGTGTGTGTGTGTGTGTGTGTACGTGCGTGTAATATGATGCGTACGCGTGACACTGTAGTAACACAATGTGTAAAATTTACTTCAAAAGTAATTAAGAAAACAAGAAAGGTTTTTAACTTTTTATGTTCAACTTTTAATTCATTTTTATTTCAGTTAGAAAAAACCCCCCAACATATCCGTACATTTTCCACCTACAAACACTTAACTTCAATTACTTAATAATAAGAAGCCGTTTGGGTGTGTATGTAAAATAGTTTTTTTTTCAATCATTACTCGATTGCATGTGTCAATACCTGGGTTTTAGTTAGTGGGGTGGGTAACCTCAGAAAAATCTGTATGAGTGTTTTTTGGGCGTTTTTTTTGTTTTTTTTTCTCCCTTTTTGTTTTTTTAAGGCATGGAGATATCTCAAATTTAAAAAAAAAATCTAAATTAAACAGCTCTAAACGTGACTTTTTGTTTTAGAATTATTTTTTAAAATATAGTATATAGATTTGTAGGTGTGGCGCCTCAACCTGAGCAAAAACAATCTCCCTGGTCTAGTGCCAGCAAAAATGGGATAGACTCCTTCGCTGTTTGGCTGATACCAACAATAGGACACTCCGCCAACTTTGTATAGATTTCTAAAAATCATCACCTTTAGTTTTGACCAAACAAAAAACAAAAACAACCGAATGTGCAACTGAAACAGTTGAAATTTGTTAGCAAATTGCTCATTCCACAAAGTTTTAAGAATGCTTCCTGTAGTTCGAGAATAATGTGCCTGATATTCCCTTTCCATAGACACACACACACACACACACATTATGACTGTACGCTATTCATTTTCCTAACATTAGTACATCATTCTATGTACTATACATGAGCCTTTGATGAAATGTGGTGCACCTGAGCACTGTATGCAATAATTTCATTATTTTATATATATAATAATTTTTAATTTAAAAAAATGATCTACTTTAAGATATTACCCTCCTCCTCCCTCCCTCCCAAAATCAAGTTAATTTTCATTTATTTTCTGGGCGTGTTTTTGTTAACAAGCCTCACCATCAGAGTTCTCAGATCATTGAACCTTTTAAAAGACTTTGTATTCAAACCATTGAATATAGAAATAAATTCTGGTGTGTGTGTGTGTGTGGTTCAGCGAGGTGAACTGTTTGTTGTATCTGGGGAACAGAACAATGCGAATAAGAAAGAAAAAAAAAAGACCTGCAGTGTGTGTGTGTGTGTGTGTGTGTAGGGTTAATGTCAGTGCGGAAGTTAAAGGAAACGGTTAAACTAGAAGTGGGAGGAATATGCTATGAAAATTAGGGAGGAGTGGTAATAGTTATGGTAAAAGGTGGGGCTAGTACTAGTATATATTACAACACAGGGATATAGTAATGGTTATATTAAAAAGGGGAGGGGTGGTAATAGTTATGACAAATTAAGGCGGAGTGTTTCACGTAATGGTAAGAAGGTGTGGTAACAGTGGCTGTAACGAAAAAGAGAAGCAGTAATGGTTATATCTAGGGATAGTTTTGGTAAAAGAAAGAAAGTAAAATGTGTGTATGGTAGAATCTGGGAGGTAACAGTGGTAACGGTTGTGGTAAATAAAAGAGTAAGAAAGTGGGATAGCTAAGGTAAAAGCGAAGAAGGAATTTAAAAAAGGGGGGGGGTAAGGGTAGTGATTTCAAGAGAAAGAAGTTACTGTAAATGGGAGGTAGTCAGAGGTAAAAACATTAAGGGAGGGGATTTTCGCCGTTAGGTAAAAAGAAAGGGTGTGGTTAGATGGGGAAGAGGTAAACAAATATATAGAAGGAGGAATTACATTATGTGTGCAAATAGGGAGAAGGAGGAGCCAAAATAATTGTGGGAGAAGGAGTTGGCTTGGTAACGTAGCGAAAAGAGAGAGTAGGAGGAAATAAAAGGAGAGGGGTGAGTTTCTCAGTGAAACAATGAGAGAGAAAAAGATGTAAGGCTTAATTTAAAAAGAGTAAAAGAGCATAAGAATGAGATATTAACATTGAAGTAAGAGTGGGGAAAAGATGAATAGTGGGAGATTTGGTCCATGTGAACAGTGGAGTGGGAATAGTAGTCCGAATACAAGTGGTATGAGGAGAAACCTTTTGGAAGAAGGAGATAAGACGAGAGAGAGAGGGGGAGGAGTTTAGATAAGGAAGTGGGAGGTAGATTTGGTCTCTTAGCAAGGAAAGAGGAAGGTTTAAGGGGGAAAGTGGTAGAGGAAGAGGAGGGGTAAAGAAAGCAAAATATATAGAGAGGGGGGCGGGAGAAAGAAAGAGAAATTCAGGATGTAAATGACAACCTTGTAGAAAGCACACCCACACAATAAAGCTGTATCAGGACAAGCACTTGCTTGCACGTAGCCCCCCACAGATGTCTGTTACCTACCTCCCTACCTATTTGCCTGCCTCGTCACCTAGGTCTGTTTGGACAGTGAGGGTGGTGTTGGAACTGAAAGGCAGATGGTGGGGAAACCGAGTGGGTAGATAGGGCAAATCTCCAGCGGTGCTGGCTATAGTAGTCACCATTCGCCTTTGTCAATATGGACCTGTCCAAGCCTTTTTATTTGTTTGTTTATTCATTTATTTTTTTAATTATTTACTTTTTCTTTTTTTTTTTTTTATACAAGATTTATTTATTTATTTATTTAAGTTGATGTATCGTTGTTGTGAGCAGCTGCAACCTTTTTTTGTGTGTGTGTGGGCAAGGCAACATAGAGAGAAAGAAGGGATAAAAGAAAGATTTGTATTTTTATAAGCAGAGTGGATAGAAATAACGTGTATATTATTTCTGTAGTATATATGGGAACTACACACGCATCTTTGTGTGTGTGTGGTCTTTATTGTTAACTAATCTCATATTCTAGATAGATATGAATTAATGTCAACTAAACTTATAACACGCTATCACTATAATCAACTTTCAAACTATGACAAAACAAATCAACTGAGGTGGTCATTACTAGAATATGCTCAGTCCTAATTAGTGATCATCCTTCACACATTAATACAACAACCAACATTATGTTTTTTGTTGTGTGACATTGTTTATATTGTGTAATGTGTGAAAATAAACAATTTCTTTTTTTCTTTTTTCTTTTTCTTTTTCTTTTTCTTTTTTTCTTTTCTTCTTTTTCTTTTTCTTTTTTTCTTTTTCTTCTTTTTCTTTTTCCTTTTCTTTTTCTTTTTCCTTTTCTTTTTCTTTTTCTTCTTCCTTTTCTTTTTCTTTTTCTTCTTCCTTTTCTTTTTCTTTTTCTTCCTTTTCTTTTTCTTCTTCTTTCTTTTTCTTTTTCTTTTTCTTTTTTTCTTTTTTTTTTTTCTTTTTCTTTCTTTTCCTTTTCTTTCTCTTTTCTTCTTCTTTCTTTTGCTTTTTCTTCTACTTCTATCTTCCAGTTATAAAAAGAAATGCATAAAAAAGAACATTGACGCTTTAAAATCAAACAAATTAAAGTGAGAAAAAAATGATCATATTGTAATATTACCCTCTCCCCACACATCTTTGTATTCCTGTATAAAATATGCGGTAAGACATTTCTGGAAAGTTCAGATGCACATGCAACTCTGAGTATCTTGCTTAGCTTAGATGTGGCACAAGACCAGAAGTGTGAGGGCGTCCAGTGAGAATTGAACTCACTAACGATGGTCTGCTAATCTAGCTTGCTAACCATTACACCCCTCAGGTGAGGTGTTCGTTTAGGTATGCATTTAATGCAAATAGTATTTACTAATTAATATTATCTCTTTCACTAGGATAGTCTTTCCAGATCTCTTTGCCCTCCGGCTATTTCCAAGCGGATGTTTGTCAATTATCCAAAATCTTCTCTCCTAAATCTGGAGTGAGAAAAGAGAATTTTTATATAACTCTTGGGGAAAATGGGTTCTGTCCAAGTTATAAAAATGGACGCGAAGATATTGCAGTACAATGTAAAGATAGTGGTCCCAAATGGAATGCAACGTAACTGACTGTAAATAAGTACATAAATGATATTGTTATTACTTTGATAAGTAATGATAGGTTAAACTTTATTTATATTATTATTTTCACTCTATGTGAGTTAGAATATAAACATGAACCTAATCAATACCATACATCATGATCCCCAATGATGCTAATGCATTGTTAAAACCAATTACTACAAAAGTGTAAATATAGATACACAACATATATTACTTCCTAACCGCTAGGCATGACATAACCCTGGATGGGTTGATATGCCGCTAAAATCAACCAACCAACCATGTGAGTTTTTTTGACTGAAGTCTGAGTGACAGCAAGTCTCCAGGACTCTTCTAAGTATTCTAGGTGATCTTAAAAGTGCTGTGGTCTGGATGGTCTTTATTCCTCCTCTGATCTCCATTTCCCTCTCTTTTCCAGGCCCTAAGGGACCGTTCAAAGGGCATTAACTACAATTGTTATCACTGTCACTTTCATGTTCCACATTTTTTCAGCTCTCTGGCAAGGTCCAAGTAGTCATCTATCTTTTTAGATTCTGGTTCACTGAAATGGCAAAATCCACTTGTTGACAATTTCTTTCTTGTTAACACAATGTCTGGTCGTCTCGCTGGGATTCAGTGATCTGTTTGTATCTTAAAGTCCCAGAGAATTTTATGTCTCATTTTCTAGGTCATTATTATTATTATTAGGTATTTACCCAACCCATTATTAGCCACAGTAGGATGTAATACAAGGTCTCAAGTATGGGGCATCCAGCAAGGATCAAACTCTCTATTCAATAGTAATGGATCTTCAAGACTAACTTGTTAACCATTGTACCACGAGCGGGCACCCTTGGTCATTATTATTGTTATTATTATTATTTTGATAGTAGATAATAATAAAACTTTTTAGTAAATTGTTTTTCCTCATTTCTTCAATTTTCATCTTTTGGTCACCTGTTGGCTGTGGGTGGCGACCCATGATGCTTAAGGACCAAATCCTGGTAGCTGATCAGTCGGCTTTACTTGGGCTAGATGTGTGGTCGTAGAGCCCCCCCCCCGATCAATCGGCTGGTCATGTTAAGCACCTATATGATTGTCCTGATCATATTGCTCTTATGGCAAAACCCAGCTAGAAGGGGGGGGGGCTTAGGGTCTTTATATCTTGGATATGATGTTAAACTACATCTAGTGGTGAAGTTGTAATTCTGGAGCTCTAGGGAGTCTGGAGTGCCTATTCATTGCCATTACTCCCAGGTCCACTTTGATCCAGAGTGGTAGTACCTGTTAGGTTCCATCTATCGGTTAAATAAATAAAAAAAATGAGTTTAAAAAAAATTGGGTTTAATGAAAAAAATTGAATCCCCAATAAGAACGTATAAAATAAGAATGTCTTTGGCATAAAATAACCCAACAGTGGTTGACATGCCATAAAATCCAACCAACCAAAGTATGTATTTACGAGAAAAGAAAAAGCTATCAATTAGAATAGGTGCATTTAATTCAGGAACACAATCTGTGCATCGTACCCATTACTTATTTGTACTGCATGTGTTTAAATCTAGACATTTAGTAGTGCTTGTGCATGTAATGCTGCATATTCATGTTTGCACATGGGTCTTGGGGGAGGGGTGGAGCAAAGAAAAATAAACACTTGATCAGAGAGAAAAAGAAATGACAAATTTCTACCTCAAAGCCGGTGGGGGTGGGGGTCATTCATTTGTGTCACTGCACAGGTGCTCCTGACACAAGTTAATGCCATAGGAAGTGAAGCTGGTAACCAGAGTTCAAATCTTGGACAAAGCTGTTTGCATTTCACATAGCACTAATACCTTTGGGAATCGTATGAATCTACCCCCCCCACCCAGCTAGTTTGTAAACGAAGCCAAATATGTGATTAAAAAAGTATATACAGAAAAATAATTCAATGAAAAGTTTATTTAATGATTAAAGAAAGAACAGGTCTGTAGAGATTATTGTGATGCAATAAGGCAGAGGTGGAGAACCTGCAGTCTTAAGGGTGAATGTGGCCTCTTAAACTGTCAAATGCACTTTCCACAGTAATGTTGAATATTAATTAAAATCAGGTACCTTCACTTTAGAATCTGATATCATGATGTTTTCTTGGAGGGAAAAAAAAAAGCAATCTCAAAAAAATGTCATTAAAAAGTTAGTAAAGTTTTAATTTCGTTTTTGGTAGTATACAGTGATGCTGATAGCTTTTTAATTTAGTGAGTCCTGGGATGCACATATTTCCTTTGAATGAGTCCCCGGGAAATTTGATGGGTCCCAACTAAAGTTTCTTAATAAATTGTAGAGTTTTTATCTATGAACAACTAAAGCCGTCTAACCCCTACCTTGTACCCCATACAGTGTAATTTGTTTCCAAGAAAATATTGAAATGTATTTACAGTTAGCTTGAAATGGTGTGTGTGTGTATAGGGGGGGGGACACACTGGGAAGCATGGATATCATTTTTCTGCTTCTTTTTAGATTTTTATGTATCAGTGACGCAGGACGCATACTTATCAGCATCTCTGAGTATATATTAATTAAATTTGAACTAAGCTATTAAGAGATAGTTCAAACATTATATTTTGTTTTAAACATATTAAGAAGTTAAGTGCGAGTAGTCAACAATGAATTTCAGTGTAGTCTTTAAACTTTAAATCTGAAAATGTCCCCCACCACTGCACCTAGCTATGGCTTAAATAGTGCCACTACTGTTTTAAAAAAAAAGAAAGAAGAAAAAAAAAGGATTGCTTTGGCATTAAATAACCCACAATGGTTGATATGCCATTAACCAAAGAAACTAAACCCACCACTCGCAGTAAAGTGTCTCAACATACAGTTTGGTAAGTTCTGCACTCAGCTAAGGTTTGTAAACATCAAGAAAACAGCAACATATCAACAATAGGAGTCAGTTTAAAACACATTTCTAAGGATAGATATAGTTATTTGCTAAGCGTAGCTTAGAAGTGGTACAAGGCCAGAAATATGGGGCAAACACACTAACAATGGTTTGCTAATCTAGCTTGCTAACCATTACATCACATGAGGTGCCCTCTTTAATTGGAGGTGTGTGGTGTAATGGTTAGTCGTAGGAAATGGACATGTTGACCAAAGTTCAAATCCTGGACGAAGTTCATATAGTGCTAATACTCTTGGGAAAGGTATGAATCCAACTACTCTCCTTCCAGCTATGAGTAAATAGCAGGGCAGACTGGGCTCTTTAACCTTGGTTAGGCAACTAGTCTCTGAGAAAGAAACCTCAGAATTCAAACCAGTTGAATCGGCTTGGGGTGGTCACTACTAGAATAGGCTCAGTCCTAATTAGTCATTTATTTCACTAATTTTCAGCTAAGGATATATATATAGTTTAAATGTTGATACAAACTTAAAATAATTACTAACTAGCTTCTTATACAAGAGAGGATTGGTTTACCCCCCCCCCCAAAAAAAAAAATCAATAAAAAACCCCAAAAGCTCATGGAGCTGTGTTTTTCATCTTTGTGTATTTATTTAAGCAAGCTGAATATGAAATGGATTTATAGACCATGTGGTATTCATGTAGCATTAGGAGAGAACTGGATAATAATGGTTGCTGCCACATGTATGGGAAAGAGAGAAGAAAGAGAAAGTTTTGCTACATGCATGCACATGAATATTCAGTATGAGGTTATGTCAATGGAATTTGTGTTGTCATGTGCAGTAAGGGAAGAAGAATGAAGTGACACAGTCATTCGGGGTGGGTGGGGGGTGTAAAATGGGTGGAATTTTGTGTCATCGAACATGTGCATTAGGGGTGGGTGTGTCCTTGATCAAAGTTATTGAGGAGGGTGAGGTTGAAAGGGTATGAGTAGAAACAGAGGATGGGTGCGCTCTAAGAGAAATGGACTGTAAGGAGAGAGGAATTGGGGTAGATGGTAAGAATTGAGAGAAGGGTTAAATGCTAGACAGAATAAAGGGGTAAATATTTGTGGGGGGGTGGGGTGGGGATAGAAAGTCATAGTGACAAACAATAAAAGGCTAAGGGAAAAAAAAGAATGGGTCGTGCTAAAGGGTCATAGTTAAGAATTGGAGAGAGAGAGAGAGAGTACAAAGAAAAGAAAACAGATAGAGAGGGACTACAGAGAAAAGAAAGCAGAGAGAGAGAGAGAAAAAGAGAGTACAAAGAAAAGAAAACAGAGAGAGAGATAGAGGGACTACAGAGAAAAG
This sequence comes from Doryteuthis pealeii, assembly GCA_023376005.1. Classification (NCBI taxonomy): domain Eukaryota; kingdom Metazoa; phylum Mollusca; class Cephalopoda; order Myopsida; family Loliginidae; genus Doryteuthis; species Doryteuthis pealeii. The sequence goes on along the minus strand of CM042141.1, from coordinate 85,744,461 downwards.
AAAGCAGAGAGAGAGAAAAAGAGAGTACAAAGAAAAGAAAAGAGAGAGATATAGTGGGACTACAGAGAAAGAAAGCAGAGAGAGGGAGAAAGTACAAAGAAAGAAAACGAGAGAGAGAGAGAGAGAGGAGAGACTACAGAGAAAAGAAAGCAGAGAGAGAGAATGGTTTGAAGAGAGAAGCTGGAATGTATTAGAGAAAAGGATAGGTATTGGATAAGGACATATGGGAGAAAGAGGAGAGGAACAGAAATGTCCCAAGAGATAGAGAGAATAAGCATTTATGAGAGAGAGAGAAGAGAGAGAGAGAGTTGATGTTGGGAAGAGAGAGTGAGTGGATACTGGTAAGATATTGATGTGGTTGTAACTGGAGCTGTTTTGTAGTAAAGAAGAGAGAAAGAGAGAAAGATGTGAAAAGAAAGAATGTACTTGTTAAAGAGAGAAGGCACATGGCCAGCTCTGTGTTTGTGTGCACTTACATAAAGTTGTTTGCATACAGAACGTGGGGAGGGGGGATGAGTGTGAATTGTTGCTTGAAGGGAGAGAAATGCAATTGATTCTGCAGAGATAATTAACTGTGTATATTTAAGGAATGCCTTGAAGCCTCAATTTTAGCAGAATCATTTTCTAAAATTTTCAACAATCAGTTAGAGTAGCAAAACTTGGAAGGCTATTATGATTTTTTTTTAAAAAAACCTTTATTTCGTCACATATTTGCAGATTATATATAAAGTGATAAAAACATTTTTATTTAATTTTCAAATGAAGATTGTCAATCCTCATTATCGTTAATTTTTATTAGTATTTTTCTTTTTCTCTGAATTTTTGAGATGAGGCTTGATAATTAGTATTATTTGGATTATTCCAATTGGACACATGGCATAGTGGATAAAGGAGTTGGGTTAAGACAGTTCTAAGTGACAGTTATCTCTAGGCTGCAGGTGTAATCCTGGTCAAGGGTGACAGTAACATAGAATAATAATTAACACAGATTAATACCTGTACCCCAGCTATGGTTAGCGGGATGAGAACAGGATACCCTAGTGGATTGAATAAAGGGTTGGGTCCAAAGTTCGGTCATAGTTTCCGATTACGACAAGAAGGTTTCCGAAAAAAAAGCCTCCTGAGTCTGACAAGAAATACCTGAAGAAGGCCAGAGGGCACATTAGCCGAAACATTGTACAGATAACAATAAAGATGAGAACAATAGTCCGAATAATCTAAATAATACTAGTATTTTCTTTCATCTTAATTCTAGTTGCTTTTTTTTTTTTTTTATTAAAACTTATGTTAGTTATTTGAATTTTTGCAGTGAAGCTTTATAATTTGTATTATTTAGATTTTTTGGACTGTTGTCCTCACCTTTTATTGTTATATACTAACACAGTGTTTTGGCCAATGTGCCCTCTGACCTTCAGATGTTTCAAGCTCAGGAGCATTTATGTCATAATTCAGTTGAACACATGGCATAATGGATATAAGTGTTGAGTTAATACAGTTCTAGGTGACAATCATCTGGAGGTTGCAGGTTCAATTCTGACTACAGGTGAAAAATAACATAAAATACTTAACATAGCTTGTAACTGGTCAAGGTTAATGGAATGAGAACAGTCGACCCCAATGGATTAAATAAAGGGTTTGTTTTGACGTTCCATGAAGGCTCCCAAGTTTGACAAGAAAGTTCCTGAATTTGGGATGGGGTGGTGACATGAGAATCACATACCAATGATGAGGATCAATCATTAATTGTGACTAACTTTTACTGGGAAATTATTCTTTATTATTCTTCTCAGTATTGTTTCTTAGTGTCATAGAAATAATGACCCTAAGTAGTTGGGATATAAAGTAGGGAGGGGGTGTGTGTAAAAGGTTTCAATAATGGTTTGCCATTTTTTTTATTTTTTTTTTTTTTTTTTTTTTTTTTTGGTACTAAATGCAAATATTGCCAGAGTCCACATCAAACTCTGAATTAATAGTTAAGCAGAGGTGCTGATAGGTACGTGTCCTACGTCCCTGACACACAAATATGTCCACTCTGGCTCGTAGTGGTAGTACCTGTTAGGGTCCCATCTAGGGGTTGAATAGAAATTGAGTTTAAAAATTTTCTTCCAAACTATTGCTACAAATCTTTCAAAACTTTACCGGCATTACATGACCAATCGTGGTTGATATGCCGTAAAACAAAACAAACTTTCAAAACAAATTCATCTAGGAAGTGTTTTGTGGCTTACACACCAGGAACTGATATGCCTAAATTGTTCAAGCATGGTACATAACAGCATTTATTAAATGTTTAATCAGTTTAATTATTCTTTTAAAAGGACTTAATTGACAATATGATTTCTCCTCGTGGACAAGAGACAAATAACTGAGTTGGACAAGGTCACTCTGACAAAGTGTTGGATTATTTTGTGATATAAGGCGTGCTGTAATCCACCACTTAAACTTATAGACTAAGTGAGGTCATGTGGTTTAAACCCCAGCCAATGTCCTGGGAATGACGTTAAACTATCTGATGGTGAGGTTCCAGTTTTGGAGGTTTGGGGAATGTGGAGCACCCCTTCATCACCATTGCTCCCTGGTCCACTCTGACTCAGAGTGGTAATACCTGTTAGGGTTCCATCTATGGTTAAATAGAAAAATGTATTTATAAAAAAAAATGCATTATCCATTAGGAATTGAATTTATTTAAAAACTTTATCGGCATTAAATGACCCACTGAGGTTGATATGCCGTAAAACAAATCAAATCAAAACAAAACCCCAGCCAATCAACAGCCTGAATACGTGGTTAGTTAACTATTTAATCGCTGATATTGACAGCCATTCATTTGCACTTTATTCGACATTGACGAACGGACCTGCAACACTAAGGAACACCAAGGAACAACCAAAGGATCATACCCAACATTAAGGGACACCAAGGAGCAAGCAAAGGTTTCTTCACTAAGGATTGCGCTCTGCTTAACATAAGGGATTTCCACTGGGGAGTGTTCTTGCTTGAAGCCAAAGGATGGCCACAAAACTCGTAACACAAAGTAGATAGAAACACTGTAATCATAGTTAAACATCATATTCCTAACAAGTTGATAGAGAGAGAGAAAAAAAACCCTTGTCCATTTGACAATGAAATAATATGTTTGTTATGAATCAATATTTTTATTATTAAAGACAATAGTGGAGGGTGATTAATCATAACATGTTCAAAAACATTATAAATTCTGTTTGCTTGGTAATGAAGAATAAGCATAAATATTCAATACATTCAACACCCACTACTCACCTCTTCCCATTCACTTGTCTGTTGATAAAATATTGATTATCTATAAGCATGTTATTCTGAGTTACTTTCATCCGTATCTGATCTGGAAAATTAACCACTTAGAAGTCTAAAAAAAGGGTCCTCCCCCAAAAAAAAGGCAATGGCGAAGAGCTTTAGAATTGAAGTTTTGATGTTTGGTGGTTGGGTTTTCAGTGGGGCGAGGGGCTTTTTCTTTTTTTTTTTTTGTGAAAGCAATCATTATTACCTTGACTGCTTCATCTATTCATTCTCTTTTAGCGACCCTCTCAAAGATCAAAGAGGAGGACGCGGTATAGATGAAAGAGAAAACATCTCCCCACTTTATGTAACTGCTGTGAACTCGCTTCATAAACTAGCGTGAAAAAACAAAAAAAAAAAAAGCAAAAATGAATAATCAAAAAGGTTACCACATAACTGATCTTACAAACATTCTCTTCTTTACTTCATAGCATGATGGTAGGTGAGTAAATTTGTTTCTCACTGGGCACTACATTACTGTTTCATCTATATATATAATGGAGATTCGCTATGTCTGTAACTGAAACTACCTTACTGCTTACATCACAATACCGTCAGGAATTGCATAAGTTTATCAAGGAGTATTTGATTTATAGTCAAAATCATTAATATATAGAATAAGGAACAACACTGTATTATATATACTCAGAAATTAAGAATGCAACATTAAACGGTCCACAGTGTTTGTTAAAACAAGTTTTAATAAATATATGCCTGGTATTATTGGTTTATATATAGTTTGTTTTATTTTGATATATATTTAAAGTCATCTAACGTATAGAGTTTTATGAGAAAAATATTTACAATCAAGAAATAATCACATAATCTTCTACATTATTTTTGAAGATGTATTTAACTGTATCCAGTTTAGTTTTGCCCATGACCGGGCAGAGTAAAAATGAATTCCAAAATTACATAAAATAATTTTTTTTTCCTCATTCTTTCATAAAAAAAAATTGTAAACAGATCTTTGAAATCTTATATTTTTTTAATAATACACATAAAAAAATAGTTTTGCTGTCAAAATTCAAATAAATGTTTTCTTTCTAATAAAACCAAGTTTCTAACAGTTAAATTCAAATATGTCTATTATTAAAAAAAAAAAAAAAAAAAAAAAAAAAAATTTCAAATATGTTTACATTTTTTTTACACCACCCATAGGGTGTTTTTTTTGTTTATTTATTTTTTTTCTGATATACATCCAGAGTAGTAAATGATACCCATTGAAATCAGTGTTATCTTAATATTCTAAAATAATTCTTACTGGTAACCAAGAGCTTTTGCCCGTTGGGTACATACTTCACCATAATATTTGCACAACCACTCCCCCACAGGCAAGAATGCAACTTTTTTAAGGTCAATTTTTCAGTGTAGTAGTGCTGGTTTGAATTCAAGAGTTTTCCTTCTCCTAGGCCAGTTGCCCTACCAAGGCTAAAGAGCCCCAGTTTGTAGTTAGTAAGTTTATTTGTCATGTACCAGATGGAGTTAAACTTAATTATCTGGGCACCTATTGTAGAGTTTAATGCTACAAGCCATTACTTATGAATTAGTCTTTTACTGGGTGCTCCACTATTGTGACCTTCTACCAGACTAGGTAAAACATGCAAAATATCTTTAATCTCCCTGAAAAGCAGGTGCATATTTGATAATCAGAGATGCTGATAGTCCCTGACACACAAACATCTAAAAGGACTGCAGTAAAATCATATTCATGCATCCCAGTGTTTTTCTTTTATCTTCCCTAACCATTTCAAGCTAACTGTAAATACATTTCAATAGTTTCTTAGAAATGAATTACACAGGATAGGTTACAATGTAAGAGTTAAGACAGTTTTAGTTGTTTCCCAGATCATAAATAAAAACCCTACAATTTATTAAGAAACTTTAGTTGGGACCCATTAATTTTCCCGCTTATTCAAAGCAAATATGTGTGTCCCAGGATGAACTGAATTAAAAAGCTATCAGCATCACTGGATAATGATGTTGGTTCTTTAATTGTGTTTAGTTCATTGTTCTTGTTTTGTCTGTGGGAGAGACATGAGGATATGTCACATTGACACAAAAACGTAGGAGGTAGATGCAAAATAATCGAGTGGCCTGGCGCCTTAATGTTAAGCAAGACACAGAGAGGGGTTGGGAGTAGCCTCAACAGCAAAGAGAGCCAGAAAGAGGGAGAAAAGACAGCAGCCTCAGAAAGCATCAGTTTTTGTGCAGTCAGTGCACCAAAGACTGTCACTCAGGAATTGGCCTGCACAGTCACTTATGCAGATAATTAATTCATTTATTTATTTATTTTATCTTTTTTTTTTTTAATTTTTTTTTTTTTACACTATGCCTTCATCCTTAGTGGACGGAAAGTTGCCAACAACCAATTGTGTTTAGTTCATTGTTCTTGTTTCAAGTTGAAGACTATTGAGTGACTATCTGAAAAACATCTATATATCTATATATATATATATATATATATATATATATATATATATATATAATGTGTGTGTGTGTGTGTATTTGTGCAGCATTTTTTCATTTATGCATGTTGAATTAAACAAAAGACATGTCTTCTGTTTAACAATTTTATTTTTGATCTTTTCAAGTTTTCTGGCCAACTATTCAACTATTTAATATTTGGTGGAATTCGTGGATTAGTCCACCAAAGTTCAGGTCCGAGTACTTATATATATATATATATATATATATATACCAATGAAATCAAAACTCTGCGTGTTAAAAGTGTATGTACAGGTGGTATAATGCTTATGGGCATAGAAGCCATGATACATCAAACAAAGACTTTTATACTTACTTCATACTGATGCCCTAAGTCAAAGATGTGAATCTTCCCTCCTGATCTATTATGAGTAGAATAGAATAGTAGGGAAGGCTGAGCTCTCTAGCTCCAGCTGTAGTGGTTAATGTGCTGGACTGCAACATTGTAGCAAGTGAGACTGAACTCCAGTCACGCTATTAGATTCACTTTCAGACTAATACCCTTAGGAAAGGTATGAACCCCCTCATCTCCATAGCTATGGGTCAAATAGTGCCACTACTGTCCTTCTACAAGGATGGCTTTGGCATTTAATAACCCATGATTGTTGATATGCCATTAAACAAAGAAATCAAACCAAACCAAACCAAACCCTATCTGTTACATGGAAGATTTAGTTTTGGTCATTTGGTAAAACAATACAATCAGTTTCATTTTTAGATCTTTACTCTCATACATATTCATATGATAATCAGAGATGCTGATAGTTACCTGTCTTGCTCACAAAAATATAAAAGGACGCATTAAAATCATATCCATGCTTCCCAGTGTTTTTCTTTTTTCTTCCCTCACCATTTCAAGCTAACTGTAAATACATAGTTTCTTAGAAATTACACAGGATAGGTTACAAGGTAGGAGTTAGACAGCTTTAGTTGTTTTCCAAGATCATGAATAAAAACCCTACAATTTATTAAGAAACTTTAGTTGGGACCCATAAATTTTCCCAGGGACTCATTCAAAACAAATATGTGTGTCTCAGGATGCAGTAAATCAAAAAGCTATCAGCATCACTGGATAATGGTCTAAATTTTGTATGTGTGCATTTACCCAACACCTCCACCATGAGCAAGATCTGACAAAAGGTCAATTTTAAAGCAGAGTTTTCCTTCTAGACTCATTGCCTTACTGAAGTTAAAGAACTGAGTCTATCCTACTATTTACCCATGGAGGGAGAACAGTAGAATTCATGCCTTTCCTAATGGCATTAGTGCAAAATAAAACATAAACAGCTCTGGCCAGGATTTGAACCCTGGTCACTGATTTATTTTCCTACAATGATAACCCTTATACTAAACACATTTTGTATGTATGTTATTGAAACACTGAAAAGAAAAAAGATTTATTGTAGCAAGATTTTTGTCCGTGGAATTGTGTTAATTTAGAGAATAAAGCAATTGCCAATCTAATTTAAAACTTAATAATACCTGGTCTCTCACCTTAGTCATTATAATTTCTCAAGGGAGACAACTATTAAATGTTAATTACCAAATACCTATTTATATACAATTCATCATAATATAAATTCAATTGATAAGACTAGCAAAAGTATGCGCTCCCTGGGTGCAAGTATTTAAGTTTTATGTAATGAAATATCATATTGAATTAGAAAGAACTCGCAAAACTAAATAAGAGCAAATATAAGAATATTACTTATTTTAATGTTGTTATAATTGATTTCAATATAGAATTATTTATAGTATTACTTTAAATCCATTTGGGAATAACATGATAGTATGAGAAATCGGTAACAGCAAATAATTCTTTATCAAACCCAGTTTTGTTAAAATCATTATGCAAATTATTTCCAACCATATACTGTGGAAATCTTTATTTCTTTTAGATATATAACACATATTTCAGGATTTTAAATACATTAATAAAATTGTCAGTTTGTGGCAAATCTAAATTGGCAAAACTTTAATAGAGATTGTTGTTAATAGATAAGATGCTAATTAAGATTAAATAATTACTATTTCATAATTATTGAGAATATAACTTAAATAACTAAGGAAATTGTGATGCCGGTGATGATGTAGTTTTGGTTACAGACAGTTACATAATCTCTATTATAATGAAGATGTGACTCAACATAAACTTAATGTGTTGTATACTCCTTATACAACATAAGGTATATAAACAGGGTGAGAGAGAGACAGATAGATAGATAATAGAGATGATGGTTCTTACATGTTAACTACTGCTTACTGCTTCTAACTTGGCCGTCATCTTCTTCAGGCTGATTTCTCTTCGGGGCTTTCTGTTAAGGGTTGGTTCTTCTTTCTTGTTGGACTGGTCATTTCTTGTTTTTAATAATCAATTAACAAATTTAGGTTGTTTTCTGATAAAGCTTTATTTCAACAACCCAGCCCATATTTTCGTGCGGATTGAGAAACGACATCAGAAGAGCAACTTTCAAGTCCACTCACTCTGAAATCTATGTCGCATCTGACTAACTTACTATCTCACACCTAACTGCGCATTTTTCAAGGGGTCAAGTAAAAAGGTTATTACCTGTCAATGACTGTTAAGTAACTTTCCACTGGACCCATCATTCTTAATCTAACGGACCCTATTCAAAATATTTCACAACCCAACCCATGTTGATTCTGCGCAGATCAAGAAATGACTTCAGAGCGGAGTGACTTTAATTTCCACTTGCTCTGAAATCTCTGGTCGTTCTCAAGCTAAAACTTTCATGCCTAATTGTATCTACTGGAAAGGGAAGTCAGGTCATCATCATACCAATCATAACCCTAACAACTTAAATTTCCCCACCTCTGATTTGAAATCTAATGGACCCCGATTCAAATATTCTAACTACAGGTACATACATAATTTATAAGCTGTCTATAAATTATGTAACAAATGGCCACCAAAACAACCTTTTAAGTGTGTGTATATAGTAGAACAAAAATGACGTAGCCAGAACCTCAAATAATGATAATTATTGTCTTAAATTAAGCTCAAAGACTGCAAACCAAATAAATTTGCTCCAGAGAAACCTGTGTTTAATTAGACTCCTTCTTTTCACCAGGAAGGTGAACTACTCTTCCGACCTGTTCCTTGCTGACTGTTACACTTTCTTCTAGATCTTTTTATATGTTGGGGAGGGGGGGGCAGAGCTTTATATCATTTGGCATTCCCCCTCCTCCCATCTATCTATTTATCTATCTATTCAACAGAACATCTGCTCACACTCTGAATTATCAATTATATATATAAGACTAGAGTGCAAGGCAATTTTTCATTTTCTCCTGTTTTTAAATTTATTAAGGAATAAGAACTTTTTGTGATTCTGTTGGATTCTGAGTTCTTCTGCAATTTAATGAAGTGCAAAATTTACAAAAAAAACAAAAAACAAAAAAAATTCTCAGCTCATGTATAGAAAACAAACTATTTTATTTGTATAGAATGTGACAGCGAGAAATAGATTTATGCATTAATGTAATCTGAATGTAAACAGAATTTCTGCCGGAATTCAGACTTTGTTTACCAATTCTTCTTTTTGTACTGTTAACTATTACATTACTCATCCCCATATATAAAGCTGAGTAACCGATTAATATTAAATAGCTGATTAGTGAGTTTTTAACAAGATGCCTGTGTTCTTCACAATGCATTCATTGTTTGCAATCTTTTTTTCAAGTCATTTCTGTTGATGTTATTATTTATTTAGTTGAAGGTCAGTTCATCAAGATATGACCAAGAATAATAATAAGTCGCTTTGTTTTTATTTGAACGTTTCTTAACAAGTCTTGTTTGATAAATGTTAAAAGAAACAGAGACTTGATGCCTGTTGAAACATGATTTATAAACATACCAATGTATGAAAGCAAAAAGAAGCCATTTTGTGCAATTTCTTTTGTATTCTTTTCTTTTTCAAACCATAAAGTCTATATCAAACATAACCATGGTAACTGTCTTTGTATCCATTTTTGTTTGGAAATGTCGATTTTAGAATTACAATCTTTTGTTTCAGCTATTAAATCTATTTTCTTGTAAGTGAACATATAGTGACTTGTCTTTTAGATGAGGATGTGTGAGAGGGAATGAAACCGGCACATCACACCAGGGCTTGGGGGGGGGATGGGTGGTAAGAGTTTTTTTTTGGTGGGGGTAGAATATAACATATAATCAATTATCATTAAACCATTACAAAAAATGCACCGACTGCACCTCTGCAGAGGGGTAAGACTCCCCCAATGGGGTCACCTGTTGGCTGTGGGTGGCGACCTGTGATACTTAAGGATAGAACCCAGGTCGATGAGCAGTTCATGATATATCAACACTCCACTTTGGCCCTATCTTGGGCTAGACGGGTGGTCGGAGAGGCCCTTCTGATCAATCGGCTGGTCACATCAAGCCCTAGCACCTATATGATTGTTCCAACCCTATTGCCCTTATGGCAAGCCCCAACCCCTTTTTATCATATGGGTGCTAGAAGGTGGTGACTGAGGGTCTACATGTCCTGGGAATGACGTTAAACTCTATCTGATGGTGAGGTTTCAGTTTTGGAGGTTTGGGGAATGTGGAGCACCCCTTCATCACCATTGCTCCCTGGTCCACTGGAGTGGTAGTACCTGTTAGGGTCCCATCTATGGGTTAAATAGAAAAACATGAGTTTATAAACAAAATTGTATTATCCATTAAGAATTGATTTATTTGTTATCCATTAAGAATGAATTTATTTCAAAAGTTTGTCGGCATTAAATGACCCACTGAGGTTGATATGCCATAAAACAAAACAAACCAAAAAAAAACATTACAAAAAAAAGTAGTGAAAAATTTGATAATTACATAATTGCTTTGTTTTAATCACAAATGCAACCAATGACTTTTCCTTCTCTTACTATTCAAATCCTAATTTTTAAATATCTTCCCAGATATAAATAAAATCTTCATAATTTTTGCACAAAAAACAGGCTCTGGTGATAGTGAATGTGCATATATGTTTACTTTGTCGTTAATTGTTTTATTTTCATAGTTTCCTCCGGACATATATACACACAACTGCCCTTTATATGTATAGATAGATAATTATGCACATCAATATTTATAGTGAATGTTAACGATTTTACAAGTACCATACTGATTCCTTTGTAAGAAAACATTTTGGTTTAAATAATTCTTTTTATCATAAGTGAGTTTTGTTAACATCAGCATGACCAATTAATATAAACCTTTGTTAAGTGTAAAAATTTTACAATTATCATCAAGGTGGGCCAACACATGGATTCCCTTGACTCTCTCACCATCCGTCCCTATCAATCATTGCTCTTGGCAAGTCCTTTAGGCAGCATCCAGTGTTTACACAGAGCTGATAAATGTCAGTTTTTGCTGGTTGGCCAACACTGGTGTGTCCATGTGTAGAAGTCCATAGGAGACTGTCACTTATAAGTTTGTTCTTACTTCTCTATCAGTACCCAGCTCATATTACTTGGATGGTTTGTGAGATGGGAGGTAAGTGGCTGTACAGCTGCTATTTTGTAGGGTACTGATTACAGTTGGTTTATAATTCAGAGTTTTACTTCTGTGGGGTTAAAAGAGGTTTAACATTTTAGGTTTAAAAGGTAGCTGGTTATTCTTGGTGCGTCTTCCTAGGGTTTGCCATCTTATTTGGTGGTCGTGCTGTGAAGAAAGAAAAAGGAAGAGACAAAGTCAGAAGGTAGTTTTATGATTTAGGCTTTATTCACAGGTCATAGCCACCATGTGGCAAGGATATATCTCCCTGGCCAGTAGTTGTGTCTAGACATAGTTAAGGCCTAAGTCAGAATGGTCGAGAGCATGTCTTGGAGGTCGGAAGTGGGTCCTTTTCCCACACATGCTCGGAGGGTTCTTCCGATGAAGGCTCATGGGAGTTTGTTACTTTTTTAAAAATTTTAATTTTATTTTAATCCCCCCCACTTCTCCAATTTACCATTCTAAGGCAGCTAAAGAGTCCAGTCTGTTTGGTTTAAGTATCCATACTTGACATTTTTCATAGGCTTTCAGTTACCTTGAAAGACAGACAAACAAGTAGGTTAAAACTTAGTTGATATAAGAAGAAAGAAAAATTGCATATAATGTTATAATTATTTACCTTTTTTTAGTCAGATAAGACATTTAAAAAAAAAAAATTAACATATTAGATAAAAATCATTTTTAGAAGAAAACTTTGATAAGATGGCATTCCTGTAAAATAAAAATCATATTTGTCAGTTTTTATAATTATAGTTCTGAAGAAAATTACAGGGATTTAGATTTCACCTTTTGTGAATTTGAGATGAAGATGCTAAGGGAGGTAAATCTGTAAATGTTTTTGTTATCACTTTAGTGTAGTGTATTGTATTATAATGAATGTATAAAAGCCAATGACAAATGTCTCTCTGCTTTAATCTACAGCTGTTGTCATTGTTGCACAGGTTGTTTGGTTTAAAATTTTGGCTGATAATGACAGTATTAAATAAAAGCAACACTAAATTTACTTTGTGCTTTTATTTTGCCTTTTATCAATTTTTTAATCTTTTTTCCTCTTTTTTTTCTTCTCTTCTCTTTATTATTGTTATTTTCATTTACTTATTTCGTTTTATATATTCATTTAATCAACGCGTCTATAAATAAACTTTGATAAAATCACCAATAAAAGTGCTTGGCTGTTTGAGCTCATTAAGATTTTATTGAACAAAATATTTGTTTATGATTAGCTTATTGCTAAAAGAACTCAACTGAATCCATTACAGTCCAGTCATATTAAAAGCATTGGATCACTGAAGTTAAGCAACAAGTCTGTTCAATACTTAATTAGGTGACCACTTAAGCAACCCGAGTCCTTTGTTTATCATAAATGACTTGATTTGGCATTAAATGACCCAAAAGTGTTGATTTGCCATAAAACAAAACAACCAACCAATCAACTGAATCGGACTAAAATACAAAAAAAAGAAAATCTGTTAAATGACTGTGGATTTATACAAACCATCATTGTTGGTGCCTGTGGTGTAATGGTTATCATCAAAGGAAATGGACATGGTAACGAGATCAAATCCTGGATGAGACCGAAGGCATTCCACATGCTGCTAATACCCTTGGGAAAGGTATGAATCCAACTATCTCCAGCCAGGTATGGGTAATTAGTAGAGCAGACTGGTATGGCAACCAGTTTAGGAGAAAGAAAAGTCTAGATTCAAAACTGTTAAGTTAAGCAGCAAAGAGGAGGTGCACTTAACATAAGGGTTATTGTTGTAGGAAATAAAATTGGCAACCCAAGTTCAAATCCTAGATGAGGTTTGATTCACTTCATGCCAATGTCCTTGGGGGGGGGGGAGGCATCAATCTGTTCTTCCCCCCAACTATGAGTAAATTTTAGGGCAGATTGGACTCTTTACCCTTTGTAGGACAACCTGCCCGTGGTAGAGGGATTGGATAAATATATATATATGGTACATTTTGTCTCCCCCCCTCTTTCTCAAAGAAGAATTTATGATAGTCCATACTTATTGAATGTTTCTCTTGCTACAAGATGATTATATTTGTTAACAGATCTACCAATGAATAAAAATTGCTGTAATAACATTAGCACTTAAAAGTAGAATTTGGTTATGTTACTACCAAATTTTGAAATTCATTTTTTTTTTCTTTCTTTTTTTTTTTACTTAAAAAAAGTAAAGTTTTAAAAAAAATAGGAAACCAATGATACTGATTGCTTTTTAATTTAGTGCATCCTGGGACACATGTATTTGATTTGAATGAGTCCCGGGAAATTTGATGGCTCCCAACTAAAGTTTCTTAATAAATTGTAGAGTTTTTATCTATGAACAACTAAAGCCGTCTAACCCCTACCTTGTAAATTTCCAAGAAAATGTTGAAATGTATTCACAGTAAGCTGGTAATAGTGGGGGGAAGGAAAAAAAAACACTGGGATGTATGGATATGATTTTACTGTGCCCTTTTAGATTTTTATGCGTCAATAACGCAGGATGTGTACCTATCGGCATCTCTGGGGAAACTATGATGCTCAATCTTTATTAGACATTAAAAATCATTGAAAAGGTGATTATTGGTCACGAATTGAAACAAGCAATACTGACAGAAATTGAACTTTTATAGTATTTATTGCAAAAGAAATAGTTAAATAAGTGTTTTAATCTAACAAAGGTTACTAAATGAGAAATAACCAAACCGAGGTTGGAAATGAAATGGAATCTTTATAACATTAACAAAATATAATACTTGCTAGTGGCATGAAGAAAAGTAAACCACTACTAGTGGTATAAGTCTACTCAGTCAGCATAAACTGGCATATTTATGAGGATTGGGACATTAATGTTCATATGTAGGGTGTATGAGGATTGGGAAAAGCCCATTAATGTTCATAGGTAGGGTGTATGAGGATTGGGATATACCCATTAATGTTCATAGGTATGGTATATAACAATAAGTTAGTGTCTTGAGTTTTAGTCTGGTTATGGAGATATCCAGTCTTGTACCATTATATTCTCTTGGCCAATTGTTAAATTGAAATCAATACTTCAACTATAACTGGTTAATGTCTGTATTTCCTCTATTACAAGAATTAACTGTTTTGCAATTACCATATTTAATAGCATAAAAGACATACAGACATATAAGACCCACCCTCCCCCATTTCAGCAGGACATAGGAGAAAAATGTTTTTTAGTGTATTTAAGCATGTAATATTTAAAGAAAGCTATCAGTACATTACAAAACATTACAAAACCACTTTAGTTAAAGCAGAAAACATTAGTGTATATAAAAAGCTAAAAGTGCAGCTAAATCAAGAAATCCCAATAATGAAAAATTGTCCTATAATGAATTACAGTAATGAAACATTGCAAGAGAAAACAAATGTAGAAAACATTTAAAAAAAAAAAACAAGCTACCACTGAAATTGAACTTTTATAGTATTTATTGTAAAATAAATAGTTAAATAAGTTTTAGTCTGGTCGTGGGGATATTCATCCTTGTACTATTACATTCTTTTGGCCAATTGATATACAAGGATGCTGTGTGCTGTCTCGAACAAATATTGGAAACAGCACCCCACAAAAAAAAGCAGCTGTATGGCCATTTGCCTCCTATCACACAAACCATCCAAGTAAGATGAACAAAACATGCTGGATGTTGCTAGAGAAGCAAGGACAAACTCATTAATAAGGATTATTTGAATTATTCAGACTATTGTTCTCATCTTTATTGTTATCTGTACAATGTTTACCTTCAGCCTTCTCCTCTTTCGAACTCTGAAACCTTCTCTTTCGAACTCTGAAACCTTCTCTTTCGAACTTGGGAATCTTCTTGTCATAATCAGGAATCTACATAGAGTTTGAAGAGAAAGTTTCCAGGTCCGACAAGAAATACCTGAAGCAGGCTGTGGGGTGGGGGTGGGGGGCTGGGGAGCACATCGGCCGAAATGTACAGATAACAATAAAGATAAGGACAATTGTCTGAATAATACAAATTGTCAGTATCTGTTTGAAGACATGACTAAGTTAGTCTCACAGAAATCCTCACCCAAACAATTGTGCATTCTGACTTCTTTACAGATGGCCATGCCCACAGGAAGTTCAAGTTGAGTGTCTACAAGTGCTCTTTAGACAAACAAACCATTTGTGTATCTCCATGCACTGATGACCCAGTAAACTTTATTCTCTTTCTATTCTTTCCATCTTTTACACTTTTGTTAATTTTTCTTCACCTGAGATGTGCACACTTGCCTTCAACACCCCACCCCCACCCCAGTAACTTTTACACTTGCCCTTACTTGCACTTGGCCTCATTCACACTCAAACTGCATTCTCTTTTCTCCTTCACTTTAACTCCCATGCTCTTATTTTTATCTTCCTTTTACATATGTTCAACTCCTTTCATACTCACCCATATTCTTCTTCTTCTTGAACCTCCCCCCCTATATATCACTCTCATTGTAATAGTTACCTACCCCTACCCTAACCCTCATTTCCATACTTGTGCCCCCTACTTTCAATTTGTCTACACAGTCATTGTAATCCTATTCTTTTGCACTTGCTCATCCTCACCCTTACTCAACAACAGGAATACTTGCTTTCCTTCTTAATTCGCACTTCATATCATAGTAACACCTACTTTCGTTTTTACACAAGAGAGAACAGTCAGGTGTTTTGGGGGTAATCTATCTATATTTATACATATATAAAAGGCTGTTGTGTGTGTGTATGTATGTCCAGAGGAAACTAAAAAAAAGACAACAATTAATGACAAAGTAAAGAAACATACATATTCACTATCACCAGAGCTTGCTTTTTGTGCAAAAATAATGAAGTTTATTATATCTGGGAAGATATTTAAAAATTAGGATTTAAATAGTAAGAAAAGAAAAAGTTATTGTTTGTGTTCATGATTAAAACATAAATCAATTATGTAAACCAAAACAATCAATGGATCTGCGAGACTAACTTTTTATTATTCACCCTCTACCCAGGCAACACCAATTTTAGTTAAAAATAAATGATATGCAAGTTCAAAATTGCAGTGGTTTGGCTGGTTTTTTGTAGTATTCTAATGGCTGATGAATAGACTGGCTAAAACTGCTGTGACCAAAAACAACAAAATCGATGAATTAAAAAATGTGTAGTCTTAAAAAAAAACCCAAATTATTTAATATCTTTTTCCATCCACTTTTCTGTCTCTGAACAGAACTTTTAACTCTTAGTAGGATTCTATGTATGGACACAAGTTGAATTATTCTACCAATATGCTGACTGGCAAAGTCTACCAGTTTTTGAAGATGGTTTATTTCGTTTGACAGTATATGAACTCCCCATGGCTTATTTGATGCTAAAATTTGATTCAGTTCTAAATATTCAATTACAGTTATTAAACATATTTACCAACCCCTCCCCACGAGCAGGATGCAGCACAAGGTCAATTTCTTAAGCAGAGTTTAACAGGTTTGAATTCAGAGTTTTCCTCCTCCTAGACTGGTTGCCTAGCCATGGTTAAAGATCCCAGTCATCCCTGCTGTTTACCCATAGCTGGAGGGAGAACTGGATTCATACCTTTCCCAAGAGTATTAGCGCAGTGTGAAATGCAAACAGCTTCGTACAGGAATTGAACTCTGGTTGATGTGTCCATTTCCCATGACTCTAACCTTTAGACCACGCGCCTCCAATAAATATAAGAATAATTAGAATAAAACAAAAAATTCATTAACTATAGGTTTCATTAAAGCTAACAAAAGGATAGTATTGTTTGCAATCAAACCATTGTTTACTCTATTTTTTTTTTTTCTGATAGACAAGAAGACCTTTGTCAGCTCAAAATGAAAATATACTTTGTACTTTAACCCATATAGTTGTTGGTGTTCCTGAAAATCCCATATTCAGTGATAATCAAATATATCTACTTTTGCAACTAAACTGTGAAGATTGTTGTTGCTATTGGTTATGAATTGTATGACCTCACTTGCTATGTGATATCCATTTATGGCATTATAGCAGCTATAGCATGGCCCATAGTAAGTGAGGATGGATTTTGCTATCAAGGAGACCACTGTGTCAATCCCTGTGCAATAACAACAAGCAGTAATTCTTTTTCACAAATTGCATATCAAGTTTTGAAATAGCCATTTAAATTATGATGAGTAGGTCTTTAGTTTTGCCAAAATTACTGTGCATTTCATGGTTAAGTAGCATAACATTTTAATTAACAGAAATAGAGAAATATTAATGAAATTCAAATTATCAGAGGACAGCAAATGGGCAGCTATATGAAGAGAGAAGGATAGTGTGCGTGATGTTCGGGGTGGGGAAAAAAAAAAAAAAAAAAAAAAATTAATTAGCTCAGTAAGAAAAATTTAACCCTTACCCTGCTAAAAGTTGTGGCCATATTGTTTACATCTTTTTTCATAGATAATTAAAATTCATCTGTTTGTAAGTTAATTTAAAAAAATATTACCCCCCCCCAAAAAAAAAAAAAAAAATAGTTTTGATGAAATAATTCTAACATAAAATGTTGGCAAGATTCTATGAAATAAACATATGAACATGACATAAACAAACAGCATAAGAAAAACAAATTCTAATTAGTTTCTAAGAGCATTTTTGTACACAATATCTCATGTTTTTCCCTTCTTATGCAAATCCGCCCTGTCGGCTGGGGCGTTAGAATGCACCGACTGCACCTCTGCAGAAAGGTAAGACTTCCCCAATGAGGCCACCTGTTGGCCGTGGGTGTCGACCCGTGATGCTTAAGGATAGAACCCAGGTGGATGAGCAGTTCATGACTTGCAATATTCCACTTTGGCCCTATCATGGGCTAGACGGGCGGTCAGAGAGGCCCCCTCCGATTAATCGGCTGGCCATGTCAAGCCCTAGCACCTATATGATTGCCCCAACCCTATTGCCCTTATGGCAACTCCCAATCCTTCTTATCATATGGGTGCTAGAAGGCAGTGGCTGAGGGTCTACATGTCCTGGGAATGATGTTAAACTCTCTCTAATGATGAGGTTCCAGTTCTGGAGGTCTGGGGAATGTGGAGCACCCCTTCATCACCATTGCTCCCTGGTCCACTCTGACTCGGAGTGGTAATACCTGTTAGGGTCCCATCTATGGGTTGAATAGAAAAACATGAGTTTATAAACAAAATTGTATTATGCATTAAGAATGAATTTATTTCACAACTTTGTCTGCATTAAATGACCCACCGAGGTTGATATGCCATAAAACAAAACAAGCCAAACCAAACCAATCTTATGCAAATATATAGAGTTCTTTTTTTACTCCTTACTCGGGAACAACTAACATACAGCTGGCCATGTGAAAAATATGAATCCTCTTAATTCAGCCCTGTAACCTTGAGCTTTATTAAAGTTGAACTTTGCAAGAAACTGAACTCTTTTTAAACTGGAAGGGGAAAGTCTGCTGGAATGGGAGAGTCCCTGTAGTTTAATGGATCTCGTGCTGGACTGTGACATCGTTGTAAGCAGTTTCAAACTCCAATCACACTATTCTCTTTTGGACTAATAGTAGGTGTTACACACGACCTCAGATGCAAAAACAATCTCCCTTGTCTAGCTCTAGTGAAAAGGGGATAGACTCCCTATGTGTCTAGCTGATACCACCAATAGGCCACTGCGCTGAATTTGCTTACCTATAAAAGTAAAAAACAGCAATCTGAAAAATTATAGGTTGATATTTAAGACAAAAGAAAGATAAATATAAATTAGGTAGTGGGTTATGTAACTTTTACATGTGGGTTTCATTATATCAACAGTGATGTAGCCATTATCAGCTTGTTTGTTTGTTCTGAAAATAATAATAACTTGTTGTTTGATGAAGGTTTTAAGCCTCTAGTAGTATTTTGGGTAATCTTAGGCTGTCTGCCAAGCAGAGGGTTGAAATAGAACCTCACCCACCTCCAAAATAAAATTTAAAAAAAAACCCTGGTTATCAAATAATTAACTTGTAAATAGCTGCTAACTGCTTTACTTGATGATGTTGGGAAAATAATTTTGATTACTTTATATGCATCACCCTATCATCATCATCATCATCGCCTGGTGGGGATGTAAGTGGTGTAATCTGGGTGGGGGTAATTTTTCATGTTTCTACAAAAAATATATGTATTGGATAGCAAGTAATGTTTTAATATTTCATTTTTAATTATGTGGTTGATTCTTTTCTTAGCATTATATTAAAGTGTTAAGTGAGATGGAGTGCCTGTTGTAATGTTTATACTGTTGTAGGAAATAGGCATGGCGAGACGAGTTCAAATCCTGTACAATATCAGAACTGGAGCCCCACCGCGCGGTGCTGTATAGTGCCGTGGGCCCCACCGCGCGGTGCAGTATAGTGCCGTACCTATTTGTCAAATGTCAAATCTTTGATTACAGTTTCCATAGATTATATATTGTTCTAAAAAGTCTTGCTGAAGGTGTTAAGATTCATTTTTATAATAAAGATAGAAAATGCATAGATTTGTCTCAGTTGCTGATAGTATAGGATTAGAGATATTGGATATATTTGGTCATGTGATTATCAGAAAATATATTGAAAACACACACATGGATGCTTTCTTTTATATCCCAGAATCTAAAACAATGTAGATGTTGATTTCATTATATAAAAACAGTATTTACAGACCTGGACCTCCTGTGAGGTTCTTGTAAGGCAATTTGTTGGCATGTCTTAAGCTATTATGGTAGAGTACTTGGCCTCATTGTTTACTTTGTTTGTAGCTTGCATCTTTTTTGTTTAATAATTATTATAGCTATGTGGTTAGAACATAAGACTCGAGGCCACAGTTTAATCGATTTTTGCTGCCTATAGCTTATAACATGCCTTACCAGAAAAACTTTTGTGCATTTTATTTATTATAGTAAGTAGTAAATCTGCGAAGTAGCCTATTGTCAGTATCAACTGAACAGTGAGGAGGGTATATTACCTTTACTCTAGACCAGGGGAATTGTTTTGCTGAGGTGAAGAGCCACACCTAACGTCAGCTAGCAAATGCTTTACTGCATAGATCAGATTAATCAAGCGGCGCTGAGTTGGCGGGGACCGATATTGAACCCAGAACCTAGCAATTCCTAGTTGGATGCTCTACCGACTGAGCTAAACCGGCTCCTTTATTATAGTATAAAACTTAAAATAATGCAAAGAAAGAAAAAAAAAGAAAGATCTTTAAGATAAATTGTTAAAAATGTCTGGTCAGCATGGAAAAAAAAAGTTGGACCTGAACAACTCTAACATTCCGCTACTGGAAGAAAGGTTCAACTTAGAATCATCCTAATATCAACTTACTTGGTAACCCATCTACAGATATATAAATATAAAAGGGTTATCTTAACTTATATTGAAATATTATGAATGGAACATTTTTGTGTATATATTTTTGGCAACTTGAAACAGAAGTCTTACTCGATAAGCAAACTCCACGATTTGTTTGAATTTGCCAATTTCTAAATCACTCAAGACAAATCTTTTAAGACTATTGCTAATTTGCATAAATGATCGTAAGATTAACTAAAAAGCGTAACACAGATTTTAGGACATTTCCAAATTCAGCAGTTTTTCACAACAAATTTGGGATTATTTCCTAGTTGAGAAACATATTACAGAGTGACCCAGAATCATCATCATCATCATCATCATAATATCAAGCTGACAGCACAGATACTCCTAACTCACTCTCACCACTCATCCCTATTGGTCATTGCCCCTGGCAAGTCTTCCTCACAGCATCCAGTATCCATACAGAGCTGGTTGATGTAGTTCTTTGCTGGTCAGCCTATACTGGTGTGTCCATGTGTAAGTGTCCACAAGAGAACGTCACTGATGAGTTTATCCTTGCTTCTCCAGCAGTGTCCAGCATGATGTTTTTGTGAGATAGGAGGCAAGTGTCTTTACAGCTGCTTTTTTGTGAGGTGCTGCTTCTAAGATTTGTTCAGGACATCACAACATCATCCTTGTGTAGCTTTTTTTGTAAGCATTTCATTAGAGTCCAAGTGGTGCAGCCATACAGTAGCACTGACATGGTTACAGCTTGGAAGAATTCTCGCTTTATCTTATCAGAGAATCAGATTTCCATATAATTGATAATGGTATTTACCTTAACTGCCCACCAGGTCAGGATGTGACACAAGGTCTTTTTAAAGTGGGAAGCCATGCACAAACCAAAGCTCATGCGATGGCTAGTCAAAAAAAATGCATGGATTCCATCAGACCACATTGTTAATTTGTCCAGCGGCCTGGGCCGGCTAAGAACAATAATAGTATGATTGATAATCTTTCTATAGCAGTCTATGCCTTTCCATACATTGACATAGATTTCTGTAGATGATATTACTACCTAGGTATGTAAACTAGTCTACTAATTTGAGAGGCTTATAAGAGTAGAGATATCTCCTTCTTGTTTATAGTCTCAATAAATCATTTAACCGCATAAACAAAACAATGAGGATTCAAAGACAACTAACAATTTACAATTTCGCTTGAAAGTAACACAATGAATTTATATCAATGAAACAACATTATTTGAGATTCCTGTTCTTTTGGCAATAACCAAAGAGAGGCTACCTTTTTTTTAATCAGAGAAACTAATTTATATATAATTGCTGTTATCAATATTTTTGGACTTATTCACCCCAATAGTCATAAAAAAAACATTTCTCAAATTACTTCCAACAGTTTTTTTTTTCTTTTTTTTTTTTTTTCCAATTTAATTTTTTTTTTTTCTCTCTCAATTAAATTTTTTTTTAACAACACTTCCCTAAAGCTTTTCAATAAAAACTTTATCTTTTGTATTGATAATGAAGCTACAAAAGAACTGAGGAAGTCCAACTTTCTGAAAAACCTAAAACTATTTTTCTCCAGATGTTTAATTCAATCAAAGAATTTTGGGCTGAATTGAATTGTTTAAGTAGGTATTTACCCAATACATTCACCATTGATAGGGTGTGACCCAAGGTCGCATGTATAGGGCATCAAGTGTGGATCAAACTTGCTATTCAGTAGTAATGGATATGCAAGACTAGCTTGCTAACTATTACACCACCAATGGGATATCTTTTGAATTATTAAGGTATCTTCAGGAACTTAAGAATTATAAGATTATTTTATAATTTCTTTATCTTTTTATAGGATGACACAAGGTCACATGTGGCTCTCAGTGTTTCCGGTAACACATTTGAGGGCCATATATGGCTCTCAAATTGCATTTAGAATAAAGGATAAAATCTTGTGAAAATGTGTGTTTAGACACCTAAATTGCCTTGAACGGTGAAAGGGTTAAGTAACAAACATTCTCTGTAATTTAATGGTTTTTGTATTTTATCTTTTTTAAAAGTTCACGTTTTAAAAGTATTTTCTTTTTAATATTCAACTTTATTATTGCATAAATGATAGCAAGAATACATATTTTTAAAATATTAATGTCCAGTGTTTTGTTTTTGCTGGGTAATTTTATTTGTGGATTATTAAGATGGAAAGTAATTAATCCAATCTGTTTTTAGATATATTCTATAGTTTAATATTTATTTTGAGTTGATTTCATATATTAGGTTTTTACACATGAATTGACCAATTATGAATAAATGATTAAATACATTTTTAAATCTAATGTTAACAAATACTAGAAATTTTTTTGAAAGATATCGTCTGAGGAGGGCAGGAGTTAAAAATTCAATGTCAGTAGGTTTGTATCATAAGTAAGCAAAATCATCAAATTTATTAAAGGAGTAAGTAAAATGTTGTGTGCATCTATTAATATTAATTAAATAATTATTTTGAATATTTAACACATATATCTTACACAAAATCATAGGTATTTATTTATTTGTAAACTTTTTAGTTAACTTCTTGTTAATGAAAAGAAAGGGCAAGAGTAAAAAGAAAGAAAAAAAAAAGCAATTTTTAATATTGCTTACTCATATTCTGAGTGTATAACACAGATTTGTTCTAATCTATGTATTAACAATTTTGACTATAAATCAAATACTCATTAATATACTTCACAATCATTGAGAATATTGTTACGTAAGATATAACTTAGTTTTGGTTCCAGACAGAAATACACTCAATCTCCATTATTAATAGATGCTCCATTTGATTCTATAACACTGAAAATATGCATTCTTGATGAGACTATTTTTCTAGGTTATAACACACTTCAAATCACAAAATAGAGCAACCATAATTGTTATATCTTTTTGTTCATATGAAAAGCACAATATGCTAAAAAATATTATACTTTAGTGAGTAGGTTTTATCCAACCTGTTCGCCACAGGTAGGATGTGACACAAGGTTGCAAGTATGGGTCATCCAGTGAGGATTGAATTCAGTAGTAAGGGATCTGCGAGGTTGCTCTAAAACTGAATGAGGCATGAGAGGTTTGGCATTGTCATATTATGGAACTAATTTCTA
The DNA here is from genome assembly GCA_023376005.1 of Doryteuthis pealeii. Lineage (NCBI taxonomy): Eukaryota > Metazoa > Mollusca > Cephalopoda > Myopsida > Loliginidae > Doryteuthis > Doryteuthis pealeii. Next base: position 85,720,702 of record CM042141.1, on the reverse strand, counting down.
CCTCTTGCCAGAAAATGGGATATAATAAAATAAGTTTTGGTTCTGAGAGTAATGAACTATATGTTGGGGAAAATTAAAAAGATACATGTTGAATTACAAGGGCGAGTTAAAAGTTTTGCAATATTTTGGTAACTTATTTGCTTTATTGTTCAAGTTACAACAAAAGTAGTCTTGCATTCAAAGTATTATGTTGAATTATTCGAAGCCATCTTTCTTTCTGCCAGTTCTTTGATCACATGCTGAGTTCTTGTCCTTTGAGGTGAGGGAATCCTTCACTGAAGCTTCCATTTCGCCTTGGTTGTTGAAGTGCAAATATTGCAAAACTTTTGACTCGCCCTAGGATTTAGTAAATATTAAATAAAGATTAAAAAAAGTTTAAAATAATAATATAGCACAATATAATGATGATAATAATAATTTCAACTGTTTATTCATGAGTTGTTTGTTCTATCTTAATCATTCAAACAGATTAAAATGATGATGATGATAATAATAATAATTGTGATAGCGATAGTAATACCTACAATAACTATGACAATAATAGTCTTCGATCCGTCTACTGCCACTTCATATATTAGATTTCGACCTGTTTACTTTGGCGGCCAACGTCCAGAAATACATATATATGTATATATGAAAGTCTGACTTTCTTTCTACATCTGACTTTCTTTCTTTCTTTCTTATCTATTTTTCCTTTGTTCTTCTTCTCTGTATATTGTCATTCATTCATTGATTCATCTTAAAATTTAACTTTGATTCTTCATTATGCTTTATTGATTGATTGTTTTATGATGATTGATCAAAGATCCAACTAAATAATTTTTCTCTTTTCTCTTACAGACCATTGGTTTGGAATATGAAAGATATCTACATGAAATTGTATCTGTATTAGAAGAAGATCCAGCCTTTAAGAAAAAATTGGAAGATTCAGATATTAATTATATAAAGGTATGAAATTTTTGCATTTGCACCTACCGTCAGATTCCCACTTTACCACACAGATCAGATTACCCAATCTGTGCTATTCATATGCTGAATTAGAGGGGACCAGTATCAAACTCAGAACCTTGCGATTCTAAGGTTTGTGCTCTACCGACTGAGCTAACCTGGTCCCATTTTGAAGTAATAGTTACATCTTTTTATAAATATTTTATGAATCTATTTTCTCTATTCCTTATAAGAAGGAAAAAGCTTTTAGCTGGCCCATATGTCAAACTTTTTGATGAATTTCTCTAAGGAAAACTGAACAAATGGAATTAGTGTACATTTAGGCTGTAGAAGTTGTTAATGTCGGAAAAACAAATAGCCATTGTATAGGAACAATTTGAGTAGGGAGTCTTAGACATGCATCTAAATAATGGAAAATACAAAAAAAAATGACTTTTAAAGAACTTCACATAATCTTAATCAAAGGCCACAATATCGAGACACCCAGTGAGACTCTCTGTCATTTATTTTGTATATTGTATTCTTCTATACTGGTGGTTTAACCAAGGTTAATGAGCAAAGTCTGCCCTACTATTTACCTATAGTTGAATTCATACCTTTTCCAAGTGTATTAGTGCTACGTGAAATGCTTATAGCCTCGTCCAGTATTTGAACTCGGGTTGCTGAATCTATGTAATGTTAAGCATTACACCATGCACCTGCACCATATGACAACAAAAACAGAAGAAAACTTTTTAGGTTACTTCATACTTCATTTCAGAATCTTATAAAAACTCGATTTAAAGTTTTATTATAAATAATATTAGTTCATTAATTGACTACTATTCTTGTATGTCATATTGGCCGGTATCAAAATCAAGTGAACTGTTTAGTAGAGACGTGAGATGTTAGACACACCAGATGGTTTTATGATTTTCTTTCCTTTAAAGTGATATGTCACATCAACGCGGAGTGGTGTCAGAAATAATTGACGTTACCACCCAGCATGTGCTAATCCCACAGAATAACATCCCTGTCTTGCACTACTGTCGCTTGAGTGCTTGGTTTAAGAGTACAGTTAGGGGTTATTTAACTGGGTGATATTTCTTGGCAATGGGTGGGGGGGGCATACTGTTTTATTTGCACTTGGTAAAAATCAAGTATTTGTTCCTTTAAATCCTTTTAAACATTTAGCCCTCTTATAATCCCTTAAAAATATCCTTGGCTCAAGATATGACTTGGGAACTTATTGTAGTCTGGCCAATCAGTTGTTGTGCATATTATAAAAAATGTTTGATTTTCTTTTTTTTTGATATCATGCTTGTTTGAAAACAAAGTTACTGTCCTGCCAATGTAATGATTCTTTTTAAAAATAAAGCCTTTGCCAGTGTCAACACCAGAGGTAATCATACTGTGTGCAACTTGTTTTTATAGAAAAGAAAAGATGAAGGTAAAAAAAAAGCTTGTAGGAATAGCTGTAAACTTTATCATTAACAAAACACCAGCATAAATTGGATTGTTTATGTTGTGCAAGTGTTTTGTGTTACTAGTTAAGTAAGCTGTATCAAAAAATATTTTTTTTTTTTTTGAGGCACATGGTATAATGGTTAGAGTCGTAGGAAATGGATTTGTCAACCAGAGTTCAAATCCTGGATGAAGCTACAGTTCACATAGTGCTAATACCCTTGGGAAAGGTATGAATCCAACTACTCTCCCTCTAACTATGGGTAAATAGTAAGGCAGACTGGGCTCTTTAACCTTGGTTAGGCAACCGGTCTAGGAGAAGGAAAACTCTGAATTCAAACCTGTTAAAACTCCGCTTGGGGTGGTCACTACTAGAATAGGCTCAGTCCTAATTAGTGATCTATTTCACTAATTTACTTAATTTAATAATAATTCAATTTTTCTTTTTATCTTTTTTATTTAATTTTTCTTTTTTCTTTTTCTTTTATTGTTGGTTGGCACATTCACTAAGGACAATGACATAGTGTCAAAAAAAAAAAAAAAATTATCTGCATCTGCGCAATTGGCTGAGCAGGGCAGTCCCTGATTGACAGTCTGCACTGACTGCACACAAAACTGTGATGCTTGCTGGGGTTGCTGTTTTCTCTCCTTCCTTTTAGCTCTCTCTGCTGTGGAGACTACTCTCCTCTCCGCGCCTGGATTTTATTTCAATGAACAAAAAAAAAAGAAAATCAACACAGGTTAAAGATGAAACAACTTTTAGTTTATAGCTTATTGTATATAGCAGTTTTAACCCTTCCCACTACTGTCTACCACTACAATAAGTCAGAGTGGACCTAGGAGTAATTGCAATAAAGAGGTACTCCATACTCCCCAGACTTCCAGAATTGGAACCTCATCACTTGATGCAGTTTAACTCATGCCCAGGACACTAAGACCCTCAGCCACCACCTTCTAGCACACATAAAAAGAGTTGGGGGGGGGGTCCATAAAATGTCAATAGGATTTGGGATTCATAGATAGTAAAAGACAATGGTTTATTTTCACACATTACACAATATAAACAATGTCACACAACAAAAAACATAATGTTGGTTGTTGTATTAATGTGTGAAGGATGATCACTAATTAGGACTGAGCCTATTCTAGTAGTGACCACTTCATTTGATTTTTGTTTCTTTCTTTTTTGTTGTTGTTTTTGTTTTTTACATAGTTTAAAAGTTGATTATAAGTTTACTTATACATCTTAAAAATTTCTATTTGGATAAATAATTTGAGTTGGTGAGCAGACATTTTGGTGAAATCAATGTTTGGAAATTTTTTTGTTATTGTATTCCGATTCTGTTTCAGCAGAATCGTGTGATAGATTTAAGCTGATAGTCTTTTAGTCTTACCAATCTTATGTTTCTTTTCTTTTCTTTTCTTTTCTTAATCAGAGTGGTGAAATTGCCAATGATTTAGATTTGGTTAATCACAACATTCGTGAACGATTAGATGAAATCAAAAGGATAGAAGTGTCCAGATTGAAGAACCTCGTTCAAGAACAATTCAAAAGAAAAGGTAAATATTTTTTACATCTTCTGCATTATCTCAAGAAAAAATAACCAAAATCAACATTTTTTTTCTTTTCTGTACTGTTACTATTGCTTGAAATTCATTTAAATTCCTTGAAAGCACCGGTTCTCACTAGATCAATGAAGTTAAGCAGCGATGAGCCTGTTCATTACTTAGATGGGTGACCATTTAAGCAACAGCAAGTACTGTAAGAAACTGAATATCAAAATGACTTGAAAAGGATTGCTATGCTGTAAAACAACCAACCAACCAAAATCAACTTAAATTCATTCTTAGTTATAAACATTTTTTGCTTTAGTTTTCTGGTTCTCTGGGGGGTGGGGATGCTTTATTTTTAATATTCCAACTTAATCTTATTATAATGGAGATTCAGTGTCTGTGTGTAACCGAAACTACAAAACTGGGGCGCCACACCTACCAGCAGCTTCTACACTGAGTTGGCGAGGGCTGGTATCGAACCTAGAACCTTGTGGTTCCTAGTCGCATGCTCTACCGACTGAGCTAATCCGGCCCTTGTTTTTCTTTGGCATGATAGTTTTGGAACCTTAAATGTTTTTAGTGAACTTATTAACATAAGCATATCTGAAGCTTGCTTGTACCTCAAATTTTAGCTCACAACACAAATCAAAAATCAACCGAGTGACAGCTCTTAACTTGGAAAATTCATAAGTTGGGTCACTCGTAAGTCAAGGTATCACAGTATATTGAAAGAATGGTTCTAATATATTAAAAAAAAACGTCAAGGTACCACTGTATCTAACATTTCCTCCTGAATAGTTAAAAGATTTGCGTCATGAGAGCCATGGAAATCGGCCATCTGTGAAAATGGAGCACCACACCTACCATAAGTTGAGGCACTCATAAGTTAAGGTACCACTGTATATCTATCTAAACCTTTCCTCCTGAATAGTTAAAAGATTTGCATATGAGAGCCATGGAAATCGTCCATCTGTGAAAAGATGAAGTTCTTTTGAAAGACAAAGAACAGGTGTCATCAAGATGAGGAGGAGGAGGGAACAAAGGGTTGAGTTATCTTGACTCTCTAACATTGATCCCATATCTATCCTGTCCTCAGGGGTTTCATGAAAAGATTGGCTATTTGAGCCGTCAGAAAAAAATCCATTGGTGACCACCCGTCATCCTATTCATACTCACCAGGGAGTTGGGGTTGACAATGATGATCATCTGTCTTGACACACATTGTTTGAGCTATAACTGCTTTATTAGTGGAGTTGGGCGGTAAGGTTTTCAAACTGAACCATAAGTAAATTATACACTCTGATTCTGTAATGTTAGGAAAATGTATTTGAAAAGGTAAATAGTTAAAAGCAAAAATCAAAAGACCAAAGGTTGTTGTTCTGTTTTTATATATTTATTTGATTGAAGAGAAAAGTTGTATTGTGAAGAGAAGGAAATGTGTGCTGGGTGGAAATTAAGCAAATTGGCTGTCAGAGTGGCATAGTGAAAATGAAATTTCATTGGCTGGGATCAATAAACAGTGATGTGCAGACAAGCCATAAAAAATCCAACCCCCACAAACTCACCCACATCTCCGCTTCATGCTTGTGTGATTTTTAGATCTGACTTTCTGAAAATTTTCCAGGTGACTCAGTCTTTTTTTTTGGTTGAGATGCAACCATTTTCCTGCTTATCTCTCTTTACATTTTCACCTACACTTTTCTCTCTCTCTCTCTCTCTCTCTCTCTCTCTTTTCTATCTCTCTCTCTCTTTCTATCTCTCTCTCTCTTTTCTATCTTTTCTCTTTTCTCTTCTCTCTCTCTCTCTCTTTTCTCTCTCTCTCTCTCTCTCTTTTCTCTTCTTCTCTTCTCTCTCTCTCTCTCTCTCTTTTCTCTCTCTCTCTCTCTCTCTCTCTCTCTCTCTCTCTCTCTCTCTCTCTCTCTCTCTCTCTCTCTCTCTCTCTCTCTCTCTCTCTCTCTCTCTCTCTCTCTCTCTCTCTCTTCTCTCTTCTCTCTCTCTCTCTCTTCTCTCTCTCTCTCTTCTCTCTCTCTCTCTCTCTCTCTCTCTCTTTTCTCTCTCTCTCTCTCTCTCTCTTCTCTCTCTCTCTCTCTCTCTCTCTTTCTCTCTCTCTCTCTCTCTCTCTCTCTCTCTCTTCTCTCTCTCTCTCTCTCTCTTTTCTCTCTCTTTCTCTCTCTCTCTCTCTTCTCTCTCTCTCTCTCTCTCTCTCTCTCTCTTCTCTCTCTCTCTCTCTCTCTCTCTCTCTTTCTGTTTCTCTCTCTCTTTTTTTTTCTGTCTGTCTGTCTCTTTTGAAAGACAAGTCTCTCTCTCTCTCTCTCTCTTCTCTCTTCTTTTCCCCTTACTCTATCTACTCTCTTTACTGCTCTTATGAGCAAGATAACATCCTTCTCTTTAGTTTGTAGTCTTATTGAATGGAATAAAATAAAAATCTTGTGTCAATTTTATAATTTTCACATAGATGAGTCATTATTCCAAGAATTATTTGGTCTATTGATCTTTTTTTTAATTTTTTTGTTTTTTGTTTTGTTTACTTCAAACTGAACTGAGGAAAGCTTTATCCTGAAGTGAAGTTGAAAAGTCCATTCTAGTCAACTATATTTGGACGAATAAGAATCAAACTACATTCTTTGGTTTGGTTTGTTTATGGCATATCAACCTCAGTGGGTCATTCAATGCCGACAAAGTTTTGAAATGAATTCATTCTTAATGGATACTCAGTTTTTTTTTTTTATGCACATTTTTCTATTTAACCCATAGATGTGGACCAGGGAGCAATGGTGATGAAGGGGTGCTTTACATTCCCCAGACTTCCAGAACTGGAACCTCACCATCAGATGTATTTGAATGTCATACTCTGAACAATACATTCTTTGGGATAAGGTCCAAGTGATAGGGTGTATTGTAGAAGGGTGAGAAAATTTAAAGAAGCCTTGTATTTAATTGCTTGTAGAGGATAGTATGTTGCACCGAGTGGGTGAGAATTAATAACAACTTAGTTTCAGGGGAACTTGCACCACTTACACCCTTGCCTAAAAGGGGTAAGGGCTGGGTTTATTGCCAGGTGCCTGAGGCTCTGCTGAATGGGAATGCTGAAGGAACTAAGCACTTCCTGCTCCCACCTCAAATGAGTTTTCATTCCTATGGGATACCCCCTACACTAAACCAACCTTCTATCACATTTCATGGTGAGCCAAATAAATATCCATACTAATGTGTATATCTTTGCTTTGGAAGAAAATGATTAGAGGGCAAAATGGTATTTCCTGTGTCATGCCCAATATTGAGAATGTTTGATCCAATCAGTATATTTGCCACCATCTTTTTTTTTTTTTATGTTTTAGATGATAAAAGAATCCATTTTTTCTGTGGTACCTTGACTTATTAATGCTCTAAGTTCTGTGTTTTCTGAATTATTAGCTGTCACTCGGTTAATTTTTTTTTTTTTTTTGCTTTGTGTTGCAAGCTGAAATTTGAGGTTCATGTGAGCTTCAGACACATTTATATTAATAAGATCACTAAATAAATTTTACCTGAGCAGAGAGGTTGGTAAATATATATATATATTTCATTTTGCTGTGTGACTCTTTTCATTGAGAAGAGCTCACTTTCAATTTACTGGCTTTTACCTGAATTTGAACACCAAACACTTGTATTGGTGAGAAATCTAAAGCTGTCTCACTTACCAAATTGGTCCATGATACTGTTATCTTATTCCAGTTTCCTCTTAATAAATATCCCTATCTGTTCGTTATAATTCACTGGTTTGAACTGTAGATTAGAGATTTAAGCCTATCAATGTTTTTTTATTAGGATTATAAAATCACATGATATCCTTTAATGATAACAGTGAACTTACAAAATTGAAATAAAAGCCTCACAATTTTTGGTTTAATAGGAGAAAGATAATATTTCTATGATAAGTCTTTTTGGGGGGGGGGATGCTAATATCTGGTTCTTTATATTCATAGGTATCTACGAGGGTCAGTCAAAAAAGTAATGCCATTTTGTTTAGGACAGGTATAATTACCAACACAGGAACATGTATCATACATCAAAATGAAGCTGGTCCATATCATATCCCTACTTCTCCACATAATCACTGTTTTCTCTTAATAGCAATGTTCCACCTTATTTGAAGCTATAATTGTTTACAAAGAATTATTAATATTGTAGTAGTTATTTGAAACTATGTAAAAGTAAAGTTTGTAGAGTGGATTATTGTCAGTATGAGCCTGACAGCGAGGGAGTCTATCCCTTTTTGCTAGTGCTAGACCAAAGAGATTGTTTTTTTGCTGAGGTGGAGTGTCACATTTACTGTTAGCTCCTCACTTTACTGTGCAGATCAGATTACCCAAGCTGTGCTACTCATGTGTTGAGTTGGCGAAAACTAGTATTGGACCAGGAAACTTGTGATTAAAGTCTCAACATTATATAACCCACAGAGATTTGAAATACTATTAAACAGACAAACCAAGCCAATTTTTTGTCTCATTTATTCAAAATTTAACCTATAACACGAGTATAAGTAAGTAAAAGTCATCGGGAGTCTATCTCCTTTTCATTGGTGCTAGAACAAGGAGATTGTTTTTGCATCTGAGGTGGAGTGCCACACCTACCATCAGCTCCTTACTTAACAACACAGACCGCTGTGCTATTCATAGGCTGAGTTGGCAAGGGCTGGTATCGAACCGGGAACCTTGAAGTTCCTAGGTAGACGCTCTACAAACTCAGCTGAGTATATACAGTTTTAAATCCTGTATTTTTCTGCTTTCGGTAACCCATCCGCACTAGAGTTATAAAACAACACTTGTGCACCTACTGTGGCATAATATTTAGTATGACAATCTTGCAAGCCATTGTCAGTGAGGGTTTTCTATTCTATACTTGATGCTCTATAAATCTGGCTCTATGCCAAAGATAAGGCTTAGTTCAGCAAATTTAATGACAACAAAGTCATTTTGTACAGTCGCTAGTTATTTTAGCTGTATGCATTGATTCTTGAGTCATGTGCCCCCCCCCCTTTTTGTATACTTTGGCGCTAATAGATATCGCTACTGCAATGACCTTCGTCTGTTTGGCCTTGCGTTTAATTCTTCTTTGACCCACATTCAAATGCACACTTAGCAATCAAGGACCACATACTTGAGGCAACACAGTAAGGCCATTGTAAAAAAAATGCTCTAAGCACACACTGACCATAAGTGACCTGATTGTCTTGCTCCTCTCTCTCTCTCTCTCTCTCTGCAGCTTTATCTGCTTATAACACTGTAAAGTGAGAACATTTGATTGTAGAGCTTGAAGAAGCCTGGTTGGTCTGCATACATTACTACTGTTACTATTTTTGCTCATGGGACTTGATGCAAGGAAAACGACCCATAGTGCAAAATTTTTAGCCAGACATTGACTGTGTCTGTTTTTTTTTGTATTTTGATATTAGTAGGTTATCAAATTATTCAAATAAAATAAAATAAAAATTTTGTTCCAAATTCTCTCAATATAAAATTAACTTAAAGAAAACAAAGGAAAATAAACTTTTTATTGAAATTTTATTTTGAATGAATTTTGACAATAGATAAAGGCATCATGAAGTGAATATCATTTAAAATAATTACTTGGCCATTTTCATCATTTATTTCATTATATCTTTATCTTTTATGTTTCTCTGGTCAATATACAGTGTCCATAAAGTCCGTGTGCACTTTAAATAAGTTTAGAATTTAAAGTGCACACGAACTTTGTGGATACATATATATATATATATATATATATATATATAATATATATATAAAATGGAAGTAAATCCGATGGTATGTTGAAAAAAAAGTATAGAATGGATAGAATAGGATATTTTAATCATTTAATATATATAATATATATATATATATATGTAGTATAGTAAGAAAATTGAAAAAACACAGGTTTAAATAAAATGAGTGGTAAGTTTATTAGCCGATGATGCAGTGTTTCGATCTGTTAAGTAGATCTTCTTCAGGGTATTTGTTGATATAAGGAAAAGTAAAAAAATTTTATCACAGAATAACTAGAAAAAATGCGATAGTCCTTGTTTATCAATCTGTTCAAAAGAACAAGGACTATCGCAGTTTTTCTCGTTATTCTGTGATAAAATTTTTTTACTTTTCTTATATCAACAAATACCCTGAAGATCTACTTTATACAATTGCTGTATATAAGAATGTCAGTAACTTTAGATACATACATTATTTCATACTAGCAGGACCCGTGGAATTTCCACAAAATGAAACAAAAATCAAGATGAGCTATTTAAGCCAGAAACAATGATTTGCAATTTCATTACATTTAAATCCTACAAAATTACCAAAATATCTTCCATAATTCACAATTTTAATATTACAAATAAAACAAACACGTAACTTTTTTTTTTTAATTCATTTTAATTTTATGTTGGGCAAGAATGTTTGGAATGTTTCAGTTTTAAAAGTGGGTGAAATAAGTTGGGACAAATAAGAAATCTGCGATTAAGTGACACCAGATAATCTGTATTGACATTTTTGCATTGCATCTTGGACAATTTGGACGGTGTCATTTTTTAACCAGAGGGTGTTGCAGGATGATAACGGATGGAAGATTTAGGAACAAGCATATTAATATATAGATATTATTATTCTAACTCCCACAGTAGCTGCTGCTGCTCTCTCTCTCTCTCTCTCTCTCTCTCTCTCTCTCTCTCTCTCTCTCTTTTGTGTTAATTCCTGATTGTAGGTTAATTTCTGTGTCTTGTCTCTATTTCCCAACTCATTCTTATTGACCTTAGAATTTTCTTGATATGTTGCCCAGCAATTTTCTCTCCCTGCTGCCAGCTTTCCTACTCTGTTGTCTTCCAAAGCCATCTTGTCCCCCCCCCCTCTCATGACTCACCATACCATTAGGAAGTTGATAAAAATGTTTGTTGTCAGCTTTTTACCTGTCTTGCGCACATTGTCCTTTCATCACTCTCTCTCTCTCTCTTCTTCTCTGCCCGAAGCAAAATTCTTTACACTTTGGTAGACTTTTGATATTGCTCAATAAAAAGAGAGAGAGAGAGAAATGTATTTAAAAGATTTGGTGCTAGTATTTGTGATATTTTCAGTTTTCTTGTCACTTCACACTTTTGATTTTTCTTTTTTTTTTTTTTTTCTTTTTTTCTTTCTTTCCATCTTTCTAATTAATTTGTCTGAATGTTTTTTTAAAAACTTTTTTGGCTGTTTTTTATTTTTTATTTCATTTTGGAATTAGGAGTTTTTAGTTTTTTTTTATTTATTTGTCACAATTTTTAAATATCTTTTTTTTTTTTTTATTTTTTACTTTATTTGATACACTTGACATTTTCTATCTCTTTTTGCTCGCTATCATTCCCTGCTCTCTTGTCATTATTGTTCACACACACATGTAATCTCCCCCACCCCCATTTGTTTGCATCTCTTAAGCTTTCTGTGTGTCCATCTTTAGTTACAAAGATACAGATTAAAATGTTTCTTGTCTGAAATTATGAGATTAAGTATTTTCATTATTCCAAATATTTCTAAAAACTTCTATCTTAAAAGAGTCACATGACTGGGTGATAAGACCTTGTACTCCTGTTAGCATGAAAATAGACAAGATTTAAAGAACATATCTTTTCATCAAAAAGATGACTTTTTTATTTTATGTTTTACTCCTGATACATAAATTTGGCTAACAAATATATCATGTCAGCAGTGCTAAGACTAAGCTGACTGTACCCACTGCAGGAGGTAAGAACCCCGCTCCAAGGGGTATCCTGGGTATGACACTAAACTATATCTGATAATGAGGCTCTAGTTCTGGAGATCTGGGGGAGTGTGCAGTACCTCTTTATTGCCATTAATCCCAGATCCACTCTCACCTGGAGTGGTAGTACCTGTTAGAATCATACCTAAAGGTCAAATAGATCTGTTTAAAAATTATTCTTATGTAATAGTACTGTATGACCAAAATAAACCTCTTAAGAAATATAAATATGAAGGTGCAATGAATGCAATTCCCTAACCTCTTGGCATAAATGACCCTTGACAGGTTGACATAATGTTATAATCAATCAAATATATCAGCTGAAATTTTGTGTTGAAACCAACAAAGAAGAAGGAAAAAAAATTGAAAAAATGTGTTGAATAACATTCCTGTTATTTAGTTATTTGTCAGATTAAATAATAAGCTTTTTTTGTCTGAATTTTTAAAACGAGGCTTGATAACATGTATTATTTAGATTTTTTGAACTATTGTTCTCATCTTCACTGTTATAGAAACAACGTTTCATCCGTTGTGCCCATCTGCCTTCTTCAGGTGTTTCTTGTTGAACTTGACAACCTTCTCGTCTTAATTGAGAGCCTTCATGGAACTTCAAACCGAATTCTTTATTTAATCATTTTGAGTAGATTGTTCTCCTTCAATTAACCATAACTGGTCACTTAGAACGGTATTAACTCAACCCTTATATCTGTTATTCCATGTGTCCAACTGGACAACTTCAAAGTTCTGTGAAGGCTTCTGATTATGATAGGAAAACACCTAAAGAAAACTGGAGGGTATATCTGCTGAAATGTTGTATATATAATAATAAAGATGAGGACAACAGTCTCAAAAAAATCTAAATAATATAAAAAAATTTTATTCTGTATTTTGTCAGATTTTTTTTTCCCCTCATACTTTTGAAACAAAAAAAACACTTTAATTTTCAGACATTTTTGTAATTAACTTATTTCCAGCTAGAGAATAAGATAATCTCCAATCATCCAAATATTGTATAAGTTTTGTGTTTGAAGAAAAGAGAGAAAAGTAATGAATGATTTTCCAGTTATTTTCATATGACAATGCCTTTTCTTTTTTTCTTTTTTTTGCCATCAGATTTTTTTTTTTACAAATAGATCTCATGGGGGGGGGGGGCATAGGACATAAATAATTCTGTCAACATAAAACGGATATAAGACTTAGTGCTGTATGACTAATATAGGTAGTGTTAGATAAGAAAAAAAAGTTTCTTTTTTTTTTTGAGGGGGGGGCTGTTTATCTCTATTTGACTGCTCCTCCTCTCTTTTATATATATATATATATATATATATATATTCTTGTTATACTTTATCTTTCTTCTGTCCATTACTCTCTCTCTCCCAACAAACTCCTCTGTGTCAAATGTTGCTGTCTTCCTGCCTTTTCCTTATCAATTCTATTTTATTTTATTTATTTATTTTTCTTTTTCTTTTTTTTTTCCTTTTTTTTTTTTTTTTTTTTTACATGGGCTTGTTTTAATTTACAGATTTTCCTTGTCTGGCCCTTCCTGGGTGGAGTCCATGATTCTTGTCTTCTTCCCTCTCCTTTTTCTCTAACTTTCAATCCCTTCCTTCACTGACAGTGAACCACTCAGACCCATTCTCTTAGACCTTGGCCCACTTTGGTAACTTAGCACCTCTTGTGGAATCGGTTCTAAGAAAAGCTGCATTCACTTTTATTCCTTCCCCCGTCCATTTCAGTGTTTACACACATGCACACTGATCAGTCACATGGCAAATATTTATGTTCAAAGTCAAATGCAACTTACTACCTTAAAAGGGTATACTAAAAAAAGAGGAACTAATTTCTTTACATACACATTCATCCATCCATGTATTGAATTTGTTTAATAATTCTATGGATTGCACGCTCGGTGAAATAATGAAATTAGAATGGGATCATTCTTGTTTCTATGCCCTTGATACCATGTGATCTTATAAAAATAAATTCTCCACTGAAGATATATATATATATATATATATATATATATATATATATATATATAAGAAATATATATAGGAGTAAATATGGAAATAAATCCGACAATATTAAGAAATTTGAAAAAAACGAGTGTTCCAAAAATACACAACAAAAAAAATTTTATAAAGATTTTTTTTATCTCCTGTCATCTATAAAACATCCATCAATTTCTTCACCCCATAATACATCCTAATGAAGGTTTAATGAAACCGAAACGTTTAAGCGTCGATAAATAAATTCATCTTATTTTTGGAACACTTGTTTTTTCAAATTTCTTAATATTGTCGGATTTATTTCCATATTTACTCCCATATATATATATATATAATATATTATATATATATATATATATATATGTTGAAAGAATGAATAAAGGAAAGAAAGTATAGAAAGGATAATAAAGGATAATTTTAATCAATATCACTTACACGTGTTTCGGTCAGGAGTTTATCTATGTGTACAATATTTAAACTATTATTATTTTTAAATAAACAAATGAAATGATAATAATAATAATAGAGGAAAAAATGTAGAAGTGTTCCGCACACAAAGAAAATTCGTACTTCATCAAAGTGAATCCTTATTTAAAATGAAATTCGTTGGAAAAAGCGGAGAATTTTTGAAATGTTCGAAAGAGAACTTTTTTAAATTCATTTTCAGATGCGACCGATAAAGAACTGTTAATGACGTAATCTCGGGTGTTCTACATTTTTTCTATTATTATTATTTCATTTCATTTGTTTATTTAAAAATAATAATAGTTTAAATATTGTACACATAGATAAACTCCTGACCGAAACACGTGTAAGTGATATTGATTAAAATTATCCTTTATTATCCTTTCTATACTTTCTTTCCTTCATTCATTCTTTCAACATACCGTTGGATTCACTTCCAGTTTCATCTTATATATATATATATATATTATTCAAAGTGACTACATCTCCACAAAACCCAAGTTCAGAAATAATTGAGAAGCCTATAAATCTATCCAGAATTTTATCTTATCTGTCATAGAGCAATTTTGGAGATATTTTTTCTATAGAAAGTCAAATGTGATAACTGTTATGGGTTAATAAATAAAACCTTCAAAGAATCACAGGATTTTGCTTGGAATTGTAAAGTGATGATTATACATACAATAGTTCTGTCAGTAATACTTGCTTTAATTCCTTACTAGCAATACTGGTTTACTATATATATTTACCAACCCCTCCACACAAGCAGGATCTGAGACACGGTCAATTTCTATAGCAGAATTTAACAGGTTTGAATTCAAAGTTTCCTTCTCTAAGAATGTTTACCTAACCAAGATTAAAGAGCCCAGTCTGCTTACCCATAGCATAGTTGGATGCATACCTTTCCCAAGAGTATTAGTGCCATGTGAAATGCAAACGGCCTCATCCAGGATTTACAGTGTCCATTTCCTACAATTCTAACCACCCCACTACGTGCCTCCACGTGAATATTTTACTATAGGAAATAATTTTCAATGCATTTTTGGTATGAGGTAAGGCCGCTAGACAGTGGAGGTTTTATAATAGATTTTTCCTTGTCTTAGATGGCTTGCCGACCAAGGCCAAGGAGCCCCATGTTATCCCATTTGAGGATTTATTTGAGTAGTACCCCAATCCTACTACTATCAGTGTGGATAGCCGTTGGCTTCCCCGGAGCTCATCCGCCTTTTTTACATCTATTGTTTTTGATGATGCTGAGTATTCACACCTCACCAGACAAACCGAGGTGTGCCTGATGAGGTTGTCAGTTTAGTTGCCGACAACTCGACCATGTAGTAGGTAGTAAAGAAGACCTGTCCTGACCATTTACATTATCTATACAATAATAGCCCTACCCTTTCAGAATTGCTCACTTTAATTACTGACTATTGACCATTGTTTTCTTCTTAATTTTTAATGCACAATACGCAGACTCGGTGTCTGAATTATTGAAAGAAATTTTACGGATAAAAATGTTACAAATTTTCTGGCTTCATAATCTAGTTCCACTTTGGTAACTTTGAATATCACTGCAGTGGTTTTCATTCACTCTAACTGTTGAACAATATTCCCATTTTGGCAGCAAGGGTGGTCTTATTAGAATTTTATTTTAATTGTCTCCTTTGAAGTTAATATCTTACTAGACAACCTGTAACCTTGTTGAGTTCCCTTTTATAATTGTAGAGAAGAAAAGAAAATTATTAAAGAGCAGATGAATCTCTGTAAGGTCAATGGCTATCAAGCATCACTTCACTAAGAGTGGCAACCAATGAACTGTATTCTTAATGTCTTCAAAGGTCATGTATGACTTGAACAAGCTTCAATGATTGACCAAAAAACAAAAAGGAAGTACTCTAGAATTAGCATACATTTGTTATCTCCCTTGAGAAATTATAATGTCCAGAGTGAGCACAAACACTGTCCCAATACTTATTTTTAAATAGCAAGCTGGATTGAAAATTGCACTGTTCTTTAAGTTAGTAAAATAGCATTAAAATGCACTAAGATAAATTTTGCTGGGGTATTTCATTTTTGCTGGAGAGAGCATAGTTGGATTGCATACCTTTCCCAAGGGTGTTAGTGCTATGTGAAATGCAAACGGCCTCATCCAGGATTTGAACTTGTCTCGCTGTGTTGATTTCCTACAATGATATGTTTACACACATGCACACTAGTCAGGCACATGGCAAATATTTCTATTCAAAGTCAAATGCAGCTTACTACTTTAGAAGAAATAGAATTCTATTTTAATTGTCACACATACAAAAGGGTCGGTTTAGTTCAGTCGGTCGAGCGCCTAGGAATCACAAGGTTCCTAGTTTGATACCAACCCTCATCAAATCAGCTTCTGAGTGGCACAGAGGTCTGTGTGGTTAAGTAAAGAGCTGATGGTAGGTGCAGCGTTCCACCTCAGATGCAAAAACAATCTCCTTGGTCTAGTGCTAGTAAAAAGGGGATAGACAGCTTTGCTGTCTGGTTGATACTGACTTTAGGCTACCCTATTTTATTTATTTATTTTTATAAATATGATTATGATAATATTGATGAATAAAATGTCCCTGTCATTATATAACTGAATGCTTTGTAGAATAATGTTTTATCTGAAATCAGTTTTTCCTTTTTTATCAATTAAGTTTTAGTAAGTAAAGTCATTGAACTGGTGTTTGATCCTACAATGTTTGTAGTTTTCACTTCTCCTATCTTATGAATGTATACAGTGTATAGTTATATTTTGGTCATGTGCTGCATGTTATGCGGTTTTGTTCTTCTTTGGGGAATTAAAACTTTTTTAAATTTAAAATTTTTCATTTTTTTTTACTTATCTAAATTGAGTCATATGCAGTTGACCTACTGGGGGCAGGGGAAAGCTTACAGAATTGCATCCTTATAAATTTGTGTTGTTACCACCTGCAACTTTCTATTTTTATTTTATTTATTTTATTTTATTTTTGTATGGAGTCACTAAGAACAAATTCTTCCTTAAATGTGAAATAAAATGGTAGAGAATGATCTTTCATTTTTCTTTTCCAGCTGCATTTAAATAAACTGTTTATAGATCATAAAGATTTGAGAACGAAATATATGCAAAATATCTATCTATCTATCTATCTAATATATATATATATATATATATATATATGTGTGTGTGTGTGTGTGTGTGTGTGTATGGTTGGCACTATTACACTTGAAGAGGCAGTACTGATCATTTTCAAAAAAATTTTCCCTGCCTGACAATTGCTCCACTTAAACAATTAAGCTTACATAGCATGAAACCAATGGTAGCTGCAGACTTGTTCCCATGCAAATAAATATATACTAAAATATATATATATATATTTGTAAACATAGTAAACATAAAAACAAGAATATATAAAGAATAAAAGATAATAAAGCAAATATATAGAAAAATAATAGCTGAACTTGCACAAAGATGTCAAAATTAGGGTGACCCAGAAAAAAAACAGAACCCACAAATTTTGTAATAAAACTGTATGGGAAAAATAAATAAATAATTTGGGTTCTGTTTTTTCTGGGTCACCCTAATTTTGACACCTTTGTGCAAGTTCAGCCAAAATAATTTTTATTAATCTATATATAAGTATAGATAAGATTCTGGATAATACAAATAATACAAATTATCATACCTCATCTAAAAAATTCAGAGAAATGATAAGAGATTTATTTTTAACTTTTTAAACACTGGGTAACTCTGCTCGTATTCTATATAAAGTATTACTATTTAACTTTGTTAAATCTGCTTGATCTAAATATCTGTAGCTGAAGATTAAAATTATTGGTTAATTTTCATGAAAATTTTGTTAGGACATCAGAAATAAAGTTATTACTTTTAAATGTTTTATATTGAACTTTTGAAAAAGAAAAGAGAAGAAAAAAAATCAACAGGTATTAAACTTTGATCTTAATCAAAAAGGCTGGAGGTAGGTAGGTAGGTAGAAAGGTTTTGTGCTCTTTCAGCAGTTCATTGTACAGGGTGGACCAAAATGATCTGACACATACAAATACATCCATCTGTTTGATGCGAGTGAACTTAGGCAAGTGGTAATGGAAGCTCCATCTGGCTTATTTCTTACCATTTTTTCCGATAAGGTCTGTTACGATCGGGTCTTGGAGCGCTGCACACGTTGCGTTTGCAGTTGAAATGTTTTTTAAGAATGCATCAGATCATTTTGGTCCACCCTGTATATAAGAACCTTTGACCTTTGTAGTGATTGTCACTTTTTAAAGTATTTTGTGGAAGCTTTGATATTTGTTGAATAAACTTGGGTTTTTTTTTTTTTTTGTCACTTGTTTATTGTTGTTTTATCTTGAAGTGGTTTGTTGCGGTTATCAATTTGGTAATGAATATAGAAATAATTCGGTTATTTCCTATAAGTCTAACATGATCAAAGGGGAACCACTCTTGACTGATAAACTATTTATTTATTTTCCCATTAAGCTAACCTTAAACCCTAACCCCGTCTTCTTTTTTCCTAGTAGATCAATAAATAAATAAATAATTTATCAGTCAAGGGTGGTTTCCCCTTTGATTATGTTAGACTTATAGGAAATAACCAACAATTCATATAACTCAACAAGTTTTATTGTCAAAGTAAACTAAATAGAAAAGAGGATTCATAAAGAAATGGGATAAAAAAAAACAGTGAATAAAGGTGTGTATGTAAAAAGGTTGTGTGTGAAGTTTTTAAGGGGTATAAAAGTTTTTGAAAGACTTGCATATTTGTAAATTGTGCCTGTGTTTGTATTTACCAATCCCTCCACACGAGCAACATGTGACACAAGGTTTATTTTTAAGTGGAGTTTAACAGGTTTGAATTCAGAGTTTTTCTTCTCCTTCTTTTCAGAATTGGAAGCCTAAACATTGTGTGTATATAACAATAAAAATGAGGATTACAGATTGAAAAATCTAAATAATACAAAGCGTATATCACTATAATACAACAATGTACAGATGTCTTACTATCTTATCGTGTGTGTGTGTGTGTGTGTATCTCTGCACATAAAATGGTACTTATATATATAGATACTGAAAATGCTTCACTAACTGAACATTTAGAAATCAATTTGCAAATATTGATTCTCTTATATTAATTTATGCATTTATCTTGCTGTATTGATCTGTGTATATGTACAGGTTTCATTTACACCTATCTATAGAAATGTACATCTGCTAAAATATTGTTATATTTGACAGTTATTTTTATACCATTCTGTGTGTGTATAAGTAAAAGTAAAGTTGTTGGGGTATTCTAAAGTTGGTATCAGCCAGACAACGAGGGAATCTATCTCCTTTTCACTAGCGCTAGACCAAGGAGATTGTTTTTGAATGTGAGGTGGTGCCCTCAGCTCCTTACTTTACCTCTTACATCCCTGTGTTACTCATACGCTGAGTTGGCAAGGGCCGGTATCTAACCAGGAACCTTGTGGTTCCTAGGCAGATGCTCTACCGACTGAGCTTATATATATATATATACGCGTATACTTTGTGTGTGTGTACATTATTTTATTCTATAGGAATCCATAAGTATCATATTAAAGACCCATGGTATGTTGGCTGGGGGGTTGAATTGGTTAGAATTTGAATCGGCTGAAGGTTTTCCTCCTTCTAGATTGATTGCTCTGTCAAATCTAGAGAAGCCAATTTTGTTTACTATTTATCCCTAGTTGGAAGAAGATAACCCAATTCATGCCATTCTCAAGCACAATAGTGCACAGTGAAACACATGGAGACTTTTTTCTTTCTTTTTCTTCTCACAAATCCTTATGAGGATAAATAAAATCCTATGCAATTGGTGTCGTTTTTTATTCATCACAATCAGTAAAAAGAACCACCCAGAAATTATTGGAATTATTCCAGTTCTTGCAATTTCTATCCAGGAAATTGCCAAACCTTTGAATAATTTCACTTAAAATTTTCATTTTCTTTTTTTTTTTCTCTAGACATCTCTTTCCAAAACTAGAAACACTTGTTTATTGAATAATTTATGGTATACTGATCTTAAAAGCCATTCATAGTGTATTAGACCCATATTAGATCTTCTGTATTTATGACTAACTTAGATTGGGAGGGGTTGGTGTCTCTGGTATAGCAGAGTTTGATGTTTGTTATATACCCTACCTATGAACATTAATGGGTATGTCCCAATCCTTTAAAATATGGAAGTCTTAGGCTGACTGGGTAGTCTGATACCACTAGCAGTGGCAAGTATTGTATTTTGTTAATGTTATAAAAATTTCATTTCATTTCCAACCTCCGTTTGGTTATTTCTCATTTAGTAACCTTTTTTTTTTTAGGTTACAGCAACGTTATAGTAAGCAAATTCAAACTCCAGTCGCATTATTATGTTTACTTTTGGATTAATACTCTTGGGAAAAGTATGAATCCTCTCATCCCCCTAGCTATAGGTTAAATAATACCACTACTGTTCTTTTACAAGGTTGGCTTTGGTGTTAAATAACCCATGAAGGTTGATATGCCATTAAACAACTTAAATTGGAAAATTTTTAAATCTGCTTTCAAAAGTTAAACTGATTTAATCTTGATTTTCTTTTATGAATTTTGTAAAATAATTTTTTAAATTTTTTTACTGCAATCAAAATTCAAGAAGATTTGTAAAAATTAATTGTATTTTTTAAATTATATTTTATTTAGAAATAACATTGATTATTTTTTGTTTTTAAATGTTGTGAGAAACAAAATATGGGATGGGGTAAGAATATAAGATAACAGGATAAAATAAATTAGATTTTCACATTAATGAAATAAATAAAAATCCTCATTTATTTATATATATATATAATATATATATATATATATATATATATATATATATAAACACAATTCGTATTTTTGTGTATAACGTGTTACTACATCACCAGAATGTTCCATTATAAAGAGATGGATTAATAGAGTAATGAAAACATGAATTGTTATGGTAACACAAGGCATGTTCTTCCTAGCAAGTGTCCTGTTACCATAACAACAAAAAATCAATAATTATAGAACTCCTGCAGTAAACATGTAAATACATTATTTACATGTTTATTTGCTATCTCAGACCATTCAAACATATCCATAATTTTTTCATTAAAAAAAATTATATATATGATTTATTTTGAGATTTCATTAATAACATGAAGGGATAAAAGCTAACATGATATTTATTTATTTATTTATATTAATAATACAAATGAAAAGTCGGTCCTACCATTGGTTTCTGAATAACACTTTTTCGGTGTTATTCGTCGTCAGAGGCGTTGACTTTTATTATTAAATAATAATTGTATTATTAATTATAAATAAATAAATGAATAAATCTCTTACATAAGTAATTGAGCCCTCTATAATCATTTCTCCAATAATAATAATAATTTAACCTTATATATATATATATAGAGAGAGAAAAAGAGTGAACGAGTTTTAAACAAAAAACTGAAATAAGAAAAAAATTTCCTCAAATTTTAATGAAACTTCAATGGCTTAGACACACATAGGAAGTGATTATTTTCCTTGATTATTATTATGAAAGTTCCGTTAGTTGTAGTGAAAAATCATTTTCTTTTCCTTCATTTAATATCCTAATTTATTATTAATCTTTTGTTAATGGATACCTCTATCAAATATTAAGAGGTCATAAATTGTCCTAACTTCTCATAAACTACATCAATTGTCTTAATGTTTGTACTGGAAATATATATCTTATGTGTTTATGAAAGTATGGAGAATCAAAAATAAATTACTTGATGGATTTTTGAGTTAATCAGCAATTAAACTATTTAATTTAAAAAAGAATCTGCTCTTTTCTAAACATAGATAAAGAATTTTCCACTGTGGAATTCTAAAGAATTGGCTTTTATTTATTTATTTATTTATTTATTTTTTTAAAAATAATTTTCATTTTTTTTACTCTATTCAATAACTTTGAATTAGGATTATTTGTTATTATCAAAGCAACAGATTAACATGAATTTTAGCAATTAAATTTTTATCATCTACTGCTGAAAAATGTCCTTGAACATTTTTAGATCTTATTTTTCCGACGCAAGTATCATTGGGGAATGAGAAAAGTTTTTGGTAAATGGGCTATAAGTCTCATTTCAAAACTTTGGAAAAAGTTGTTTTTTTTTTTTTTTTTGTTTTTTTTTTAAAGCATTCTAAGGGTAACCCACAGGCAAACATTTTTAGACCTTATTTTTCTGACGCAAGTATCATTGGGGAATGAGAAAATTTTTGGTGAACTCGGCTATATGTCTCAGTTCAAAACTTTAGAAAAAGGATTAAAAAAAAAACAAAAAAACCTAACCTTTAGTGAGATAATAAAAACAATCCCTCAAAATTTTTTGATAAACAGGCAAAAACTTGGCCCATTTCCCCAAACTTTTCTTCTTCCCTAATTATAACCTGCACTGGAAAAGTAACGTCTAAAAATGTTCGCCTTTGGGTTATCCTTATTTTATCGCACTTTTAACCTTTGAATTTCTCAGATGAAACATTGTCATTGATTTTTTTTTTTAATTTTTATTGATCTTTTTATTGATATTGCCTTTTTTTCTTATTTTCTTCTCAAAGTACTCAGGTAATTTTTATATTTTACAACTCTTATGGTTTGAAAATAGAAAACAAAGTAACGAGAATAAGATAAAATGGAAAAATCATTCAAGAAAATGGGTAGAAAAATAAATGAATAGTGTATGTTCTTAACCCAAAAATTATTAGAAAGAATGAAATATTTAGCATGAATCTATGTTTGGTACACTTTGTATAATTCGTCATAATGAGAAACTTGAAAGAATGCATGAATACTCGTTTCTCTTCTTCAGAAATTTTCTAATTATATTGATTTTAATTCTTTAAAGTTGTAGTAATTATCTTGAAGGCAATTTTGCTCTGAGTAACGCTGTGTCATATTGTAATTGTGTGTGAGAATTAGAGTAACCCACTATTTGATAAACAAACAACTTCATATTTAGTCATTGGTGATTTCAATGTTTATTCCCACCATCTTCTGTTAAGGCTGTTTTTAATTAAACCAAAGACCTAGCCACTTATATTATAGTCAAATCATGCTGGAAGCATTGGTTCCCTCTAGATCACTGAAGTTAAGCAGTGATGAGCCTGTTCAGTACCTAATTGAGTGACCACTTAAATAAAAGCAGGTACTGTAAGCAGCCTGAGTCCATTGTTTATCAAAATGACTTGATTTGGCATTAAATGACCCGAAAAGGGTTGATATGCCGTAAAACAACCAACCAACCACTTATATATGGGGAAGTCCTAACATAGTGGCTAATATGCTGGACTGCAACATCGTAGTCAGCGAGTTCAAACTCCAGTCGCGCTATTACATTTGATTTCAGACTAATACCCTTGGGAAAGGTATGAACCCCTACATACTTCCAGCTATGAGTTAAATAGTATCACTACTGTTCTTCTGCAAGGATGGCTTTGGTATCAAATAACCTATGGAGGTTGATATGCCATTAAACAAAGAAACCAAACCAAACACTTATATAGTATTTTTAAGCTTTTTTTAAAAAAATAAATTCATAGTTAGGGGGGTTATTACCTTTTTTTTTTCTTCTTTTTTTTTTAAGATCTCTAATTAAAAGAAATACAATGTTTTAACTTACAAATGCAGTTATTAATTTTATTCTAATAAATTTTTCAACTTATTGTATTTTCATTTGCTATGCTCTTATTATATTTGATATTAACAAAGTGATAAGTTATTTAAATTACCTTCCTTTTTAACACGGTTATTATCATTGTTATTAGAATATAAGGTTATTTCGTTCTTTTTTAGGATAAGAATATTCACCGCCCACTTCCATTGATTATTCATTTTTATTCTCTCTCTGTCTCATTCTTTTTTTTTTTTTTTTTTTTTTGTGTGTTACCCCTATACTTGGGAATTCTCTACTGGAGGGATTTGCCTGTGAGTCAGGTTTAACAATATCTAAACTTGCAGAAAAGTGGGGCTCTTGTGCTCTCTGTGATAAATGGAATCTCGGTGAGAGCTGTTTTATTAAACAGTAGTAATTTCATAACTGCCAACCGAGAAGCAGATGACTCGATTGTCTCCCTTGATTCACCTCACTCCGCACCCCCCCCTTTCAACATCTCTCTTTCCCTGTTTCTCATTTCTCACTCGCCTCTCCCCCCTTCAATTTTACTTCAATTCCTTCTCTTTTCAAAAACCTTCTTTCCCTTTTCTCTTGTATTTGTTCTGGTTAATCTATGTCCACGATTCTTCTGTACCCACTTCGTTTATGTTGGTAAAAAAAAGGGGGTGGAATGGACATCTGCATATATGTCCCTTAATGCCCCCCCCCTTCTTTTTCTGTCCTTGTCGATGTTTTTATTTGCATATCAATCTCTCTTGATTCTTCTTTGTTGTCGTAATTGGGTGAATGACATTATTTCAAATACATTTTATTTTTGAAACTTGTCATAACATTAAAACACTAAAATTATTCAACTACCCTTGAATTTTTCAGCGTTTAATTATGGCCTGTAAAAACAATAGCACCTATAAAATCGCCCTATTATTGCACGGGGGGGGGGGGTCCAATGAATAAAATCTTTGACATACACAATACTTTAATGACAAAATAGCCTTAAAACCATTGTAGAAATTATTTAAAAGAATTATACGATATAATGAAGCCAATTAAAAAAAAAATCCTATTACTCTCTCTTTTGTATTATTCAATGATACATTGTATGGTTATTGTGTCTTTGTTCTGTTCTCTACTACGTGTATTATCAATACCTCAATTATTTTATGTATAGGGTGGTCCGAAAGTCTAGTCATGTACATATTTTTTAGAAGTAAAATAATTACATAACTCATATATTATCAAAACAATAATAATGAAAGTAAAAACAATAATGTTGGGTTGACTGACAAGACTTTTGGACCACCTAGTCGTTTTGCTTTTTTCATAGTGTTTCTTACTCTTTCTTTACTATCTACTAACTCTCTTCTATTGTAAGAATAAAGTATGTCTTATTAGAATGTATGCGTCTTCTCTCACGTCTCTCTATTTATTATCCCCCCCCTCATGTCTATCTAATTTCACCATAAATAAATTATGTAGCTTTTTTTTTTATCCCTGCCCATTTTTACCCCCCCCTCCTATATTATTTATTTGTATCTCCACTCATATATTCGCGTACACGTATGTCCTTTGTCTAACCGTGTAATCCGTGTGTGTCTCTTTCTCTCTCTGTGCCAACGTCTGTATGCCCAACCTACTCTGTCTCCACTTTCTATGAATAGCAATACATGGAATTTGAGTTCCTTCTTGTCTCTGTCAAATCCAATACCCCCCAAACCCTCACCCACTCAACACCACTTCTCTTTTCCACCAGATCCTTAAAAAAAAAACCCACCAAAACAACAACCTTTGTCCTCCTCTTCTCTCCGTTTCTACGTGCTCACAGAGAAAGACCATGTTCTTTTTGTTTTCTTCTTTCTCCCAAGTTATTGCTATCTTTCTTTCTTTCTTTCTTTTCTTTCTCTTTCTCTTTCTTTGATTCTCTTTTCGTTCTCCCCCCCCGTCCTTCCTCTACTGTTTCCTCTTTAATCTTCTACTGTATGGCAATTTCTCCTCTTCTTCTTCTTCATCCATTTCCGCATTCGGATTTTTATTCCTAAAAATAAGTATTTTTTTGCGTGTTTTTAGTCGGTCTTTTCTTTCATTCTTTCTTTGCGTACTGAATTTAATTTGTGCGCACAAGCAGACGTGTATAGTGACAGTGATCCCGAGAATAATTCTTGCTAAATGAGGGGGGGGGAGAAAGAATGACGCACAAAATATGAATAAATCTTTCCTCTCTTAAATAAACTTTTTAACACTCGAAAAGAATGTTGCTCGGAACCACTTTTTAACTAAGGAGAATTTAAAAAAAAAATTAGCATTTTATTTTCATTTAATTTTTTCATTTATTTTATGTGTCTCATCTGTTCAATATAAACGATCTTTAAAAGTTTAGACAAGTCAGGCACAATAGCCTAATAGTTGAGCATCCCACAAGAATCGAACTCGCTAGCTTGTAAGTATGCAAAACTAGTTCACTAGCCGTTGTATTTGTTAGGACAGGCATTTCTACATTCCTGTGTGTGTGTATATGTAGTCTGTTGATAAGAAAACCTTTATATAAGTATGCTGTGTCTGTCTGTGTGTACGTGTGTATACGTTGTGTGCTATGTATGGAGATATTAATGTAAACAAGTCTGTAAGGCAGTATCTCCCCTTCCCTCGTCTAATCGAGTCTCTTTATATGTGTGTCCCAACTCACTGTTCGACGTACACATGTCTTTAATCTACTTTGTCTACATCTGACCTCCCTTCCACTCACTGGTCGGTCTCTGAACTTAGGACTCTCCCACCACTTTTATCTACTTCTCCCCACATCTTTCTTTCTCCCTCTCCCCTTTCATCTGTTACATCTACAGTTTTCTTGCTCACTATCTCTCTCTCTCTCTCTCCTCTCTTCCGCCCAACATCTTTTTGTATCCCCCCCCTTTCATTTTGCTTTATTATTTTTTTTGTTTTAAATGTCTTTCTCTCCCCCCCCTCTTATTCATTCTCTTTTCTCTCTCTTTTTCTTGTTTATTTGTATGTACACATTTCTGGTCTCTGTAGGCCCTGAACGTGGATTTTTTTAATGCTATTTTAACATTCTTGGTAATAAAATGTATCTTGTTTATTTCAAAACTGAAAATCCTTCGCCGGTTATTTATTTATTTATTCAATCATTTCTTGAATATAAATCTGCATTAATTCTAATGATTCCTTGGGATAATCTCGACTTGATAATTTATCTAATAAATGAAATTTTAATTTCTACTAAAGATACATGTCTAAGAATCTCTGGGATATTATTATTATTATTGTTTTTTTGTAGTCATAATGGTAGTGGTGGTGTTGATAATAATAGTAGTAATAATGATAATAATAATGAGGAACTGGAAATCAGAGGAAGAATTGAAACCATCCAGACAACAGCATCGTTGAAATCGGCTAGAATACTCAGAAGAGTCCTGGAGACCCGAGGAGACTTGTTGTCACTCAGACTCCAGTGAAAGACCATCAGCTAACGCTGGTGTGAAAAACTCACAAGAAGTGAAATAATAATGATAATTTTTGTTGGTTGTCTTGTTTTACGGCATATCAACCCTTTTCGGGTAATTTAATGCCGAATCAAGTCATTTTTATTCATAAACAAAGGAGTCGGGTTGCCCACAGTACCTGGGGTTGAATGGTAATTTTACACCTTGGCTAATTAAGACATCACAAATTATAGTTTTTAGAATTGTTAAAACTTTTACAGATATTACATTTTTATTAATCTAAGGTAAAAAGTCTGTGATAGTTGAGGGACGTGTGAAAAAAGACTTTTCTGATGTACTATAAAGTACATCAGAAAATTATCTTTTCACACTTCACAGACTTTTTACCTTAGATTAATAAAAATGTAATATCTGTAAAAGTTTTAACAATTCTAAAAACTATAATTGTTTTTTTTTTGTCTATTGTCCTCTATTTCAATTTTATCCAAAGAATGGATTTCCCGAAATAGAATTTCCAAAGCAATGTTGATAATTATCCAAGAAACTATTTCGATTGGGGCAATACCAATTAGTTTTCTGCTTACTATAACAACAAGAACAATGTATAATTTGAAACTGCAATATTATCTTTTAATCTTTCTTTTCAAATGTTTTTCTTTTTCTTTTTGATGTTTCTCTTTTGTACTTGACTCTCTTTGTCTTTTGTATTATAGTTTCAAGTAAATGAGATTTTAAAGATCTAATATTTCTGTTAATTAGTTAACTTATTTCTCAAATTTCTGTGATATAAATTCATCACAGAAATTTGAGATATAAATATTAAATTTGGAAATAAAATAGATTATTTGAAAAGAAAAGAAAAAAACTTATTCAGTGATGCTGATAGCTTTTTGATTTAGTGCGTCCTGGAAAAATTTATGGATCCCAACTAAAGCCGTTTAACTCCTACCTTGTAACCTATCCTGTGTAATTCGTTTCTATGAAACTATTGAAATGTATTTACAGTTAGCTTGAAATGGTGAGGGAAGAAAAAAGAAAAACACTGGGACGCATGGATATAATTTTACTGCGTCCTTTTAATTATTTGTACGTCATGGACGCGCACCTATCAGAATCTCTGGTTATTGTAATAAAAGACGAATAAGATAATAGCTTTATATTAAGCTTTATTAAATACTAGGAGCGGCTACCAAGTGTCGACTTGGTAGATGGGGGGGGGGGCAAAGGAGATTTACAAATGTTGGACATTTTAAAGTAGAATTTCAATGCTATTTCTATGTATATTTAAATATCTTCGAATATGAATTAAATCTTTATAATTTTTGCACAAAAAGCAAGAAACGGTGATATTTAATCTGTATATTTACTTTGTCGTTGTTTTATTTTCATAGTTTCATCCGGACATACATACACACTAACTCCCCTTTTTATATATATATATATATATATATATATATATATATATATAAAGCGATAGATAACTGAGGCGTCTCGTCATGGTGTAATGGTTAGCTCCAGACTTCAATCCTCGCTGATGCCTCATAAAAAAGCCCGTACATAAAAAAAGACTTGTAAATCCTATCTGGTGGGAGGTCAGGATTTTTTTCTCCATATAACTTAACTGTGGTCCACTTGAGGCGAAGATTCTTTAGTGTTTATAGTGAACTGATCGGGGTGGGGGGAGACAACTCTGTTTGACTCCATTGTTATTGTAATACTGAAATAATTGTCTTTATTGTCGGCCTCTTTATGATCTTTGTTTCTATGACTGGTTTTCAAATTCTGTCTTTGATTATTGCAGATAAAAGCGGCTAGGATCCAATTAGAGTGAACTGTTACATCATTACTTGGCTAGAGAATAATTGGGTTTTGATTGGAATAGATATTATAGAATAACTAAAACTGAATGAATTGATCACATCTATGTATACATTATATATATATATATATATATATATATATATATATGAGGAGTGAAGGATTTGAAAAAATCCGACAAAATGTGGTTGAGAATAGAGGAAATTGTGGATATAACAACACAGACAGTTGAATTCAGTTGATATGCGAAATATCAACTGAATTCAACTGTCTGTGTTGTTATATCCACAATTTCCTCTATTCTCAACCACGCACACACACGCACACACACACACACACACACACACACACAAATATATATATATGCTGATAGGTACGCGTACTGCGTCACTGACGCAACGACTGTATCAAATTTTCTTGGTATTCTTTTTTTTAAATTTTTATTTTATTTTTTAACCTGTATGATGGGAATTTCACAGTCTATTCATCCCAGAACTCATTCTATTGAATTAAAGTTCTATTATGAGTCTGTTCAATTATAATGAACTAACCACCAGCTTTTCTACTTTGCTTGGGTGTGGTATGCGTAGAAACAGTAGAGTCGCTTTTGGCGGTTTAAAGTAGGCAAAGAATTAACCTTTGTACGGCAACTGGTCTAGGAGAAGGAAAATTCTGAATTCAAATCTATTGTACTCGTCTTGTCTCACACTCTGCCCGTGCAGAGTTGTTGGTAAATACTTGC
Source organism: Doryteuthis pealeii (assembly GCA_023376005.1). Lineage (NCBI taxonomy): Eukaryota > Metazoa > Mollusca > Cephalopoda > Myopsida > Loliginidae > Doryteuthis > Doryteuthis pealeii. The sequence goes on along the minus strand of CM042141.1, from coordinate 85,690,823 downwards.
ATTGGTAAGATTAAAGATTCAAGTGTTTTATATTTATAATTTATAATTTCAAGTTAACCTGTGATCTGCTGTGTATATATCCGTATATATGTATAATTGTAAAAGTTTTCAGGAAAATGATATCGAGGTTCAATATACATTACTTTTAGTATGACATTATAGTATATATCTATATCTCTCTATATTGTGGTATAGATCTGTATGACCTAGTATGAATATTGACTTCGTTTTGCACAGAGACGCATGGAAAAGAGAATTAAGATAGGAAGATTGTGTTGCATCAGTCTTCTCAGTGTTAATGGCCTGTTTGCTTTTAAAATAAGCATTTGATATTGTGGTTTTCGTTTAGGCTTAAACAGTGACCCCTACCACCAAAGCAAAATATTGTCCTGTGTATGACGTTAAACTGCATCTAATGGTGAAGTTCCAATTTTGGAGCTCTGGGGAGTGTGGAGTACCCCTTTATCACCATTGCTACCAGGTCCACTTTAACCCGGAGTGGTAGTACATGTTAGGGTCTCATCTATGGGCTAAATAGAAGAAAAAAATGAGTTTTAACAAAATTTTGAATATCCATCAAGAATGAATAAAAAAAAACTTCTTTGGCATAAAATAACCCGACAAGGGTTGACATGCCGTAAAATCCAACCAACCAACCAAAGCAAACTGAATCCAGTTTGGGAACCTATTTCAGTAGTAGAAGTGATAGCATTGTTTTCTGGAGATAAGGCTTGGCTGTAATGATTACCAAGCCTGCAAAATTGGATTGTTAAACTTTGAATTTCCAACAAGGCTGTTAATGCCCTTGCAAAAGGCATCAATCCACTTCTTGTATTCTATTCAGTCATAAGATATCTTGATAAAATGTCTTGTCACTAACATGTCACGATGGGTTATGGAGAGCCGAATTGAAAACAAATACCTTCTTTTTGTAAATACTTTGTTTTTAAAATATCAGATTTAATCCAATGTTTGTTTTTGAATAATTTTCTTTCTACGAATGGATATGCTACGTCACCAGGTCATGTTTCGTAACTTCATATATATATATATATATATATATATATATTCAGTGATGCTGATAGCTTTTTTGATTTAGTGCGTCCTTGGACACACATATTTGCTTTGAATGAGTCCCGGGAAAATTTATGAGTCCCAACTAAATCCGTCTCACTCCTACTTTGTAACCTATCCTGTGTAATTCGTTTCTAAGAAACTATTGAAATGTATTTACAGTTAGCTTGAAATGGTGAGGAAAGAAAAAAAAACCCAAAACACTGGGACGCATGGATACGATTTTACCGCGTCCTTTTAGATTTTATTACGCCAGGGACGCAGGACGCGTACCTATCAGCATCTCTGTATATTTACCAACCCCTCCTCATATTTATGATTTACTTTACTAGTGAATTTTCCATAGAATTTAGCTAGTAGTTAAAGTTTATGTGCAATAAATTAGTTATACTTCTAAAATACACAAAATATTTTATCAATCTTTTGATACAATTCCTGATAATATTTAATCATACAAATACAATAAGGTTTTTTTTTTAAAAGTATTGAATGGGTACTCCACTAGAGTAAAATAGGAACCAAAAGGTTCCATAGGTAAAAAAAAAGAAAAAGAAAGTTGAGAACCAATGGTTTACTTTCACCCTTGAACTTTAGTTGAATCCCGTCCTGGTGTAATGGTTAGCAAACTAGTCCTACAGATCCATTATTACTGAAAGCGAGTTCGATCCTCACTGGATGCCAATTAAATAAATTTAAAAATAAAAATAAAAAACAAAATAAAAACATAAAAAGACATTGTATTAATCTAGCCTGGTTGAAGGTCCGGGAAAATAATTTTTCCCCTCTCCACCTTATGCTTCTACAAAGTCCTGTATTTTTAATCAAATATTTTATCCATATTAATATGACTGGATTGTGCTTCTCCATCTCAAAAAACCCGTAAATTTACCTGTATGAGCATATTTATTTATTTTTTTAATCCTAATTACAGTTAGTTAACTTTTGTTTGATAGGTGCTATAATTAATTTATCTTGCTATTGGTATGTGTGTACAGCATTCTTGGGTACGCATACATAGTTATAACCCTACCCCTACCTTCCAGAAAGTCTATTCAACAATCCCTTTCACACTTATTTCCTGTGGTCTTCTCCTACCCCAACCCCCAACGGTGGGTCAGCTAACCAAGGCACCTGTCTGTCTGTCTGTCTTTTCCCCTCTCTCTCCCCCCGACCACTTCCTATTGACTCTTGTGTCAATTCATTCTTTCCACATTCCTCATTTTTCCCTCGTTTTTTTTGGCAAAGTTCCACCATTGGTACACATTGTCTTTCTCTCTCTCTCACTCACACACACACACACACTCTCTCTCTCTCCGGTAAGAGGAAAATGTGGTGGTGTGGGAACTCTAGGTGAGTACTGGGACAGCCGGTGGGCATATTTTGTGGGTAATTCGAAGGTGGTTGAGTAGTTTGCGTTGGATTAGGTACGTAGTTACATAGAGATAAAAGTTGGTGCCTATAGAACTGGCGTCGAAACTGTTGGGTGGTTGTCTTAGACGAACCGCCAGGTAGGTAAAGGTGAGTTGATGGTGGGGAGGGGGGGTTGTCTTTTAGTCACCATAAGGTACTGGGTGGGGTCGTTTGTGTGTGTGTAAGAGTAATCGAAAGAAAACTGAAATGACTGAATGAAAAAAGTATGCACTTGATTCACTACGTGACCGTTTCCAACAGAGTAATCTTCATATGGGCCTAAATTAGTAACAAATTTAGTTCTAAAATAGGAAAAGGTGGTCTATTTGTACGTATAGTAGATTTACCAGTTTCGTTCACTAATGGTAGGTGTGGGGGGAGGGAGGGGGGTGGTTGTGTCAGAACAGGCTAGATTTACCTCCCAGACGCTTAATTACTAGCTTACAGAAAACTACATTGGCTTAACTCTTTTCTTGTATGAAAAGTACACACTACAATGAATATGTCGAGTCTTTTGTTTTTTTTATATCGTGATGAAATGGCAGCTTTCTTATCTCTCAATGGCTTCCAGAAAATTTGCCATTGACTACTTGTAGAAACTACTTAGGACTTGTAGTTGGTTGGTTGGATTTTACGGCATCTCAACACTTGGGTTATTTTATGCCAAATACGTTTTTGTTTTATTCATTCTTGTTGGGTATTCAAATTTAAAAAAAAAATAAATTTTTTTAAACACATTTAAAAAAAAATCTATTTAGCCCATAGATAGGATCCTAACAGGTACAACCACACCGGATCAGAGTGGACCTGGGAGTAATGGCATTAAATGGGTATTCTACACACGCCAGAGCTCCATAATTAGAACCTCACCACTAGATGCAGTTTAACGTCATACCCAGGACACGGACTTTTTGTATAAGATCAGAGCAATCTATTTAGTGTTCTTGTGTTGATAGATTTTAATCATTTGTTAAAGATTTTCATAAAGTGATATTATAGACCGTCTTTGACTGTTTCAACAACTTTTTTTTATTCCCAAATAAATTATTGAATTTTTTCCCTTTGATTTCTCCACTTGATTTCAGTTTATGAAAATTTCTAAATGACTGATAGTAAATTAAGGCCAATTTGTATTTGAAATATCGTTTCCTTTGAAACAGTGTTTCTTTCAGATGACTGAATAAAGATAAAACATTGTTACCTGATCTATATTGAATTGATCTTCATATTAGCAGTCTGATCTTGTGTGGCTGGTGATTGCACCTACTTTCTATATATGTACACACACGCGGGTTGATATAATATCTCTTTTCCTTTGCTCACGATCTGTGACTCTCTCCCCCCTCTCTCTCCCCCCTCTCTCTCCCTCTGCTTACAGTCTGAGTCCCTCCTTCCCTTTGCTCACGGCCTGTGACTCTTTCTCTCTCTCTCTCTCTCTCTCTCTCTCTCCCCTCTCTCTATAAATCCATCTATCTCTTCCTTTTGCTTACAGTCTGAGTGCCTCTCTCCCATATCTCTCTCTCCTTCTTTGCTCACGGCCTGTGACTCTTTCTTTGCTCACGGCCTGTGACTCTTTCTTTTTCTTTGCTCACGGCCTGTGACTCTTTCTCTCTCTTCCCCCTTCTCTCTCTCTCTTCCCCCCTCTCTCTCTATAATCCATCTATCTCTTCCCTTTGCTTAGTCTGAGCCCCTCTCTCCCATATCTCTCTCTCCTTCCTTTTGCTCACGGCCTGTGACTCTCTAATCCTTTTCTTTGCTCACGGCCTGGGTCCCTTTATCTCCCTCTCTTTGCTTACGACCGGAGACTCTCTTCTCCCTTTTGCTCACGTCTTGAAATGCCCTATTTTTCTCTACCACTTTCTCTGTTTGCTTATCCTACTTTTCTCCACACACACGCACACACACACACACACACACACAACACACAATATGTCTGCTTTTATTTTTGTTGTCACTCATTTCCATTCCTTTCCTTTCATCCCTATTCTTCTCCAATTATTCTCGCCACTATCGTTTTGCTTTGCTTTTTTAATCTTCCAACCTAATTTCATTTGGACGGGGGGGGGGTATTTATTTATCTTTAAAAAAATTTTTTTTTTTTAATGTTCATGTATTTCGTCATCTGATTTTTTTCTCCTGTCTCTTTATTTAATTTTTATTAGAATTTCTCCTCATCTAAGTGCCTGTGTGCATTGGGTCCCATCTCTCAACCTGGGTGAAATCTCCGAGCAACCCCCCTCTCTATACACACACTTTGATACTCCCTTTTTGCTCTCAAAAGGCAACACCCTACGCAGATATTGTATCCGGCCTTGTACATGTCCTGTAAATATTCCCCTTGCCTCTTCCATCAACTCTGAGAAACCCATTTTTTATTCTTCCACCCTTCTTTCCACTGAACTCTTTTTTTTTTTTTTTTTTTTTTTTTTGATTTGTTTTTCTGCCATTTTCTGCCCAACTTCCTTTCATGGTTTAATTATTGACTTGGTTTTCCCAAGGGACGCGGCAGAGTAAACTCTCTCTCTCTTTCTCTCTCTCTCTCAAGAAATATCTTATCCCTCAAAGGTGTTCATTCTCCCTCTTATATAATCAGGAATATTATACAATGTTTCAACTCTCCCAAGTTCACCGAGAAATTTGCCCTTGACATAATTTCTGCCTGTCTGTCTGTCTACCTCTTTTCTCTGTCTCTCTGCATCGATTTTTGCTTTTATTTGCATCACCAACATTTTTTCTTTTAAGGACTTTGATTTTTACCCACCAACTTCTTTTCGATTGTCAATATTCACTTAGATAACAACCACCATTGTAAATGCCTGTCGATTAAATGTTAGCTTGATTTAATAATTGGGTTTCTGCATCTTCATTTTGGACTTTTGAGAAACGCATTTTTAGCTCAGTCAGTAGAGCACCCAACTAGAAATCCCAAGGTTCCTGGTTCAATACCGGTCCCCGTCAACTCAGCATATAAGTAGTACAGATTGGGTCATCTGATCTGTACGGTAAAGCATCTGGGAGTTGATGGTAGGTGTGGCGCTCCACCTCAACAAAAACAATCTTCCTGGTCTAGCACTAGTGAAAAGGGGATAGACTCCCTCGCTGCTGGCTGATACCGACAATAGGCCAATTTTGCTTCCAAACTTTTGAGATTCAAGAGTTATTGCTCCATTTTTTTTTTTTTTTTTTTTTTTTTAAATCTAAAAATATTCAGCTGTCTGTGAGTTTTTGTTTAACATATGTCATATAGTACTTAAATAATGAGAATGGAATAGTCTATTTTTCTATGAATAATGTCTGAAGAAACCTCTGGGGAGAAAAACGAGATCTCACGGGACTTGTTATCAAACCTAGCAATTTCTAATTAATTTGTTCACCTTGTATCTTTGCTTAGTAAACCTTTTTCCCTATCTTTAATACTTGTGTTTCTTCCTGTTATTTCTTTGTTAACTCTGATACTTGAGTTACAACAAGCATATAAAAAAGTCCATGAAAAAAATAAAATATAGATCTTTATTCTTTTTGTAATTGTATTAATGCATCATTTCTTAAGATTGAAAACTTTAAACTGTATAAATTTTGTTCTGCTTTGAGTCTGCAAATATCATAAATTCTTAAATTAAAAAAAAAATATAGAAAAATAACTTAAATAAAAGTTTTGCAATATTTTAGTATGTGCTTGTTTTGTGCGTATATCACATCAGTGATGCTGATAAGCTTTTTAATTTAGTGCCTCCTGCGACGCAAGTATTTCCTTTGAATGAGTTTTGATGGGTCCCAATTAAAGTTTCTTAATAAATTATTGGGTTTTTATTTATCAATTGGGGAAACAACTAAAGTCAACCCCTACCTTGTATCCCATCCCGTGTAATTTGTTTCTAAGAAAATATTGAAATGTATTTACTTACAGTTGGCTGGAAATGGTGGGGGAAGAAAAAAGAAAAACACTGGGATGCATGGATATGATTTTTATTGCATCCTTTTAGACTTTTATGCATCAGGGACAAAGGACGCACCCCTGAGCATCTCTGTCACATGATTGAAGTAGTTCAAGCCGTGGAAGGTACTTGCTATGGTTGATAGAATCATAGTAGTTGGGGCGTAATAGTTGGCTTTACTGTGTAAATTGAAAGCCAAATGGATGAAGTGCAATAAATGTCTAATTTGGAAACTTATGCTTTACAAGTTTAAATTGGACCGTAACACCATGGAAGCAACCAAAAACATTTGTTGTGTGAAAGGCGCAGTTAATTACAGTGCAGTAATTAGATGGTTCAAGAAATTTCACTTGGGCTTAACGAGTGTCTATAATCAGGCAAGGTCAGGCCTAAAACCATGGATTCTCCAAGCCGTGTATGCAAATATGGAAAGTAGCAGTCAGAGAGTATCAGGCAAGCTTGGCATCTCACAGTCCAGTGCGGTTTGTCAAGACCTTGGTAAAAGCATCCGGAGCTGATGAATTGTGCTCTACGTTACCAAAATATTGCAAAACTTTTGGCTCACCCTAGTATTTAGATAGAATGGTCTTTAGTTGTCTTCCACTTGTACTCAGATGTACTTGAGTATTCTTTTGATATGAGACAACCTAGTGACCCATTGTCAATATTTTTGAGAAAAACTAGTGCATCCTGATGTGACTAGAATAAGCATTACATTTTCCTGAATTGTATTGCCATTGTTTTACTTTGGAAATTAAAAAAGAAAACATTAGTTTTATTAAAGAAAGAAGAGAGACACATAGCAAGATGAATATTGTCTTAATCTAAAGTGTCACCCCCCCATATTTCTTTTTTTTTTTCTTCTTCATTTTTCCTAATTCACATCCATCATTCTCTTCCTTCATATTCATTGTTTCTTTTTGTTTTTGTTCCCTTTTATTCTTTCTGTTTGTTTTTACTCTCCTTTTTTTTTTGTTGTTCATCTCTAGTTTTGAATTTTATTATCAAACATACTTTTGTTTGTCCAATATAGCCCATCAATTAATTCATTTTCTTTATATTTGTATGGACTTATAAAATTAAAACTGTTACAAAGATAAAATACTAAATTCATTAAATCATGATTATTTTAGCATGCACAATGCAACAAATATTTGTTTTTATATTTTGTTATCAATTTTTGGTCAAAATTCAGTCAATCTTGAAGCTGTATATGAAGCTTTTTGCAATGTATTAGCAATCTGATCTCACTACTGAAAAATTATGGTAACATGAGGCATAGTCACATCCAATGGTACAGAACAGAATTTTACATTACTCAGTAGTGTGACCAGGTTGTGTGACTAATATATATATATATATATATATTATATATGTTTGTGTGTGTAATATAAAATAATATGAAAAAACAAGATCTTCAGAGAATGATTTTATTATAGTTAGAACTATTAGCCAATATTAAAACGTTTCGGTTTGTATATTAAAACATCATCAGGGCATTGTTAATATGTAATATTATAACTTCTGGATGATATTCAATATAAATATGGAAAGGAAAAAAAGAGACAAAACTTAGCATTCTGTAGCTGTTAATAACATTCTCTTTCAAAACTATGTGACATAGTTTGTGTTTGAATTATATATATGTATACATTCATCCGCCCTGTTGGCTGGGGCGTTAGAATGTATCGACTGCACCTCTGCAGAGGGGTAAGACTCCCCCAATGGGGCCACCTGTTGGCCGTGGGTGGCGACCCGTGATGCTTAAGGATAGAACCCAGGTGGATGAGCAGTTCATGACTTGCAATACTCCACTTTGGCCCTATCTTGGGCTAGATGGGCGGTCGGAGAGGCCCCTCTGATCAATCGGCTGGTCATGTCAAGCCCTAGCACCTATATGATTTTCCCAACCCTATTGCCCTTATGGCAAGCCCCAACCCTTTTTATTATATGGGTGCTAGAAGGCGGTGACTGAGGGTCTACATGTCCTGGGAATGACGTTAAACTCTATCTGATGGTGAGATTCCAGTTTTGGAGGTTTGGGGAATGTGGATCACCCCTTCATCACCATTGCTCCCTGGTCCACTCTGACCCGGAGTGGTAGTACCTGTTAGGGTCCCATCTATGGGTTAAATAGAAAAACATGAGTTGATAAACAAAATTGTATTATCCATTAAGAATTGATTTATTTCAAAACTTTATCGGCATTAAATAACCCACTGAGGTTGATATGCCGTAAAACAAAACAAACCAAAACCAAACCGTATACATTCAAAGTTAATGTGTGTTTTATATATAAGTAAATTGGTATTATAAGACTAATGTTATAAAATTACTATTAGTATAATATTTATCATATAAATTGTGTCTTTCTATTATATTCTGAAATCACTTTTGGATACAAACAAAAAATATCTTAATGAATATTAAACTTTTTAATAAAACAACAGGTGGTATTGATGGTGCAGAAGATGGAATTGGCAAGTAGAATTGAAATGTTGATTGAGGCTGATGGAAGGGGGGGGGGCTTCATACTAATACTTTTAGGAAAGACTTGTGTCCTCTCGACTATGGGTTAAATAGTGGGGCAGAGTGGGCTCTTTAGACTCTTGTTGAAAAGGACAACTGAATACAGACTCTCTTGATTAGGGTGGTTGGTCTACATTGTTGTGTCCATGCGTAGCTGTCCACAAGAGAACGTCACTTATGTGTTGGTCCTTGGTTCTCTAGTAGTGTCCATCATGTCTTGTTCGTCTTACTTAGATGGTTTGTGTGATAGGAGGCCATTGGCCATACAACTTTTTTGTAGGGTGCTGCTTCCAAGATTCATTCACAACAGCTCTCAGTATCCTTGTGTAGTTCCTATCTAGCTTTTTCTCTAAGCGTTTTGTTAAGAGTCTAAGTGGTGCAGCCATACAGTAGCACTATTACAGCTACAGCTTGGAAGAATTCTTGCTTTATCTTATCAGAGAAATCAGATTTTCATATGATTGATAATCTGTCTATAACAGACCATGCCTTTCCTATACATATATTGACATAATTTTCTGTAGATGAGTGATTAAGATATGAGTCAGTAACATTGTATTATCCTGACTGAGATAATTAGGTTGTTTTATTATAGATGAAATACTTTTTCTTTTTCTTCCCAGAGATTCATTATTAGTTTGAATGCCTCTAGTTAAGTGAACAAATCTCTTAATCACCAATGATTTTGATTTCCTTCATGTATAATCAATATCATGTGCGTGTGTGTGTGTGTGTGTATATATATATATATATATATATATTTGATATCAAAATTGATTTGCTGTTTGATGAAACTGATTCTGAAAGATGTAGGTTTTGACAAATATTTTATCACATTGGCAGTGATGCTGATAGTTTTTTTAATTTAGTGCATCCTAGGACACACGGATTTGATTTGAATGAATCCCAACTAAAGTTTCATAATAAATTGTAGAGTTTTTATCTATGAACAACTAATACAGTGTAAAACGTTCCCAAGAAAATATTGAAATGTATTTACAGTTAGCTGGAAATGGGGAGGAAAGGGGGGAAAAAACCCAAAAAAACTGGATAAAAATGCATGGATATAGTTTTTCTGCATCCTTTTAGATTTTTATGAGTTTGTGATGCAGGACATATGCCTATCAGCATCTCTGCATTGGGATCAATTTAATTCGCGGGGGGGGGGGATAATCTTCAATATTTATGTGCATAAAATAGTTGTATGTAAATGTTTAATGCAACTGATTTAATGAGGATTGAATTGTTTATTAAAGAGTGAAATAGTTATTTCAGTATTTTGATAAGTAATCTCCTTTTCCTTTTAATCTAAGTGTGATAAACAAGTTTCTTTAATTTACATATAGAATTGGTGATTATCAGAGCAGGCAAATATTAAGAAAAACAATTATTGGATTATTTAGACTATTATCCTCATCTTTATTCTTATCTGTACAACATTTCAGCATGTGCTCGCAGGCATAATTCAGGTATTTCTTGTGGGCTCAGGAGCCTTCTTGTCATAATCAAATAACTAATAGTAATAATAATTTATAAAATAATTATAACGTCAAGTAAATAATAATACTAATAATTTTTCATATGGTTTCAACTAATTATTCCTGTTTATGATAAGCATTTGTTTGCTCACAGTTATATGGTTTTAAGTATTCTTAACTATTAATAATAAGCATTTGTTTGCTCACAGTTATATGTTTTAAGTATTTAACTATTAAAAGCATTTGTTTGTACAAGTTATATGGTTTTAAGTATTCTAACTATTAATAAGCATTTGTTTGTACACAACAGTTATATGGTTTTAAGTATTCTTAACTATTTAATAAGCATTTGTTCGCTCACAGTTATAAGTATTCTTAACTATTAATAATAAGCATTTGTTCGCACACAGTTATTGTTTTTAATATTCTTAATTATTAATAATAAGCATTTGTTCGCTCACAGTTATATGGTTTTAAGTATTCTTATTAATAATAAGCATTTGTTTGCTCACAGTTATAATATTCTTAACTATTAATAATAAGCATTTGTTTGCTCACAGTTATAAGTATTCTTAACTATTAATAATAAGCATTTGTTCGCTCACAGTTATATGGTTTTTAAGTATTCTTAACTATTAATAATAAGTGTTTGTTGGCTCACAGTTATATGGTTTTAAGTATTCTTAACTATTAATAATAAGCATTTGTTTGCTCACAGTTATAAGTATTCTTAACTATTAATAATAAGCATTTGTTTGCTCAAGTTATAAGTATTCTTAACTATTAATAATAAGCATTTGTTTGCTCACAGTTATAAGTATTCTTAACTATTAATAATAAGCATTTACAGTTATATGGTTTTAAGTATTCTTAACTATTAATAATAAGCATTTGTTTGCTCACAGTTATATGGTTTTAAGTATTCTTAACTATTAATAATAAGTGTTTGTTGGCATTAAACTATTATAATAAGCATTTGTTTGCTCACAGTTATAAGTCTTAACTATTAATAATAATTTGTTGCTCACAGTTATAAGTATTCTTAACTATTATAATAAGCATTTGTTCGCTCACAGTTATAAGTGCATTATTATCTTAACTATTAATAATAAGCATTTGTTCGCTCACAGTTATAAGTATTCTTAACTATTAATAATAAGCATTTGTTTGCTCACAGTTATAAGTATTCTTAACTATTAATTTGTTTGCTCACAGTTATATATTTTAACTATTAATAATAAGCATTTGTTTGCTCACAGTTATATGGTTTTAAGTATTCTTAACTATTAATAATAAGCATTTGTTTGCTCACAGTTATATGGTTTTAAGTATTCTTAACTATTAATAATAAGCATTTGTTGCTCACAGTTATATGGTTTTAAGTATTCTTAACTATTAATAATAAGCATTTGTTTGTCACAGTTATATGGTTTTAAGTATTCTTAACTATTAATAATAAGCATTTGTTTGCTCACAGTTATATGGTTTTAAGTATTCTTAACTATTAATAATAAGCATTTGTTGGCTCACAGTTATAAGTATTCTTAACTATTAATAATAAGCATTTGTTCGCTCACAGTTATAAGTATTTTTAACTATTAATAATAAGCATTTGTTTGCACACAGTTATATGGTTTTAAGTATTCTTAACTATTAATAATAAGCATTTGTTTGCATGGTTATTATATCAAGTATTCCTATCTAATACTAATAATTTTCAAACAGAACTATTGAACTGTAGATGTGACAGCTGATAACTTGGAAGTTGGGGCACTTGTGAATCAAGATACCACTGTGTATATATATATATGTATGTATGTGTGTGTGTGTGTGTATATATATATATATATATATATATATATATATATACGCCTTACATTTGAACAGATATATTCGCCTAATTCATTAATTATCAACTAATTAATTTTCAAATTATGTATGACTTCAATTAAGCACATATTCTCCCAAATATTGTCGGCTATCGCCCTCTCAAACAGACTGTTTGTTTACTCTCATATATATATATATATATATATATATATATATATATATATATATATATATATATATATATATATATATATATATATATATATATATATATAAACTCTTCTAATGAAGGGAAAAGGAATACATGACAGTGATTAAAATGACGGTAATTCTTATAGAATTATTTGTATGAAATATCATTTTTCATTGGCTGCTGGTAGTTATTATCTTTGGGTGCAAGAAATATGCAGCCTTTATCAAAGTATTCATTGGACTTTTCTTCTTTTTTTTTTTCTTTTTTTTTTCTTTTTTTACAGGAACTTTTTTTTTTTATGTGGATATTAATGCCTTCTCTTTCTTTTATGCAAATATGTTAGAGGATTCCTTGTTCTGTCTCTGCATTATTAGCATGCTTTTCTTTGTGACCCTGAGCTGAGTAGAAAGCCTTTGTTAGATTTCTACTTTGCAATCAATGTAATTGTACAATATTATCAATCTGGCGCATTTTGCACAATATACCATGAGCTATTTAGACTAGTATTCTCTATTTACCCCCCCACTATATTTCAACATGCAATCTTCAAACTTCCATTAATATTTGTTTTATTTTACGGCATATCAACTACAATGGGTCATTTAATGCTGGCAAAGTTTTGAAAGATTTGTAGCAATAATTTAGAAGAAAGTTTTTTAAACTCAATTTCTTTTGTAAAAAAAATTTCTATTTAACCCATAGATGGGACCCTAACAGGTACTACTACTCCAGGTCAAAGTGGACCTGGGAGCAATGGTAATGAAGGGGTATTCCAGAACCCCCAGGCCTGCAGAACTGGAACCTCACCAAGACATGAACACCCTCAGCCACCACCTTCTAGCACCCATATGATAAAAAGGGTTGGGGTTGCCCTAAGGGTAATAGGGTCGAGACAATCATATAAGTTCTAGGGCTTGACATGACCAGCCGATTGATTGAATGGGGCCTCTCCAACCGCCAGTTTAGCCTAAGTAAGAGCCAAAGTGGCGTGTTGCATGTCATGGACTGCTCAGCCTTAAGTATCATGAGTCGCCACCCATGGCCAACAGGTGGCCCTATTCAGTGTATTTTAAATATAGGAAGTCTGAAAATACAACAGGTGAAAAGGTGATAAAAACAACAACCATCATCATTAGGTCACAGTGACAGCATCAACACCCATGACTCTCTCTCTCTCTCTCTCTCTTACCTGTCCTCTTGGTCATCACCCGTGGCAGGTCTTCCGCACAGAGCTGATTGATGTAGGTTTTTTGCTGATTGGCCTGCATTGGTGTGTCCATTTGTGGGTGTCCACTGGAGAACATCACTAATGAGTTGGTCCTTGCTTCTCCAACAATATCCAGCATGTCTTGTTCATCTTACTTTGATGAATTGTGTGATAGAAGGCAAGTGGCCACACAGCTGCTTCCAAGGTTTGTTCAAGAACGCACCTAGTGTTGGCCAAACAGATCTTTTAGCATATATGACTGTCTTCATAATTCAATTTAATTCTTCATTATTTTTGAAATTCCTAATTCCTAATTCAATTCTTCATAATTCAATTCTTTTTTAGCAACAAGATAGCACATAGTGTTGGCCAAACAGCAAAAACTTATGTACAATGGCTATGAGGGCTTGATAATTTGTATTATTTCGATTTTTCACATTATCTTCCTCTTTATCATACATAATAAGTAGTCGTTGGGGTCGCCTAAAGTTGGTATCAGCCAATCAGCGAGGGAGTCTATCCCCTTTTCACTAGCGCTAGACCAAGGAGATTGTGTTTTGCATCTGAGGTGGAGCGCCACACCTACCATCAGCTCCTTACTTTACTGCTCAAGATCCTGTGCTACTCATACACTGAGTTGGTGAGGGCCGGTATCGAACTAAGAACCTTGCGGTTTCTAGCCGAACACTCTACCGACTGAGCTAACCCAGCCCCTTAATAAGTAAAAATGTAGATTGTCGGTAAAAGTGTATTAGGTTTATAGGTTTCAAAAATTCACTCTGGCGTAATGTATATAAAGGTTGACTTTAATACAGTTCTTGGTGACAGTCATCTGGAGATTGAGGGTTCAATCCTGACTACAGGCGGAAATAACATAGGATTCTTAACATAGTGTAACAATTGTACCTGATCATGGTTAATAGAATGAGAACTATCTACCCAATGGATTAAATAAATGGTTAGGTTTGAAGTTCTATGAAAGCTTCCAAGTTTGACAAGAAACATCTGAAAAAGGCCGGAGGGCACATCAGCAGAAACGTTGTGTATATAACAATAAAAACGAGGACAACAGTCCAAAAAATCTAAGTAATACTAAATTGGAATAGTTACTTGAAGCCATATAATTGTGTATGAATTATTAGTATTAAGAATAGTTACTTGAAACTATAATTGTTTACAAATTTTTCAAATCATTGGTTACTTGAAACCATATAACTGCTTTAAGAAAAAAAGGAAGACTTCAGTATTAAATAACCCAATAAGAGTTGATATGCTGTAAAACCAGCCAACCAATGAAATTATTCACTGCAAAATTGTACTAACAAGATAAGAATTCAAATATGTCTGTAACTGGAAATATCAAATGGGCACAATATGATAACAATCATTTTTATTCATATCTTCAGACAACTCTCTGAAAATTGACATTATAATTGAAAAGGATGCCTCCTAGGGTTTGAATGTTTGATAGCGTCTTCTATCTTTAGGACAAAAAAACAAATGATTTCTTTTGATAAATTTGAAATGATAGGGGTGGTTTAGTTAAGTCGGTAGAGTGTCAGACTAGGAACCACAATGTTCCTGGTGCAATACTGGCCCTCATCAACTCAGTGTATGAGCAGCACAGGGATTTTGAGCGGTAAATTAAGTGATGGTAAGTGTGGCGCTCCACCTCAGACGCAAAAACAATCTCCTTGGTTTAGCGCTAGTGAGAAGGGGATAGACTCCCTCGCTGATTGGCTGATACCAACTATAGACCACCCTGACGACTTTTATAGCACTACCAGTTTTTGTATAAAAAGTTAATTTTCTTCTGAATCAATGATACCAGAATCTTATTATTTATAGTGGAACTTTACTCAAACAAAACATTATTTATTTCCCTCGCTGTCTGGCTGGTACCGACTTTAGGCCACCCCGACGACTTTACTGATAATTTATTATTAGAATGTCCTGTTAATAATAATAAGAATACTGACCTGTTTAATCTTTTAAGGGCCAAATTTTCTACCTGACATTAATGGTGTGTGTTTGAAATTAGTCAAGATGTCCCTACTTAAAAGATTGCCCCAACACAAAACCCCCGTCTTTATACTTGGCTTTTATGTTTGACAAAGCTAAGCTAATAAATGCATATTGCATGACATAATTGTGTGAAAATCTTTTCTTTCTTTTTTTTTTTATTTAATCCTATTAAAAGAATTATTGACAGTTGCCAGCAGTGGAAGATACTTTAAAAAGAAACTCTAGATGGGTGTGAGTTAATTAAGCTAACAGGAATTGTTATGTTTGGATTCGATCTGTCTCTTTGTCACTTAGAGATAGATTCAATTTCATTACAAAGCAGTTCAGTTGGCAGTTGAACGAGAAATGTGGGTATCCACAGACCATAAAATATGTATCAATTCACTAATAAATTTGGCTTTATCAGTCTCATTTGTCACCTTTGTCACTAACTGATCATATCATATTACACACACACACACACACACACACACACACACACACACATATATATATATATATGAGAAATAAGAAGAAATTAATCGACAGTATATGGAGAAAGGTAGACAAACACGGATGTTGTAGAAAAATAAACATCCATTTTCTACAACATCCCATGTTTGTCGACCTTTTTCCACATATATATGTATATATATACACACACAGATGCTGATAGGTACATGTCCTGCATCACTGACACATAAAAATCTAAAAGGATGCAAAAAAATCGTATCAATGCATCCCAATGTTTTTTTTTTTTTTTTTGCTTTCCTCACCATTTCCAGCTAACTGCAAATACATTTCAATATTTTCTTGGAAACGAATTACACTGTATGGGGTACAAGGTAGGGGTTAGATGGCTTTAGTTGTACATAGATAAAAACTGCAGTTTATTTAAGAAACTTTAGTTGGGACTCATAAAATTTCCCAGAAACTCATTCAAATTAAATTCTAGGACGCACTAAATGGGAAAGCTATCAGCATCATTGTGTATCTGTGTGTGTTGTGTGTGTGTATATATATATATATATATATATATATATATATATATATATATGGGCAGCAAGTCTTCATTCAGATATATTTGGTTGAACTGAGTAGACATTTTTTGTCTGCAAATTTTGTTCATAGTCCTTTCTAGGCGCCGAATAGATGATACAATATCAGGCTGGAATTGGTTGATGTATTTGCTGTAAATTATTTGTTTCCAAGTACTTTCAGCCCCTTTACGGGCCATCATCAGGGGCAAATGTAAAAACAATACAACATTGGAATGTTCCATTTATACTACTGTTCTATTTATACCTTCTTTTTTATTATTTTGTAGTTCCCACCAGCAGTCTAAATTGTAAAGGTCTATTTAAGAAAATATAAAGACACTAAAATTTCCATGAAATTAGGGGACAAAATATTTGCTTTTCTTAGAACTATTTCACTATTTCTTTTTTTTTTTTTTTTTTTTTTAGCCCTTATTTTTCTTTGATTGTGTCCCCCCCCCCACCATCTAATGAAAACAGGAAATATTATCTAAAGTCATTGGGACAGAAATACATGTTCACTTTGTTTTCAATTCAGCTCATGGAAACTTGTTCACATACTCTAATATATTTTCTTCAACAAGAATTGCAATCTATTTTCATATTAGGATTCTTTATTGACAAGTTTGTTAACATAGTATTTTAAGTAGGGAGAACATCATCTATTAAATTGTGTGTGTGTGTATCGGGGGGGGGGGCTCAAAGAGAAGATGTGAATTTTATTACTGCACAGAGCTATAATTTTCTTAATTTAATCTTAACCTTTTAGTTGCAATTTTTTGTGCCTTAAATTTAAATCTTAAGAATTTATGATGATCCTTACTTCATTACAAATTGTGAAGAAATTGAAATAAAAAATCAACAAATATTGTCAGTTTAAGATATTACGCTCAAGTCACGCTGAAAGCACCAGTTCCCACTAGATCAATGAAATTAAGCAGTGATGAACCTGTTTAATATTTAATTGGGTGACCACTTAAGCAATAGGAGTACTGTAAACAACCTGGGTCCTTTGTTTATCAAAATGACTTGATTCGGCTTTAAATAACCCGAAAAGGGTTGATATGCTGTAAAACAAAATAAATTCGATCAGTTTAAGATAAAATTTCACATCAAGGAATTTTCTTTTTCTTTTCTTTTTTTAAAACTTAAAAAAAAAATTCTACTTTATTCACCCCCCCTCCATATTTCTATCTGTAATTGAAAATCCCTATTGTCTCAAAAACATGCCTGTTTATATGACATTCGTTAAGAGGGAAGTGATTTCAAGTCCACTGATTTCAGCGTTTTTTTTTTTTTTTTTTTTTTTTGTCTCACACATTTTCAGTCCTCTGAAAAAAAAAAAAAAAAAAATGAATTATGAAATGAGTTAATTAATAAAAAAAAAATTAAAAAAAAAAAAAAAATGAATTGACCGGAAATATTTTCAACTTCTGATTGGACAGGCTCAGTTGTTTAAGCACCAAACTTTAACTATTTATTCATTTTTTTAAAAAACCCAATTTCAGAAATGCCAATGTCTTTTCCATCTGATTCTCTCCCCTTCCTCCTAACATTGTTCATCAACCTTCACTTCCTTTTTCAATAGCTGACCCATCACTGTATCTCCCCCTACTTCCCCACCCCTATGCAAGATGTACTTTTCTTGCCTTGCTAATAGCTTAATGCTATCTACTGTAATGGTTGGCACTGTTGTTGTCTTTTGGATGCCCCTCGTTGTTGGTATTGATCCCTTATTCTTTCTGGGTTCAGCCTGCTGTATGTTTGCCAGTATGGGGGGTTGGTATGAATGAGACAGCACAACAGTAACAACCTAACATCCCTTCAATGGATTTCTATATTGAACTTTCCCAAACTTGATTGACAGTCCTTTACTAACAGCTGCACAACTGAATAAAGCAAAAGGGGGGTGTAAAAGGCCAGAAAAAAAAAAAAGAAAAAGAAAAGAATACCACCTTTGAGTAGATGATGAATCAGATATAAACTTTCTCTTTTTCACACACGATTTGTCTTGTTCTCTTTCTCTCTCTCTATTTCCCAATCTTTCTTTTCCTTTTTAACATTCTCTTTTCTTGATGACTTTTCTCTTTTAGTTCTCTCATATTTCCACATGGGAATATGAACAAAAAATTACCAGCACAGAAGCGTCTTGCTCACGTATCCATTGGAGGTGACAAAAAGACAGGCTTGTTAAGATTTTGGGAGAAAATTGCCAGTGTCCAAAAGACATTAACAAATAGAAAATAATTTTGGATTATTTTTATTTTTCATTTATTCTTGTTGTCTTTATCCTCTTATCTTGGCTACTCTTAGCGCTCTACCCCCCCGTGTTTACTCTAATTCCACCTTACCCATATGCTGCTATTTCTGGACTCTTTTTCACCACACTATCTCAATTCTTGATTCAGCTCCAATCCCATTTCTGGACTATCTCATCCAACCCTCCCTACTCTCCTGACCCTCCCTCCCTTGCTCTCCCAATTTTTGAACTCTTTATTCTGTCACCAGTCCCCAACTCTATTACTGAACTCTTCCCTGTTTGATTTCACCCTATTTTTATACTGTCACCCTTACCCTCAGGGGCTTCTGTTTTTTTTGTTTTTCCTTCTTCTTCTTCCCCTCGCCTTTTGAGATTTTCTTATCTTTACCCCTGCTATTTTCTGTTAGCTATATATTTAGGCATTCATTACACATCCCAGTGGAAATTGTTATTGAATTAAATGAAACTTGCAATTTACTAATTTAGCTGTCTTTTCTATTTGATATTATCAAAGTAGAATCATTCCTGCTTTGTCTGTCAGTTGTTCTCTTTGAACTTTATCAGGGAAAGAACATATATCAATACAGTGAGGCTGATAGCCTTTTTGATTTAGCACATCCTGGGATGCACATATTTGCTTTCAATGGGTCCCCGGGAAAATTTATGGGTCCCAACTAAAGTTTCTTAATATATTGTAGGGTTTTTATTTATGATCTGGGGAAACAACTAAAGCTGTCTAACTCCTACCTTGTAAGGCTATCCTGTGTAATTTGTTTCTAAGAAACTATTGAAATGTATTTACAGTCACCTAGAAATAATGGGAAAGAAAAAGAAAAACACTGGGATGCATGGATATGATTTTACTGCATCAGGGACTGCATGATTACAAAATGAACAAATAGAATCAAATGGTTTGCTTTGGTTTCTTTGTTTAATGGCATATCAACCTTCATGGGTTATTACGGTCAAAGTTTTCACAAGATCACCAAAGTTAAGCAGTGATGAGCCTGTTCAATACTTAATTGGGCAACCACTTAAGCAACAGCAGGTACTGTAAGCAACTCGAGTCCTTATCAAAAAATGACTTAATAAAGTTGGCAAAGTGGCCTACTGTCGGTATCAGTGAGGGAGTCTATCCCCTTTTCGCTAGCACTAGACCAGGGAGATTGTTTTGCTGAGGTGGAGCGCAACACCTACTCTCAGCTCTCTACTTTACCGCACGTATCAGATTACCTAAGTTGTGCTACTCATTTGCTGAGTTGACGAGGACTGGTATCGAATCCAGAACCTTACGATTCCTAGGCGGGTGCTCTACCGACCGAGCTAAACCGGCCCCTTAATTTGGCATTAAATGACCTGAAAACTCTTGATATGCCATAAAACAAAACCACCAACAATTAACCAACCTTCATGGGTTATTTAATGCCAAAGTCATCCTTGTAGAAGAACAGTAGTGGTACTATTTAATCCATAGCTGGAGGGATGAAGGGTTCAAAAGTGAATGCAATTAGAAGAATTAATGCTGTGACAAGAAAGTTTCCAACTTGAACTTTTGTCTATCCACCTTAAATGTCTCAGGAATAGTTCAGCTATGGCTTTATTATATTTATTCACTAAAAGTACAAGGCTTTATGGTTTGGTTGATTTCTTTGCTTAATAGCATATCAACATTCATGGGTTATTTAATGGCAAAGCCATCCTTGTAGAAGAACAGTAGACAGTGAATCTCAATTATTAATAGATTCACTGAAAGTACAAGGCCTTATGGTTTGGTTGATTTCTTTGCTTAATGGCATATCAATATTCTAATGCCAAAGTCATCCTTGTAGAAGAACAGTAGTGGTACTATTTAACCCATAGCTAGAGAGATGAGAGGGGTTCATATCTTTCCAAAGGGTATTAGTCTAAAAGTGAACGTAATAGTGCGAATGAAATTTGAATTTGCTTACTACAATGACGCAGTCCAACATGTTAGCCACTGCACCACTCTTCATAATCAAATGGAACAAATGCTTCAATAAAACTAAACAGAATGATGAACACAGTTGAATTGGATTCAAAACTGTCTTTTTTTTATTTATTTTATTTTTCTAAAGCCCTTTTGAAAGAGCCTGATTTGGAACATATGCTAAAATCATTTTTACTGCCCTGGAAATGAGGGCAAAAGGTTAAGAATTCAGCAATTAAATAGTCACATGAATATTGATGGAATTACTTTGTGTTGGTTTGGTTGATATAATTTTACCTTTTAACCTTTTTTAGTAATTTTATTTTCTCAAGACCATGCTCGGGGTTGCATGCTGAGATTGAAGGAGTTGACATCAAAAGATGTAATAGAAAGTGAAGATCAATTTGCTATTTTTTAAAAGTTCAAACTTTTATCTATCAACGGTTTGCTCAAGATTATGGTGTAATATCTGTTTGAATTAAAGACCTTTCAAACTGAAATGAATATAAACAATCTATATGTATATAAGGGACATTTTGTTTGCATGTATGTATGTCCGAAGGAAACTATGAAAATAAAACAATTAATGACAAAGTAAATATATATACACACACACACACACACACACACACTATTATCAGAGCTTGCTTTTTGTGCAAAAATAATGAAGATTTTATTTATATTCCTAAAGATATTTAAAAATTAGGATTTGAATAGCAAGAGAAGAAAGTCATTGGTTGCATTCATGATTAAAACAAACAAATCAATTATGGAAGACCAAAACTATCAATGGATTTGAGACTAACATTTTTATCCCCCTCTACTTAGGCAATTGCTTCTAGTATATCCTAAAACTTAGTGAAGCATTTTGCAGAGTTGTAATAATGTATTTTAAAATGTAGTTTACTCCTTTTTTATTTCTCCTAAATGTTTTTGTACATTTTCGATTTTTCTCTACCTGATTTTGCTCCATCACTCCACCCCTCCCACTGTCTGAGCCCTCTTCTCTCTCTGTATCTCCATATCTCTATCAATCTCTCTCTCAATGTCTACCTGATCTCTCTCCACCACTCTTTCTGTCTGATCTCTCTCCATCATATCTCTCTCTGCCATTCTCAGTCCAACCAGTCTCTCTCTCTTTCTTTCTGTCTGATCTCTTTTCATCTACCATTCTCTCTCCACTCTCCTTCTCTCTGATCTCTCTTCACCCCTCTCTCTCTCTCTCTCTTCTCCACCTGACCTGTCTCTCTTGATTATCTTCTCTCTATCTTTCTACCAGATTTTCTCCTCATCTCCATCTGTCTTATATTGCAGGTTGTCTCTGATGATTAATGTTTTGCTATAATTATTTTCTTGTTTCTCCATTTTGTTGTTGTGTGTGTGTGTGTGTGTGTGTGTGTGTGTGTATGTAATTGTCTGCCTTTTAAATAAGCCACAAAACAGACCAGCTGTGACTAATATCTTCATATAATCCTGCATTCACACTTCCCATTTAGTTTTTATCAATAGAAAAAATTAAGGAAATGTTTTCTTTTTGAATGTTTTTTTTTCAATTGAGATAAGTTGAAATCTTCTGTTACTTTAGATTTGTAGGTCACATCATAAGTTTATCTATGAATTTATTTAGAAATTGCTTGTCAACTGCTAAACGTTTGAATGGCAATTTGTACAAGAAAAAAAAAAAAAAAAGAGAGACCCCCCCCCCCCCAGTAAATTTAAAACTTTTTTTCTTTTGTTAATTAAAGATTAAAAATCTTGTCATAGCCAGGAATGAAATCATGAAGACATTTCTTTTTTCTAGATTAGATTCTACTTTGAAGGCCTTGGCCTTTTTTTTTTTTTTTTTTTTTTTTTTAAAATTTTTATAGCGGGTTTGAAAAATACATTTGTTTTCAGGTGTCTGTCTATTATTTTCAACAAATTGAAAAATGCCTGCATCCTAGCAGAGGAGCCAAACATTAGACTCTTAGAGTATGTATTTACCCAACCCTTCCACATGAGCAGGGTGTGATACAAGGTCAAATTTTTTAAGCGGAGTTTAACAGGTTTAAATTCAGAATTTTCCTTCTAGACTGATTGCTATACCAAGATTAAAGATCCCAGTCTGGCCTACTATTTACCCATAGCTGGAGGGAGAATAGTTTGATGCATACCTTTCCTAAGGGTATTAGCACTATATGAAATGCAAATGTCATTCAGGATTTCAACTTGTCTAGTTGTACCCATTTCCTACAATACATTGCACATCACCACCTTCAAATAAATAAATAGTAATATAAGTAAATAATAGTCTGCCTATTGTCGATATCAGCCGAACAGTGAGGGAGTCTACCCCCTTTTCACTAGTACTAGACCAGAGAGATTTTTTTTTTTGCTGAGGTAGAATGCCAAACGAACCGTCAGCTCCCAGATGCTTTACCACACAGATCAGATTACCCAAGCTGAGCTATTCATGTGCTGAGTTGGTGGGGACTGGTATCAAACCATGTTCATTTCCTACGATGATAACCATTACACAACGAGCGCCTCTTTCTTAAAAAAAAATGTTGAAACGTGTACATCCTGGCAGAGGGGCCAAACATAAGACTTTTTGTATAAGAAAGTTATCTTTCAAGTTTGGGACAATGTTTATTTTTAACTGAACCACATTTGAATAATCTCTTTCTTTATAGGAAAAATGGAATAATAATATATTTTAGGAAAAGACTATTTTAAACATAAATTAATCTAAAAGTGAATAAGTATCAACATTTTTGTGAAAATTTTGTAATTGATTTTTCATAGAATTCTGATATTTTTTTTTAATGTAGTAATGATATTGACTATGAATTAAATACTCATTGATAAACTTACTTAATTCCTGAAATGACTGTAACGTAAGCAGTGACATGGTTTTGGTTACAGACAAATAGTGACCAAATCTCTATTATTGATAGATAAATAGTTTTTATTTGATACCAAAGTTTTCCAAAGTTCCATGTGGAAATACAATAGATAAATAAATTAAATACATTTAAAACCATTAATGAATTTAAATTAAAAATGAAAATAAACCTTTAACTTTTTTGTTTCAGCAAATATTTTTTTCATAATCAAAGTATTTATAGAAGAATTTATCAAAATAAACAACTAAAAACTATCCAAAATAAACAATTTTTATTGCAGTTTTTAACTTGTTGCACAAGTTGAAGTTTGAATGGATAGATAAATATACTGATTTAATTTTTCTTGGGACTTACCGTAAGATGTAAATATTTTAAGTTTTGCCTAAATTGTTTTGTTTTTTTTTTTTTTTTTCTTACTTTTTTAATAGAATTTTCATAAAATTAAATTAAGAAAATATTTTTTCACAATGTTTCTTTTAAAGATACGGTTTTCAAAAATAATGAATAGGTTTTTATTATTTTATTTATTAATAAATAGGTCCTGAAAAATGTAATTAAAATCTGATTATTAGTTGTGTTTGGTAAATTTACAACTCAGATATTTCTACTTTTGTTTTTCTTGCAAAATGTAAAGAACTTTTAAAACCCCAATATCTCAGGTTTTACATTAAGTGTAAAAATCATAATTTTATCCAATTCTCTTTTTTAATTGATTACACAAAGATTTTGATGATAAAATTAACCTTTTGAAGACATGTTGCATTACCTTTAAAGTAGAGATTTTTTCATCAAGCCTTTGTAATAGCATCTTTTATTTAAATCATTTTTTAGAGGAAGCATTGTCAAACACTGATATTGACTTGTGTTTTTTCTCATCTTAATTTTTATTTAATTTTATTTTTTTATTTTTATTTTTTAAATTAAAACTCTGTCTGGACATCTTGTCTACAAGAATGAGGAATGGCACAGATCAGAAATATTAAAGGATAACCTCTCGGTGAGATTAGAACATGTGCCCCCCCCCTTGCCCCCCCTCCCCTGGGAAACCTGGTTCAATACACTAGTTGCTCTAACCAACTGAGTGAATGTTTTTTTTTGTTTTTTGTAAACTTTATTCTAACAACCATTTTTCATTATGAGCGAGTTGTGTTTTATAAACTTACAGCTAAAATTACAGATACAATTATTGGACCAAATGACCTTTAGGCACCCCTTTTTGATCTAGATTAAGAAAGGACATGTTTTTCATTTACACTGTCAATATCCGGTTGTTTTAACAGACGATTTTTAGATATTTAAAAAAAATTAGAAAACTAACCCTAACAAACAACCGGATATTGACGTATAAATGAAAAACCTGTCCTTTCTTAATCGAGATTAAAAAGGGGTGTCTAAAGTAATATGATCCCAATTATTAATAAAATAAAATGTTTATATATTTTGGAGAAATCCTGAGTGAAAATGTGTTGATATTAACTATTTAAAAACCTATTTTCACTTCTTCCCGGCACCATTGAATTTCTCAATAGCAGATTTGTTTCTAAGTAATTTGTTTATCCCCAGTTCCAAAATAAAGTGAGTGTCATTCAACATTGTATTGTTGTTCATTATGGTATAATCACTATATTGAACAAAATAACTGGCTATTGTGGCTCAATCTATCAGTACAAGTAGATATTTTGTCAATCTACACTGGAATGTATGAAGTGTGATAGAAAAGAAAAGAAAAGAAACCAAATGTTTGCTTTATCTACAACTTAATGAGAGTCGTCTTTTTTTAAATAGCCTCCTTCATTCTTGATACACTGTTCTTATCAGGGTTTTTTTTTCCTCCAGTTCTGGAATTTTGTTCCAAGGGATAATGTGCATGTTTAATAGTGCACTTTCTTCTCGCTAATATCATTTGAAATCAACGTCTTTTGGGTCGTCAAATCTAGAGAGTAAGGGCAGCTGAAGGATGAGAGTTGCCTTGCACTTTACCAAAATTTCACATTGTAAAACAATCTGGGTTGGGGTTGCACACAATTTCACTTAAGCTCCAATATTTTAACAATGGGACATGATGCAGCAGAATATATATATATATATATATATATATATACACACGCTGATAAGTACACATCCTGCATCCCTGATGCATGAAAATCTAAAAGGACACAGTAAAATCATATCCATGCATCCCAGTGTTTTTCTTTTTTCTTCCCTCACCATTTTAAGCTAACTGGAAATACATTTCAATAGTTTCTTAGAAATGAATTACACAAGAGTTAGCCGGTTTTAGTTGTTTCCCCAGATCATAAATAAAAACCTTACAATCTATTAAGAAACTTTAGTTGGGACCCATACATTTTCCCGGAGACTCATTCAAAGCAAATATGTGATTCCCAGGACACACTAAATCAAAAATCTATCAGCATTGCTGTATATATATATATATATATATATATATATGGTATATATATATGGTCACTGTTACATAGCATTTCAGTTACAGGTACATTAAACATCATTATCCCTTGATTTTGAAAGTTCAGTTTCTTTTTGGACACACCTCATAAATCCAAGTTGAAGGAAAAGGTTAACTCAATATTTTAGAAATAATATTTAAAAAAAAAAAAGAAGAAAATGAATTAGAAAACATTTTAAAAGGAAACTTTAAAAAAAAAAAAAATGGGATTGTTAGAAGCAAGTTTTAATCTAAGAACTTGCATTTATTTATACAAATATTACTTGTCTCAAATAGATTTTATGAATGATAAAAGTAAAGTCGGTAGAGTGGCCTATCAGCCAGGCAGCGAGGAAGTCTATCCCCTGTTCACTACTGCTAGACTGGGGAGATAGTTTTTACATCTGCGGTGGAGTGCCATACCTACTATCAGCTCTTCACTTTACCGCACAGATCCAAACGGTGCTATTCATGCGCTGAGTTGGCAAAGGCCAGTATTGAACCCGGAACCTTGTGGTTCCTAAGCAGATGCTCTAATGACTCAGTTAAACCTGACCCTTGTCCTTTGTAAGCACAGGATGACAATAGGGGGACACTTAGAAAATAGTTAACCATAATAGCAACTGGTTGGATTTTATGAGTGTGAATTTACTCAACCATCCTGCCATAGGCAGGATTTAACATAGTCTGTTACGTGGAGTACAGCTGGTTTGAATTCAGTTTTCCTTTTATACCGATTACCCCATAACAAAACTTAACCTTTACCTACCTTAAGCTGCTTAGGTGGCTCTCACATGTCTCACTCAGATTACAATAATAATAGGACTTTATTTGAATAGAATGAGTTCTGAGGTGAATAGATACTGAACTTTGAAATATTCCATCATACAGGTAAAAAGATACCAAGAAAATTTGGTTCAGCCATGTGGGAAATTTGGTACGCAAAGAGTTAACGGGCCCAGTCAGCCACTATTATTTACCCACAGCTTGAGGGCGAAGACGTGCATTCAGGCCTTTCCCAAGGACATTTTGGAGATGTGAAATACAACAGTCTCGACCAGGATTTGTAGTCGGCTTTCTGAGTCCATTTTCTATGGTGATAATTGTTACGCCATTCAAGCTTCCACTTGGATTTTATGAGTCATTAAACAGAATTTTGTAGACACTTTAGAATAGGGATCATCATTTTACAAAAATCAAATTATATCTCTCCCCTCTCACCACCCACAATCTTGGAGACCCAGATTAGTAAAATTAGTAACACTGACCCCCCACCCCACCTCCTGATATCATATTTATGTTAATATCTTTCAAAGAAATATAACCCTGATCCTATCATTTTCAAAGTGGTGGGCGGAAAGATCTGAAGGGGGTAGTAGGGAGATGAAGAGGGGGGGGCATAAAAAAAAAAAAAACAAGGGAAGTTTTTGTTTGTTTGTTTTTCTAACAAGATTGGAATTTCTTAAAATCTAGGTCACAAACAATTAATTAACATGCAAATTTGAAAAAGAAAAGAATAAAATTAACATAATTATACACAAAAGTATTGTTTTATTTTATAGTGTGATTTTCATTTAGGATTAAAAGTACAGGATGGTCCGAAAGTCTTGCCACCCCTACATACTGTTTTACCTTTTCTTATTTTTTGTTGTAATGATATATATATATAAGTAATTGGTAATTTGCTTGAAGCATTGTTAAGTATGTTATAATATATTAATAATTTGAAGGCAATTACAATGCGTATAAAAAATAAAAACAAAAAGATGTTTTTTTGTCTTATTGATTTCAAAGAACACTTTATCTTCAGAGACGAAAATCAGAAATCTTCTTCTGATTTTCGTCTCTGAAGATAAAGTTTTCTTTGAAATCGATAAGACAAAAAAACAACATCTTTTTGTTTTTATTTTTTATACGCATTGTAATTGCCTTCAAATTATTAATATATATATAAACCCCTCTGTTTATCAAACGGAGTTTAACGGGTTGGAATTCAGAGTTTTCCTTCTCCTAGACTAGTTGCCTAACCAAGGTTAAAGAGCCCAGTGCGCCCTACTATTTTACCTATAGCTGGAGGGAGAATAGTTGGATTCATACATTTCCCAAGAGTATTAGCGCTATGTGAAATGTAAGCAGCCTCGTCCAGGATTTGAACTCTGATCGATGAGTCCATTTCCTTTAACTCTAACCATTACACCACGCGCCTCCATATTTTAATGATATATAAATTATATAATTTGTATCTTGAGGTGTTTCTTGTCAAACTTGGGAAGCTTCCCAACACCAAAAGAAGGTTGGACTTAGGTTTTTCTTAGCTGTGAATAAAACCTTTAACTTTTTGGATTGACCTTTCTATCACTAAACCCAACTGTGAATGTTACGGTTAATTCTAACCTGGATTTTCTTTTCTTTTGTTTACAAGTGTTTATTAAGCTTTGCTAAACCAGATATTGAGGCTTGACTTATTGAATCTCAAACCCATTACTCTGACCACTGAGCCTTGTACTTTCATTTTAGCCTGAAACAATGACTTGAGAATTAAGTGCACAATAAATGAATAAATAAATAGGGCTTTAGACATAAAAACAATAGACTTAAGGTTTAATTGTTATAGAAAAGTTAACAAAAGCTGTTGGTGATGAAATGTGAATTGCTTGAAACAAAAAAGAAAAGAAAGATTGAGTCATTTTTATTAAAATGAGGGGGGCTGAGGGGGGGGGGGAGAAGAGTTTAAAATGGCAGCAAACATTTCCTGTAATTGTCTTTTTCTTTCTCTCTCTCTCTTTTTTTTTTAAAGAATTTATTTTATGACAAATTTGATCTGTAGTACTTAAGTGGTATGGAGGACATAAGGTTTTTTTTTGTTTTTGTTGTTTTTTTCCCATGACTACTAAGAGAGTCGGTTGCAGTATTAGTAGCATAAGAATGTTGATGACACTACTATGAATAATGTGTGTGTGTGTGTGTGTGTGTAGTGGTGATAATGAATAAATGTTCAGATTTGGGGTGGGAGGGGAGAAGTTTATCAAGTTTAAAATTAAAACAAAAACAATATATAAAAAAAAAAAACCAATGAGATTACACTGGCACTCCTAGCTCACCCTAGTTCCATCCTAAATTCACTGTCATCTTAAACCATGATTCATGAACTGACCCTCATTGTAAACAACTTGCACAGTTGTTTTTAAAGTTTTTATGTAAAATTCAAAACATGTGACTCTTTAGTACTTATCAGTTTAGTAGTAGATCGTTTGGTGGTGATGGTAGTAAAGGCAGAATTTAAATAAAATAATGGTTTAAGAATATATATATATATATATACATACATATATAAAGGGCAGTTGTGCATATGTATGTATTCGTATGTCCGGAGGAAACTATGAAAATAGAACAATTAACAACAAAGTAAATATACATACACATCCATTATCACCAGATTTTGCTGTTTGTGCAAAAATAATGAAGATTTATTTATATTCCTGAAGATATTTAAAAATTAGGATTTGAATAATAAGAGGAGGGAAAATTGTTGGTTGCGTTCATGATTAAAACAAACAAATCAATTATGTAAAAGTGTGGGTTAAAGTAAGTGTAATCGTAAAATGAGAGTTGGAGATTTTTCTTGGGGGGGGGGATACCTATATAAGTAATATATCCAACATGATTTTTTTTACATTGACTAAAGGATGAAACCATCATTTTCCTGGGGCCTTCCATTTTGAACTTGAAATCTCAATCACAAAATTATATATATATATATATATATATATATATATAGAGAGAGAGAGAGAGATATGCTGATAGGTATGCATCTGTGTCCCTGATGCATAAAAATCTAAAAGGATGCAATAAAATCATATCCATGCATCCCAGGGTTTTTCTTTTGTCTTCCTTCACCATTTCAAGTTAACTGTAAAAACATTTCAATATTTTCTTAGAAATGAATTACACAGGATAGGTTACAAAGTAGGAGTTAGATGGATTTAGCTATTTCCCCAGATCATAAATAAAAACCCTACAATTTAGTAAGAAACTTTAGTTGGGACCCATCAAATTTCCCAGGGACTCATTCAAAGCAAATATGTGCATCCCAGGATGCACTAAATCAAAAAGCTATCAGCATCACTGTGTGTATGTGTGTATATATGTATATATATATATATATATATATACACACACCATAAAAAATACTTTCTATGCAACCACAGTACTATAACAGATATAGTATGGCTTTGGCCTCTTGCTCCTCAAAGTTTTGGAACATTTACATTATAAACTTGGCATCATTATTAATGCTGATCTTATAAGATAAATAAAACAATCATCTGTTGTAGATGCAATACCTACATGGTGTAAATAACTGGTTACAAAACCTTGTCTCTCTATAGAATACTAAACTGGATTATATATATTTACCAACCCCTGCACACGAGCAGGATGTGACACCAGGTCAATTTCTTAAGCGGAGTTCAACAGGTTTGAATTCAGAGTTTTCCTTCTCCTAGACAGGTTACCTAGCCTATGTTAAAGAGCCCAGTCTGCCCTACTATAGAGAGTAGTTGGATGTATTCCTTTTCCCAAGAGTATTAGCGCTCTGTGAAATGCAAACAGCCTCCTCCTGGATTTGAACCCTGGTCAACAAATCCATTTCCTATGACTCTAACCATTAAACCACGTACCTCAAACTGGATTATATATCTTTATTGACTCATAACTTGATACCCCCTCATTTGTGAATGAACTGGAACGAACATTAAACTGCATCTAGTGGTGAGGCTATGGGATAAGGTATTTGTTTTTTTTAAATATACATGTTTGATATTTAAATAAAACATAAATGAGACAATACTTATTTTTTCTATAAAAACTATTCAAAGAATAAAATCTCTGATCCAGTTAGTTTAAAAACAAAATATTTACCTACAAACTATTCTCTTATGAATCATATATATATATATATATATATATATATATATATGGCATTAAACAAACCAAACAAAGTCTCTCTTATCGAATATGAACATTTTTTTCTTTTTCTTTTTCTTATTCAAAGATTTTAATTATCCAACAAAATTAAGTTCCAGCGCTAAAAACCAATTTAATCTTAATTTGTTGCAAATGGCAATCATCTTAATTGTATTGGGATATTAAAAACAAAAAATGGATTGTTACAGAGATAATTGTTTTTGTTTAGGTATTGTAGATTTTACAAATACAGGAATGTAAATTAAACACACATAATTTACAATCAATTATAAAATTCAAAATAATACACTACTAACTATATGTATCATATCTATAATTTCTGCAATGATTTTGCATGATTCCACTCTTCCTATTTCTTGTATTAGGGTTGAAAATGTTTTTCAAACTGTCACATCAATGCCATCATCATAGCAAATAAAAAAGAAGGGCGGATAATTCCGATTTGTTATCATAGTTGAAACTGTTTAAAATTGCCATAGGAAAAGACATGAATCCATCTTAGTTAAGGATATAGGACAAATTGAGCTCTTTAGTCTTGATACAGTAAGTCGTCTACGAGAAGGAAAACTCTGAATTCAGACCAGTTATATTCCACTTAGATGTTGACATAGTGTTGCATTCTGTCCATAGCGAAAGAATTTAGTTCCTAATGCATACTTTACATCAGGGGTCACCAGCCCGCGAAGACATTTCATCAGGCCCGCCACCAGTGCTTGAATTCAGTTTCACAAATCTCACTAAACCTTTCTGCTAATGTTGTGTTCTTTGATAATGTTTTGAAAATAAATGTTGGTTAAGTTTGTTTTTGTGCATCTTAAGGGGGGTGTAAAATATTTACGTTGATTTTCTGATAAAAATTGGGGGGGAGGTTTAAAATATCTACATTAATTTGTCAACAAAAAAGTGACAAAACCACAACTATCTAAGTTGGGCCCAGAAATACACTGGACACTGTCTTGCTAAAATATAGCGTAAATGAAGGCAGGAGGCCGGGAAGACATAAGATCAAAATTACCAAAATATATTCTGTAATTCACAGTTCCAATATTACAAATAAAACAAACATGTAACTTTTTCTTTTTTTTTTTTCTTTCTTTTTTTCAATTCATTTTAAGTTTCCGTTGGACATTTAAGCGACGCAAAACCATTTGGAATGTTTCATTTTTAAAATTCAGAGAAATAAAATGGGACAAATAAGAAATCTGTGATTAAGTGACACCAGATAATCTGGATTTGCATTTTTGCATTGCATCTTGAACAATCTGTACTGTCTCATTTTTAACCAGAGGGTGTTGTAGGATGATAAGACAGAAGATTTAGGAACACCCGTATTAATATATAGATGATTATTGTGAATAATTTCTTACATTTGTAGTTTTAGTATTGGTACAGGCATGCCTAGTGTAACGGTTCAAATCCTAGACAAGGTTGTTTGTTTCATCTCTTGCTAATGCCTTTGGGAATTGCATGAATCCTTCTGTTCTTCCCTTCCCTCAGCTATAGGTAAATAGTAGGGAAACTGGGTTCTTTAGCTTTTGTTAAGTATCTGACCTAGAACAAAAACTCAGGGTTAGCTCAGTCGGTAGAGCGTTTGGCTAGAAACCACAAGGTTGCTAGTTCGATACCGGCACTCGCTAACTCAGTGTATGGGTAGCACAGGGATCTGTGCGGTAAAGTAAGGAAGCTGATGGTAGGTTTGGCGCTCCACCTCAGACTTAAAAACAATCTCCTTGGTCTAGCGCTATTGAAAAGGGGATAGACTCCCTCGTTGATTGGCTGATACCGACTTTAGGCCACCCCGACGACTTTACTTACTTTTACTTACTCTGCTTAAAAAGAATTGACCTTGTGTCACATAATGCCAGTAGTGGAGGGGTTGGGTAAATACATATTCTGTAAATATGACCGTCTAAAATTAGATCAGACAAGCAAAGGTCTTAATAGTAAAAAAAAAAAAAAGAAATAAAAAAGAATAGTAGGGCAGACTGGGTTCTTTAGCTTTGGTTAGGCAACCAGTCTTAGTGAAGAAAAAAACTCTGAATTCAAACCAGTTGCACTCAGGTTAAAAATTGACCTTGTATCACATTCCGCCCATGGTGAAGGGGTTGGGTAAATAGATATAGATTTTGAGTTTTAGTCTATTTGACCCCAAAAGTTTTAACAGGTTACGGGTTTCTCTCTTTTTGGGCTACCCTTAACAGTAATGATGATAAATATTAGTCTTGTTATTTAGGGGTGAAAAAAAAAAACCCCTACTGAACTCTGTGCATTGGACTACAATTGGTTATTTAAGTCTTAATATTCTTTGTGAACCATTACAGCTGGTTGCGGAAATATGGGTCATCTGATGCCTCTTAGCTTAATTAACCTTTTGGGTAAGAAAGAAAGAAAGAAAAAGGAGGAAAGAAAAAAGATCTGTTGGGCTAGAGGTAGGATGGGCAAAAAGATAAAGAAATAAATCCTGAAATGTAATGGGAGACATTTTGTTTCCATGGCAATGGGAACAGTTGCATGAAGAGAAGTAGTGATTACTTTGCAATGTTATAACAACAGGTTTCATCAGAGAGTGGATGCATTATTTCACTCTCTTGATTCTCTTTTTTTTCCCCCCCCACCTTCTTACTTCCTTAACATTATTTTTGCTTTTCTTTTTTGAATGTTCTATCTTTCCTTCTATATTTTTTCATTGCTCTCTCTCTCTCTCTCTCTCTCTCTCTCTCTCTCACTTCCTCAACATTGCTTTTGTTTTCCTTTTCCAAATGTTTTATCTTTCCTTCTATTTTTTTCATTGCTCTCTCTATCTCTATCTATCTCTCTCTCTCTCTCTCTCCTCAACATTGCTTTTGTTTCCTTTTCCAAATGTTCTATCTTTCCTTCTATTTTTTCATTGCTCTCTCTCTCTCTCTCTCTCTCTCTCTCTCTCTCTCTCTCTCTCTCTCTCTATCTCTCTCTCTCGCTCTCTCTCGCTATCTCTATCCTGCTTCTTTAACATTGCTTTTGTTTTCCTTTTCTGAATGTTCATCTAACACAAGACCTTACTTTTTCAGAAGATTCCAAGACATTGGTTTCTTGGAGCATTATAGACTTTGCATATAATTTGGTATTTAAATCTAAAACCTTTGGCTTTTAAATACTGGTTGGTGCTTGCTTGTACACATTCACAAATGGTTTTTTTTTGTCTTTTGAATGGTAATGATGATATGAAAATATGTCACATGACTGAAACCATCCAGAACTGACCTTGGAGTCATTGCCTGTCAATCAAACCATTTGATCTAATGTCTCCGGGTACAATTTCTATTCACTTTTCAAGTTCTACACTAGTCTCAAAATAATAGATATTGCTAATCTGTTGTTTTTTTTTTTTTTTTTTTTTTTTTTTTTAACCACCCCTCCTATTTCTCTTAAAGAATAAAAAATAAAACTGATAGAAAATAACTGATGTACATGTGTGTTGGTCAGTCAGAGATCATTTCAACAGAATATTTACATTGTAATCAGAACACACCTTCTAAAATCGATATTTTTCAAAAATGAGAAATTGCAGGCATCAAGGTATGTTTTGTGGATGCAAAAACAAAACAATATTTCCCATATGAAAATATAAGTTAAAAACCGAAACAAAAGACAGTTCCATCTATTTTGTTATTGATAGAATGAAAACAGTAGGTTTGCCTAATCTGACAATCACAAAATTTAACTTTTTCTTCCATTACATATTTAATGGAAATAGCAAATATATGAACGCCTCCGGTTACAAGTATTTATGTTTTAATGTAATAAAATATTATGTTAAATTAGAAAGGCCAATGAAACTAAATAAGAATGCAGATAAAAAGATTTGAAATAGAGGGGGGTAGAATCGAAAAATAGAACAACTGAAACTTAATCTTCCATCACTCCCGCCTTTAATTGCTAAATTTTCCTATTTAACTTTTTAGTTAAGATAGGAAGTAAAGAATAAAATTACAGTTAAATCTTCTTGTTAATGGATTTCTTTTAAGATTTATCCCCGAGATTTTTGCTCATATTCATTAAGATAAAACCAAACAATTAGAAATCAATAATACTAATCAAATATTTATTAAAATCAATTTTTTAATATCGATCTGCTAATTAGACTTCCTGTTCACACTGTAAACCGCTATTTTGTTGTATATATAAATACAATTGCATGTTATTAGCATATAGATAAGGTCAACAGTATTAATAATGTAAAACAATTTTATTAATAATTAATGTTTAAATAAAAATAAAATCATGGAGAATTTGACGTATATAACAAAAGGGATTGAGACTTGAGTAGTGATATAGTTTCAGTTACAAACACACAATCTCCATTATAATAAGAATTCTATTTTAAATAAATTGGTTTTGTGTTTTTTATTCTTTGCTCTGTTGATATTTTTTCAAATGTAACTTATTATTATTCTTATTGTGTGTGTTTTTTTTTGTTTCAGCTGAAAATCGTGATGGCAAACACATTCCTTTGCAACATATCAACTTGGCCAATCCTCACTCATTTGAAGCTGCAGATTTGGCAAAACTTATCAAACAGGTAAAAAACATTTCTTTCTTTTTTCAATTCATCTTTTGTCAATGGCAACGTCGAGAAGTTAAATAAATTAACAAAAATGATTAACTCATGAATAAAAATATAATTTTATGAATAAATTATATATATATATATATATGAGGAATGAAAGAACAAAACTCAGACAAAAATGTGGAGTATATTTCACTGGAGTTTGAGCTCGGCATCTTCAGCTTTTATTATTAAAAATTATTATATATATATATATATAAACATTCAAAGAAAGAAAAACTTAACAAACCATCATCCTGTTATAATTTTATTTCAACCAGAAACTCAAAATGAGTCTAGCCTCTTAGACAGATTTTACAAACAAATATTTGTAAAAAAAATTTATTTGTAAAATCTGTCTGAAGAGGCTAGACTCATTTTGAGTTTCTGGTCGAAATGAAATAATAACAGGATGTTGGTTTAAGTTTTTCTTTCTTTGAAAGTTAAATATTTCTCTGTATATAATTAATTTATAGGTTATTATACATTGAGCTCTCTTAGGGATTTATAAAAATCCTATGAATATATATGTTTGCACCTACAAGAGCATACAGTATGGTTGTACAGTGAGATTTCAATGATCCCAAATAGAATAATAAATAATAATAAATAAACTTGTCTGATTGTCACTCATTGAAGATGCTGATTTGACAAAACTTTGAATCAGAATTTCTTTCACTTCTCTTTGTTTCATTTTTTTGGTGCATATCGCATAAATGCATCCGAGCATCCTGCTCTAAAAAACGCTAAGTGGTGCCTGGTGAAAATCTGACCCATGAAATCCCTAGCTGTTTGAGGCATTTTTCCTGAAAAGTTAATGCGATGTGAAAGCGATATTATACCCCCCCCCTAGTATTTTCTCGACATGTAAATGTAAATATTTTACTCCCCCTCCTTTTAAAATATATTTTTTTTAGCAGTTTGAAGGCATTTCTATCGACAAATAACTTTTTTTAGTGGTTTGAAGGCGTTAAAAGTAAACCACCCCCAGTTTTTTATCGACATGTAAATTTTTTACCCCTCCCCCTTTAAAATATCTTCTTTTTTTTCTTCTTTTTTTTTTTTTTGGTATTTTCATTTTATTTTAATTCAAAACAACTGTCACAAATTTTAAAATAAATACAACCAAGTTTCGAAAATAAAAACTATCAATACATTATTAAACAAATACAAATAAAAAAAATAAAAATATTTAGATATTCTTTTTTATTTAATTCAAAACAAATGTCATGTCATTTTTAATTAAAAAGAAATATCTTTTTTTTTTTTTTTTTTTTTTTTTTTTTTTTGTATTTTCATTTTTTTTTTTTTTTTTTTAAAACACCTTAAAAAAAATAGGGAGTTCATGGGTTGGATTTTCAGCAAGCACAGCTTAGCGTTTTTTAGAGCAGGATGCCAGAACACTTTTATGTGATACGCACCCATTTTTCTGTGGTCAATGTTGAGGTTGAATCTTGGCTCTGATTAGTTAAATAAATTTTAGGTTAATCAAATTTATTTCCTATTGATTTCCAATCCTGTTGTAAAGTCAGTTTTATTATGTTTGTATTCAGCCTAGGAATTAACATTTTAGATTTTGGAAAGAGAACAGCTGTTTCTTCAATCTCCATATTATCCTGACATTTTATTATAAGACCTTTGCTGGACTGAACTAATTCTAAAGTTAGATTTATA
This sequence comes from Doryteuthis pealeii, assembly GCA_023376005.1. Lineage (NCBI taxonomy): Eukaryota > Metazoa > Mollusca > Cephalopoda > Myopsida > Loliginidae > Doryteuthis > Doryteuthis pealeii. The sequence goes on along the minus strand of CM042141.1, from coordinate 85,653,342 downwards.
GGGTACTAACTTAAAAGCCACCCTATCAGACAGAAATTAAGTTAACTCTGACTGAGGGCATTTGATTGGACCTTTGGACCAACAATGACATTTTATGCATTGAGTATGTATTAGATTTTATCAAACTTGTGGAGGTGTGTGGCGTAATGGTTAGAGTCGTAAGAAATTGACTCGTTGACATGAGTTTAATTCCTAGACAAGGCTGTTTGCATTTCACATAGTGCTAATACCCTAGGGAAAGGTATGAATCCATATATTCTCCCTCCAGCTATGGGTAAAATAGTAGGGTAGACTGGGCTCTTTAACCTTGGATAGGTAACCAGTCTAGGAAAACTGAATTTGATTGAGTTTGTGGCACTAATTCTTTCCTATCAACTGTGCAAAAAAGTGCGGATGGTCCAACACAAACCTTCACCACTATAAACAAAACACTGTGTAGATTATTCATTGGATGTACTCTCATGCGTTGAAATCGACGCGAGAGTCCATTTTTTTCCATTTTATTAAACTTGAACAATATTTTTTAAACAATTAAATTTTCATTAAACCAATGATATAATTTGGAACTTATTGCAAAGCTGTATGATAAATAATATCTTTACTTTCTGTACAAACAATCATTTCTGTTTCATGTGTAACTTTTGTGGGATTTAACAATTAATGTTGATTACTCACAAATTTATTTTCAAGTTAAAAAATTATTGTACAAAAAATTTGTTGCAAAAAAAACATAAAAGAATCGCCAGAAACAATTGCAATAATTAAAACTTGGGAATTCTAAATTTCAGGATTGTGAGTTCATATTCAGCTTGATATGTTTTTGATTTGTTCAGAGTCAGCCTGATTCCAAAATGGTATGATATTCTGGGCTATGGCTTCTAGGAGTAAAGTTTTAAAAAATGTGACACACTGACACATTTATAATAGAATATGTATTTAACTAATCACTCTGCCACTGGCAGGATGTGACACAAGGTCAAATTTTTATAAGCAGAGTTAAAGCTAGTTTGAATTCAGAGTTTTCCTTCTCCTAGACTGGTTGCTTAACCAAGTCTAAATAACCCAGTTTGCCTGACTATGGGGTGCAGAGAACAAATGGATTTATTCTTTTGCCAAGGGCATTAACATAAAGTAAAATACAGACGACCTTGTCAATGATTTGAACATGGGCCGCCAATTCCATTTCCTATGCTGATAACTGTTACACAAGTGTGCCTCCTCCTAAAGTATCCAGTGAAAATGAACGCATTATACCTAGGCTGTTACTTGGTAGAGAGTGCTTTTTATTTAGTAAAGAAAATTTATTTGGTAAAAGAGTAGAATAAGTTGTTCTCAGAAACATGTTAGGAAAATCTTAGAAGTGTGTTTGATATTTACTCAGGTCTTAGTTGTAACCAGTTAACTCTAATAGATCATCGATAAACCTCGGGGGTGGGGGGGGGAATGGAAGCTCATACTGAGTTACACATGAATTTACAATCGGTTTTTAAAACTCAAGGAGGCGCACTTAGTATAACGGTTATATATATATATATATATATATATATATATATATGTGTGTGTGTGATCCACAGACACTGTTTCGACATATCATGTCTCTTCAGTGTCGCTAGACATTTGTAAGCTACCTACAGCCAGGATAGAAACCTGATCGATTCATCATCAGTCAGGCTGCTTAACTGCTTGGCCATCCTCACCTACAGAATAAAAAGGGGGATTTTAACTGATTACACACATCTGTATATATGTAAAGGCTGCCAGAGAGTGCTCCATCCTTTTTATAGGAGAACGTTGCCTTTTATTTATATATATATATATATATATATATATATATATATATATATAAAATTCTTTTTTCTTCATTTTTGTAAACTTTCTTGATGTGGTTGACTTCTGGAAGGAGTGGAGTTTGATACCACTTTGCTAAACAATTCTTTAAAGCAATTTTCCCTTTTTGGGGAGAATGATCCAGTGTTGAAAATAAACTTGCATCAGTCACTGGCATTTATCTGCGTTTAGATTCTAAATGATAAACACGGGAAAGGGTGCATTCTACCATGGATTAGCCATGATTAAGCTAGCCTAGTTAACCTCTACTACTGTAATGTTTGATGCTCTCACTGTGGCCTCATGCCAGACTTAGGTAAATTTAGTAAATATTAATAACACTACTAGTAGAAGAAAAAGTAAATTCATTTTTTTTTTAATTTAAAAAAGTATTTATTGCAAATAAAATCATTTTACAAAAGCTGTCTGTATATTTATATCAGAAGTACCTAAAGGTATGAATCCATATTTCTCCCTCCATCTATGGGTAAAATAGTAGGGCAGACTGGGCTCTTTAACTCTGGATAGGTTACCAGTCTAGTAGAAGGAAAACTCTGAATTGAAAAGCCTGAGGTCAGTCGTTGATTGGGTTTGTGGCATTTTTTGTGCTCCAATTCTTTCCTATCGGCTGTGCCAAAAAGTGCGGATGGTCCAACACAAGCCTTCACCACTATAAACAAAACATTGTGTAGGTTGTTCATTGGATGAACCCTTATGCATCGAAATCGACGAGAGAATCCATTTCACCTAAAGAGGGTTATTGTTTTTACAGTGGCCTTAAACATTTGGGTGAAGTCATCGTCAGAGTGGCCTATTCTTTTATTAGCCAAACAGCAAGGGAGTCTATCCCCTTTTCACTAGCATTAGACCAGGGAGATTGTTTATGCGTCAATTTCCTACGATAGACATTACACATTTACAATATAAGGTACATGAATATCCAACAAGAATGAATAAGACAAAAACGTCTTTGGCATAAAATAACCCAAGAGTTGACATGCCTTAAAATCCAACCAACCAGAATAACCCAAAACTAACAATTTTTAGTCTTTATTTTTCTGATACAGGTATCATTAGGGAACGAGAAAAGATTTGACCTGTTTAGCAAAACTTTTATCATTCCCCAATGATACCTGCATCGGAAAAATAATAATGTCTAAAAAGTTCGGGTTACCATTACTTTACCGCACTTTTAACCTGGACTATTTCTGTCTTTATAAAATTACTTCGAAGTTTAAAAAAAAAAAAAAATTTTTTTTAAATTGTTGGGGAATAACTCTTTAAATAAAATGTCGCATTTACTTCCCTTGAACAATTTACATAGTACTAAAATGTTTTTCAAGCAAAATCACTTCATGCATGACTTACAATCTAGTCTTGAGTTTTCTCAACGGGGGCCATGTGATTAGGGAGGCACTAGGCCAAATTTGAAAACTTTGTGTGTGTGTGTGGGGGGGGCACAGAAAATTTAGGACCCACTTAATATATATACAGAGTATTCAGTCGGTAGAGTTTTCGGCTAGAAACCACAAGGTTCCTAGTTCGATACTGGCCCTCGCCAACTCAGTGTATGAGTAGCACGTTGTGATCTGTGTGGTAAAGTAAGGAGCTGATGGTAAGGTGTGGCGCTCCACCTCAGACGTAATAACACACTCTCCTTGGTCTAGTGCTAGTGAAAAGGGGATAGACTCCCTCGATGATTGGCTGATATCGACTTTTTAATTTAAAATAAAATATTAAACTTATTATTTAGTTAAAATGTTAAATAGATCTAAGCAATTTTGTTAAATATTTATTTATTGTATTTTTTAATCTGATCTAAGCAAATTAGTCGTTCCTAGTTTTCTATTTCTTCAAATTTAGAATTTAAAGCCTAGTGCCTCCCTAATCACATGGCCCAACGAAAGTGCTGGGGTTGCTACATAATTGTTTTTTATTGGTCTAGGGAGGTAGACCACAGATTACTAATTTAGGACCCACATAATATATATATACAGAGTATTCAGTTGGTAGAGCTTTTGGCTAGAAATCACAAGGTTCCTAATTCAATACCGGCCCTCGCCAACTCAGCAGTTATTCTTTAAATTAAGGTATTTTTTCACCAAATTGTCTTTCAATCTTTTCTTTTTGTAATTGTTTATTTTCTGTAATTGACACATTTAATTGTTATTCACTTGTTTGCTAATAAATCGCAAGGGAGGAGGGGGTATTTAAAAAAGTTGGCACAGGGGAGCACAAGGAACATGCATTGGGTTGAAGGGGGCTCACCACCAAAAATAGGTTGAGAAGCACTGGTCTAGTTAAAGCACCAAAGTTAAGCAACAATGGCCCTGTTCAGTATTTAGATGGACAACCTTTTAGGAGGAAGGTGCCATAAGTAATCTGTGGTCTACCTCCCTAGACCAATAAAAAACAATTATGTAGCAACCCCAGCACTTTCGTTGATTGTGGTAGACAGTGACAAATTCTGACCTTAATTGGTTTAAATTGCAATTTCTCACGTATTTCTGGTCCAAACTTAAAAATATTTATATGGTTAGAAAAAAGAAAATAATCTTTCTAAATATGTCATTTTTATGTGTTTTTATCTTTTTGAAGTATTTTTTACAGCGAGTTAAAACAGTATTTTGCTTCGAACAGCTGAAAACCGATCACGAAATACATTTTTTTCCCCCCAGACTAAAATTTATACAGTAATTTCTTTCATAAAATCAAATTAGCTAATCTTATTAATATTCTTGAAATTTGACACTTAATTAGAAAACACCTTAAAATACAAGCAGGAACTTGTTTTTTTTCTTTTCTGACCTTTGGAAGTGAAAATATGATAGACAAAAGTTGAAAGAGATTTCTTCAAAAAGTATAAGATCCAAAAAAAAAAAAAAAAAGCACTATATCACTAATAGAAGATAGTCTCAGAATTATTTTCATCTATAATAATATGGGACATTTGGATGAGGGTTAACTGTCAGGGTTTTTTCGTCAAACTTTCAATTTCAGAAAAAAATATTTTTTGTACCCCCAATTTTGGGGCTTTAAATTCCCATAACTTTTGAACCACTGGGGATATTTGCATAATTCAAACAATTTTGAACTCCATTTACACAGCTCTATTTAACTAATATGATTAAATAACAATAACCTCAAATAAAAAAAATCAACTAGGAATGCTAAATTATGCATGCCACTTTGTGTAAGGCTGTTGTGACTATTTGGCCCTGTTTCAACTTTTTTTGTTTTTTAATTGCTTGGTATTTTATTTCTTGGTTGTTTAGGCCACTATGGACTTGGATGAGTTGGACCGGCGAAGAAGAGAAGAATTCAAAGTTTATGAGATGAAGAAAGAGCATGAAAAGAAAGAAAAGTTAACTCACATGAATGAAACAGAACGACTTGCTGAAGAAACACGTATAAAAGAACTGGAAAATAAACACAAAAATCACCCTAAACTTCATCATCCTGTGAGTACATTTTATACGACTACTTTCATTAGTCTGTCTGTTGGTTTGATCAAACTTTCCCATGTCTTGTATTATTCTATAAAATATAACAGAATTTTCAAAAAATTGCAGGGTCTTTTAGTCTCTGCCACCCCAAACCTTTTCATACCTAAACAGTAGGTGTAATCTCCTTTCATGTTTGTAAATGTGTTTGTTACAAAAGAGAAAACATGTTTGCTCACCAGAGATGCTGATAGGTATGTGTCCTGCATCACTGACGCATTAAAATCTAAAAGGATGTAAAAAAAATCTTATCCATGCATCCCAGTGTTTTTTTTGTTTTTTTTCTTCCCCCACCATTTCCGGCTAACTGTAAATACATTTCAATATTTTCTTGGAAACGAATTACACGGTATGGAGTATGAGGTAGGGGTTAGACGGCTTCAGTTGTCCATAGACAAAAACTCTTAGTTGGGACCCATATAATTTCCTGGGGACTCCTTCAAATCAAATACATGTGTCCCAGGATGCACTAAATTAAAAAGCTATCAGTATCAATGCTTATGTTCTTTACTTGTTATCACACAATTTTAAGAACTGAAGGATTTATTTTATATAATTTTAAGAATATGAATAAATTATATATCTACATCTAAATGACAAATGTTATGCTAAAATAGTAGGTACCAGGTACTTTTTACAATATCACAATTTTTTCTTAAAAGACCTATACTTTAACCTCCCTCCCTGTGTATATAGCCTTGGCTTTGGTCAGTCTGGTTTAGTCTGTTTTTAGAATGTTTTTTTTTCTTCTCTGTTTTTTTTTTTTTTAATTTGATTTTAGTAAAAACCTATTACTTCAGAACCATTACAAAGTTATGAAGTTTAAATGTGAATTTTCTGATGTGGAATAAAATGATATTTTTCAGATGGGCAAAGCTCAACTTGAAGAAGTCTGGGAGGAATCTGACCATTTGAACCCAGAAGATTTTGATCCCAAAACTTTTTTTAAGCTTCATGGTGAGTTGTCAAACATTTTTCTCTTTCTCAATTTGCAAATTTTGTTTCTTATTCGATTTTTAAAGAGAAGAATTTCCAGTGGGTTTTGTGGGGAAAAAACTGGCCAGTAGTAGTGTCAAGACACAGTTAAGGCCCAACTTCAAATAGCCAAATCTTGGCAGTCGGAAGTGGGTCCTTTTTCCTGTGCATGCTTAATCGGTTCTTCCGGTGAAGGCTCATGGGAGTTTGTTATTTTTTAGATTTTAATTTTATTTGATTTTTTATTTTAATCTCCGCAGAGATTTTTTAATCTCAAGGCTTATAATAATTTTTAAACTCGCGTCAAGCAAGTTTAAAAATTATTATAAAGCCTTGACGAATTTTGTTTAAGGTTTTAAATTACTCATATTGAATGATATTTATAAAACAGTATTTGGAAGTATAATATGGAAATAAATCCAACAGTATGTAGAAAATAAAAAAATTTCTGACCCGATATGACTTGATGGAGGATAGAACACAGATGCCTGTTAAAGATTTTAGAAGAATATAAGAATCAGTAATTTACATTGGGAGGAAATTTGGACCAAAGAAATCAAAGAATAGAAATCTAAAGAAATTCATACAAAATTTTGTTGTTGTGAATTTTTAATTGATTTTTTTTTTTTCCCTTTCTCATTCTGCTAATTTCAGATATCAACGGAGATAATGTCCTTGATCCTAATGAAGTGGAAGCTTTATTTACCAAGGAGGTAAGTTGAAATAAATTTATTACTTTACTTAGTTAATTAGCAAACTTTATGATAAGATGGCTAACTTTTATTCTATGTTCTTAGAGAAAATGGATTTTTAATATAATTGTTATGTAATGAAACCAACAGATGAGTTTTAACTGAAATGTTACCAGTTTCAAAATTCCTTTTAAATACAAACGTTCCTGTTTACAGTGTCACTTGTTAATAAGTGACATATTGACAAGTGACACTGTAAACAGGAACATTTGTATTTAAAAGGAATTTTGTAACTCAAAATTGGAAAGCCTAGTTATTTAAGATATATACTGATACAGCATGGAACCTTATCAATCAAACAGTATGGCAGAAAAACTTGTTCTGGATTTTATATATATATATATATATATATATATATATACTTGAGAATGTAGTGAGAAAAGTTGTTGCAAACCCAAAGATAGATCAAAGAGAGCCTTGTAGGAGGGGGGGGGGGGACAGTCAAAGAAGACCAGAAAAGGCTCCGGTGTGTGTGTGGGGGGGGGGGAATAACTTGATACCATCAGTTAGAAGTTGACTGTAACTTGAGTATTCATCTTTCCAAAGAATCTTTGAGAGAATAAACAACTAGGATATTGTATTTTAAAAAAGGTTGTTGATTCACTTTCCCCACCAGACAATCACCCCACTGTCAATTTGTTTCTCCCGACTGCTGGATGGTCACCTTTTTCTATAATCAGCCACTTATGTAACAATTGTTTTTGTTTTGTCATCTTTCAGTAACAATATGTAATGTCAATTAGATGTAAATTACATTTATACATGATGCATATCAGTGAATTCACCTATATTCTAAGCTGAGTATATATATATATAAATATATATATATATATATATATATGTAGAGAGAGATGCTTATAGGTACGTGTCCTGCGTCCCTGACACAAAAATCTAAAAGGATGCAGTAAAATCATATCCATGCATCCCTGTGTTTTTCTTTTTTCCTCCCTCACCATTTCAAGCTAACTGTAAATAAATTTCAATAGTTTCTTATAAATGAATTACACAGGATAGGTTACAAGGTAGGAGTTAGACAGCTTTAGTTGGTTCCCCAGATCATAAATAAAAACCCTACAATTTATTAAGAAACTTTAGTTAGGACCCATAAATTTTCCCGGGGACTCATTCAAAGCAAATATGTGCATCCCAGAATGCACTAAATCAAAAAGCTATCAGCATCATTGTGTGTGTGTGTATATATATATATATATATATATATATATATACACACACACAAACACTTATAGATTGATAACAATCGCTAATTTTTCTAAGTGTTTAATGGTTGACTGAAAGGATGCTTTAGATCAGTCGGTAGAGCGTTTGACTAGGAATCACAAGGTTCCTGGTTTGATACCTTCCCTCGCCAACTCAGTGTATTAGTAGCTCAGGGATCTGTGTGGTAAAGTGAGGAGTTGATGGTAGGTGTGGCACCCCACCTCAGATGCTAAGATAATCTCTTGGTCTAGTGCTAGTGAAAAGGGGATAGACTCCCTCGCTGTCTGGCTGATACCGACTTTAGGCCGCCCCGACAAATTAACTGTTGACTGTAGGTTTCAGATAGATTGTGAGAGTGAAAATAACTTTTTTTTCAAATTCTCAACAATTTCAGATTGCTAAAATGTATGACCCCAACAATCCAGAAGACGATATGCATGAAGCCCAAGAAGAGATTAATCGAATGAGAGAACATGTTTTCAAAGAGGCCGACCTTGACGGAAATCATGTCTTGGATCAGACCGAATTTGAAGCCCTCACCAAAAAGGAAGAGTTCAACAAAGATGAAGGCTGGAAGGTTAGTTTTTTTTTTTTTTTTTTTTGTTTTATTATTATCTTTGGTTTGAAATTTACAAACAAATTTAAACAAAACTAAAATTACTAATCAGTTATATGAATAGTAAAAATTCTTCTAAGCTGTAGCAGTATCGGTGCTACCGTATGGTTGCACCACTTGGACTCTAATGAAGTGTTTAGAGAAAAAGCTAGATGGGAGCTACACAAGGATGCTGTATGCTGTCTTGAACAAATCTTGGAAAAAGCAGCCCACTAGAAAGCAGCTGTATGACAAACCATCCAAGTAAAATGAACAAGACATGCTGTGAAAATGATTATCATTATATCATGAACACTTTTATTTCCAAGTCAAGATGCTCAGAGGAAGATTCGGATCGTAGTGTCCTGAGTATGATGTGAAACTGCATCTAGTAGTGAAGTTCCAATTCTGGAGCTCTAGGGAGTGTAGGAGTACTAGTGAAAAGGGGATAGGCTCCCTTGCTGTTTGGCTGATACTGACAATAAGCCACTCTGCAGACTTTTACTTACTATTATACTTCACTTTAAATTTGACTTTTGGTGAAGATGTTGGCTACATACGTAGATAGAATAAATTTAAAAAAAAAAAACCCCGCATGATTTAAAAAAGAAAAAAAAGTGCTGCAGCTTTATGTCAATCCATATTTTAGCCCAGGTTAAAAACATGTTACGGGTAACCCAAAACCAAACTTTTCTAGACCTTATGTTTACAATGCAAGTATCATTGGGGAATACCCGGTCTGTATACCAAAATCTTTCTTGTTTCTCAATGATGTCTGCATCAGAAAAATAAGGTCTAAAAAAAAGTTTAGCCTTGGAGTTACCCTTACTGCACTTTTAATCTGGACTTTATGCGTCTATTACTGTAACACAGCAAAAAATGGCTCATATTAGTGAGATTTTTATTAGCACATTATCGTTAAGATGTTCCTAACTTAAAGAATAATGCAATTTCCAATCTAATTTGTAAGTTAATACTGTTGGGTGTAAGCTTACACTCACCCTATTCATTATAATTTATGAAGAGAGATAACTATTAAATGTTAATCAGAGTATTTTTCCTTATTTACAATTATAATATAAATTATATAAATAGAATGTGGCTCAACACTTTAATGCTTGTCAAAGGCAGCAGAAGACTTTAGGGAATTAATGATGACCCTTTTAATGTCAATATATATATATATATATATATATATATATATATATATATTTACCAACACCTGCTTGAATAGGATGTGACACAAGGACTACTATTCATTTTGATGCTGAACGAGAAATCAGTGGTTGGCTTTTCTAATAGGAAAGTTAGAGGAGGAGGAGGAGCTCTCAAAGTATTTTTGACAAATGGGAAGAGAGCTCCTTTGGTTTCAATTCAGAGTTTTCCTTCTCCTAGATCGGTTGCCATACCAAAGTTAAAGAGCTCAGTCTGTCTTACTATATACCCATAGCTGGAGAGGGAATAGTTGGATTCATACCTTTCTCAAAGGTATTAGCCCTATGTGAAATGCAAACAGCCCTGTCCAGGATTTGAACTCGTGTTGCCGTGTCCATTTCCTATGATAATAACCATTACACCACACGCCTACCTGATAAATGTTTCTTCAATGAATAAATTTTTTTTTTCTCCTTGAAAAAGTTTTATTTCAAAGCATTAAAAAAAACAAACAAACCCAAACGTTTTGATGAAATTGTTTTCTATTCCCAGGGCTTGGATGAAGAGAATGACATTTATTCCGATGAGGAAATGACAGAATATGAACGTCTTTTGAAACAAGAGGAAGAACGACTCCGTGGACAAAATGTTTATGATCATGTTGCTCAACCAGGACAAGTGGTAAGCAGGGGAGATGGGGTTTTTCTTTTTCTCTTTTTGCTTATGTTCTTATATAATTTTCTTTTTCTTTTTCAACAAAAGTAAATAAAAAAAAATAAAAAGAGACAAGTTAGTAAAAATATAAACAAACAAAAAACATCTATCCCATAATAGTTGTTACATTTACATATATATTTCATACACTAAATGTAAAAACTATTAGGAGACAGGTAGTCTCTCTCTCTCAGACATGATTTTTACCAAAGAACAGAGGGGGGAGGAGACCCCGTGGCGTATTGTACAAGATGTGTCAAAAAAGTATCGAGATTTTTTGTACTTTTTGACACACCTTGTATTCAGAAAAAAAACATTCCATTCATCGATTTTTTTTTTTTTTTTTTTTTTTTTTTTTTTTTTTTTCCAGAATATATGTATATAGTTATGTTAATCCACTTATAATCAGTCAATTTAGAAGAAAGAAAAGAAAAATTCCCATCATGCCTCACTCTTTTTGTAGCTGATTTCCAATGTTGAGACAGTCTTTATCCAATAAAATATTATTACAATCAAGTCACACACATAAAGATAAAGATAATTGTCTTGAATAATCTAAAAGGTTTGATGAGATGTTTCTTCTGTTTGACAATAAAGGTCAAGGGGGAAGCTGTGCTGCTAACTTCTCACTAGATCACCAAAGTCAAGCAGTGATGAGCCTGTTCAATACTTAATTGGGTGATGACTTAAGCAACAGCAGGTACTGTAAGCAACCTAAGTCCTTTGTTTATCCAAATGACTTGATTTGGCATTAAATGACCCAAAAAGGGTTGGTATGCCATAAAACAAAATGATCCAACTAACAAAGAATTGTAATGACGCATCAATGATGTCAGTGTGATAAATTAAATTCTTTCTTGAGAAAAGGATAAACCAATTTATTTCTCTGAATTTTTAGATGAGGCTTGATAATTTGAATTTTTTTTACTGTTGTCCTCATATCTATTGTTATATACACAACATTTTGGCTGATATGCCCTCCAGCCTTCTTCAGGTATTTCTTGTCAAACTCTGGAGCCTTCATGTCATAATCGGGATCCTTCATAAACTTTGAAATGAACCCTTTATTCAATTCACTGGGGTAGACTCTTCATTCAGTTAGATTGGCGCAAAGGATATAAGGATTGAATTAATAAAGTTCTAAGTGACAATCTGTAGGTTGCAGGTTCAATCCTGACCACAGGTGATGATAACATAGAATAATTAACATAGCTTAACATTTGTACCCAGTCATTGTTAGAATGAGAACAGTCTACCCTGGTGGATTGTATAAAGGATTTGGTTCAAAGTTACATGAAGGCTCCCAAATTTCACAAGAAGGTTTCTGAGTTTTTGAGATGAGGCTTGATAATTTGGACTATTGTCCTCATCTTTATTGTTATCTGCACAACGTTTCGGCCAATGTGCCCTCTGGCCTTCTTCAGGTATTTCTTGTCAGACAAGAAATACCTGAAGAAGCCTGGTGGGCACATCAGCTGAAATGTTGTGCAGATAACAATAAAGATGAGGACAATAGTCTGAATAATCCAAATAATCCAAAAGGTTTCCTGAGTTTGACAAGAAACACTTGAAGAAGGCTGGAGGGCACATCAACCGAAACGTTTTGTATATAACAATAAAGATAAGGACAGCAGTCTAAAAAATCCAAATAATACAATTTATTTCTTTAAAAAAAAAAAAATTAATTTCTGTCTATTAAAAGTCTTCTTCCCATGCCAAATAAGTTGATCTCTCCGTGTCTTTTCCGTGTCAAGTGTTGTCCTAGTTTTTGTTGTTGTTGTTGAACTGTCAGTTTATTAAATTGGGCAAAAAGAAGATGACAAGAATAAAAGTCAGCTGTCAACGTGGATTAGAGAAAGAGAGAGAGAGGTGGGAAAGAAAGAAAGAGAGAGAAAAAAATGATTAAGAATTCTTATTATGTGACCTTTGAAATTCATCTGGGTTGACAATGCAGAAGAGATGAAAACTTGATCCACAAAATAAAAATACAAAATACATTCCAAAATAACAAATACCAAAAAACAAATATAACAAATGAATAACTAAAGTCTGTCATACATAAATCATAAATTAATATTCTAACATTTTCGGAAGAAAACAAAGCATTTATTTATTTAAAAAATACTGGCGGGGGGGGCATGAATTGAAACTCTTATATAGGAGAAAGGGTGTGTGTATGTGCTTGTCTGCATATTTGTGTGTGTGTGTGTGTATATATATATATAATATATATATATATATATATACAGTGATGCTGATAGCTTTTTGATTTAGTGCCTCCTGAGACACACATTTTTGCTTTGAATGGGTCCCAACTAAAGTTTCTTAATAAATTGTAGGGTTTTTATTTATGATCTGGGAAAACAACTAAAGCCGTCTAACCCCTACCTTGTAACCTATCCTGTGTAATTCATTTCTAAGAAACTATTGAAATGTATTTACAATTAGCTTAAAATGGTGAGGGAAGAAAAAAGAAATAAACTGGGATGCATGGATAAGTTTTAACTGCGTCCTTTTAGATTTTTATACATCAGGGACGCAGGACATATACCTATCAGCATCTGTATATATATATATATGGAGAAAAGTAGACAAACACAGGATGTTATACTGGATGGAAATTTATTACTGGTGGTGATGTCGACACTACAACATTTCGGTCTTTCCGACCTTCTTCAGGACATAAGCTGAGTTCTTGTATTGAAAGATTCAGTTCTCACACAAGCCCCCACAAATCCAACTCCCCACATAGATACATAATTCTACCTAACAACCATACCCACAGCACCATAAACAAAAATTTAAACAACCTAGGAATCAAAACGGTCACTCTAGCCTCGAAAAACAATCCACAACATAATAAACAAAAACTCTGACAACGGGTAAAATCAGAAGCAGGTGTATACATTATTCCATGTATGGACTGCCATTAAAAATACATAGGTGAAACTTCCAGAAACCCGAAAAAAATGTATTTACGAACATAAACACATTAGATTAGGCAACCACAACAATTGTTTATTCCAACACATATCAGAAACACAACTTCAACTTCAACAGTGCCTCCATGCTAGCATCCATCCACAATAAAAGATTAAGGTAAATCTTTGAAGCCAGCGCTATAAATAACATTCAGAATGTTAATTGTAGATCTGGCTTCTTTAACATCTCTTTACATTTAGGCAAAGCTGTCATCAACAGCTATAGGGCGACAAACTCCGACCACAACAACAACACAAAAAAATAATAAATAAATAAATAAAGTCTCGTTGGAATGATAAACATAGAATAATAAAAAGAAGTCTTTAAAATTGTTTGCACTCTTAAAAATAGAATGATAAAACCTTTTTGTTGTTTAGCTGTGCTGTAAATTTTTTCAGGTTGAATTTTAATTCATTTATGTTTTCAAATTGAAAGTAAATAAGATATTTGCTGTTGGATAAAAGCACAATGTTTTGTTATACACTCTCATTTCTCAATTGTTTCTTTCTTGCAGAACCAGCCAATTGATCCAAATGTTGTCCATATGCAACAGCCAGGCATGCCTACCCACTTACCCCCAGGAATGGATCCCCAGCAATATGCTGCCCACGTGCAACAACAGCAGCAACAACAACAATTGCACTTCCAGCAACAGGCCCATGAGCAGGCAAGACAGCAAGAGTTGCATGCACAAGCACAGGCACAGTTTGCACAACAACAACAACAACAACATCAGCCTGTGGTGCAGCATCAGCAGCCAGTTGTTCACCCACAACAACCTGCACAAGCTCCAGAGCATCAGGTAAATCACTAGTGAGGGAAAAAATCATGACAATTTATATTATATATATATATATATATATATATATATATATATATAAAAACCACTCTGCACAAATATGATGTGACAAAAGGTCAATTTCTTAAGTGGAGTTTAGCAGGTTTGAATTCAGAGTTTTTCCTCTTGCTAGATTGATTGCATAACCAAGGTTAAAGATCACAGTCTGCCCTTCTATTCACCCATAGATGGAGGGAGAATAGTTGGGTTCATACCTTTCCCAAGGGTATTAGCACTGAAATAGCCTTGTCCAGGATTTAAACTTGCAATTCTAACCTCTTCAACTCTTTTACTCTCCACATTCATCGCAATTTGGAGAATATAGTCTATTTTTTTTTTTTTTTTTAATTATTTTTCTAAAAATGTTTATTGTCCTTTGTCAAATTGAGCTGCAGTTTACAACCCGAACTTAAGACCCAATATACAACAATAGATTTAAAAAAAAAATAAAAAAATAATTAAAAAGTAAATTTAGAATATTATACCTGACATTTTAATTCTTATCCATGGTAACAGATTTTTAATGAATAAAATTAAAATGTTATTAACAAATAATCCCATCTAAGTGAAGAAATCAGGATGTTCCCTTTTGCATTGAAAAAATATGGGTGACCATTTAAGCAACAACTGGTATACTGTAAACAACCTGATATCAAAATGACTTGATTCAGCATTAAATGGCCTGAAAAGGGTTGATAAACTTAGTAAAAAAAAAAAACAACCAACAATATCAACAATAAAGAAGCCTTGGTGTATATGTATAATATCTAAGAGTTACCTCCCTTAACCATCATGTATCAAATTTTAGAGTTGTTTCCCTTTGTCTTTTATGACTAACTTATAAAGCAACTAGAGGCGGATACCCAGCATCGCCCAGGTAGAAGGTGCGAGGGATAAAAATTTAGTCTGGCAGATCCATTATTACTGAATCGTGATTAGGATTTTCGCAGGATGCCCTATTAAAATCCCTCTGTAAAAAAGATCTTACGTTCATTCAGCCGGGTGGTGGGGCGTCAGAAAAGAAAAAAAAAGCGCACACACACTCTGAAAAGAAAAATCGGTTATTTCCTATAACGCCAACATAAACAAAGGGGAACCACTCTTGACTGAAACATTTATTTATTGATCTACTAGGAAAAAAGAAGACGGGTTTAGGGTTAGTGTTTATGGTTAGTTTAATGGGAAAATAAATAATTTATCAGTCAAGAGTGGTTCCCCTTTTGTTTATGTTGGAGTTGTAGGAAATAACCAAAAAATCAGCGTCTCCCATTTAAAATATTAAATGCAAAAAAAAAAAAAAAAAATCGATGCTGTTACTATCAGAATTCTATTTTTTAATTATCTTCATGAATATAAATCAAATCTTCATTATTTTTCCTCGAAAAGCAAGATATAGTGATAGTGAATGTGTATATATGTTTACTTTGTCGTTAATTGTTTTATTTTCGTAGTTTTCTCCGGACATACATACACACAACTGCCCTTTATATATATATATATATATATATATATATATATATATATAAAGGTAGATGGAACAAAGTTGGGTACTAGAACTTTTGGTTTGAAATTAAACAGTTGAATTAGACTGAGTGTCATCCAAAGCTAAAGAGTCGACATCCTTATTATTTTTACTCATAGTTCGGGAAAGAATGCCTTTCATGAGAGTATTAGTTCTGAGTGAACAAAGTTTTGGACAGAATTTGAACCCATCCTGCTATTTGGTTTTAATTTTTCTCTCTGTGTCAATAACCATTACAACACCATTACCTCCATTGTTTTTATTTAACGGAATAGTTTTCTTGGGAAGTTACTCCCCAAATATATTCCCATTCTTGGAAATCTTCAACTGACACTGTTTGTCATGACCTGTTTGGATAGTTTCAACAGTTCCCAAATGCCAACAACAGAGCTACGTTTCTATTTTTAGGAATAGATAATAGTCACAAGGACTCTGATCAGAGAAGTAAGGGGCCGGTTGTATCACAGGAATATTATTTTGGTCGAAAATATGTTCAGAGTACAGCTCAATAATATTCTTGTTCCATGTTCATGACACACTTAACCAAACACACTTGTAAAAAAAAGTAAAGTCGTCGGGGTGGCCTAAAGTCAGTATCAGTCATACAGCAAGGGAGTATATCCTCTATTCCCTAGCGCTAGACCAAGGAGATTGTTTTTGCATCTGAAGTGGAGTGCGACACCTACCATCAGCTCCTTACTTTACCACACAGATCCCAGTGCTACTCATACGCCGAGTTGGCGAGGGCCAGTATTGAACCTGGAGCCTTGTGATTCGAAGTCGAACACTCTACCGACTGAGCTAAACCAGCCCTTAAACACACTTGTGATAATCCAAAATTACTCAACTGAATGTTTTCAGTGATAAAGATCAAGATTGATAAGCTTATTTTAAATCAGGGTTACAAACCTGAAAAATAAAATTTTCTATAAAGACCTCATACAATGAATTCTGAATTTCTTTGGGATTGATTTAAATTTTGATGAAATTAATTTCTAAAGAAACTTTTTGTTTTCTCTTGTCTTTATTGCCAGATTTTATATTTACTAACATTTTTAATTGAAATACAAAATCGGTTGAACAATATATTTAGATATTTTTCCATTAAATTAATTTGATAATAATTTTTGTTTCATTTTGGCTGTTTGATCACCGATTGATGGAGATGATTTTTTGTTTAAGTCTTTTCTTAAAAACAAAAACCCAATGATTGTCTGAAAATATATTCATTGCTTTGTATATTAGGGTAGGTCGATTTTTCACTTTTTAAAAATATCAAATTGTCCATCTATGCAAAAGTTGTGTGTTAGTATATGGATACCAAAAAATTAGTTCTTTTACTTGCACCATTGTTTGAGGAAATATCATCAAAGATCATCTACACTAAAAGTCATTGTTTTTGCAAAATTTAGCCTTTACAAAACAAGAATTTTTAGTGCATTTTAGTATACGATCTTTGATGCTATTTCCTCAAACAATGCTGCAAGTTAAAAATCTAATTTTTGGTATCAGTATTCAGTATACAACACACAACTTTTGCATAAATGGACAATTTGATATTTTTAAAAGTGAAAAACCGACCTACCCTATTGTATATATCCTATTTCACATTAGAAGGTGGATGGTGATGGAATTTTACTTAATGCTTGAGAATTTATAGACAAAATGATAATTCTATTAATAACTTTATCTTGCATCAATTAACATTAGAGATCGAGAGCTTTATTGAAAATTTACCCCCCAAAATATGTTATTTGATACTTCACGACTCATATAGTTGTCCATGCATTAAAACTTAAAATTCATTTCATTTCAGCAGGCAGCAGCAGCAGCACCCGCTGATCAGCAACAGCACCATGCCCCAGCCGCCGCAGCCGCCGCAGCAGCACCTGCTGCTCCAGCAGATCACGGCCCTGGTCATCAGTGAAGTGTTTCAGACAAACTCTTCTTCCATTGCTGCAGTGTCCATGGCAATCAAAGCTACCAAACTTAGAAAAAAAAAAAAAAAAAAACAAAAACAAACTCTCCCTCATTTTTTAAAAATTTCTATGATTCCTCTTTCGTTTCTTTCGAGTTTTCAAAATTAGCCCAAATATTTAACAAGATTTGATGATAGGTATTCCTTCTGAGAATGTTAATTTAACAAAAAAAAAAAAAAAGATAAATAAAATAAAAACTCTCCTATTGTGTTTTTTAAAAAATATTTGGTGGTGGTTAAAAATAAGCTTAAGTACATTTTTTAAAATTAGATTATTTTACACTTTAGAATGTGAATAAACAAGTTTGGGAAAATAAAAATATGACAAAATGAGAAAAATATAAATGGAAAGGTAGATAAGCCAACACAAACAATTGATTTAATTAATATTTTGTCTTTATTTATTTAAAGAAAATCTTTTTATAAATAAAAGATGAAATATTAATTGAATTAATTGTTTGTGCTGATTTATCTGCCTTTGCATTTATATTTATATATATATATATATATATATATGATCTTGTTTTCAGAAATGATTTCATGTTTAATGTCTACACTAGTATAGAAATTATCCTATTAAAATTGTAATGCTGTCAAAGTTTGAAATACTACAAGATTATGATCCAAGACAAAAGGGAAAAAAAATTAAATTCAGGTAAATGCTTTGTCTTATGTTTAAAGGGTTAAAAAATAACTTTTTTTTTTTTTTCTTCCTTTCTTTTCAACTTTGACAAAAGCTTATTTGCCTTGGGTTATCTGAAACTTCTGCAACTTTGAGAAGAATTTTGTCCAAAAAAAACCCAAAAAAAAAACTTAAACCAAAAGTACACACCTTACATTGGACCCCTCTTCTTCTTTCTTAAAAATACTATTCTCCTCAGAGAATTTTTTTTTTGTTGTAAACATTTCTTTCAAATTATTTTTTTTCTTTTAATGTCTGTGTCTGTCTAATAATTTTTTTTTTACATTTAGTCATTTGTTTTATACCAAATCACTAAACTTTGGATAGTTTGTGTTTTTTAAAAATCTATTTATTTAATTAAATTATCCTTTGTTTATTGAAGATCTCCCTTCCCCCCCAATACACACCATAAGTTGGTTAGATTCAAATTGTGGGGAAAAGCAAGAACTGAAGGTCAAGTGGTTTGAGGTTTCATCCCCAGGATCAGGGTAGTTCCCCCCACAAATATCCCCCCCACCCACCCAGAACTGAAATCCTTCTTTTTACCCATCTCCCCATCTCCTCCCCATCTCCTCCCCCAAATCCTTGAGAAAGGTGTCTCCTTCATATCAAATGATTCTAAACTTTTTGTTGCTCCTTATTAATAGTATATAGTGATGCTGATAGCTTTTGGATTTAGTGCATCCTGGGATGCACATATTTGCTTTGAATGAGTCCCCAGGAAGATTTATGGGTCCCAACTAAAGCTAACTCCTATCTTATAACCTATTCTGTGTAATTCATTTCTAAGAAACTATTGAAATGTATTCACAGTTAGCTTGAAATGGTGAGGGAAGAAAAAAGAAAAACATTGGGATGCAGGGATATGATTTTACTGCGTCCTTTTAGATTTTTGTGCGTCAGTACCTATCAGCATCTCTGAATATACATATGTTTTAATTACAGGAAGTTTTTTTTTTTTTGTATGTGTGGAAGGTGGGGAAGATAAAAAGTTTTACTTATCAAATAAATAGTTTTGTGTTTTGAAAGAAAAACTTTGTTTAAATGTATGATTTTTTTCTTTTTCCTCTGTCTCATAATAATTGTTAAAATTTAGTGCATGAAATTTATATGAAAATGCCACAACTATTAAGGGACAGAGATCGTTTTTCTTTTGTTATGATTAAATTGTGACAGATAAGCAAATCTAGTTTTCAAAACTTTCTTTTAAAATCTCTTCTTTTGTTGGTGAGTTTTCAGATTCTATATTTAAGTTTGGGCTGGTTTATTATAACAAATTTTGTCATTTAGAAAGAATTAAGTTAAAAGCCTGCTAAGGGTAACCCGAAGCAGAACTTTTTTTTTTTTTTTTTTAAACCTTATTTTTCTAATGCAGGTATCATTGGGGAACGAGAAAAGTTTTGGTAAATGGATCAGACTTTGGCCTGTTTACCAAAACATTTCTCATTCCCCAATGATTTTTTTTCTGCATCGGAAAAATAAGGTCTAAAAAAAAAATTTGGCTCCGAGTTAACCCTTACCCGTATTGACTTTGAATTTTTTCTAAATGAAAATTTCTGTTGTGCATCTTTTTTTTTTTTTTTTTTTTCTTTGTTTAATAATTATCAAAGATGTCTGTTTCATAAAAAAAACAAAAAACAAAAAAAAACATTCCTTTTGGTGTAAGTTTAAAAAAAAATTTTTTTTCATTCATTACAGTTTATGTTGCTTTTGTAATTTTTGTCCTCTTGTGTTGGTAAGAAAATTTGAGAAAAGAATCCAGCTTACTATCCCCTCCCCCCACATCCAATGGTCATACAGAAGATCTTTTCCACTATGCACCCCCCCCCCAAGTATTTTTTTTCTTTCTTATTGGCACAGCTTTTTTTTATTTAGTTAACATTCTAGTAAGAAATGTAAGAAATGATTTGAACAAACAAACAAAATGTGTTGGCAGATTTCTATCCTAGATATGAGGTGGAGGTGTGTGTGATGTAATGGTTAGAGTCGTAGGAAATGGACTTGTTGACTCGAGTTCAAATCCTGGACAAGACTGTTTGCATTTCACATAGCGCTAATACCTTTGGGAAAGGTATGCATCTACCTACTCTCCCTCCAGCTAAGGGTAAACAGTAGGGCATACTGGGCTTTTTAACATCGGTTAGGCAACCAGTCTAGGAGAAGGAAAACTCTAAATTCAAACCTGTTTAACTCTGCTTAAGAAATTGACTTTGTGTCACATCCTACTCATGCGGAGGGGTTTGGTAAATATATATCGTAGATATAAAGATTTTTTAAAATTGTTCATTATGTAGATTGTCATCATAAAAAATAACTTGAATAGAAATGGCTACAAAAAATGCTTTCTATTCTCAGTTGGAAGAAAATTATGGGAAAAAAAAGAAAATCTGCCATTTTTGTTGGACATTTTTTTTTTCTGAAATAAACAACGGAAACTGCTGAGAACTTTTTATGTCTTACCAAAATGTCCAGCCTGAATTGTTTTAACTTGAAACCATTTTCATATTTGGTGTCAGTATTTGGTTGTATTCTACAAAATGGGGAGAGAGAAAAAAAAATTAAATTGATTTTCAAAGATGCTTCACCCTTGTAATTAGCCTTGTGTCAGAATAGGCTAAGAGTTGTAAAATAAATTTGGGTGATTTTTTTTGTTTTCATTGGGTGAGTCTGTGATTAAATGTGAAAGTAATATCTGATTAACCCAATGGCAAAATAAATTCACTTTGGTTAGGATTTACTAAGTTTAGTTTGACACAAGGCCAGGAGTATGGGAGCACAGTGAGAGTTGAACTTACTAACAATAACATCACTCAAGGGCTGGTTTAGCTCAGTCGGTAGAGCGTCCGGCTAGGAACCCATAAGGTTCCTGGTTTGATACCGGCCCTCACCAACTCAGCATATGAGTAGCACAAGGATCTGATGGTAGGTGTGGCGCTCCACTTGAGACACTAAAATAATCTCCTTGGTCTTGTGCTAGTGAAAAGGGGATAGACTCTCTCGCTGTATAGCTCATACCGACATTAGGCCACACCTTAAAGTGCCCAAAATTCTCACTTCAATATGAGGAAGGGGAAAAAATGATTAGAGTTTTTTTGAGAAATTTGAACACAAAACTGAATACAGATTTATAATAGTTATAGAATCAAATTACTGATAAGAATTTAAAATTATGGTAATGTACCCCCCCCCTTCTCTTTAAACTTGTTTAGCTGTTTATTTTTGCTCAAATTGTGTGTGTGTGTGTGTGTATTTCCCCACTTGGTGAGAAAAGGGTTGTTATTTGTTTTATTCCGAGTTCATTATCTTCTCCAAACAAATATTTGAAAAAGGGTAAAAAAAAAAAAATATTAAAAAAAAAATTGTTTTATAATTTAAAGAATTCCATCTTTTTATTTTCTTCTATTCTTTGAAAATCTCTGAAGCAGCCAACATTTCTAATTATTTGCTGATTTAAATTTTTATTTTGAAAATTTGTGCTCAGAGCCCAAACAGACCTGAAGGCCAAAAATATCTAAATTTATCAGGCGTAAATTAACAATGATAGCAGAAATGATGCTCTCCTCCTCCTCCCCTGTGAGTGATATATCCTCTTTTTCTTGATTCAATTAGAAATCTCTACACTTAAGTGATATTGCACGACCCTCATTTTTCTTCTTTTCAATGAGACACTGATTTTATTTTATTTTTTTATTATTGGTAAAAATCTTCAAATTTTGTCTCCTAAAAGAGCAATAATCATCTTTGGCTTTCATTGTTTGGCTCAGGTCTTCTTGATATTCTTGATGTAAATTTCCTTTCTCGACTTTTATAGAATACCAAATTCCTCATCTGTTTATTTATAAGTTATTAAACCTTCTGTTGCCATTAAAAAGAAATGGAAGCAGATGGCGGTAAAATGAAAAGAAAAAAAAATTCACTATTTTTTGGAAAGAAAGCACCAATAGATTTGGTCCCCCATTTTTGGTTGGGATTAAAAAAAAAATGTTTTCATTTTTTTTTATTTTTTTTTTTTTTTACTTCTATGAAAATATCAAATCTATTTTTTGCGTATTGGCAAAATCATTCTTGTAGTTTGTGTACTTGTTTCAAAGAATTAAAAAAAATGTACAGCTTGTTTTGTTTTTTGTTCGTTTCTTTATATTGGATAAGAGTTATCTCCCTTGAATCTGCGAGCAGGAAACTTGGAGTTAAAGGGGGAAAAAAAATTAACTCACTTGAATTGTCTATTTCATAAACATTTTTCTCCCAACATGGTGGCCATATTTTTTCAAAAATCAACATATATATACTAAACATATATACTTTCCTTTGTTCAGGAGCTTTGGCTTTTGGACTGGTAAGTGATGGTAAAATGAATCATGTAATCCACCAGTGGCACCTCAAAAGGGAAATATTGAAGGATCATGTACTGGTTACCACATGAGCTTTGGTTTGGAAGTGGCTCCCCATTTTAAAAAGTCCTTGTGTCAATCCAGCCTGGTGGAAGGTCAGGAAAAAAAAATACTTATTGGTCCCACAACTTCTAATATTGATTGTTATAATTCCATTTTATCATATTTTCAAATAGAATTCTCACATTTATAACTTAAAAATAAAAAAAAAAAGTTAATAGTGGGGGGGGGGGGGTTTTAAAGAATTTGTCTTCCCTACAACTATAGCCCTGTTGTCTGGGGCTTTAGAATACACCTCTGCAGAGGGATAAGAACCCCCCCAATTGGGCCACCTGTTGGCTGTGGGTGGCGACCCATGATGCTTAAGGACAGAATCCTGGTGGATGAGCAGTCCATGACATGCAACACTCCACTTAGACTAGACGGGTGGGCAGATAATGTCAAGCCCTAGTACCTATATGATTGCTCCAACCTTTATCATATGGATGCTCGAGGGCGGTGGCTGAGTCTTAATGTCGTTAAACTCTATGCAATGGTGAGGTTCCAGTTCTGGGGAATGTGGAGCACCCCTTCATCACCATTGCTCTCTGGTCCAGAGTGGTATTACCTGTTAGGGTCCCATCTATGGGTTAAATAGAAAAACATGAGTTTATAAAAAAAGATTGAGTATCCATTAAGAATGAATTTATTTCAAATCTTTGTCGGTATTAAATGACCCACCGAGGTTGATATGCCGTAAAACAAAACAAACCAAATCCCCTACAACTATAAATCAGCTATAAAATACACAAATTTAGCAAATATTTAAAAAAAAAAAAAATTATAGACAAAGAATTTCTTCAGTCAATCTGTTCTGATTTACTTTTTCCCTGCCAAAAAAAGCCTGACGTTCCTTTCAGACAGAACAACATTCAAATTAAGGTATGTATTTACCTTGTGCATGAAAAAGAGAAAAGACAGATTTACTGATTTTATAACTTTTATTCATTTTAGATTTTTACAAAAGTATCGAAGTAATTGTTGCCTTCCCACCGTCTTTAAGAGTTGGATCTTGAAGAGAAATGTAGAAACTAATTTTTGGGTTTCAAGATGTAAACTGGTTTCTCACCATTTGCAAGATGGAATCAATATTCATTTATCAGCTCCTCATCCTTTAAAATGAGATTTAGAGATTGTCACCATAAAAGAATAAGTTTTGAATATACACCACAAATATTTCTCTTCAAATTGCCTGGCCATTGCCTAAAACTAAAGCCGGCCTCACTGTACACATTTAAGGTTTAAGATGTTTGACTCTTATCTATCGCAACCTTTATAGACAATTATTTGACAAGTTTACTCATACAGATAGTTTTTGTTATACAGTAATTAAATTCATTTCTTTGGTGGGGTGGGGAAGGTAATTAACAAAATAGAAAGGTTTGAAAAAAAAAAAAAAAAACCAATTGTGAAAGATGGTAGAGTTTTATGAATTTGTTAACAATTTAAAGAAAAGTTACTTTTGAGGCAAAGACATGGATTATAAAGTACCTATGACCCACTTATTATACACCTGTAATTTGTCTAAAGCAATAATGATTCTAAAGTTCAAAACACTAAAAAGGTTTAAATTTAAAAATGGCAAGCACCATATTGTTTACAAAGATTTCCATTGAATAAAAATTTATTAGCAATAAACTTGCATTTAGCTGAGAGAGAGATAGTGTGTGTATATGCATGTATGTGTGTATATATATATATATATATACACGATGACTTACTGGAAAATAAAACATTGAGCTAATCACAATATTGATGGTCAATACAAGTATTAACATTATTCACTTCTGCAATTGCCTGTAATTAATCAATATATTGATTAATTCATTGCACTTAACCCTGAAGATCCTTTATGGTGAAACTTGAGTAGAATATTTCTATATAAACCTTAATACTATATATATATATATATATATATATGCACACCCACTTTAAAGATGTTTGCTTAGTCTGGTGTTGGGGAAAGTTCTGCCAGCCTTGAAAATCAGCATTTGATATGCAGACCATTGGTACTAGTGTTAACTATGTAAATATCCCCCCCAACATAATGATAGATTGTAAAATTTGCACATCAAATAAATTAGGTTGTTTTCTTCTCCACACAGCTCTGAAATTTTGGCTTGAAGTTGAATTGAAAGACTGAGGTGAAATACTCAGATGAAGAAACATTTTGCAAGATCTCACAAAGAAAATAATGGGAATGAGTGGGGACAAATAAAGCAGCACATTTTCAAGATCCCCAATGAGGCTTACTTTTGGTTGCATAACAGAATCAAATTTTGAACAGCAGTTAGTGTTGATTGAGGGTTCTGACCAGACACCAAATGACGATCGATGATCACATGGACAGCATCCATGTCACTACCTGTGTATGAGAGAGAGAGAAGACGGGGAAAGAATAAATATTAAAGAAAAAAATTTGTTACACCTTATCGGCTATTAGTTTATTTACTGCTACAAAAAAAAACTGAATATCCTCTTAGTGTGCTAATTCCATCATTTTTGCCAGGGTAGTAGAAAAATGTTTTGCGTCTTGTCTGTTATTAGTTTATTTACTGCTAAATAAAAATCCTCTAAGTGTGCTAATTCTCCATAATTTTTTCCAGGGAGTAGTATTCCCATTGTTCACAGTAACAAACAACAGATACAGTTTCAAAATGGCTGCCAACAAAGCACAGGAGAAGAAAACTGTCCCAAATCAGCTTCTATCTAAAAAGTTTTCTTGATGTAGCCAGGAACGGAATTGGAAATCCCGAGAGGCTGTGAAACATCACCAAAAGGTCAGACAAAGAGGCAAACATATATACACTAGAAGCCATGTTGTCTCTCCAGACTTCCTTTCATGATGAAAATATTTGTGATATCAGATTTTTAAAGTGTTATACCCCCCCCCCCCCCAAAAAAAAAACAAGGCAGTTAAATGTATTTTTGAAGCTCAGCAATATTTGTTTTTATTTCTCACCAACCATGGTACAGGAGGATTTATACGGGAAGATATTTACTGTCCACATGGCGTGTTATGCAGCCATCTTGTTTTTCTCCTTCATCCTTGTGCCCTTTGTCATGTTGCCTCACTACTGTCCTTTTACTGAAGAGTTATCTCCCCTAACAGAAAGTAACATGCATGTAAAGCATAAAGAAATGAAAGAGTTTAACACAAAATATTTTATGAATGTTTTTAAACGAATTATAAAACCCATATATTATTGGTGGGAGGTGCCTGGTCTAATGGTTGGAGTCGTAGGAAATGGACTCCTCGACGAGGCTGTTTGCATTGCACATAGTGCTGATACTCTTGGGAAAGGTATGCATCCAACTACTTTCCCTCAGCTAATGATAAATAGTTGGGCAGACTGGGCTCTTTAACCTGTATTGGGTAATCAGTCTAGGAGAGGGAAAACTTTGAACCTGTTAAACTCCGCTTACGAAATTGACCGTGTGTCACATCCTGCTTGTGCGGAGGGGTTTGGTAAATATACAAGGTGTGCCATAAAAGTATCAATATTGAAACTGTATTTACCAAGATAGAAGTGAACAATGAATGGAAGTTTTTTTTTTTTCAGAATACAAAGTGTGCCATAAAAGTGCTGATTTTGGAAATTGAAAATCTCAATACTTTTTTGACACACCTTGTATATATTACTCATGGGTAAGAACTGTTAGTTTATATCACAGGGTTCATAGACAATGAGTGAATAATAATTGTAGTTCTATTATTAAATAGACAAAAAAGCAAGAAGATTAAAACTTACAACTGTAACTGGCTCCGTTATCTTTGATGAAATCTTCTGGAATGATTGGTAAGTTGGAAAAATCAGGTTTGCGGGCCAATTCTGATACGGATGGCTGCAAAAAGGAGAGAATAAGATTTGGTAAAAGAAGTTGCAAACATCAAATATACAAATCTGGAATTGGTTGAAATTCTATGGAGTAATGGCAAAAATGGTTTGTCAAGGGAGATAAACAAGGAATGGTATAGATTCACCTAAAGAAGGTTGGAGAATAGACAGGCCAAAACAGTAGGAGAGATGAGGACAGTTATGAAAAAAGGATTTATTGAATTGAAACTTATTTTTGTTTTAAAGATAAACCAAATAAATTCATAATAACCAACTGATGGTCTGTTGAATTTTTCTTTCTTAGTGGAAGTGTAAATATTGCTCTGTATATAATTAATTATTTTACATTGAGTTCTCTTTGAAATTGTTTGGTTTGGTTTATTTTATGGCATATCAACCTCAGTGGGTCATTTAATGCTGACAAAGTTTTGAAATAAATTCATTCTTAATAGATACTCACTTTTTTTTATAAATACATTTGTCTATTTAACCCATAGATGGGACCCTAACAGGTATTACCACTCCGGGTCAGAGTGGACCTGGGAGCAATGGTGATGAAGGTGTGCTCCACATTCCCCAAATGTCAAAACTGGAACCTCAATTCCCAGGACATGAAGATCCTCTTCTAGCACCCATATACGATAAAAAGGGTTGGGGTTTGCCATAAGGGTTATAAGGTTGGGAAAATCATATAGGTGCTAGGGCTTGATGTGACCAGCCGATTAATCAATGGGGGCTTCTCTGAACGCCTGTCTAGCTTAAGTAAGGGCCTAAGTGTTGCATGTCATGGACTGGTCAACCACCAGGATTCCATCCCTAAGCATCATGGGTCGCCACCCACAGCCAACAGATGGCCCCAATGGGGGAGTCTTATGGGTTAAAGTCATTTGAAGAAAACAGGCTAGAAAGTTTAGAGGTCAAAAGAACAAATAGAAAACAAAGGTAAGTTCAATCATCATCAAGTTCTTTTGCATTCGACAAGTGCGGCTTAGTTTGCAAATCGAGAGTTGGTCTAGATTCACACAATAGACACAAGCAATAAGTTTGAATTACTTCAGTGTACTTCTAAAATGTAATTTCTAATTCTTTTTTAAATGCTGATCTTATGAACCCTTATGCGTCGAAATCGACGGGAGAGTCCATTATATATATATATATATATATACACACGCATATGCACACACACATATATATATTTATTTTAACTAATATTTTTTATCATGTTAATTTTGGTTGATTATTAACTGCAACAATAAAAGATTAGGTGCATATCATATAAATGCATCTAAAAAACGCTAACTGGTGCCTGCTGAAAATCCGACCGTGCTACTTATGAATAATGTATTTCAAACCGCAAAAAAAAATTTTTTTTTTAAAGGTTGGGGTTAAAATATTTACATTTACTTGTTGAGAACAGACGGGGAACATGGATATCACTTTTATATCGCATTAACGTTTCAGGAAAAACACCTTCAAACAGTTAGGGAGTTTCATAAGTAAACATGGGTCGGATTTTCAGCAGGCACTGCTTAACGTTTTTTTAGGGCAGGACACATTTATGTGATATGCACCAAAGATTTTGCAACCTGAATTGTCCCACTTACTGCAGTGTAATGATGAGTGTATGTTGAGGGATTTTTTTTTAGAGATTAATATAAAATACTTCGGGGTTTTTAAAGTTTTAAGAGAATACTCAATATATTCAAATTCTTCATCTAGGTATATTTTGCAATTAATATTATTTATATTTTCGTTTCTTTATTTCAGATTATTATCATTACCCATCATCATATCGAAGAACAAATTACATATTAGATTTAGAGAGTGAAATATATATGATCTTTTGATAAAACTGTAGTATGGATTCGCATTCTGCGGGGTCAGAGCAAAAATCTTTTAAGGGGTGCGAGGTCAGAGCAGAGCAGAACTCTTTCAAAGGTGCGGGAATAGAAAAAGTTTAGAAAATTTTGCAACCTAAAATGTCCGACTTACTGCAGTGAGACTGTAATCTTGGAAACTCCAGGAACTGTAATTTGATTTTTCTGCTTGTTGAGCGGCACACAGACCCGCGACACCCATCCCAATGGCACAGATTGGTTCTGGGGGAAAAAAAAATTTAGTATTTAAGAATCTTAAACAATTTTTTAAAAATCAAATTTTTTTTTTAAGTAAGCTTTTCAGCTTAAAAACAAAACAAAAATAAACTTTGAAGTATTTCTCAAAAAAAAAAACAAAAAACAAAACCTAAAAAAAAAAAAATTTACAAGGTGTGTCAAAAAAGTATTGAGATTTTTTGTACTTTTTGACACACTCTGAAAAAGAAAAATGTTCCATTCATTAATTTTTTTCAGAATACAAGGTGTGTCAAAAATGTTTAAAGCTGTATTTACCAAGATAGAAATGAAGAATGAATGGAACATTTTTTTTTTTCAGAATACAAGGTGTGTCAAAAAAGTACAAAAAATCTCGATACTTTTTTGACACACCTTGTATATTGATGCATATTTGAAGAGGGGGGTGAGACTTAATCCTGGGATTAGCTTTTCCTTGAGATTTTCTTTGTTTCTGCTAATCCCTCAATAATTTCCATCCTTGTAAATTAGAACAAGAGGCCAGGACGATATAAGATGAAAATCATCAAAATATATTCCGTAATTCACAATTTCAATATTACAAATAAGACAAACATATAACTTTTTTTTTTTTCAATTCCTTTAATCTTATTTTGGGCATTAAAGCAATACAAGACCATTGGAAATGTTTCATTTTTAAAATTGGGTTAAGTGACACGATTAAGTGACACCAGATCATCTGGATTTACATTTTTGCATAGCATCTTGAACAATTTGGACAGTTTCATTTATAACTAGAATTTTTTGCATGATGATAACATATGGAAGATTTAAGAACAAGCGTATTAATATAGAAATCTGATCAATGCTGAAAAATTCTTGTATTATTTTCCACTGGGAATTTTTACATAATTGACATCTTAAATTATTTGAATTCTGAAATGAATTATTTTCATTCATTTTTAGCTTCAACTTGTTTTTTTTTGTTTTGTCCCTACACTTTGTGTCAATATGGTCTTTATTATTCTATTATTCTATTATTAGTTTTACTCCATCTTATTATGACTGCTTTTTATCACAACAATGAATGATGATGATTTTATGTACATGTGTAGTAGATTTTATTTCATGTCATCCATTAGTGAGTGAAACATGCAGGAGCATCGATTGACTGAAATCCTTTAAAAATAGATTAAACAGAAGAATAAAAATGAGTAAAAGATAGAACGTTAAGAAGAAAGCAAAAAGATATAAATTTGTAAAGAACGAGAAATTGAAAAAAAGAGAAAAAAACAAAGTTGGTTATTTAGTTTAATGATCCCAAATGTTGTTTATCTAGTTATTTACTAAGATTAGCTTAAATGTGGCACAAGGCCATTTCTAAGTGGGGTTTATGAGTTGCTTAAAAGAAACTTACTTTTTTCTTGGATGAAATGGTTGAGAATCTCAGCCAAATCTTTATTGTTTGCCAGATCTGTGACGGCTCCCGGCGAAGGGGGAATCAACAAGGCCACATAACGGTTAGCTGAAAAGAAAAAGAGTTTGAATCAGAATAGAGTCAGAAAGGGGGGGGGTGAATAAAATGATTATGGGGGGAGAGGGAGGGGAGAGAAAGAGAAAGAGAAAGACAAGTGAGAGCGAGAGAGAGAGGGAGGGAGTGAGTGAGTGAGAGTGAGAGAAAAGAGAGAGAGCATTTGATCCAAGGATCTATGTTGTTGGCATCCTTCCATCTGTTAAAGACGATGGCATCATGTCCAAAATTAAAAAAAATTTTTTTTTTTTAATCTGCATCTGCGCGAGTGGCCGGGCAGTCTCTGGTGCAGTGACTCTTCCTGGGACTGCTGTTGTGCTCCTTCCTTTTGGCTCTCTTTGCTGTGGTGGCTACTTTCTTCTCTGTTCTACTCCTTTTCTGGCATCAGACCAGTCGGTTAAGAAATGGACAGAAATGACAGTAAGTTTCTCTTATGACATTATATATTCTTCTATTGGGCACCTCATGTGGTATGATGATTAGCAAGATAGAATCGCAGACCATTGTTAGTGAGTTTAGGTTTGGTTTGGTTTTGTTTTACGGCATATCAACATCGGTGGGTCATTTAATGCCGACAAAGTTGTGAAATAAATTCATTCTTAATGCATAATACAATTTTGTTTATCAACTCATGTTTTTCTATTCAACCCTAACAGGTACTACCACTCCAGGTCAGAGTGGACCAGGGAGCAATGGTGATGAATGGGGTGCTCCACATCATTAGATAGAGTTTAACGTCATTCCCAGGACATGTAGACCCTCAGCCACCACCTTCTAGTACCCATATGATAAGAAGGAGGGGTTTGCTATAAGGGCAATAGGGTTGGGGCAATCATATAGGTGCTAGACTTGATGTGACCAGCCGATTGATCAGAAGGGGCCTCTCCACTGCCATCTAGCTGAAAAGCCAAAGTAATTTTTGCAAGTCATGGACTGCTCAGTCACCTGGGTTCTATCCTTAAGCATCACGGGTCACACCATCGGCCAACAGGTGGCCCGTTGGGGGAGTCTTACCCTCTCAGAGGTGCAGTCAGTGCATTCTAACGCACCAGCCGACAGGGCGGTGTTAGTGAGTTTGATTCTCACTAAGCGCTCCAACATCTAATCTAAGCTTATTAAATAAATTTCAAGCATATTTAGTACCATGTGTGTGTGTGTGTGTGTAGGTGTGTATAAGTAGCATACATGTATGTGTGTGTATAATGAACTTGTTTGGTCCAACACGGTAATCAATTTCCATTGAGTCTTTGCGCCTGCAGTTCGGTTCACTTGTTTTGTGTCCATGCACGTCTCTGTTCACATTAGAAGATCAAACACAACTTGGTGTGGGAAGGTAGGCTTAAATAATAGTAACTGCCCTCCCAAGATTTTACATCTGAATCTGTATGAAATTTGCATATTCAACATGGGTGACAGTAGCTGAGAAGTTGTAGTTGTCCAGACATAACGGAAGGTAAGGAATCTGAATGGGACAATCAGGATTGAAGTCAAAATAGCAGATAGGGAAAATGGAACTAGGAGATTCAACTTTGAGGGGATTTGTGGACATAAATTTCCATCTTAATGTGGGTCATTTAATGCCGAGTTTTGAAATAAAGTAATCCTCAATTTTGTGTTGATGGGACGGAGTCAGAGTGGACTCTCCACATTGAAAGATAGAGTTTAACATCATTCCAGGACATGTAGACCTTCTAGCACCCATATGATAAAGAGGGTCAGGTTTGCCATAAGGGCAATAGGGTCAGGAAAATCAATATAGGTGCTAGGCTTGACGTGACCAGCCAATTGATTGAACGCACGTCTAGCCTAAGTAAGGGCCAAAGTAGAGTATTGCAAGTCATGGACTGCTCAGCCACCTGGGTTTTATCCTTAAGCACAGGTCGACACTCATGGCCAACAGGTGGCCCCATTGGGGGAGTCTTACCCCTCTGCAGAGGTGCAGGCGGTGCATTCTAACGCCCCACCGACAGGGCAGTCCAGTCTTAAGTTAGTTTAAAAACAGAGAATAAAAATTAGTTAGAATAGTTAGCAAAGAGTAAAATGTCTGTTTATAAACAATGTAGACTGAAATAAGAAAAAGAATTTTATTGATAATATTTGTCCAAATTTTTGAGATGAGGTTTGATAATTTGAATTTTTGGACCTTTTTTCCTCATCTTTATTGTTATATACACAAAGAAACACCTGAAGAAGGCCAGAGGGCACATCGGCCGAAACGTGCATATGTTACATAATTCATAGGCAGCTTATGATTTATGTACGTACTTGTAGTAAGAAATTTGAATAAAGTTTGTTAGATTCAGAATGATGGGGTCCAGTGCAAATTTACTTGACAGTTATTGACGAGTAATAACCTTTTTACTTGACCCCTTGAAAAACACGCGATTAGGCGTGACGTAGTTAGTCAGATGTGACAGAGAATCCAAGTGAGCGGACCTGTTGGTCGCCTGCTCTGAGTCTGTCTCCCCCTGTGGCAGAATCATGGGCTGGTTTGTTGAAATAAAG
Source organism: Doryteuthis pealeii (assembly GCA_023376005.1). Classification (NCBI taxonomy): domain Eukaryota; kingdom Metazoa; phylum Mollusca; class Cephalopoda; order Myopsida; family Loliginidae; genus Doryteuthis; species Doryteuthis pealeii. Next base: position 85,620,224 of record CM042141.1, on the reverse strand, counting down.
CTTTATCAGAAAACAACCAAGTCTTGTTTGTTGAGTTCATATTAAAACAAGTAATGACCAGCCCAACACAAAGAAATTAACAAAGAAGAACCAACCCTTAAGAGAAGCCCTGAAGAGAAGTCAGCCTGAAGAAGATGGCAACCGAGTTAAAGTTAGAAGCAGTAAGCAGAGGTTAACAAGTAAGAACCATCATCTGTCTATCTATCTATCTATCTATATAACTGGGATATGTTAGGAGTATATAACATATATAACAATAAAGATGAGGACAACAGTCTGAAAAATCCAAATAATATGTATTTTATTGAGATGTAAATCTAAAAAGCAACACCACACATACCATCAACAGATTCTAGACTGATTGGAGTGGATGGTGCCTTTGAACGAAATTCACTGAACCAGCGACGATTCTGTTCATCTTGTTGAATGAATTCTGTTGCTTTCCCCTACAAAAGAAATGAAACAAAAATTAAAATAAAATGAAATTGGTTGATAAAATTGTTTCCATTTCAAGAAAGTTTTAAATACAATAAAATACGTGGAAGGATGTGGTGTAATGGTTACCCTCGTAGGAAATGGACACAATGAGACAAGTTCAAATCCGGGACGAGGCTGTTTGCATTTCTCATAGTACTAATATCCTTGGAAAGGTATGAATCCAACTACTCTCCCTCCAGCAATAGGTAAACAGTAGGACAGACTGGGCTCTTTAACCCTGGTTAGGCATCCAGTCTAGGAGAAGGAAAACTGAATTCAAACCCTTTAAATTTTAAGAAATTGACCATGCGTCACATCCTGCTTGTGTGTGTATGGGGGGGGGGTAAATATACATGTATACAATAAAATATATATTTACCAGCCCCTCCACCCAAGTAAGATGTGATACATGGTCAATTTCTTAAGCAGAGTTTAACAGATTTGAATTCAGAATTTTCCTTCTCCTAGACTGGTTGCTTAACCAAGGTTAAAGAGCCCAGTCTACCCTACAATTAAACCACAGCTGAGGGTAAATAAGGGCAATGGTTTTTTTTAATAAAGTCAAAAGTTTTAATTTAATTATTTAAATTTTTTTTGGTACATATCGTATAAATGCATCCTGACCTCCTGTCTGATAAAAACGCTAAGCGGTGCCTGCTGAAAAGATCCAACCCATGCTATGAATAATATATTGATTGTTTTTATTTTCAAAACTCAGTCGTATTTATTTAAAAATTCGTGACAGTTGTTTTGAATTAAAATGAAAAAACTGAAAAAAAAAATATTTTAAATGTAAAATATCTACATTTACTTGTTGATAAAAAAAAACTTAAATGCCTTCAAACCACTAAAAAAAAGTTATTTGTCAATAAAAACGCCTTCAAACCACTAAAAAAATATTTAAAGAGGGGGTGTAAATATTTACATTTATTTGATGAGAAAAGACTGAGGGGGGGGGAATAGCGCTTTCATATTGCATTAACTTTCCAGGAAAAATGCCTTCAAACAGCAAGGGTCGGATTTTCAGCAGGCACCGCTTAGTGTTTTTTAGAGCAAGAGCCAGGACACATTTATGTGATATGCAGCTTCTTTTTTTTTTCACAGATAAAAAATATTTGATTTTTTTTTTCATTCCTTAAATAGGCAATATGATATTTTTTCACATATCCTGATTAGTAAGTATTTTCCTGACCTCCCACCAGGTTGGATTGGCACAAGGACATTTTAACATGGGGAGCCACACAGAAACTGAAGCTCATGCAGTGGCCAGTATGTGATCCCTTCAGCATTCCCCTTTTGGGGTGCCTGAGGCACCAGGTAATAAACCCGGCCCTGCCCCTTTTAGACGTGAGGGCAGGTGTTGCCTAGGGGGACTGCCTCCTAGGATCATGTAATTTATTTTATATCTTAGAAGCTGAAGCTACTTGACACAAGGCTTGAAGCCAGGTAAGTATTTAGTATTGTCAGTGAAAAAATTATGTTACATTGGTGAATCATTGCACCTCTAAGAATGGAGGCGTATGGCATAATGGTTAAAGTCATAGGAAATGGACTTGTCGACCCGAGTTCAAATCCTAGACAAGGTTGTTTGCATTTCACATAGAGCTAATACCTTGGGAAAGGTATGAGTCCATACATTCTCCTCTAGCTATGGGTAAAATAGTAGGGCAGACTGGGCTCTTTAACCCTGGATCGGTAACCAGTCTAGGAGAAGGAAAAACTCTGAATTTGAAAAACCTGAGGTCAGTTGTTGATTGGATTTGTGTCATTCCTTATGCACCAATTCTTTCCTATCGACTGTGCCAAAAAGTGCGGATGGTCCAACACAAGCCTTCACCACTATAAACAAAACACTGTGTAGGTTAGTTCATTGAATGAACCCTCATGCGTCGAAAATCAATGAGAGAGTCCATTTTTTATTAACACCTCTAACACATACACACCAAATAAGAGTGTTAATAAATCAGTAAATTCCCAACTTCTTTTGTCAGCTAATAAATTACTTGTCACTTTTATATAAGAGTTGATTCAAAAGTAATACTTATTGTAGCTGAAAACTTGCTCTATACAATAGTGTTATTGTTCTCCATGTATCTGTTGTAGTTTCCATGGAAATGAATCGGAGGTTTTACTTTATTACTATCCCTTATAAAAGACAACAATAATTTTGACTATTTATATTATACCTCTGGGCTGGGTTAGCTCAGTCGGTAGAGCATTTGGCTAGTCAACCACAAGGTTCCTATTTGATACCAGTCCTCGCCAACTCAGTGTATGAGTAGCACAGGGATCTGTGCGGTAAAGTAAGGAGCTGATGGTAGGTGTGGCGCCCCACCTCAGACGCAAAAACAATCTCCTTGGTCTAGCGCTAGTGAAAAGGGGATAGACTCCCTCGCTGATTGGCTGATACCGACTTTAGGCCAACCCGACAACTTATATTATAACATATATACAAATGTCTTTCTTTAGTCAATGACCATCAGATATTATCTATTACTTTTCCACATTACAAGTATTCGCATATGCATGTTTTGTTGAACTCGACAGACAATTCTTGTCTGATGAGTTTCTTTTCTATCCTTTTCAATTGTCTGGCCATCTTTTTTATATCAGGGTATAATTCTTTTAAACTTGTGTGTCCCTCCTCCTACTTATTCCTACTACTGTTTATTTAAAAAGAACCATGGAAACATCTCCACACTTCACACCTGATGATGGCACCAAGTAGTGCAGAAAGTACTAGTGTAAGAACCTTTGGTGAATTCATCCACCATTTCACCCGATATAAAAAAATGGCCAGACATTGGAAAGAATAAAAGAAACTCATCAGACAAGAATTGTCGTCGTTTCAAAAAACAAAAATCAATAAAGCCTCCTCACATTTCCTTTTTTTCACTTTTATATTAATACCAAATATAAGTAAAATGGTGTATTGTGTTTGGTTGGAATTATTCACAAATGTCCTTAAAATTGGCTTGTTTTTTGTTTGTTTGTTTTTATCTGTTGTTGAAGTTGTCAAGGATTTAAAGTGAAATCAGGAAATAACAAGAACAAAGGTTAAAAGTTCAAGAACAATGTGTGTGTGGTGTGTGTGTGTATAGTGCGTGTGTGTGTTTGTTTACACTTACATTCAATTACAGATAAGAATAAGTTTCAATCATTTGGTTCATTTTTTTCACTGAAAAGTTGAGTTCTAAAATTACATCTTTAACCATTTTTTTACCATTGGCCATATTCTTTAAGCCTTTCCCCCTAAACACTGGGAAGGTGTTGAGTTATAAATGGCGACTTATATTTAGGGAATTGATTGTAACTGTTCATTAAAAAAAAAAAAGAAGAAAGAATAAAGTAAATGAAACTTACTTTTATCTGGATGATGAATGTAAGTATTACATTTCTATATTCGTTTGTATCATTAAAAATGAAACAAAAAAAAAAGAAGTTTTCATGGGTGAGCTATTCAGTACAAGCACCACAAGTTCAAGGTTCTGAGAAGGATTCTGGATGTGACAAGTGTAGGAAGGAGAATTATATATATATATATATATATAAAAATAAGATAATATATAAGGTTTTACTAATCTATTTATTAGGTGACAAAGGACATTCACAACCATATTGGTTTCATGCAATGCAATCATCAGGTGAAGATGTTTCAAATATATATATATATATATATATTATTCATCAAAAAGTTACTACCATATTTTCATTGCAGTAGCATAAGAAGTTAATCCAAAAGGGTTCAATATATCTTATATAGAGCATGAATAGTTGTAGAAAAGTTTTTCTTTCTACCACGGTTTGGTGTTCAAGTATACCTTCTATAAAAATTAGGTGGTTACAGGGGGGGGGGGGTTAAGGAGAGAAAGGCGGAATTATGACGTCAAGGAACAAGAGTTACAACGACATGAATGCAACAGTTTTAATACATATATGCACATTTAAATGGGTAACAAAGAGAGAAGTTTAAGTTAGTTCGGACAAGCAACCCGAGTTTAATAACAGTTCTTTTAGAAGTTAGCGGCACCTGCTCGTGAGGTATGCCGTATTTATTATTTAGTTCTGAGCTCCTTAAGGTCTTAGCGTAGTCAATTAGTTTAGTTTTGGTTACAGCACCGTTCTGGGTAGCCGTAATTAATTGGTTGTGGGTTTGTTTATTTCTGCTAGCACCTTTCGACTGCATTGGTATCAAGGGTGAAGCTTGTCTGAGGTGCATTTATTCTTCGTGCTCCCTAGTTGCTATCCTGGTGATAAAAGGTAATTGCTATCAGCCTTCATGGGTCAAAAGATAACAATCTCTCTTGAGAAGCGGGGAATGGATGAAGTCCGTGTGGTTTTTTCTATCCTTAAGCCAAGTTCGTAGTAAAGAGAGAGAGAGCAAAGCCCTTACCTGTAGTAATAGTCACCAAGGGGGTGTGGGTGTGGAAGAGGTGTTAACCCTTGATGGTCGCAACTAAAAGAGGAAAAGGGCCGAACCCAGCAGGGAGCCCCTCAGAAGGGTTACAACTAAAAGAGAAAGCATTTATCCGGAACTAGATTATGGGCGTTTTATTTAAAGATAAATAATAATAAAAAAAATATAACAATTATTTTTTATAAAATTTTTATATAAAAAATTTACAAAATTATTAATTATTTTAAATAGTAATTATAACACTAAAATAATATAAAAAATATAAAATTATTTAATAAATTTGATAAAAAAGATAAAATAAGTTAAAAATAAGAATTATAAAGAGAGTTAAAAATTTATGAATCAATAAAAATGGAAAAATAAAGTATTAAAAAAAGAAAAAACTAAAAAATAATGTAATTTAAAAATAATTTAAAATTAAAAAAAATCTTAAATATGAAATCATTAAAAAAATTAAAGTAAGTTATTAAAAAATGAATTAAAAAAAAAACTTATTTAAATATAAATTAAAACATAAAATATAAAAAAAGTATTTATAAAAAAAAAAAAATAGAAAAATAAAAAAAATTATTATAATTTTTATTTGGTGAACAAATAGTAATATTAAAAAAATAAAATAAATAAATATAAAGTTTAAGAAATAAATAAAATTTAAAAAAGTAGAAGTGTAAAATATTAAAAAAAAAAAATATATAAAAATAATTAAAAAAAAAAAAAATTAAAGATATTAAATATTGATATAATATATTTAAGATGATAGGTATTATGTGCAAATGATAAAAAAGAAGATATATGATAAGATTGATAGTTTAAAAAAAAATTTTTATGCTGTAAAACATTAAAAAAATAAAATAATTATTAATAGTAACATATAATAATAAAAAAATAAAATTTAGAAATAATGTTATAAAAAAAAATGAAAAAATTATTAAATAAATAAAGAATATAAAGATAAAGAAATCATTATTGTAAATATAAATATTAAAAGAAATAAGAAAAAAAATAAATCGATAAAATAAAGAAATATCATTAAAATTAAAATAAAAGTTATATAAAAGTGAATAATTAATTAAAATAAAGAAAAAGATTGTAATTAAATATAGAAAATAAAGTTAATAATAATTAAAAAATTAATAAAAAAAGAAATTAATTACTGAAAAATAAAAAAAAAAATATGATAAAGAATAGGATAAAATTAGATTTAATTTAAAAAAAATGTTTAAATATAATAAATTAAAAAAAATAAAAAAAATAAATAGAGAAAATAAAAAAAAAAAATATATAAAATTAATAGAAAATAAGTAAGAAGAAAAAAAAAAAAATAAATATAAAAATATAAGGAATTTTAAAATATATAAAATGATAAATATAAAAAAAAAAAATAAAAAGATAACTTAAGAAAAAAAAAAACAAAAAAATATATATAAAAATATAAAGAAAAATAATTTAAAATAAATAAAAAACTAATAAAAACAAGAAAAAATTAAGAAAAAAAAAAAAAATAAAAAGATTATAGATTAAAAGAAAAAAAGTAAAAAAAATATTTTAAATAATTTTATATTTATTTAATATTAATGTTTTTTATATAATAAAATAAACAAATAAAAAAAAAAAATGAAATAAAGAAATAGAATAAAAAAATAATTAATAATGTATAACTAAAAATAAATATAAAAAAAATGTTTAAAAAATAAAAAAATAAATAAAGAAAAAAATAAATAAGGATCCACACGGTGACTGACAAAGTAGGGATGGCTTTTTGATGCTGCTCGCTGTGTCGGTGGACCCTCGCCAGATCCCCGGTAAGGGGACAAGTCCAGGTAGACCGAGATAGAATTAATATAATAAATTCAATACTCTTTAGGGTTCCTCCTGAGGAAGGTTGAGCCTTGAACAACCGAAACCTGGTGGTAAAAAACTTTTCCTAACTTCCACCGTTGCCAGTTAGCCGTGACCCCATCTGTTTTTACAGATTAAAGTTTCTGTGATTGTAAACCAACATACTCACGATAAAGTATGTAGCAGATTATTGTTCACCCTGAAGAGCTGAATGGCTGCTGATAGCCAAAAGGGTATAGCGGAACTTGACACGACGAAAATTTGTTGAGTTTCGTCCTGCTTAGAGAGGTGCTGTTTAACAATGGTCGGAGCCGCACTGAATGAGAAGTAACTTGAAAACACTGTGTCTGTGGATGATTCTGATATATAATATTTATTTGTAGTTGTAGAAGAAGTTTTTTCGTCGTCTACCGATGGTTTTGCCTGTTTCAAAAGGTAATNCCGGCAAGCGGGAAAGGTATGAGTCCATACATTCTCCCTCTAGCTATGGGTAAAATAGTAGGGCAGACTGGGCTCTTAACCCTGGATCGGTAACCAGTCTAGGAGAAGGAAAAACTCTGAATTTGAAAAACCTGAGTTCAGTTGTTGATTGGATTTGTGTCATTCCTTATGCACCAATTCTTTCCTATCGACTGTGCCAAAAAGTGCGGATGGTCCAACACAAGCCTTCACCACTATAAACAAAACACTGTGTAGGTTAGTTCACTGGATGAACCCTCATGCGTTGAAATTGATGAGAGAGTCCATTTTTTATTAACACCTCTAACACATACACACCAAATAGAGTGTTTATAATTCAGTAAATTCCCAACTTCTTTTGTCCGCTAATAAATTACTTGTCACTTTTATATAAGAGTTGATTCAAAAGTAATACTTATTATTTCTATCCGTGGAAACAACATGACTATCAAAAGTGTATAGCCAATATGGAGACAGTGTGTAAAAATAATGTTTTGTAGCTGAAAACTTGCTCTATACAATAGTGTTATTGTTCTCCATGTATCTGTTGTAGTTTCCATGGAAATGAATCAGAGGTTTTTACTTTATTACTATCCCTTATAAAAGACAACAATAATTTTGACTATTTATATTATAACATGGGCCGGGTTAGCTCAGTCGGTAGAGCATTCGGCTAGTCAACTGCAAGGTTCTAGTTTGATACCAGTCCTCGCCAACTCAGTGTATGAGTAGCACAGGGATCTGTGCGGGAAAGTAAGGAGCTGATGGTAGCTGTGGCACCCAACCTCAGACGCAAAAACAATCTCCTTGGTCTAGCACTAGTGAAAAGGGGATAGACTCCCTCGCTGATTGGCTGATACGACATTCTTTAGTCAATGACCATCAGATATTATCTATTACTTTTCCACATTACAAGTATTTGCATATGCATGTTTTGTTGAACTCGACAGACAATTCTTGTCTGATGACTTTCTTTTCTATCCTTTCCAATTGTCTGGCCATCTTTTTTATATCAGGGTGTAATTCTTTTAAACTTGTGTGTCCCTCCTCCTACTTATTCCTACTACTGTTTATTTAAAAAGAACCATGGAAACATCTCACCACTTCACACCTGATGATGGCACCAAGTAGTGCAGAAAGTACTAGTGTAAGAACCTTTGGTGAATTCATCCACCAATTCTACCCGGATATAAAAAAGATGGCCAGACAATTGGAAAGAATAAAAGAAACTCATCAGACAAGAATTGTCTGTCGGGTTCAATAAAACAAAAATCAATAAAGCCTCCTCACATTTCCTATTTTTCACTTTTATATTAATACCAAATATAAGTAAAAATGGTGTATTGTGGTTTGGTTGGAATTATTCACAAATGTCCTTAAAATTGGGCTTGTTTTGTTTGTTTGTTTGTTTTTATCTGTTGTTGAAGTTGTCAAGGATTTAAAGTGAAATCAGGAAATAACAAGAACAAAGGTTAAAAGTTCAAGAACAATGTGCGTGCGTGTGTGTGTATGTGTGTGTGATACTTACATTCACTATACAGATAAGAATAAGTTTCAATCATTTGGTTCATTTTTTTCACTGAAAAGTTGAGTTCTAAAATTACATCTTTAACCATTTTTTTACCATTGGCCATATTCTTTAAGCCTTTCCCCCCCTAAACACTGAGAAGGTGTTGAGTTATAAACAATGGCCGACTTATAATTTAGGGAATTGACTGTAACTGTTCATTAAAAAAAAAAAGAAGAAAGAATAAAGTAAATGAAACTTACTTTTATCTGGATGATGAATGTAAGTATTACATTTCTATAATTCGTTTGTACATCATTAAAAATGAAACAAAAAAAAAAGAAGTTTTCATGGGTGAGCTATTCAGTACAAGCACCACAAGTTCAAGGTTCTGAGGAAGGATTCTGGATGTGACAAGTGTAGGAAGGAGAATTATATATATATATATATATATAATAAGATAAATATATAAAGGTTTTACATATCTATTTATTAGGTGACAAAGGAACATTCACAACCATATTGGTTTCATGCAATGCAATCATCAGGTGAAGATGTTTCAAATATATATATATATATATATATTCATCAAAAAGTTACTACCATATTTTCATTGCAGTAGCATAAGAAGTTAATCCAAAAGGGTTCAATATATCTGTATATAGAGCATGAATAGTTGTAGAAAAGTTTTTCTTTCTACCACGGTTTCGGTGTTCAAGTTATACCTTCTATAAAAATTAAGGTGGTTAACGGGGGGGGGGGTTAAGCAGAAGAGAAAGGGCGAATTATGACGTCAAGGAACGAGAGTTACAACGACATGAAATGCAACAGTTTTAATACATATATGCACATTTAAATGGGTACACAAAGAGAAGAAAGTTTAGTTCGGACAAGCAACCCGAGGTTTAATAACAGTTCTTTTAGAAGTTAGCGGCACCTGCTCGTGAGGTATTGCCGTATTTTATTATTTAGTTCTGAGCTCCTTAAGGTCTTAGCCGTAGTCATTAGTTTAGTTGAGTTTTGGTTACAGCACCGTTCTGGGTAAGCCGTAATTAATTGGTTGTGGGTTTGTTTATTTCTGCTAGCAGCCTTTCGACTGCATTGGTATCAAAGGGTGAAGCTTGTCTGAGGTTGCATTTATCTCGTTGGCTCCCTTAGTTGCTATCCTGGTGATAAAAGGTAATTGCTATCAGCCTTCATGGGTCAAAAGATAACAATCTCTCTTGAGAAGCAGGGAATGGATGAAGTCCGTTGTGGGTTTTTCTATCCTTAAGCCAAGTTCGTAGTAAGAGAGAGAGAGAGCAAAGCCCTTACCTGTAGTAATAGTCACCCAAGGGGGTGTGGGTGTGGAAGAGGTGTTAACCCTTGATGGTCGCAACTAAAAAGAGGAAAAGGGCCGAACCCAGCAGGGAGCCCTCAGAAGGGTTACAACTAAAAGAGAAAGAATTATCAAAGACATGGGCTTTTATAAGGATCACCACATGACTACTAAAGTTAGGGATGGCTGCTGCTGCTGTGTCGGTGACCCTCGACCCCTGTCCCCTGAGGGGACAAGTCCCGGTGTAGACCGAAGATAATAATATAATAAAATTTCAATACTTCTTTAGGAGTTCTCCTGAGGAAGGTGTACCTTGAACACCGAAACCATGGTAAAAAAAAATTTTCTAACTTCACCGTTTGGCATTAGCCGTGACCCATCTGTTTACAGATTAAAGTTCTCTGGTGATTATAAAAACATACCACCATAAAGTATGTAGCAATTAATTGTTCACCCTAGACTAATGGCCGCTGATAGCTGCAAGGGTAAGGAACTTGACAGACGAAAATTCTGTCGAGTTTCGATCCTGGCTAGAGGTAGCTGTTAAAATGTTGAGCCGCACTGATTCATCCACCAATTCTACCCTGATATAAAAAAAATGGCCAGACAATTGGAAAGGATAGAAAAGAAACTCGTCAGACATGAATTGTCCGTTAAGTTCAACAAAACATGCATAAAAGAAAAAATGCTGCCAAAATATACTTTAAAATGAGAGTAAATAAACAAACAATGTGTTTATTTGATATGGCTTTTAGCCGACAATTATATATATATATATATATATATATATATATATATATATATATATATTACACACATATGGTTTTATATGAAAATGGTGACTTGCTGGTGAAATTGATCACAATGGTTAGTTGATGCAAGTTTCACAATGATAAGACAGCGATATAACAAATATAAAGTGCTCAATACGTGAGTAGAGCAAATTTATTATTATAACGGTATACACAGGAATAACCTACTCGAGTTTCTTATGGTAAGATCTTTATGGTGAAACTCGAGTAGGTTATTCTTGTGTATACCATTATAAATAATAATAATAATAATAATAATAATATATATATATATTTATATATATATATATATATAGAGAGAGAGAGAGAGAGAGAGAGAGAGAGAGAGAGAGATAGAGTTTTATACAGACCTGTGGAGATGCCAATTGGACTGTGAAGTTTGTTGTAGCCAAAGTGTAAGCTTGTATAAATGATTGTGCATTCACTCCTACAAACAAAAAAGTGGGACAATTAAATTTTCTTTGAGTTTGAAACACCAAAAGAAATTAACATTAATCTTAAATTAATATAAACACATTTGTACAAAAATAAAAGTTTTTTTTTTCCTCCAAGAAATGAAATTGCTGACATTTTATTGTTACTTTGTGTTTCCCAATTAAAAACTCATTCAATTTGCACAACCAATGAACATTAATTGAATATAAGAAAAGATAAAAAATGTTTAAAGAAAATCATCTTATCTTATTATAATGGAGATTGTGTGTTTTTCTGTCTGTAACCGAAACTATATTCCTACTCAAGTCACAATTCTCTTAGGTATTGACATCACATTCTCCATGATTTTATTTTTATCTAAACCTCAATTATTAATAAAATTGTCTTACATTATTAATACTGTTAACTATGTCCACATACTGACAACATGCAATTATATTTATATATACAACAAAATAGTGGTTTACAGTGTGAACGGGAAGGCTAATTTGCATATTAATATTAAAAAATCGAATTTAATAAATATGTGCTTAGTATTATTGATTTCTAACTGTTTGGTTTTATTTTAATGAATATAAGCAAAAATCTCTTCAATGAATCTTAAATGAAATCCATTAACAAGATAAAATAACTGTCATTTTATTCTTTACTTCCTCTTATAACTAAATACTTAAATTAGAAAAAATAACAATGAAAGACGAGAGTGATGGAAGAGTAAGTTTCAGTTGTTCCATTTTTTATTATACTCCCTCTGTTTCAAAACTTTAATTATACTGCCTCTGTTTCAAATCTTTTTATCTGTATTCTTATTTAGTTTCATTAGCCTTTCTAATTTAATACAATATTTTATTACATTAAAACTTAAATACTTGCACCCGGAGGGTGCATATATTTGCTAGTTATTATAATAGAGATTGTGTGTTTGTCTGTCTGTAACCGAAACTATGTCACTATTCAAGTCACAATTCCCTTTCTTATTAACGTCACATCCTCCATGATTTTATTTTTTATTTAAATACAAATAATTTACCAAGTAAACAAGTGTAGCAGCAGCCATCATTTTTTTTTTTCAAATAAGAAATTTAAAGCTGATCCATCTACTAACAATGATGCTACAGCAGTGTTTCCCAATGGGATCCATAATATTGCCCCCCGGGGAGGAGGGAAGCATTAAGAATTATGAGGTAGTGATGACTTATATAAGGGTGTAATTTGGGGTATTTAGCTAAATCGGTAAAGGGTCTGCCTGGGAACCACAAGGTTCCTGGTTCGATACAGGCCGTCGCCCAAGTAAACAAATAAAAATTCAAAGTGTGGTTTTATTTTATTCATTATTAATAAATTTGTTGAACTTTATTAATACTGTTGGCCATATTTACCTACTAATAACATGCAAGTGTTTTTATATATACAACAAAATAGTGGTTTACAGTGTAAATGTGAAGGCTAATTTGCATATTGATATTAAAAATTTGATTTTATTAAATATGTGTTTAGTATTATTGTTTTGGTTTTATCTTAATGAATATGAGCAAACATCTCGGAGATAAATCTAAAAAGAAATTCATTAACAAGAAGAAATAACTGTCATCTTATTCTTTACTTCCTATTTTAACTAAATAGTTAAATTAGGAAAATTTAGCAATGAAACACAGGAGTGATGGAAGAGTTGTACAATTTTGTGATTATACCCAGTCTGTTTCAAATTTTTTAAATCTGAATTCTTAGTTTCATTAGCCTTTCTAATTTGATTTAATATTTTATTAAATTAAAACTTAAATACTTGCACCCTATGGAGTGTGCATATATTTGCTAGTGTATATGATAATTAATAGCATGACTTATTTAGTGCATTTCTTTGGTAACTTCTGTTATGCCAAAAATGCACCAGAAATTCAAAGAATTGCACCAATGGCAAATGATTTTAAATATAGATCAGCGTTTCCTAATGTTTTGGGTGGCTTCTCGTTGTCATTATCAAAAGTCAGTATTAGCCAGACGAGGGAGTCTATCCCCTTTTCTCTAGTGCTAGACTAAGGAGATTGTTTTTAACATCTGAGGTAGAGCACCACACCTACCATCAGCTCTTCACTTTACCGCACAGATCCCTGTGCTACTCATACGCTGAGTTGGCAACGGCCAGTATTGAACCAGGAACCTTGTGGTTCCCAGGCAGACGCTTTACCAACTGAGCTAAATACCCCCAAATTACACCCTTATATAAGTCATCACTATCTCATAATTCCTAATGCTCCCCTCTCCGGGGGGGGGGGGCAATGTTATGGATCCGATTGGGAAACACTGCTGTAGCATCATTGTTAGTGGATGTAGCATCATTATTAGGATCAGCTTCAAATTTCTCATTTGAAAAAAAAAAATTGACTGCTGCTACACTTGGTTTGGTTTAGTTTCTTTGTTTAATGGCATATCAACCATCATGAGTTAATTAATGCCAAAGCTATACCTTGTAGAAGAATAGTAGTGGTACTATTTAACCCATAGCTGGAGGGGAGGGATCAAATAACTGATGCATTATAAAATTCATTCATTGATAAATCAACACTGAAAATTTCCTTCAAATCGGATAATTCCCTGATTTCTGGTAATTTTTTTTTCAATCAGGAGGTGGGGTGAATTTATTTTATAAAATACCGATTTTACGGCAACTTTGGCAGTGCCTATAGTACATTATTCTATGTACTATACACGAGACTTTGATGAGTTGTGCTGCACCTGAGCACAGTACGTAATAAATTTCATTATTATTATACATTTATTGATTAACAAAATATTGTGGGCTGGTGTGGAAATTTTGTCCCCCTTTAAAAAAAAATAATCTCAGAGACTTTATTAACAGACATCTAAAATAAAACCCACTTTTTCCTTTTCTTTTAATTCACAACAGAGAAAACAAAACTAGGAAAAAACAAAACAATTGTTCGTCACTAAGAGTTTAAAGGAAGGAGACATTAAATAAATTGCATAATTCAAAATAAAAGTACACATTTAAAAAACGTGCCTTTTTTTTCTTTCTTCAACGCAGCTATAAAATGCAATATCATAATTTCTTATAATATTTTCAATATCATTTTGTGGGCGGGTACTGCATTTATAAAAAAATAGATTTACGCTGAACTAGTCGTAAACAAAATAATAATAATAATTTCCTGTTCAAAGATTTTTGGTAAACGCTATTTGCAGTTTGTCACAAATACTGTACAGAAAACACTTGTATTTAAAAAAATTTTTTTAGTCTTATTGAATTCATATTGAAGTATTTATCGGTTATTTACCTGCAGGATCAGCACTGAGAACAAGAAGACAGCTGCCTCTGACCGTCGACATGTTGGATTTTGTATATACAGAAAAATAACAAAGGGAGATAATCCTTAAAAATATATATTCAAGGGAGACAACTCGTATTTGTCTTTATCAAATTTTTGAAAAAATATTCAAGGGAGGTAATTCTTAATTGTGTCATACAAGTTTAAAAAAATAAAATTAACTAAAAAAAGGTCCGATGTAGTCGATATACGTCTGGGTTTTTACGATATATAATTCACCAAATTAATGCCTACAGGATTTTAAAAATTCTAAAAGGCAAAAAATAAACATAACTGACTGAAATCTGTCTTTTCATAGCGACAAAGATGTTAAAATTAAGGTTTATCTCCCTTTAATGTAGATTCATTTTTGGTAATGAATTATTTGCATCCTTGTGACACCAGACATCTGATTTTCCTAATTGTCTTATTCACACACACACACACACACACACACACACACACACACAGATATATATATATACTAGCAAAAGTACCTGGTCCATGACCGGACTAAAAAAAATTAGGAACACCAGAGAGTGAGCGAGAAGGAGAAGACAGGAGTAAGAGAGAAAATAAGAGGAAAATGATTTGTCAAATTTTAAAAAATCGCCGAGAATTTGTATAGTAGAATGTTTGTTTATTTTAGGGAATTTTTTTTGTTTACATTTAAGATATTATTTTTTTAAAAATGCATTCCTAAACTTTATTAAAGATTTGATGGTAAACAAAGCTAAGAATTAGTGTATTTTAATATTCGTTTATTTTAAGAATAGTCTCTTTTTGTTGTTTACATTTTTTAAACAATTTTATTTTTTAAGCGAGCTTCCTTGTCTATTGATTTCCAATGGTAGAAATGTATTCGTTTAATTCCTTCTTTTTTACCGTATTAAAATGTAACAATAAAATGCTAAGAATTAAATACTTACAATTGTCCGTATTACAATTTATTTTTATTTTTTGTTGATAATAGTGTTTGTTTTTTCTAAAACTCTTTTGTACATACGACAAATTCAGTTCTTTCCCAAGGGTATTAGCACTATGAGAAATGCAAACAGCCTCGTCCAGGATTTGAACTCTGGTCGACGAGTCCATTTTCTACGACGATAACCATTATACCACGCGCTTCGTATCTTACAATTACAATTATATGTCAGTAGAAATGAGAATGAAAGACTGTTTCAAATATACTGATATATTTGTTAAAATATGTAATATATAATAATCAGTATCAAATATAATGTGCATCTTTTTACTTTAAAAATACATTTATTTTTGAAAAACTCAAATCATAGAAAACATTTGTTCCTTGTTGGTAATTTTCTTGAAGTTATAGAAACAAAGAACCTCTGTCTTTCACTTCTTTAATATAATGAACCTTTCAAATGTACATATTTCACACAGACAGACAAACACACACACACACACACAGATATATATATATATATATATATATATATATATATAGAGAGAGAGAGAGAGAGAGAGAGAGGGATTTCACACAGACAGACAGACACACAAACATAATATATGTATATATATATATATATATATATATATATATATATATATATATATATAGAGAGAGAGAGAGAGAGAGAGAGAGAGAGAGAGTCATCCACAGACACGCGCCTTGACTCATCAAGTCTCTCCAATGTGGCCGGGACCGAAATCCGATCGGTTGGGTGTCAGACCGTTACCTTAACCATCAGGCTGTCATCACTTACAGAATACGGAGGGGATTTTAACTGTTTTAATACACACATCGTTTTGTATGTAAAGGCCGCCATAGAGTGCTCCATCCCTTATATATAGGAGAGCGTCGCGATCGTTATAAAACAACCGCTGCCGAATGGCTTTATATGATCTTGGTGAAAGCTAGGGGAGTAAAGCCCGAAAACAAATCCGGAGCCGGAGTCCCTAAGACGGAGTCACGCTGAACTTCAGCGTTACACAGCAACTCCTGCGACACTGCCGTTGCCAACATGTATTGTTTTCTTACCTTTCCTTTGCATTACAGCGGCAGTATGGAGAGAGAGAGAGAGAGAGAGAGAGAGAGAGAGAGAGAGAGAGAGAGAGAGAGAGAGAGAGAGAGAGAGAGAGAGAGAGTATCTGCTGATTGTGCAACAGCACATCCTCCATATAAACCCGCCCAGCCCACGTAGCTCCCCCACAAAATCAATTTGGACCCTACTCCATCGTCTTTCGCAGACGGAAAGAAACCAACAGCAACAATAACAACAATATATATATATATATAATATATATATATATATATATTATATATATATATATAAACACACAAACACATATATATATATACATGTGTGTATGTATGTGTGTATGTATAGAAAATAGAACAAAAAGTATTTCAAAGAGATTTAGATGTTTTATTTACTATAGGTATTTTCTAAGTACTGTAGGATTTACACACACACACACACACACACACACACACACACACATATATATATATATATATATATATATATATATATATACGTGTGTCTGTGTCTGTATGTAATGGATGGTGGGATGCGTTGTTAATTATATTAGAAGTATGGTAAAGTAAAAAAGGCTTCCCACCATCTATTACATATATCTTTAAAGAGGCACATGTTAACTGTTTAACAACATCATATATATATATATATATATATATTATATATATATATATAGAGAGAGAGAGAGAGAGAGAGAGAGAGAGGGGGGAAAGTGAGAGGTGAGAGAGGGGGAGGGGTGGGAGAGGAAAGTGAGAGGTGAGAGGGAGAGAGAGAGAGAGAGAGAGAGAGGAGAGAGAGAGAGAGTGTGTGTGTGTGTGTTTGTCTGTGCGTGCGTGCACACACGTGTGTGAACAGTAAAAAAAAATAGACACATCATCATTAGTAAATAAATGTATAAGTCTGTTAATCCCGACCGCTTTCGGCCATTATCAAGAGATGATCATTTTAAGATTGTTTACATTTCTAGACTTACAAACATTAGAGAATAAACATTAACATGTGAATGAAAAACACACGTGTTTGTAACATTTCATGCAATAACAAGAAGCTTGCTTGTTTTAGAATATTTTCACATCTAAAAATTATCTTAACATATATATATATATATATATATATATATATATATATATATATATATATATATAAAGCTAGCCACGTTCAAGAATTGCCAAGAGAGATCATTTTTTAAAAAATTTTTAATTATAAAACCATAACCAAAAAACAGGGAATTGTCCAATTTTAATGAAATGTTCACCAAATTATTTTCCGACAACTTAATTTATAACGATAGCTTATTTTCTTAAAGAAACTTCAAAAAATATTTTTAATCAATTCAGAATGTGTGTGTGTGTGTGTGGGGGGGGGGGGTTGACCATTTGAAAAAAAAATTCCCGGTCCATAATTTTTATATTTCTTGAAAGATCATATCCTGAAGAATATATGAAAAAATAAAAAATAAAAAATATAGATTCAATACCCTAAAAAAGTGATTTTAAAATTTAAAAGTCATTTTCTTAAAACTAAAAAAATAAATAATGTAGTATATTTTTTTCGTAGTATCAAAAATAATATTTTTCTTTCAAATTGATGCAAAAAAAAAAAATTATTCTATCTAAATTAAACTGAGTTTTTTTACTACCTTAAACATTTCAAGGTCAATTTTACATGTCTGGAAGCATCCGGGACTAACTTTAAAATTTAATATAAGATAGCCCTGAATTTTATCTTTGAAATAATTTAAATAAGTTTTTAAAATTCTCTATGAAGTACTGAATATTTTCCAAGAATTTTAAAGATTTTTAAAAAAATTGTCAATTTTTAAATATGGATGACAAAACGTGCTGAAATCTCTCCCAGTTTTAATAAATCGCAACAGAGAAAAGTCTTTTTAGCTACACTTCCAAGAAAAATATTTTTAAAGATGTTGGATAGAAATTCCAATGTTTTATCTTTTACTTCGAAATACCCGGATGTGAAAACATACGAGATAGTAAAAAATGGCTATTTAGGTCAACCATTAAAAAATCGCTTGGAGAAACATTATTATCATGAATGAAAATGGTCTAAGGGAGATAACCAGGTCTAAAGAAAATAGGAGTTATGTCCCTTTTTGAACATCCCTATATATAGCTATGCACAATAATTACCAAGGGAGATAATATATATATTTTTTAATTTCTTAATTTTAAAACAATTACCAAAAACCAGGAAATTGTCCAAATTTAATGAAATTTTCATCAAATTATTTTTCAACGACGTAATTTTATAACGATTAGCTTATTTTTTTTATCAATTCAGAATGTGTGTGTGTATAGGGGGGGTTGACCTTTGACCATTTGAAGAAAAAAAATTCCCGGCCCATAATTTTTACATTTCTTCAAAGATCCTATCCTGAAGAATATATAGAAAAAAAATTTAAAAAAAATTAAAATATAAATTCAATACCCTAAAAAATGTGATTTTAAAATTTAAAAGTTATTTTCTTAAAACTCAAAAAATAAATCATGTAGAATGTTGTGTTTTTTGTATCATTTTTATCCCCATCATTTCATTCATTTTTATTTCATCCATTCATTCATTTTACCATCAATTTTTTAACTATATATATATATATATATATATATATATATATATATATATATATTAAAGAAATGGATACAATAGAAACCTACTTGAGTTTCACCATTAGGATCTTCAGGGTTAAATCCACTGAATTATATATATATGTTAAATCCACTGAATTATATATATATATATATATATATATATATATATATATATATATATATATATATACTAGCAGGGATATGCGCGCTCCGGGCGTAAGAATTTATGTTTTAATGTAATTAAATACATTAAATTAGAAAGACTAACGAAATTAAATAAGAACGCATATAAATTTTTTACACTTATTTCAGTTATATTTTAATTGGTTTCTATATAAAATCATTCATAGGATTGATTTTAATACATTGGAGAATAAAACAATCATATAGAGATCGATAACACCAAGTAATTATTTATTAAATTCGGTTTTGTTAAAACCAGTATGCAAATTAAGGACACAATATATTATGTAAACGTTTATTTCTTAGTGATATATAAGACACATTGCAGGATTTTAAATGCACTAATAACATGGGCTTTTTGGGGCCTGTGTTTGTTAATGTAAATTAACAGCGTTGATCACAGGGGGCTATCCCCCCAGGCAACACCTGCCCTTTTGATTTAAAGGGACAGGGCTGGGTTTATTGCCCAGCGCCTGAGGCGCCCCTTGAGGGGAATGCCGACGGGATCAACGCATTTTTTGTGCCTACCACCCATGAGCTTCGGCTCGTAGGTGGGCCCACATATAATTGTCCTTGTGTCACGCCCTCATAAGTGGGATGAGAGGCAAATACCATACCATGGGCTGTTTTGAGGCAATTCTAATTCAGATTTTCACAGAAACAGCGTTAATAAATAAGATTTATTCTATTCTATGTATTAATGATTTTGACTATAAATTAAATACTCATTGATAAACTTACGCAATTCCGGAGGGTATTGTGACGTAAGCAGTGATGTCGTTTTGGTTACACACCGAACCTCCATTATAATAAGATATATATATAAAAGGGTTTTGTAATTTTCTTGAAGCATTGTGTTTATATTGGTTTGTTGGTTGGTTTTGAAGGCTATCACAATGCAAGTGTAAAGAAAAAAAGAAGGTAACTGTGGTGTTGTTTGTTAACCTGTGATTTATTCTCAATTCTTAATATTTCGGGATAAAAAAAAATCCCTTCTACAGAAGATTAGTAGGACTGAAGTTGTTGCTAGTGGCTGTTCATTTGTTCTGTCTCATATCTTCCAAATTCTGTGTGTGTGTGTGTGTGGGGGGGGGGGTGTTTTTTATGTGTCTGTAAGTGTGTGTGTGTGCGCTTATGTCAGTGTGTCTGTTCATTTCCTTTTTTTAAAAAAATGATTATTCCAGATTTGGCTCGCCCTCTAAGCATGTTTTTTTTTGTTTACTAACAAGACTATCTGATCCCTTATATATATATATATATATATATATATATATATATATATATATATATATATATATCATTCAAAGCGCACAGATCAGGGCTAAATTTAGACAGGAATGTTGAATGCATATAGATATTTTAACCACTCTCCCATGCACCACCCATCGGCTGTGACAGAAGAAAACATCGACCGCATCTCCACAGAGGGGGTAAAATCCCTCCAATGGGGACACCTGTTGGCCGTGGGTGTCGACCCGTGATTCTTAAGGATGCAACTCTGAGCAGTTCATGACATGCAACACTCCATTGCAGAGGAATATTAATAGGATTGATAAAGAAAAATCTTAACGGTTATAAATTCATTTCAACCTTGTTCGACAAAATCTTTCATTTATTATTGTACACGGTCTGATTATGCCAGGGATTCTTAAAGACGAGAATTTTTTCATTGAAATAAATTCATAACCGTTAATGCATCACATGACCTCAAAATGTCAGCCGAATCTTTTTGAGTGTTTGTATTTACAATTAACCTTTATGCGAATATTAGATTTAAGTTTGCAAAATATGATGTTTCGCAGGACTCATATAATTCCCAGGTTATAAGTAAGTAAATTCGGATAAAGAAGACGACAACAATAATTGAAGATAAGAAATAAAAACACATATATTCAAAAAGGTACAAAAAGTTGCAAACTTAATGGCGCTTGCGGGCCAGACTTATCTTGCTGAGAGTTTTGGAAGGTAAAGGGAGCTACTGGAAAATACGACTCGCTGGTTGACTGCCCAACACTATAAGTGACTTTTGTCATAGAATTTAATTTCGGCGCCAATATCGTATATTGGCGATTCGCCCTCTGGTGCAAAGGGCAGATAATTTAACTATAATTTTTCCGATACCTTCGATCATAACTTTCAAAATTTAATAAATTCGAAAAAGTTTGAAAAGTCGATGTGATGTAATGGTTAACAATATCTGAGGGCTGGTAAGATAATTGCGTATTTGGCTGTTTAGTACTTTGTGTCGAGACGATCCTAGAGTATGCACTATCAGACTAAGTTGGGTCAGTTGAATACACTTAATGACATTAATCTATTAATAATGGAGATTGTCTGTATTTCTGTCTGTAACAAAAACTACATCATAGCTCTACGTCACAGATTACACCACAATATTCTTATGCTATATACACCCAAAATTTGAGTAAGCAATTTAAAAATTAATTTTTTTTTACAGTAACAAGAAGTTAACTAAAACGTTTACAAATAGATAAATACCTACGATTTTCTGTAAAATTGATGTGGAAAATATTCAAAATAATTGTTTGATTATTACATGCATGCAACATTTTATTTGAGAGGGACGGGGCTCAGTTTTTATTTCAAATTGTTTTTTGTTTTTTTGACTCCTTTAATAAATATGAAGATTTCTGACATTGAATTTTTAACTCCCACCCTCTCAGGCAATGTCTTTCAAAATTTAATTTTTACGGCGCCCGGAGAGCGTTTTCTGTTGCTAGTACACTTAATGACATTAAAACAGAGGCCTGAAAAGAAGTATAACGATAAGAAAACAGACCACGCATGTATTCACCCAACTCCTCCGCAACGAGCAGGATGCAACACAAGGTCAATTTTTAAGCGGTGTAAAGCTTCAGCCTCTCAACCGGATTTAGTTTAATGCCATACACAAGACACCCCCTTTTTCGGAGTGTGAGGAGGCCTTACTCCTCTGTAGAGGATGCAGGGTGACCAGCATCTATAAGAGCACTACTTGTTCACAGGTATATATGTTAATTGTAATTAACCTAAGTATTTACAAAGCTGAATATTTGCGCATTTCTACAGTGTTGGACGTTGTTCGCAACATCAAGTGTTGACCTAGATCGCCATATGGTAAACGCTACTTGAAAAAAAGAAAAGAAAAAAAAGAAAAAAGAACAAGAAAAAAATACCCAAAAAACAAGAAAAAAAGAAAAAACAAGAACAAAAGAAAAAAAAAAGAAAATGTATGTTGGGTGAAGCAAGAGAACAAAATGTGTTACCCCCCCCCCTAAAAAAAAACTTAACATGTAAAGAACGCTAATTCGGAGTCAAGTATTTCTAAATTGTCATTGTTAATTGTTCTTTCTGATGTAATTTGGTTGCAGAGCATTAAACAATGTCCCAAATAATCGTCGTGACACTTTTCGATGTAATTAATCAGTAAGTTAGGATTAATGAAGTGCTAGCGTCGGCCATATTTAACGGGCATTGTTTGCTTCGGCGGCCATCTTTAAAACGGCAATTCATTTGATGTACCGCCATTGGTAGATGTGTTTATCAGCATTCACATCCATCCTAACACCCCCCAAAAAAAGAAGTGTCTTCATTTCAACAAATATATTCAAGAAAAACTGGTAGTTTACAGAAGTGAATGCTAAATATCAGCCAAAAGAAGGGTCCCATATTGACATGTGCTAACCAGAAGATTTTTTCAGTCATCCTTTCCGGGACATTTAATGCCAAATCAAGTCATTTTGATTCAGGTTGTTTACTGTGCCTATTATTGCTTAAGTGGTCACCCATCTTTGTTAGGAACACACACACACACACACACACACACACACATATATATATATATATATATATATATGATCATCGGGCTGATCTTTGGAACCAAAATTGTCATTGAAAAATACTCCCAGACATTTTTCAAATTTTTCAAAAATTTTCACCACGTGAACATCATTCGTCGAAACTTTTTCGGATACGATTGTGTTTGTCTTTTTTTGAAAACACACACACACACACACACACACACACACATATATATATATATATATATATATATATAATATATATATATATGTTGTGTGCGTATACGCACAAGATGTGTCATAAAAGCATCGAGACTGAAGCTGTATTTACCAAGATAGAAATAAACAATGAATGGAACGTTATTTTTTCAGAATACAAGGTGTGGCATGAAGTACCAAAAATCTCGATACTTTTTTGACACACGTACATATATATATATATATATATATATATATATATATATATATATATATATATATATAGGGCTATTTCAAGACTCTCACTCCCTGAAGCTATGATACACCCTCCGAATTTATGTCAATCTTCATAAAGTAGTATTGATATAAGGTATATGAACACCAACTCTACAACATATTAATTTTTATATAGTATCCATAGAAAATTTTATATGAAACCAACTATTCCGGGGCTCCAAAGGAGACTTAAGTCTATCCATGTCGGAGGTTTCGAATAGGTATGCCCGCCTAATTAATTAATTATTAATTAATTAACTTTCAAAATTAGGTACGACTTCAATTAAACACATATTCTCCCAAAAATTGTCGGCTAAAAAAGCCATATCATAAATACATCGCTTGTGTATCTACTTCTCATATATATATATATATATATATATATATATATAAGTTTACGTCATTGAGTTAATTGTTCCTTTTGAGTAAAATAGTGACTTGTTACATCAGCGTATACCAAGGCTAAAGAACCCAGTCTGCCCTATTATTTACCCGTAGCTGGAGGATAACAAATGTTGTCGTGCCTCTACCCAATGGTTTAGCGCGAAGTGGAACGTAAACAGCCTCGTTTAGGATTTGAACTAGCGTCGTCTATTCCATTTCCTACGACGATAACCGTTACACGTATGTAAAAAGAATTATCTTATTTATTTGTTCTTATATTGCTTGAAACAATATATCAACACTACGATTTCCCCAATCCTATTGCCTTTATGGCAAGCCCCAACCCCTTTTTATCATATATATATATTTACCAACTCCTCCGCACGAGCAGGATACGACACAAGGTCAATTTCTTAAGCGGAGTTCAACAGGTTTGAATTCAGAGTTTTCCTTCTCCTAGACTGGTTACCTAGCCATGGTTAAAGAGCACAGTCTGCCCTGCTATTTACCCATAGCTGGAGGGAGAGTAGGATTCATATCTTTCCCAAGGGTATTAGCTGTTTTATCATATAGGCGCTAGAAGGCGGTGACTGAGGGTCTTTATGTCCTGGTAATGACGTTAAACTCTGTCTGATGGTAAGGTTCCAGTTCTGGATGTCTGGTGAATGTGGAGAATCCCTTCATCACCATTGCTCCCTGGTCCACTCTGACCCGGAGTGGTAGTACCAGTTAGGGACCCATCTATGGGTTAAATAAAAAATGTGTTTATAAAAAAAGATTGAGTATCCATTAAGAATTAATTTATTTCAAAAGTTTATCGGCATTAAATGACCCACCGAGGTTGATATGCCGTAAAACAAAACAAACAAACCGACGTATGGAAAACATTACCCTCGTTTTATTTTTACTTTTCATTTTATTTTATTTCTTCTAGCCTATCTTTATTTTTATCCATTTTTTATTTTTTTAATTTTTTTTACACAGACTAGACTAATCCTCGACATTATGCGAGTCAAAATTGTGGCTATTTCTCTGGCTGGTAGTACACGACGCTTTCTTTATAAAATTTAATTTTCTTTTTAAATTGAAATAGATCAGTAATTAGGACTGGGCCTATTCTAGTAGTGACCTCCCAAAGCGGAGATTTAAGGGGTATAAATTCAGAGTTTTCCTTCTCCTAGACTGGCTGCCCAACCAAAGTTAAAGAGCCCAGACTGTCCTACTATTTTACCCATAACTGGAGGGAGAATAGTTGGATTCATACCTTTCTCAAGAGTATTAGCGCTATGTGAACTGTAGCTTCGTCCAGGATTTGAACTCGGGTCGACGAGTCCATTTCCTACGACTCTAACTAGTACACCACGCGCCTCCTTTATAACAAACAAAAGGTTATCATTTCTTACATCATTTTTCTTACTACCTAAATTCAGTTTTAAAGAATAAAAATTGTAATTTTCTAACAAATAAATAAATAAAATAGATAAATAACTAGAAAATTGTGAAACAAGATATGCATTTTATTTTAATTTTTCGCACTATTGTCCTCATCTTTATCGTGATACATAGAAACACAACGATTCTGCCGTTGTATCCTCGGCCTTCTTTAGATGTACCAGAGTGTACAACGGTCGAAACGTTGTGTCTTTATATATCCAATAAAGATGAGGACAATAGTCCGAAAAACCAAAATAATACAAATCAAGCCTCATAAAATAAATTCAGACAAAAAAGATATGCGTTCTTTTTCCTTTTTCATTCAATCCATTAACTTTTGTCTTTTTTTCTCTTTCTTAATGCTTCTTTCTTTCTTTCTTTCTTTCTTTCTTCTATCAAGAAAACCAGACGGTAATTTTCATGGGATAATAATCGCAACATTTAAAAGAACAAAAACGTAACATTGTTTCGTAATTTAGCGTTGAGTTGGTTACAAGATTTACAGCGTTTTAAGACTTAACTGTCATTTTGATGAATTAACTTTGTTGTGGAAATAACAGGGAAACTTTTGGATCATTACACGAAAAGAAAGAAAGAAAGAAAAAAAGGTGTGAGATTAATTTTCTTTAAATGTATACAACGGAAGAAATCGAGAATCTAGACGAATTGGATTACGTAAGAACAAAGCAAAATATGTGGCTGCGGTAAGTTACCTCTGACCGGATTTATCTTATAAGCATAGTAGACCATTGACTAAGGACCCACGGTACAAATGCAGAATAGCGCGCAAGAGATGGGTAAAAAAGAACAATTTCCTCGTAAATTCCGCCCACAAAATAAACTGAACCCTCATTTTATGTCCGTGTTTTTGCAATAAATGTTTTATTTTTCTTGCAGCCGTTATTTTACAATACTAAATATATTTTCTTTATTTGTTAAAGAATAAAGAAAATATATTTAGTATTGTAAAATAACGGGTGCAAGAAAAATCAAGCATTTATTGCAAAAACACGGACATAAAATGAGGGGTCAGTTTATTTTATGGTAGGAATTTACGAGGAAATTGTTCTTCTTTACTCCTACCCCTAACTCTAACCCTAACACTGACCCCTACACTAACCCTAAAACTAAAACTAACCGTACCCTAACCCTAATCTTAACGTCTCTAATGTTTCGTGTATTTCCGTGAAATGTAATCTAATGATATTTCTTGCGCACAATTAGAAGAGACGGTTTAGCTCAGTCTGAAGAGCATTCGCCTGGGAACCACAAGTTTCCTGGTTCGATACTGGCCCTCCCCGACTCAGCGTATGAGTAGCACAGGGATATGTACGGTAAAGTGGTGAACTGATGGTAGATGTGGCGTTCCATCTCAGACGCTAAAAAACAATCTCCTTAGTCTAGCACTAGTGAAACGGGGATAGACTCCCTCGCTGTCTGGCTTTAGGCCACCCCGACGACTTTTTACTTTATTCTGCATTAGTACCGGTCCCTCAGGTATCTGTGTGCCCACGGGTATCAGGAGACCATTGATACTAATTTGTCATGCAGAGTACCAGATTATAACCTTGTTTCTAAAACAAGGTTATAATCTGGTACTCTGCGTGATAAATTGAACGTAGCCAAAAACAAGTTACGACCAGAGGCTTTTAAAAAAATTCTATGAAAAATCAATTGTTGGTCCGATTTTCACGAAGTTTTCCATAATTACTTACCATTTGATAAAAATATGTCTGAAATAGTTTTTTCCAAAAATATATTAGGGAAATTATATATACCTTTTATTTTATTTTATGAAATATGAAAAAATGAACCGACAAAAAACGATTTTTACTTTTTTTCTATAAAGATAAGAGTCTAAATAATTATATCAGAAGATTTTTATAAGTTTCGATGCGAGAGCTTTTTAGTAAAAGAACCATGAATACAGAATACAAAAAAGTTTTAAAATATTTACGTTTCTTCCTTCAATATGGCCTAAACTGATCACGTGACGTATTTTGGTGGTACCTAATTCTCACACACACATTTTATAATAATAGAACGTTAGCATGTTGGCAAAAGAATTAGGCGGTTAAAATAAGAGTACTAATGCACAATAGCGCGCAAGAGATGATATCATTAGATTATGTATAAAAAGCATTACATTTCATCACATTTCACGGGAATACCCGAAACCTTTGAGACGCTAGGGTTAGGGTTAGTTTTAGGGTTCGTGTTAGTGTCAGAATTAGTCTTAGGGTTAGGGTTAGAGTTAGAGTTAGGTTACTTCGGGAGTTTCCGTAATCTAATACATAAAATACGGTTTTAATATTATCTCTTGTGCGCTATTCTACATTTGTACTAAAATGAGAAAGTAAAGAAAAGAATACATAGAAAAACTAAATTATCAATTCTATGTCTTAAATTCAAAAGAGCAATCAATTCTCTTATGAGACTATTTTTTTCATACATATCCTTCAATCACTTTTCGAAATATGTTATGACGACATGATTTATGATTTTTTAAAAATTTCTAATATAAATCATTTTTTTTTTCAATTTTTATGTTGATTAATATTAATTAATACTTAATTACATCAGCGTAAGTTTTATTCTTTTTTTTAAAGTATCATATATTTATTAACCGATTCCTGGAGGGGCTTTTTAAAAAGATGTTATGTTTTTTTTTGGGGGGGGGGGACCAAAAAATCTAAAAAAGAAACATTTTATTATATATTTATTAATTACGTTAGTTTTTTTGTGTTTTTTTAAAACTAATTAACCGACTCCCGGAAAGATTTTTCATAAATGTATTATTACGTCACTGTTATTCGTTTATTTTCATATTGATTTACCCAATTCTGGAGTTTTTTTATGGATATTTTATTACGTCACTGCTTTTTAAATTCATTTTTTATATTGGAGTTGCTTTTATAAATATGTTATTACATCACTGTTTATTTTTATTTTAAAAAGTCATTTATTTATGTTTTTATATTGATCAGCCAATTCCTAGTGTGGCTATTACGTCACTGTTTCATTTGTTTATTTTACTTATTTATTTTTCATATTGATTAACCGTAGCAGAGTTGGGGGTTAGGGTTATTTTATGTTATTTAACAATTGATAGTGGAAAATGCCATTTTTCCGCTTTGAAAAAAAATTCATGATAGTCAAATTTATCTGTATCATTTCCGTTAATTATTTTTAAAATTTTGTAAAAATTCACGTTTGTTCACAAAACGTATCTATATTTTTCATTTAGAAGAATTCTTTGTATCTTTATCCTGAAAATATCTTATTATAATGGAGATTGTGTGTCTTTTATGTCTGTAACCGAAACTATATTACTATACAAGTCACAATTCTTTTTGTTTTTTACATCACATTCTCCATGATTTTATTTTTTATTTAAACCTCAATTATTAGTAAAATTGTTTTACATCATTAAGACTGTTAACAATATCTACATACTAATAACATGCAATTATATTTATATATTCAACGAAATAGCAGTTTACAGTGTGAATGGGAAGGCTAATTTGCATATTGATCTTTAAAAATTTGATTTTAATAAATATATGCTTAGTATTATTGATTTCTAATTGTTTGGTTTTATCTTAATAAATATGAGCAAAAATCTCGGGGATAAATCTTAACAGAAATCTATTAACATAAAGAAATAACTATAATTTTATTCTTTTCTTCCTATTTTAACTAAATAGTTAAATTAGGGAAATTTACCACTGAAAGACGGGAGTAAGGGAAAATGGTGGAACAGTTAGTTTCAAAGTGGTTCTATTTTCCGATTATACCCCCTCTGTTCCAAATATTTTTATCTGAATTCTTATTCAGTTTCATTAGCCTTTCTAATTTAACATGATATTTTATTATATTAAAACTTAAATACTTGCACCCGGAGGGTGCATATATTTGCTAGTAAATATAAATAAATATATATAAACTTTTGTGTTAAATCTGTGTTGTTATTTTTAATATTACTTTCATTCATGATTTAAAAAAAATGTTTACAGCGACAATAAAATAAGCATAAAAGTAGGTTTGTCTATTTTACGTGGACCTGCTAAATAAGCCTGATAGTAGGTTTGTCTATTTGACCGGAACCGGCTAAGTATCCTCTTCCAATTGAGATAATGAAATGCGTCGCATAAAGGTGGCAAATATATAGCCTAATAAATTACAGATTTTGTACAGAAGTAAATTTATTAACAAGAATATGCCTAATTAATTTTCAATACCTTAAGACTTTGACTAAAAAAATGGTGTTTATATTAAACATAGACAAAACGTGACTGTTGGGTCACCCATTGAGTTCTGGGTAGATAATTGGGATTAAGGAAAAGCGAGATTGCAAAGCGAATTATTATCTTTTTTTTAGATAAATATAAATACGGCCAGAGAATTAAGAAAAACCAAAAAAAAAAAAAAACCCATCAAAATCATTTTGTAAGATTTCTAAGAAAGGGAACGTTTTACCTAATTTGAAATTAAAGAGCCATTTATTAAGTTGGTCGGGTTGACTGCTTATGAAACTTAACATACAAATCCGTATAAAACTCTCCAATCTCTCTCTCTCTCTCTCTCTCTCTCTCTCTCTCTCTCTATCTATCTATCTATCTATCTATCTATCACTATCTCTCTCTCCACTCACTGACAAACTAACATATATAACGAGGAGGTAATCAAGATATACATAGAGAGGGGGGAAAGTGACAGGCAAAATGTGGGTAAGAGACGGGTCAGTTTTTGACTTAATTGCAAATTTCGTCTAATTAAGAACCAATTAAAATAGAATTTTTTTCAAACATAACTCAATCCTAAAACTAAGGAATAATTTAGTATAAATTTCGTGTCATTAAACTAAACAGTAAAAAAGCCTTTAGGAGACAAACATTGATTCACTCAACTTTAGTATAATAATAGATTATGGGGATGAATTTGATCCAAGTGCACTCTCACATCCGTTTCGAAATACAATCCCTCTCGGCCGGCGTTTCTTTTTTATTTCGGAATAGATACAAATGCTCAGCCTAAACCGGATCATATAGTTCGAGGTTTTGTGTGTGTGTGTGTGTGTGTGTGTGTGTGTGCGTGAGTGTGTGAGTGTGTGTGTGAGTGAATGTGTGTGTGTGAGTGTGTGTGTGTGTGTGTGTGTGTGTGTGTGCGTGCGTGTGTGTGAGTGTGTGTGTGTGAGTGTGAATGGTGTGAGTGTGTGTGTGTGTGTGAGTGTGTGTGAGTGTATGTATGTGTGCGTGCGTGTATGTGTGTGTGTATATGTGAGTGTGTGTGAGTGTGTGTATGTGTGTGTGTATGTGTGTGTATATATATATGTGTGTGTGTGTGTGTGTGTGTGTGTGTGCAACAAAACTGGTCATTGCTATTCGTTGTTCTACTTGGCTAAGTACATTCACTGACCAATCCATATGAGGTATATTAAAAAGGATAGAGTCTATCCTACTCTGCCATGCGTGCATGCACTCCTGGAAGGATTCTTCCGGGATTCTCCGTAGCTTTGTCATCCCAGCCGTTTTGATGTTGTGCACACCCTCAAAACGGGTTCTCTTGATGACCCCCTTGAGCTTGGGGAATAGGAAAAAAATCACATGGAGCCAGGTCGGGCGAGTAGGAAGGTTGCTCCAGCACAGTGATGTTCTTCTGGGCTAGGAACTCTAGGATACTCAGAGCAGTGTGGGCAGGTGCGTTGTCATGGTGAAGCACCGACGAGTTGACCTGCCACATCTCTCGCCTCTTCTCACGCACCGAACGAAGCAAACGCCGCAGTATCTTTTTTGTAAACATGCTGGTTGATTGTCTGGCCCTGTGGCAAGAATTCACAGTGGACGGGTTTGAAATAGATCTTTTGTGACACCAGTCCTGGAACTTTTCTGACATACCTCGTACAAATAAATACTTACGTTCTTCTACTTCTGCAGACTACTTCAACCAAAATAGTTTGGTCTGTCTATGACTTAAACCTATTTAGAATACCCTAAGTGAAAAACACGGGAAAGAATGAAAATTTTATTCACAAAAATGAATACGAATAAAGAGATCAGACAAAGTGGTGAAAGGGAACAAAATTGAAAAAAAAAAATCAACAAAAGAAAATTGTGAGTCATTTGGTTTTCCCCTTTCCCTCTACTAATTAAAGAACACTGAGTGTTTTCCGGTTTTTATGAGGACCGAAAACTAGCCGATCAGTTCTAGTTATAATGGTGGTGTATTTGGTCCAGATGTGCTTCCGCATTCGTTCCAAAATACAATCCCTCTTTGTGCTATTTTTTTCTCAGAATAGATACAAACGTACAGCCTAAATCCTAGCATTTAGCCCGAAGTATGTGTTGTGGAGACAAAACTGACCATTGCTTGCTATTAATTGTTCTATCTGGTCAAGTACATTCACTGACCGATCCCTATAAATAAATACGTTCTTCCCTTATTTGGATGGGGTAGAGATTGGCAAAGGGTTATCTTCTCTTGCCACCAGGGTTTGCCACTAGAGGGCGTTGCAATCTGGCTATTTAAACTCAACTCGGGAAAACTCTCTCTCTCTCTCTCTCTCTCTCTCTCTCTCTCATCTGGCATCCACAAAGATGCACTAGACAAGCAAGAACCCCTAACTATAGGCTTATACCCGTGTATATACGCAGCTCCTTCTACACCCTGTAGCTACACTGAAGTTACACGCACCAGTTGCGTCTTTACTGTGTACCTGTTAGACGATAGATATTCTATACAGTAAGTGACTATTTCTATTCTCCATTTAGTAGCCTCAGGATTATCTACAAAGGCACTTTTCCTTAGGACCTTCGTCCTAACTGTTCTGTATTTTATGTTAAATGTTGCTCAGACAATAAAGTCTATATTTGTTATATGCATCTCTTTGTTGGGATTTGTATATAATCACCTGCGTTCAGTGGCTTTTCTGAGGCCTCGTAACGTATTATAAGAAGTGGTATTAGCTACCGAAGCTAAAACTCCTTTAATTCCTGCATTTTTCTTTTCTATATGCTTTGTGAATAAAATCTTGACGTCATAAATGGAAGAGCAAATCAGAGTTTACGTCACTTTTTCAAAGAAATGGTAATTTTCTTTTAAACACAAAGGAATTGACATATTCCCAGAAGTGTTTGTTTTTAAGTCGCAGAATGTCCAAGTAAAAATAAAAGCATATGGAATGTTGATGTATTTTCATTAAATCCTTCAGAGATTTCCACACACAAGTAAGTTTGCTTACATCTTTAGGTTTTAGGTCATTTAGTAAAGATATTGTTTGGTTGTTTTTTTTTTTTCCTAAGAAATCTCAAAAAGTTGATGTAGAAATATGGTAGAACTTTCATTAATTGCTTACGAAGTCGGTTTAAAAAGTAGCGAGACTGCTTTTTATTTTGTTTGCTAGTCTTGCGCGTGGCGCCTTAGTCTAGTATAGGGATCACCAAACTTTCGGTCTAATATCCCTGGGAAAAGTTTAGGGTCAAATAGTACTACTACTGTTCTTCTATAAGGATGACATTGGAATTAGATAATCCATGAAAGCTGATATGCCATCAAGCAAAGAAACTAGTTTTTATTTGGGGGGGGGGGTAGGCTGTTATTTTAATTGTATCTTCAGTTTCTTCTATAGGAGTTATAACTAGTTTATTTTTATAGTAGTCTATTTATTTTTATAGTAGTCTATTATTTGAGTGACATTTGAGTAATTGTAATATTTAATGAGATTTGTCCTATCGAATACGAATTATTTTGAACAGATCTATTTTACCCATTGATGGGATACTAACAGGTACTACCACTCCGGGTCAGAGTGAACCTGGGAATAATGGCAATGAAGGGGTACTCCACACTCCCAAGAAAAAGGTTGATATGTCGTAAAACAAACCAAACAAACCAAACAACTAAACGGCAACCGGAGTTGAAATCCTGGACGAGGCTGTTTGCATTTCACATAGTGCTAATACACTTGGTATGTATCCAATTATTCTCCCTTCAGCTATAGTTTGATAGTAGACTGGGCTCCATAACCTTAGTATAGCAACCGGACTGGGAGAAGGAAAACACTGAATTCAAACCTGTTAAATTCCGCTTTGAAAAAAAATAACCTTGTGTCGCATCCTACTCGTGCAGAGGGGTTGGGTAAATACATATTGTGAACGAGGAAGGTTATAAACAAAATTATTTGTGAACAAGGAAGATTGTAATCTAAACTATTGTGAACAAGGGCGATGAAAACGAAACAAAAAGGCGTGTATTTGTAGCGAAATTGAATGTCAGAACTGTGGACGAGCAGATTCCCAACCCCACGAACAAAGCGCGTCCGACATGTTTGGCCTGTGCGAGGGGGGGGGCGAGTGGCACGGATATTTTAACTCTCTACCTCCTCGTCGCTGAAATACTGTTGGCAGTAACCCGGATGTAAACAGTATTGACGCGTACTCAAAATGCTGGTGAATATTGAAGTCCTAAACGGGCAATGCCAGACCAGAGTAAGAAGCCCGGATGTACATATTAACTCTTAAGGCTCTTAAAGCCTGTCCTCCCAGACCGCGTGAGAACGATAGTAGGAGTTTTGCTGTTAAGAAGAGAGTCGTAATTTTGTGAGAGATTGCTGCAGACTAAGGACTTTGTCAGTTGGGAGAACATATACGTCGGACTTGACTGTGACCCCCACCGAGTTTACTTTCATCATTTTATTTCGTTTGTTCGGTTTGTTTTGTTTTACGGCATATCAACCTTGGTGGGTCATTTAATGCCGATAAAATTGTGAAATAAATTCATTCTTAATGCATAATACAATTTTGTTTATAAACTCATGTTTTTCTATTTAACACATAGATGGGACCCTAACAGGTACTACCACTCCGGGTCAGAGTGGACCAGGGATCAATGGTAATGAAGGGGTGCTCCACATTCCCCAAACCTCCAAAACTGGAACCTCACCATCAGATAGAGTTTAACGTCATTCCCAGCACATCTAGACCCTCAGTCACCGCCTTCTAGCACCCATATGATAAGAAGGATTGGGGTTGCCATAAGGGCAATAGGGTTGGGAAAATCATATAGGTGCTAGGGCTTGACGTGACCAGCCGATTGATCGGAGGGGGCCTCTCCAACCGCCCGTCTAGCGAATTGCGTCATTGTGCTGCTTTCCTCATTGACAGTGAACAATTGACTCTAGTTTGTTGCACAATAAACAAAACTTGAAACAAAGACCAATTCAGAATCTGGGAAAATTTGTTCAACAAGAACATTGAATGAACATTGGTCACCATTTAAACATTTCCTTTTCAAGGGCTGTTTGAACAAGCAAACCTTATTTTACCGGTTCTTAAAGCTAGCATCCGGGGATTTCAAGTTTAACGTCTTTCCTTATAAAAAGTAATGTAAACAACTTTTTACACGCTTCGTGTTTGGAGCGAAAAAAAATCATATTACGTTTTCATGAATATTAACAAGAATTCCTTGTTAGGGTTAGGGTTAGGTTTGGGGTTGCGGTTAGGGTTTACAATTTTAAAGTGCCATTTTTTCACTTTGGAAAAAGTTCATGATAGTCAAATTTACCTTCATCATTTTCTTTAATTTTTTAACAATTTTGTAAAAATTCACATGTCATTAACGGTATCTATATTTTTCATTTAGAATAATTTTTTGTATCTTTATCCTTCACAAAATATAAATATAAATGAATATAAATAAACTTTTGTGTTAAATCTGTGTTGTTAACTTTAACATTACTTGCATTCATTATAAAAATATTTACAGGGCCGGTAAAATAAACATAAAAGCTGGTTTGTCTATTTTACGAGGACCGGCTAAATAAGCCTCAAAGCATGTTTGTCTATTTAACCAGGACCGGCAAGGTAGCCTCTTCCAAACTTATTCTTTGGGTTGATGATACTATAAGGTTTCAGTTGATTCATTCTATGGGGTAGGTTTAGAAAGTAATGGGGGTATTCTTTTTTTGGGGGGGGGGGGGTTGTTGACCCAAGTTGAAAATAGCTGATCAATATTAAGCTTGAAAACGCGTGAAAATATAATACAGAACACGTTTGGCGGACATCCCATCATGGGGTAATGGTTAGCAAACTAGTCTCGCAGATCCATTACTATTGAATAGCGAGTTCGATCCTCAAGGACGCCCCATACTTGCGACATTGTTTCATGTCCTACCCTGGCTATGTCATGTGCCCTTGTGCCAGATCTAAGCTATGCTTAGCTTAGGGCACATAAAATAGCAATACTTTATATAGATTACTAGCAGAGCTATCCGGTGTTGCCCGGCAGTTTAAAAAGTTAAAAATAAATCTCTTAATAATAAAGATTAATAAAAATTATTTTTCTATATATTTGTTTTATTATCTTTTATTCTTTATATATACTAGCAAAATTAAAAGATACCCTCCGGGCGATGTAAAAAACATTATTTGAAAGATATTGCCTGAGGGGATGGGAGCTGAAAATTCAATATCATAAAGTGTGTACCATAAGTATGTAAAATCGTCAAATTTATTAAAGGAGTAAAAAAAAAAAAAAAAAAAAGAAAGAAAGAAAGACAATTTGAAATGGAAACAGTTCCGATGACTTTAAATATTATATTAGAATAAAACAATCTATATATAATTATGTAACGCTGGGCATCTATCTATTGAAACAATGAGGATTGTCTAACGTTGCATGCTCATATTTTGCGTATGTGACGTAAGCAGTGAAGCAGTTTTTGACAAAAACCGGAAGCGAATCTCCATTATTAATAGATTTTAAATCGTGTATATTTACTATTCTTCTTGTTTGTATTCTTGTCTTTTATTTGCATTTTATTATATTTTTTCCTTTATTAATTTGTTTCATTTTTAAATCATTTTTTAAACTTATTTTTAAATATATTATTGATTTATATTCTTATATTTTTTATTTAGCTTTACTTTTAGAAAATTAGGGGTGAAAAGTTTTTAACTGCCTCTCGGACAAAAATAGTGTAGATTTGATTGAAATTTGGTCTTTGCTGGTCCCCACCAATTTCGGTCGTTGTACAAAAAGAAAAAAAAACATAGACAGACAGACAGACAGACGTACATAATCTTTCTTTTATATATATCTATTAATAATGGAGATTCAGTCTATTTATCTGTAACCGAAACTACGTCACAGTTTACGTCACAGCTTACGTCACATTACTCAAAATCGTCAATACATTGACTAAATTTGTTTGTTTGTTTTGTTTTACGGCATATCAACCTCAGTGGGTCATTTAATGCCAATAAAGTTTTGAAATAAATCAATTCTTAATGGATAATACAATTTTTTTTATAAATACATTTTTCTATTTAACCCATAGATGGGACCCTAACAGGTACTACCACTCCGGGTCAGAGTGAACCAGGGAGCAATGGTGATGAATGGGGTGCTCCACATTCCCCAAACCTCCAAAACTGGAACCTCACCATTAGATAGAGTTTAACGTCATTCCCAGGACATGTAGACCCGCAGCCACCGCCTTCTAGCACCCATATTATAAAAAGGGGTTGGAGCTTGCCATAAGGGCAATAGGGTTGGGAAAATCCTATAGGTGCTAGGGCTTGACGTGACCAGCCGATTGATCGGAGGGGGCCTCTCCGACCGCCCGTCTAGCCCAAGATAGGGCCAAAGTGGAGTATTGCATGTCATGAATTTCTCATCCACTTGGGCTCTATCCTTAAGCATCACGGGTCGCCACCCACGGCCAACAGGTGGCCCCATTGGGGGAGTCTTACCCCTCTGCAGAGGTGCAGCCGGTGCATTCTAACGCCCCACCGACAGGGCGGACATTGACTAAAGAACAACCTTATATTATATACACTCAAAATTTGAGTATGCAAACATATGGTCCTTATTGTTTTTTTTAAACAAATTTGAATAAATACATGTCCGGTATTATATATTTACATATAGTTTGTTTTATCTTAATATATATTTAAAGTTATCTAACATATCTAACAGTGGTCAAAAAATGGTCAAAAACAAGTGTCAGATCCAATTCAACAAAAATTGTGTTCCTCAGTGTAATTAATAGATGCACGCAACAGTTTATTTGATGGGAACAGAATTAAGTTTCCATTTCAAATTGTTTTATTTTTTTACTCCTTTAATAAATTTGATGATTTTACTTACTTATGATACAAACCCTGACACCGAATTTTTAACTCCCTCTCCCTCAAGCAAAATCTTTCAAAAATTAATTTTTACACCGCCCGGGGATTTTTTTTGTTGCTAGTATAGATAACGTAGGTTTCTCTTATTGATCAATACGGAAAATATGGAGATGAATTACTAAGCGAATTGAACCCCCCCCCCAAAAAAAAAATCGTGACACGCAGGAAAACTTTCAAAATTTCAACTTAGACGGATGTAAAACTGAGAATAAATGACTTCTTTGTTGAGAGTCAAATAGGATTATTATTGTTATTTTTATCATAATCATGGATTGTAAGATCCTGTTAGTGCTACAATGTTACAATCCTAGCGGTGATTTGCTCCATCAAAATGCCCATCCTTTGGCGATGCTGGCAACGATGTAACTGGGATGGAGAAGAAGTACTTTCACGCGTTGTCTGTTTTCCAGAAGTGTCCATCCATTTAGACCAGAGGTCACCAGACTACGGCCTGCAGGTCGGATCCGGCCCACGAATGCATTTTACACGGCCCGCCGACTTTCTGATAATGTTGCGTTCTTTGATAATGTTTTGAAAATAAATATGTTGGTTAAATTTGTTTTTGTGCATTTTACGCCTGTAACAACTTCAGCGGAGCGGAGGCCTGTGCGCGTCTTGCTCATTACTTTCTGCATTTGCTGCTCTTTTCATCTTTCCAACTTTATTGGTTCTATTTATCTCTGGTCGTATTCTCGTGTCGTCTGCTATCTAAACTTAGGACCTCTACCCGTTGAGTCCGTGACAAAAGCGCCCCCGGGTGAACAAAACAATCAACAAGGAAAGAGAGGAACAAACAAAGGCAAGATGGAGTCAGGTGAACACACAAATGACAAGAGGGAGGGTGTAAGACTCACATTCATTTTTCTCCAATCATTCCTATCTGCTGCTATTTCATCTTCTATGTACTGCCGAGGAGGAGGGGGAGGGGATACGCCCGCTCCCCGCCCCCGACAGGACTTCTGCTAAAGTTGACTTCTACTCTCCAAGTCCTGTGTTCCAACTCATCAGCCCGATTGCCCGGTTCTGACTGACTAACTTTCAAATCTCTTTGCTACTTCTCAAATCTCATTTCAAGTCTCATTCTCCGTGATTTCACCCCCCCCCCCGCGTGATTTGAAAACTTCTTTGTTCTAAAATCTGGTCGAATTTTATTGCTGTTTTGACCTCTACTTAACCACCAAATTTTGCCCAAAACCAGACATTTCGTCTGGCTAATGGTCTTATCACCTTTTTTTTTTATCTATTTTAATTCTACACCTTAGTTAATGGTCCTACTGACCTGCCATTGACACTCATACACTTATATATATATATATATATATATATATATATATATATACGCACACACCTATGATTCACACTGGATACACATATATGTACCTATATGTGGCTAGTCTCCTATTACATATTCATATAACTAACTACACAGTTATATATACACACCCTCACACTTGCTTGCACCAAATTTGCATTTGTGTGGCAATGCATATTGTCACACGCCACTCATTCATGAATATAACATGGAAAGATAAATTTTGTTTTACGACTTTTTCTCAGAGCTTTCGTTATGGCTAGCAATAATAATGTGTCCCGCGCTCGTTATTTTTTCAATTATCCGGCCCACTGTGAAAAAAGTTTGGTGATCGCTGATTTTGACCATCGACTGTTTCGCACCGAGCAACACTTGAAGTTGAAAATATCGAAGAATTTATCAAATCGAAATCAGTATCGTTATTTTATGGTAGAATCTAGCTGAACGCGATGGGGTTCCAATTGTGGAATTCTGGAGTGTTGAATCACCACTTTGTTGCCATTACTCCCAGGTCCACTCTGACCCAGAGTTCTAGATCTGGCGCTGCTCCTTCCTTCCATATAACAAGTAAAACGTTTATTTTATTTTTTTAAAAACGAGTGGCGAGTAGTCGGAAAATATAACTTGCGAGGTCACATGATATGGTATATATCTTATCATATCCGTTTTTAGCTTATTATGAATGCAACAGTTTTTTTTTTGGGGGGGGGGTGAGGCAGGTTTTCCTGGAATCTGATTCAAAGCATTATCCACTTGTTGCACGCTTTCTACTGTGTTCAGCTCGTGATTCATCTGGATCTCGTGAGACTTATCGCGGAAACTGTGGATATTTTACGCCTTGCCCACGCATACATTTGTGCACCTCATTAAACTGGCCATGTTGTTGTATAACCCTTTACCCGGGTGTCTTTACCCGGGTGAGAGAGACAGACAGAGAGTAGATAGACTAGTAGAGATGGGATGATGAGGGCTTACTTGTTACATTCTGCTTACTGCTTCTAACTCTGTCGCCATCTTTTTCAGGCTGGCTTCTTTTAAGAGCTTTCTGTTAAGGACTGTTTCTTCTTTCTTGTTGGACTAGTTATTTCTTGTTTTTAATAATCAATTAACTTTGTTGTTTTCTGATAAAGCTTTATTTCCCAACGCTAGGCATCTCATAAACTAATTATCGCGCTTTTCAAGGGGTCAAGTAAAAAGGTTACTACCCGTCAATAACCGGTGAGTAACTTTCCACTGGACCCCATCATTCTGAATCTAACGGACCATAATTCAAATATTCTAACTACAGGTACGTATATAAATCATAAGCTGCTTATGAATCATGTAACAATGCTACCCTCTCGGGGACGGAATATATATTATATATATATATATATATATATATATATATATATATATATATATATGGTTCATATTTGGGACACTCACTTGAGATGTCAGTTGAAATGTTCATAGGCTGACCATGGTACTCTCATCGAATGTGACCAAATGAGGTTTATTTTTAACATAGCCTCCCTTGCAGTGCACAAACCTTCCATCGGTTTTGCAGTACTTGGATCCCAAGTGGTCAAAAAGGTAATCAACAATAGATATGGCGTAATCTAGAGATATCCAAAATGAAGCTAAACTGCGTTTTTGACAATATGACATTAGCCCCCCCCCCCCTACAGAGAATAATTTACCAAAAAATCAGGGAATTATCGGATTTTAATGAAATTTTCAGTGTTTATTTATCAATGAATGATCTTTATAATGCATTATTTATTTTATTTCAAAATTATTTAATTGGTTATTATCTTATAAAAGAAAAAATTATACATCGATATTTTTCTGCTTAAAAGGGGGGGGTACATTTTCAATAGAGTTTTTCTTCAAAAAGTATACTTGATGTAATAAAATAAGGTTTGCATTAAATAGATATTTATTTCTAGAATCTAAAAATATAACATTTTAAACTTAACATCAGGCTTTTCATATTTTAAATGAATTTTATATATTAATTTTTCATAGCAAAAATACTAAATTAAAGTTTTGAAATAAAATAACTGATGCATTATAATATTAAAATCGGATAATTACCTGATTTTTGGTATTTTTTTTTCAATCGCGAATGTTACATTCAAATTGTAAACAAGCGCTTTAAAACCTTGAAAAAGAGGCAGCATGGCGGATCGCGTCGAAATTGACCAAAACAAATCGTTTTAAATCTAGTAAAAATTAATCTGCATATGTAATGGTATTTTTCTTTTTTTATGATGGTCATTATGTTACTACTTATCATTTTAGACAAAAGTTTGACCTTAAATAATAAATTTAATTCATTTTAATTTGTTTTTAAAAACCTAGCAGACGACAAAATTGAGTATGCCTAGCGTAATCATATTAAATTTTTAGCCTATGAACTTTTCATCCCACTCTCATACATATAGGAATGTAATACTTATATTCATCATGCAGATAAGAGTAAATTTCAGTCCTTGACTTCATTTTTTATTTATTTATGAAAAGTTAATGTCCCGAAAAATTACGCCTTTTGTTATCTATAAGTCGGTTTTTTCAGGCTTTATTTTTAATTTCCCCCCAAACCCAGCCCCTAATAATGTATCGGGCCACTCATTCACCCTGGGTCGGTTGAGCTGGCTCCATTCAACGAATTCACCGTATCCCGAATTAACGAGATTGTGAACCCACTGAAAAGAGTAACAAGAGAATAGAACATTTACAAGCGGTTCCCAAACCCTGCATACATATCCCGGTCATGAGAAGGGGATGCCCCTGTTGGCCGCAAATTTTCTACAAATGCAGTGACATGTACACCAAAAGCCGTTGATTCCTGACGATAATGGAGACGCTCTTTGGATTTTCACCAGAACCCTTTTAGTCGGGTTGTGGCTCTAATACCACCGGGTGACAGACCAATCCGATTTGGGAGGCTCTACCAGAAACTTGAATTCCGGGCGGCATAGCTCTGACACTCCCACGTTGTCACCACCCTGCCACGACAAGATCTCAACGGAAAAGTTTACATTTTTGTAGAGTCATTTAAATACGATAAATAAATAAATAAATAAAAACTAGATAAAAAAGCAAAAGTTGGTTACAAGTGACCTTATTAGGAGTGAGGGTTTGGGTTGAGAGAGAGAGAGAGAGAGAGAGAGAGAGAGAGAGAAGACGTTTGAAAAAAAAGAAAATTGCTGACTTGTCGATTGTGTAAGATGTAATTTTTTAAATTCATAAATAAAACGAAGACAACGATAGAAACTTATCTTATCTGATAGTGAATATAGGTATTTACCCAACCCGTTCGTCACGGGTAGGATGTGACACAAGATCGCAAGTGTGGGGCATTTAGCGAGGATCGAATTCGCTATTCAGTAGTTATGGATCTGCGAGATTAATTTGCCCCCTTTCTTTCATTATCATTCAGTGTATGACCGAAAAAAATGGAATACCTGAGAAATCTTTGATTTTTATTTCTTTTGTAAAAATCATAGTAGAACTCGTTTTTTTTTTCCGTTATAGAAAATGTAGTAATTTCTGGTTGGTTGGTTGGTTGTTGGATTTTACGGCATGTCAACCCTTGGGTTATTTTATGCCGAAGACGTTTTTGTTTTATTCATTCTTGTTGGATATTCAATTTCTTTAAAAATCATTCTTGATCTATCTAACCCTATGAAACCCTAACATGTACTACCACTTCGGGTCCGAGTGGACCTGGGTATAATGGCGATGAAGGGGTACTCCATATTCCCCAGAGCTCCAAAATTGGAACTTTACCACTAGATGCAGTTTAACGTCATATTGAGGACGCTAAGACCCTCAGCCATCACCTTCTAGTACATACATGA
The DNA here is from genome assembly GCA_023376005.1 of Doryteuthis pealeii. Lineage (NCBI taxonomy): Eukaryota > Metazoa > Mollusca > Cephalopoda > Myopsida > Loliginidae > Doryteuthis > Doryteuthis pealeii. The sequence continues at coordinate 85,577,405 of CM042141.1, read as the reverse complement.
TAAAATGAGTTAGGGGTTTGTCATATAGGTGCTAGGGCTTGACGTGACCAGCCGATTGATCGATGGGGGTCTCTCCGACCGACCGACCGACCGACCGTCTAGCTCAAGTAAGGGTCAAAGTAGAGTGTTGCAAGTCACGGACTGCTCAGCCATCAGGATTCCGTCCTTAAGCCACCTACGGCCAACAGGTGGACCCAATAGGGGAGATGGTCTTACTCCTCTACATGTGTGCAATCGACGTATTCTACAGCCTCAGCCAACAGGATGGTCTTACTCCTCTGCAGGGCTGCAGTCGGTGTATTCTACCGCCCCAGACGACAGGGCGGTCTTACTCCTGTACATGGGCATAGTCGACGTATTCTACAGCCTCAACCGACAGATGGTCTTAGCCCTCTACAGGGGTGCAATCGGTGTATTCTACTGCCCCAGACGATAGGGCGGAGTAATTTCTGTTCGTCATTAATGTAGTCATTTCCGTTTGTTTTGTTTGTTTTGATAACATATTTAAACAAAAATTCTTTTTTCCCCAAAAGTTTTCCATTTTACTTAGAAAAAGAATATTCTATGATTTCCTGAGTGACTAAATATGCATGAATAAACCAAAATTAGAATATTTACTTAGTAATTTATGCTTTTATCACTAATACAAAGAGAAAGCAAATATGGCTAAAAGGTCAGGAAGAATTTTAGATTTAGATCACATATCGTAATGGAAATTCGGTGTCTGGTCTGTCTGTAACCGAAACTACGTCACTGCTTCCGTCACGATACCCTAAGGAATTGTGTAAATTATTAATGAGTATTTAATTAGAAGTCAAAATCATTATTGCATTAATTAAATCTTATTTATTAACGATGTCTCTATGAAAATCTGAATTAGATTTGCCTCAAAACAGCCCATATTTTTAGTGCGTTTAAAAGCCTGCAACGTGTGTTATATATCACTAAGAAATAAAGGTTTACAGAACATATGATGTGGTTAATTTGCATACTAGTTTTAACAAAACCGGGTTTAATAAATAATTACTTGGTGCAATTGATCTCTAATATCATTGTTTTATTCTCTAACGTATTAAAATCAATCCTATGAATGATTTTATATGGAAACCAATTAAAATATAATTAAAATAAGTGTAATCTTTTTATATGCGTTCTCATTTAATTTCGATAATTTAATATATTTTATTGCTTTAAAACTAAAATACTTGCGCCCGGAGGGTGCATATTCTTGCTAGTTTGAATAAAATAAATTTTAACTATCAAGTGAAATAACGTCACAAAAAAGAACAAATAAAGATGCTAGCCTGAAAGAATCAATGGAGTCTTTTACGTTATTAACCCTATTATTTCACCTGATATATCTCTTTCATCCAGTGGACTAGCAAATATATGAACCTTCCGGGTGCAAACATTTAAGTTTTAATGTAATAAAATATTATAATAAATTAGAAAAGACTAATGAAACTAAATAAGAACACAGATAAAAAGATTTGAAACAGAAGGAGTATAATTGAAAAATAGAACAACTGAAACTTACTCTTCCATCACTCCCGTCTTTCTTTGCTAAATTTTCCTAATTTAACTATTTAGTTAAAATAGAAAGTAAAGAATAAAATTACAATTATTTTTTCTTATTAATGGATTTTTTAATCCCCGAGATTTTTGCTCATATTCATTAAGATAAAACCAAACAATTAGAAATCAATAATACTAAGTACATATCTATTAAAATCAATTTTTTAATATCAATATACTGTTCACACTGTAAACCGCTATTTTTTTGTACACACACAACACACACACACACACACACACACATATATATATATATATATATATATATATATATATATATATTACAATTGCATGTTATTAGTATGTAGATATGGTCAACAGTATTAATAATATAAAGCAATTTTATTAATAATTGAGGTTTAAATAAAAATAAAATCACGGAGAATGTGACGTAAATAACTAAGGGAATTGTGACTTGAGTAGTAATATAGGTTAGGTTACAGACAGAAAAACCAACAATCTTCATTATAATAAGAAGATATTATATCAAGTAATTTAGAAGGAAGTTTAAATAGAACTCTATATTTCATTTAGGAAGTATATTGTTATTATCCTTTGATTTCTGTCATATCAACCGCTCATTCTAAGAAATGTTAAGCTTGTAACTACCTAATTGAAAAAAACCCAACTCTTTTCTCCTAAGTTTTCTATTTTTGATAAATTTTGTTTGCTAATTACGAACTATTAAAGCTTATTTTTATTATTAGGACTCTCTTTTAAAGGATTTGATTACGTGGGGAGTTCAGGGAATTTCTGAAAGTTATTTTTACATACAAAATTCTTTAAATGCCTTTTTTGATATTTCAACAAGAATTCCGACCAAGAATTTTATTTCCAGCGAAGCAAAATTGTCTCTTCGCAGTTTGACATTAAGCTGGCCCTGACTGAGAGAGAGAGAGAGAGAGAGAGAGAGAGAGAGAGAGAGAGAGAGAGAGAGAGAGAGAGAGAGAGAGAGAGAGAGAGAGATGCGGTTTAACGTCGTACACAGGACACAGCAACAAAGTCTCGCAGACCATTAATAGAGTTGTTTCTCACTTAGAATCGCTCTATTGTGACATTGTGCCCGACTATGCTAAAATTATTAAACGGTTATTTTATAAAAAAAATGAACAAAATAATAATTCGGTGAATCTCTGAAAAGAACAGGTAATAGCTTTGTTTATTTGGTTCCGGTTCTTGTTGTGAACCCGTGACTAGGTCATTGGTCAAATCCTGGATCATGGGAACAAATATGTCCTGCTCACAGATTCGGTCAGGATCCGCCAATTGTTTCCATACCTATTGGAAAAATTAGGGATTAATTATCTACCCTTGGCACCGAGGGGAGAATCAACCAATACCGTAGATTGGCACCCAAATTAAACCCCTTCCCCTACTTGTAGTGTTGAGGATCACGGCAGCAAGACATCTAATTAGGGATTAATTATCTACCCTTGGCACCGGGGGTTGGGGTCAACCAATACCGTAGATTGGCGCCCAAATTGAACCTCTCTCCCTACTTGTAGTGTTGAGGATCACGGCAGCAAGACGTCTAATCCAGTCTCTCCCAGAACTAAGATGGAACTTAGCAGATTAGTCTGGCCGCAACGCCATTAAGTTTGTAAATTGTATTTTTATAAATATGTTTTTTATCTTCATTTGTTTGTTGAGTCTTCTTCATCCGAATTTAATTGCCTACCTGTTAATGTAGGAATATATATGGTGCCCAGCAAAAAGAAACAGACAAACAAACCATATACCCACATTGTGTTAATTTTAGATCTGAAGAGGATCCTTGGCGGAATTTGTTACAAGTTCATGTCGAATCGAAAATTATCATCGGTGGAAATGGAATCGGCTAGTCGCGTTCACATCCTGGACGGGACTATTTGCGTTTCACGTCACGCTAATGCCCTTGTGAAAGGCATGAACCTATCTGTTCTCTCTTCAATTATGGGAAAACATAAATTAACATTTTAGAAAAGTTGGACGAATACAAATAACAAATATGGACATGTATGCTGAAAGTTTTGATAGCAGACATCCACCCTTAAAGAAACTCGTGATATTGTTGTTGAGTTTTTGTGGATATAGACTCGGCCGGAATCATGTGATTTAACTCTTGGTATACAAGCAAGGGTCTATAATAGAGTTAAAATCCTGGTCAATCAGGTAATTATGAAAAATGTTATTCCAGGAACGTCCACTTTGTTTCAAACCATATAGGGCCTTTTTAAGTTTCCATACACAATTTTTATTTTCATTTTCAAAACCTTCTGGGGGATATATGTATATGTGGTAGACAGAGGTCCGTAGATCACATGATTCCGGCCTAGTCTATAAGTAGGAGCGGGCAACTAGCACACACCTTATATCCACAAAAACTCAACAATTGTAAAAAGTACCTGGTACCTATTACTTTAAGCATGACATTTATTATCTAGATATAGATATAATATAAATAAGTTATTTATATATATAGATAATAAATAAGTGCATGCCAACGTGTCATCATTTCTATTGTCCAAGATGAAATGCAAAAAATATAAATCCTGACTATCTAGTGTTGCTTATCCGCAGAATTTTTATTTGTATGATTGTTGTCACCTCAGCTAAATAATGGATCATTCCATTTTTATTAGAAAGAAAAGACATACCACACAGAAAAAATATGATAAGAAAGAAAGAAAGAAAACAGGAGAAAGATAGAGGGAGGGGGTGATAGCAATAATCTGTTTAAAACTCTTAAATAAACATATCAAACGTTGTAATAATTAGATTATCATTTTGTGGTATATCCATAGGTTCTGCTGGTTTGATTTATTTCGATATTGTCTAAATCAACTACAATGGTTAAATTACAAAAATCCTAAAAGGTATTCGCTTGATTACCTCCTTTTAGGAATGACCCCCCCCTCTTTAGAGCTACCAGGTACTTTTTACATTATCCCAATTTTTCCTTAAGGGACACCCCCTTTTTTCGACATACATGTCCGGTACCGAAGCTTTGACACCCCCATCCTAGCTGAGTACTAGTACTCAGCTAGGATGGGGGTGTAGTCGGGCCCGGGGCAATTAGTTCTGAAAACCTCTTGGTTTTTGACATAATTTCTTCAGTTCAGGAAAATTTGTTTTTCTCAAGTCTTCCTCTGTCAGAGATTGATTGTAGGGGTCTTGGTTGGGCAATTCCAACCCTCTTACCTGAACGGCTCTGTATCCCAACTTTATAGACTTCTCTAGTTCTTCAATGAGCTTCCCTTGATCGGTTCATGCCTGATACCTTTGTGTTTCAATTGGTCAGTTTTCTCTCGTCACTACAATGAGATGGGTCCACATACGTTTCTTTCTTTATTTTCTTTCTTTTATTTTTTATTTTTTAAATTAAACATTTTTTTTGTTAATGCCTATTATCTCCCCGTTTCTATTTCATTCCGTTTCTATTGGCTTAGTTTCTTTCCTTACTTCTCAGTGTCCAGTATATCTCGTTTGTCTTACTTGGATGGTTTGTGTGATAGAAGGCAAGCGTTCGTACAGCTGCTTTTTTGTGGGTTGCTACTTCCAAGATTTGTTTAAGACATGCAGCGTCGTTATTGTTGGATTTTGTGTCAAGTATTTTGCTCTGTTACAAGTTGAAAGCATAACTAACCCTATAGTGCTGGTAGATGGTTTATATACTGCTTTGGGTTATTCCATTATGAACGCTGGCAAGTTCACTTCCTGGATTTTGATTGGCTGATGGTTTTCAGGGTGAGTAAAGATATGGATAAGTACCCACTCTTCAGCCATCACTTTGCACTATGCCAGCAACATGCAAGGACTGTATTTAAATTACAGCTTGCATGTTGTTCTTGTCAGCTAACTCGATGGTAGTTAGAATCCCACTGCGACGGTGAGTATTATATTGTTTCTATATCTGTTATGTAGATTTTTCATCTAGCCTTTTCTCCAAGCGTTTCGTTAGAGTCCAAAAATGGATTTAAAATATTTTAATTCCACTGTCGGTGGGGCTTAGAATATGTTGTATGTATCTATAAGATCTATGGGGTAACAAGAGGTTTAATGTTTTAGGTATAAAGTTAGCTGGTTATTCCTGGTGCGTGTTCACAGGGTTTGCTATAAACCACATCCTATTTGGTGGTCGCACTGAAAAGTAATTCAAGGAAAGAAAAGGAAGAGACAAAGACAAAAGGCAGTTTTATTATTCAGGCTTTATTCTCAGGTCATAACCATCATGTGGCAAGGAAATTTCTTCCTGTCCATTAGTAGTATATCATTCCAGTCAAGGCCTAAGAGATTATCTTGGGGGTCGGAAGTGGGTCCTTTTTCCTGCACATGCTCAGAGGGTTCTTCCCATCTGAAAGGTCATGGGAGTTTGTTATTTCTTATTTTTTTAAAACATTTTAATTCCATTTTAATCACCACAGATTCCCACACTAAAAAGTGTTTAGAATTTATTCATATTAGATAGGTTGGTTGTTTTTTTTTAATTTCTTTATTTTATTTTATTTTATGGTGTTGGGTCAGTAAAATACGTTCATTTGTATGTGTTGAGTTAAATGAGGGAGGGGCTTTCTGTGATTGCGACCAGAGGTTTTGGCGCCAATATCAGATATACATTCGGACCAGTTCCAGGAGTAGTTGACCAGAAATTACCTTTGAGAAGATTGACTAAGACAGAATATACACGATATCCTAAAATTCCCTCTCCATCAGACTAGTAAGTCTCTCAAACTTGACTCTATACATAGGAAGAACATTTATATTATTAGTCATTGTTTTGTTGTTAAATAAACCGTTAGATTTAAGTTTTAATTCATTTATTTGTTGTTGTTAGTCTTAGAATAAATGTTATACTAACACAATAACGGTATATCAATCCTTTTTTAGTTATCTAATGCTGAATTAAGGTTTTTTTGACAAAGGACTCGGGTTGCTTACAGTACCTGCTGTTGCTTAACTGATCGCCCAATTAAGCATTGAACAGGCTCATCGCTGCTTAACTTCGATGATCTAGCGGGAACCGGTGCTTTCAGCGTGACTTGAGCATAATCGTATTTGATAGGACCGTGTGAAATATATTATATATATATATATATATATATATATATATATTTCAAAACACTCTCGAGCTTAGTGTTACATTTTTTAAATAATTTAAATGTAAAACAAGACAAAAATTTCCAAAATAAACGAACCTTGTGATATGCGAATTCTAAGAGATTTTTCTTTGATTTGATAAGGAATTTGCTAAATTATTTTCCTCTTATCCTCTCTCTTACTCCTTTCTCTTCCACTCATTGGTTTTCCTAAAATTTGCTCGGGCGCGCGCATGTGTTTGTGTATGTGTGTGTGTGTGGTTGTGTGTGTGTCTGTGGTGGTGAGCATATCTGTGTGTATATAGGGGTTATATATATATATATATATCACTTTGTTTACAAAGTTTGAGAACTCTAGGTGAAGTTCATTTCCGCTTAGGAATGTAGCGATTAGATAGCCTGCTATACTTGGCGACTGACTGTGACTGTGTGGGTAAGAGATTTGGCGAGCGTAAGTTCGTTCGGGTCTCGAACCCGGCCAGAGGCAGCTGCTAAAAATCGTATAAACTATACTAATGAGAGGTGATACCTCGAAGCACGTGTCTATAGTTTACCCTATATATATATATATATATATATATATATATATATATATATATATATATATATAAGGATATGAAAACACACAATGCTGTTAGAATGAAAATATTTTATATTATATTCATAGCTAATATTGAACAATATTTTGATTTATAAAGATCATCATCAGAGCTTATTTTTACTCCGGACTCATCGAGAGAGAAGCTGAAAATAATTTGAATTCAAAACGAAAACATTGATGTTCCAAAAAGCGTTCCGATCGCATGACTTTTTTTGGAACATCAATGTTTTCGTTTTGAATTCAAATTATTTTCAGCTTCTCTTTCAATGAGTCCGGAGTAAAAATAAGGTCTGAAGGTGATTTTTATCAATCAAAATATTGTTCAATATTAGCTATGAATATGATACAAAATATTTTCTTTTTAACGGCATTGTGTATTTTCATATCCTTTTATCTATACTTATACCGTCGGATTCATTTCCTTACTCTTAACTTATATATATATATATATATATATATATATATATATATATATATATATATATATATATATATATATAGCTGCTTTTTATGGTGTGCAGCTTGCCGAAGTGACTAGACTCGAGTCGGTCAAGTCTAGTTACTTCGGCAAGTCTTTGTTAACTGCTGTTTTCAATCAAGGGCGCTGGATCAACCATATCTTGTTATTATTAACTTACCGGACGAGATATTGAACTTTATCAACTCTTCTTTCTTCCGGTTGCTGGCCTTTTTTTTCTTATTTTTTTTAAATAACTTATCTATTCCCATCCTGGTACAATTGACTTATAATTTTATAATACACCACGCATACCACCTGCATAAATGGACCTGTTAAAAATTAATTGTTTATTTATTTTCCGCCATTCTCGGAAAGGGATTGTATATATAATAAAAAAAAAGCTTTAACGCATATGCGTATGGTTGTGAGTATGGGCATATCAGTGTATATATATATATATATATATATATATATATATATATATGTGTGTGTGGTGTGTGTGTGTGTGTTATACTAAAGCTGAGATTATCAACATTCTTTTCCTAAAGAATTTTTTTCTATTTATGTTATGGACACAATATTTATACTTAGATATTCCTTGGTTTTAGGATACTCATTGTTTTAAAAAAATCAGTTTAATTGGTTTTAATTAGCCGTAATTAGCAATTAAGTCAACAACAGACCAATCCCTGTCTTATATTATATACGATTCTCTTCTTCCCCTGTATATAGAGTTAACGTGAGTGGGAGAGTTAACGGGAGTAGTCGAGTTAACCAGGGTAGGAGGGCTCACAGCCCTAAAATTGTTTTATTACTAAAAAATCAGCACTCAAACCCCCTCCATTTACCCTGTAACTATCCGTAGATTCGCCCCTTACCTTTACCCAGACCACAGTTGTTTTTGGGTGGGAAATAAAACTGACTGCCGACTCTCTCTCTCTCTCTCTCTCTCTCTCTCTCTCTCTCTCTCTCTCTCTCTCTCTCTCTGATACTTATACTAATACTTAAAAAATGTAAATAAGATTCGGACTGACTTCTGAAGACGGTCGGAAAATTAAAACGAAAAGTTTTTTGGTGGTCCCCAATAACAGTTTAACTACAGTCTATGAATTAACATTTTGCGAATTGGGTTACGGTTTTAGGGGATTAAAGTTGTTTTTGATTACGTATTGCTTAAAAGAAATAAACAGCAAACAAAACAAAACAAAAAAAAAACAAATTACTATACATTTAATGAATTATTGAATCTATTATTGAGACAGTTGTTTGTGTTAGTATTGCAGTGTATAATTTCAATTAAACTTAGTTTAAAAAAATATTTTCAACATAGAGAGCAGTCAGTTTTATTTCCCACCCAAAAACAACTGTGGTCTGGGTAAAGGGAAGGGGGCGAATCTACGGATAGTTACAGGGTAATAAATAGAAAAAAATTCTTTAGGAAAAGAATGTTGATAATCTCAGCTTTAGTATAATATATATATATATATATATTATATATATATATATATATATATATAAGAAGTAAATACACAAACGATGTGTTTTGATATTTAGCCGACAATTTTGGGAGAATATGTGCTTAATTGAAGTTGTACCTAATTTTGAAAGTTAATAATTAATTAATTAATTAATTAATTAGGCGGGCATACCTATTCAAATGTAAGGCTAAACAAATCGAGAAAAATCAATCTCTGTATGTACATCATCAGGTTTTCCTATCTATAGCTCTGATGATGAGGCCTAATAGGCCGAAATGTACATACAGAGATTGATTTTTCTCGATTTGTTTAGCCTTACATTTGAATAGGTATGCCCGCCTAATTAATTAATTATTAATTAATTAACTTTCAAAATTAGGTACAACTTCAATTAAGCACATATCCCCCCCCCCGAACAAAAATATATATTCATCAAAAAGTTACTACCGCGTTTTCATTGCAGTAGCATAAGTAGTTAATCCAAAAGGGCTCAATATATTGTGTAAAATATAGAGCATTAATAGTTGTAGAAAAGTTTTTCTCTCTAACACGGTTTCGGTGTTCAAGGTACACCTTCCTCAGGAGAACTAAAGAAATTTAGGTAGCTAATATTATATATACTCGCCTAGTTTAAGATTATTTTTATCTATGTCTCCTAAAAATAAACTTTTGTCTCTAAAACAAAAGCTTTTTCCTTTGAAATTAATGATTAATTTACCATCTGTTCACCGGCAAAGCAAAAGTAATTTGTGATTCTATCTATTCGCCGTGCCAACACCTATCTTCTTTAAAAAAAAAAAATTATTGTTCATTTTATTTACATCTTACTTGTTTGTACTTCTGAAATTCAAGTCTTTTGATAAATCTATTAAGCTAATTTTTTTGTTGTTGTTTTTTTGTAATAATTAGTGCACGTATTTGTATTATATTATATCTATATTAATTTTAATGATATATTAATGCGTTACGCAATCTGTGCCTGCATTTCCCCAGGAATTCATCCTTTTTATTCAATAATTCTTTCTTATTCGGGAATCTAATTATCTCTAACCTTTCTTATAAACACAAGAAACATGGATCAGTTAAACTTCGTCAAATATTTTATCTCTTTAGTATTTCCCATTTAATAATAGCTTTAAATATACGCTCCTACATTTGGGGCGCTGGTGGTTGTCGTCAGTGATGTAAATCCGCCGGGTTCATTGGGAAGTTTCGGGTCTTCCAACATCAGACTTCCCTCGCCCTGCTGACCCTATCAGAGGTGATCAAACTCTGGTACAACCACCAACAATAACCGCTAAAAGACGTTTGACTTTGGAGAAATTTTTATGGGCGGTAGAACTAACCCATTTAAATACAAGGCACCGCGCATCTGATTGGTTGTTAGTAACAGCCAATCAGATGCGCGGTGCCCCATATTTAAATGGCATACGTAGCCAGAAACACTTTTCTCCGTACAGATTACGAGGCTTAGATGATTAGGTAAGTCAACCCTTCTTTAATAATGCTAGGAGAGGAATGATTTTCGTGAGAGATTTTAATTCTTTCCTATATTGTTTAATTTTTCCCTCTCTTCGGTTTTCTTTACCTGCTTCCCTAATTTTCATCTCCTCGAATCCATATCGTTCTGTGGCGTAACTGACAATGATCTTAGATGTTGTTAAGATACGTTTATCCACCGATCCATTTGCTGTTGTTTCGAGAATTTCACAAATGTCACTGTCAAACTCGTGCCAAGCCTTACTGTCCACGGCTGCTGGCCATTTGATTTTTTCCCCAAATGTACTGATTGTGTCAGGTGGATTTTAAGCCTCAGCTTGGAGGGTATGTGTTATATTTTGATACTTTAAATTCCAAATGTAGCTAGCTATGGTTGTTACATTTTTTTAGTTTAATATTAGAAAAAGTGTTTATGGTTTATGTGTTCGGTAAAAGGAAAGCGTTTGACCAAGGGTGTAATTCAACTTGCATCGGTAACATCTACACGGAAACAGGACATTACTAAATTTGATGTGGGTTGTACAAAATCAGATTTTAAAACTAGATTTACAAACCATAAACACTCTTTTTCTAATATTAAATTAAAAAATGTAACAACCCGAACACCGAAACCGTGGTAAAGAGAAAAACTTTTCTAAGACTATATATATATAGAGAGAGATAGATAGATAGATAGATAGATATAGATATAGATATAGATATATTGGTAATTTTTCCGAGTTGAAATAAAGGAAAATAAAGTGCTCAATTACGAATGTAAGAGCAGTATTTATTAAATATAAGTGTTTATACAGAGGTTTTAGAAAACATTTACCTTAGGTTTCTGGCTAATGCCATCATCAGAATGTTTTAACTCTCGTGTTAGTAAACAAACGATCTTATATATATATATATATATATATATGTGTGTGTGTGTGTGTGTGTGCAGCCGTAGGCATAGATGTATGGGTGTGCATATGTATATGTCTGTGGTGGTGAGCATATCTGCATGTATATAGGCTTAGTGTATGTGTGTGTGTGTGTGTGTGTGTGGTACAGCCATACAGTAGCATTGACATAACTACAGCTTGGAATAAACTCACAGCATCTTAGCTTAGTTCCCATCAAACTTTTTCTCTACGCGTTTCGTCAGAGTTCAAGTGGTGCAGCAATACGGTAGCCCTGATACGACTACAGCGTGGAAGCTGAACTGGTGAAGTGCTTTCTCCCTCATTTTGGACCGATCTCGCTACTTCCATTTCCCGGATCAGTCTGGTTATTTCTCGATTGCTAACCTGTATATATAGAGTGCTTATTCCTATCCCATCTACCGAACACAGACCACCCATCTTTAAGGTACTTATGTTGTATACTGGCATCAAATTCTATATGTTATATAGCGGCTTTTTCGCTACTCTCAATCGTGTACATTAGTACTGGGGCTTTCGCTGTACCCAAAGCGATGTATGTTAGTAGTCAGCTACTGGACTTCAATAACAACAGATACACGTATACAAAAGAGGACTCTTCTTTATTTTCTTCGGTGTGTGGTAGGTGAGGAAGGCAGCTTACAATGAGAATGCCGGTGGCTAGCCAAGAGCGCAGTGTTCACAATGAGTGCCCGAGGGGTGTTTTGTTGACAGGAGACGTGAAGTGTCCTTTCCACTGCCGGGCCGGCGTCTGATCCTGTCGGCTTGACCCTCTGGCTTTTTGTATTGACAACACGCCTACACATTTTTATCTTTTTGATCTGATAACGGACCTTTGTTATATATCTCTTTATCTTCACCCTGCTTCCTTGACCAGAAACTATCTCTTCCGCTTTCTCTTCCTTTTTAAATATATATTTTTATCTTTCTCTTTGTCCCTCAGCCGGAAGTTCCATATTCCGGGCGAGGACAATACAACACTTAAACTGGCCAGACTCTTATCAGCCGACCTTCGACGGTGCCGACGGTGTATGTTTATAATATTCATTAAAAAAACGACTCTTTCATCCAGAATCGTGCTGATTTACGCCACGAATGTTGAACAGACAGGAGTTAGAAACAGAAAACACATGAATACATGGAATTTTAAATAACATGTATTGATACATTCACACAGACAAAAATTCACGCATGAAATAATTGTGGATTGCTGTTGAATATAGGGAGCGTCTTAATTCACGTTCCGAATTCTAGAGATTATAGTTATAAAGAGGAAGAATTCTTATCTTCAATTTTGCCGCTAAAGCTTGCGGGCCTGGGATTGGTTGGTTTGAAAAGAGGCACGCCCACTAAGGGAGACAACCCACCTACCGTAGATATATTTTTTACATCACTCTAACCAAGGATTTATTTTCTTTCTGATTTTATTGCTTTACGAATGTTCGAACTGGCTTCCCAATTTGTCTTTTAATATCACCACATACATACACACACCAATGTATACAAATATATATACGCTACCTATGCTCACACCAAACCCCCGCACAGATATTTCTAATCCCGCCTTGATACATATATCATCATCATCATCATCATCAGGTCGCGTCGGCGGCATAGATTCCCCTGACTATCTTTGATGACTCTCACCACCCTTCCCTATTGGTCATCGCCCCTGGAAGGTCTTCCACACAGCATCCGGAATCAACACAGAGCTGATTAATGTTGTTTTTTTTTTTTATCGGTTTACACCGGTCGAGAAGAGGGAGAAAGCAGTTCACCAGTTCAGCTGGTGATACCAATTGTAATTGGTGCCTTTGGAACGGTTCCCAAAGGCCTGGAAATTAGACATGGGGAAGTAGCGATCAGAGGAAGAATCGAGACCATTTAGACCACAGCACTGCTAAGACCAGCTAGAATACTTAGAAGGGGGTTGGATACTTCAGGAGGGTTGTTGTCCCTCAGACTTTAGTGAAAAAAAACCACCAGTCCCGCTAAATCCATATTTACTGGCAAGAAACTGACACTGGTAAAAAAAAAAATGCAAAGTTCAACTAAATTGTTTAATTATTTACCAAACAATTTTATGTTTTTAGCCATAACAATGAGTTAACAGTGAACTTATGAACTTTTCAAAGAGTTGATGAAGTAAACATTTACCGGTGTAGCCCAAAGGTTAGTGCATAAGATCTTAAGGCGAGAGGATGCACGAGGACGAGGAAGCACATTCACAAGGGTGGGGTAACTGTAGCCATAGTAAAGTTGGCAGAGTGGCCTATTGTCGGTATCAGCCGGATAGCGAGGGAGTCTATCCCCTTTTCGCTCATGCGTTGAGTTGGGGGACCAGGGACCTTGCGATTCCTAGGCGGGTGTTCTATTAACTGAGCTAAACCGGCCCCCTTAAACGGCTTGATAACGTTTGGTTTCTCTGTTTAATGACATATCAACCATCATGGGTTATTTAATGCCAAATCCATCCCTTGTAGAAGAACAGTAGTGGTACTATTTAACCAATAGCTGGGGGTTCATTCATTAATCATCTTACATTTCTAAAAGCCTTTGCGTCATGGCATATCAATCATTATGGGTTATTTAATGTCAAAGCCATCCTTGTAGAAGAACAGTAGTGGTACTATTTAATCCATTGCTGGAGGGGATGTGGAACTTCATACATTTTTCAAAGGTTTTAGTCCGAAAGTGAACGTAATAGTGCGACTGGAGTTCGAACTCGCTTACTAAGATGTCGTAGTCCAATATATTGGCCACTACATCACGAAAACTCCCCGACGTAATAGGTTATTGTTAATTTCTTTTTATTCAGTTCTGTAGGAATTAATTTCAAGCAAAACACAAACAAATGGAATTTACTGTTTCATATTATTTTCTATTAATTGTTTTTTCGCTAACTCTACACCCAGTACATTAAAAATCGGTTTTTAAAAGGTGCTTGTCCAATATATATATATATATATATATATATATATATATAATATTATATTATATATATATATCTTATTATAATGGAGATAGTCTGTAACCGAAACTATATTATTAGTCAAGTCACAATTCCCTTAGTTATTAACATCACATTCTCCATGATTTTATTTTTATTTGAACCTCAATTATTAATAAAATTGTTTACATTATTAATACTGCCGACCATATCTACATACTAATAACATACAGTTGTATTTATATATACAACAAAAATAGCAGTTTACAGTGTGAACGGGGAAGACTAATTTGCATATTGATATTAAAAATTTTTATTTTGATAAATATGTGCTTGGTATTATTGATTTCTAATTGGTTTTATCTTAATGAATATTAGAAAAAATCTCTGGGATAAATCTTAAAAGAAAATCCATTAACAAGAAAAATAACTAATTTTATTTGTTACTTCCTATTTTAACTAAATAGTTAAATTAGGAAAATTTAGCAATGAAAGACGGGAGTGATGGAAGAGTAAGTTTCAGTTCTCTTTTTCGATTATACCCCCCTCTGTTTCAAATCCTTTTATCAGCATTCTTATTTAGTTTCATTAGCCTTTCTAATTTAATTACATTAAAATTTAAATACTTGCACCCGGAGGGTGCATATATTTGATAGTATATATATATATAGGTTACTAGGTAAGTTGGTATTAGGATGATTCTACGTTGGCCCTTTCTTCCAATTCAGGTCCAAGTGAGAATTCGATGCTCAATTTAATGAACAGAGCAATATAATTGATAAAGAAAAAGGCCGTAAAAAACCGGCTATTTTGCGGTTATAAGATCTATTTCTGCCCACAGGTATCAGGAGCAGCAGAAAAAATATATAAAGCCACGGGAGTTATCCGTGTACCATTTTCAATAAAGTTACCGTTCTGATGAAACTCATAGGTATATGCAGTACTTGTGGGCAGAAATAGATATATAACCACAAAATGGTCGATTTTTAAGCCCTTTTCTTTACCAACCATATATATATATATATAATATATATATATATATATATAATTGAGCATTTTTACATTTTATTTTTAGATAAACCTAGCGGTTTATATATATTTTTTTTTGGGGGGGGGCAAGTGTATATAGTATATAATCGATTATTTTCGTTTGTACGACCCTCTTGGTCTTTTCTTTTTTTCATTTTTCCCCCAGGTGAAGTTTGGTAGTATATTTTTATTATCAAACTATTTGCCGGATTTTTTTTTCTACCGCAAGGGTTTACCAATAAGTTCAGTATATATATATATATATATTATATATATATATATATAACACACACATTATATATATCACACACACACACACACACACATATACACACACCACACACATATATATACACACACACTATATACACACACACACACACATACACACACACACACACACACACACACACACACATATATATATACACACACACACACACACACACACACACATATATATATACACACACACACACACACATAATATATATATATATATATATATATATAATGCATTTAACTTGTTGGGACATGTGTGTCCTGTATCCGTTATTACATGTTATGTTAATTAAACATTATGACATACATATTAATGTTGATGTAATCTATGGATGACCTAATTCATTACATAGACTTAGTGTTGGTTTTCAAACTATTACCCATTAATTCTTATAATATTGAGAATAGATGTTAACTAGTCGAAGTCAAGTGTTGTAAAATTCTGATTTAGCTTGTTTGTTACCCTTGTCGAATACGATGCTGGTCGTTTTAAAAAAAAGTTGACATTTCTATGGGAATTCCCTTATGATATTATAATTTTAATGTCTCCATCTGTTGCGGAGCTGTCACTGACAGTTATTGATAATATATGAAATGAAGACAATTGAAATAAACTTAATAGAATTTATTTAGAGAAATGTGGACAACTAATGAGAGGGAGAACGAGTATGTATGAATGCAATAAAATGGAGATAGTCATTTAGCAGAGTTCTCTGTAGCACGTATGGAAAACTAGAGAAAAGAATATATACATGACCTGCTCTCAATGTGGGGTCTAGTGGCTTCGGCCCTGGGCCGTGGTTACAAGTTAATAGCGTCGATCCAAGGGGGCTATCCCCTACCCCAGGCAATAACTGCCCCCTTGATTTAAAGGGGCAGGGCTGAGTTTATTGCCCAGCGCCTGAGGCGCCCACCTTGGGGGGAATGCCGACGGGATCGACGCAATTTTTTCCACCTACCACCCATAAGTCTCGGCTTGTGGGTGATCCCACATAAAAACGAGACCTTCTGTCCAACCCATACAAGTGGGGTATGAGGTAAATAAATGCAATAAAAAGGAGAAACGGTCCATTGGTGAAAGTCCTCTTGTGTGTGGTGTGTGGTATATGAAATCCTGACCATTGGGGTCGTCAAGACACGATTCTTGGGGTGATGGCGTCATCTAGTAATCATTAACACAGCGTTCCAACATCATGATCTGTGGTCGGGGGAGGGGGGTCAAGAGCTCGGCGTGGCGCCCGCTGTAGTGACCAATAAATACTGATTCAGATTTTCTATAGCTTCACCTACCCGACCAATTTCAAATTCTACGCATTCATAGTTCTGTAGCATAATGGCAAAAGTTAAGCAATATATTTCAATGTTATAGCAACATAGAGGATTTAATGTTAGGGTGATTTTGCGCTGCGCCTCCTGGCATTCCCTTTGTCCGACCACTACATTAGCAATTTGGCTGATAATGGGAGATAATCCCCTTTTGTGTCACCTAGCACCAATCAACGACAGGTAAGGGATGTAATCTCTACACACCTGTTCACCTTCCCTTTAAAAAATATTATTGGAATCTTCCCTATGTGGTCTCCGTAATATCAGTTCTGTTTTTCTAATAAATATACTTAATACTCGCATAAATCCCCAAAGTAGTTAGAAGGGTCTCCTTAGCCTTGGTTGGCAACCCATCTAGGACAAGGAAAAGTCTGCCTAGCATCTTTACCTCATCCTAATGAAAGGCTAGGGGAGTAAACCCCGAAAACAAATCCGGAGCCGCAGTCCCTAAGGTGGTGTGATGCTGAACTCCAGCGTTACCCAGCAACTCCTGCGACAATACCGTTGCCAAACTGCATTGGCTTCTTACCTTTCCTTAGGATCACAGCGGCAGTGTGGAGAAGGGGGATTTGCTGCTTGGGTAACAGCTTATCCTCCATATTAACCCGCCCAGGCTACGTAGTTCCACTAAAAAATTTGGGACACTACTCCATCGAATGAATGCCAACACAACACTCCTATAGAAATATTAACATGAAAAAAAAAATCCCTTAAGTAAGATTCCCAATAATGTGCTTTGCGGGTGAATCTCTCG
>CM042141.1:85536467-85559367 GCA_023376005.1 Doryteuthis pealeii | reverse complement strand
AAGGAAAAGGAAAGAAAAGGAAGAAAAGGAAAGAAAAGAGAAAGAAAGGACCCAAGAGAAAAAGAAAGAATACAGAGGAAAAGAAAAAAGTGACTAGAGAAAAGAAAAGAAAGACAAGGTGAGAAAGAAAGAAAGAAAAGAAAAGAGAAGAAAAGAAAAGAAAGAAAGGAAAGACAAGAGAAAGAAAGACCAAGAGACAAGAAAGGAAAGAAAAAAAGAAACAGAAAGAAAGGAAAAAAAAGAAAAGAAAAGAAAGAAAAGAAAGAAAGAAAGAAGAAGACAAGAGAAAGAAAGAAAAGGAAAGAAAAGAAAAGAAAGAAAGAAAGAAAACAAGAGAAAGAAGAAAGAAGAGAAAAGAAAGAAAGAGAAAGAAAGAAAAGAAAGACAAAGAGAAAAAAAGAAAGAAAGAAAGAAAGAAAAGAAAAGACAAGAGAAAGAAAGAAAGACGAGAAAGAAAAGAACGAGAAAGGAAAGAAAGAAAAGAAAGAAAGGAAAAAGAAAGGAAAGAAGAGAGAAAAAAAGAAAAAGAAAAAGAAGGAAAGAAAGACAGAAGACAAAGAAGAAAGACAAGAGAAAAGAAGAAAAGAAAGAAAAAGAAGAAAGAAAGAAAGAAGACAAGAGAAAGAAAGAAAAAAGAAAGAAAAAGAAAGAACAAGAGAAAAGAAAGAAAGAAAAGAAAGAAAAGAAAGAAAGAAAGAAAGACAAGAGAAAAAAGAAAGAGGAAAGAAAGACAGAAAAAGAAAGAAAGAAGAAAAAGACGAAGAAACAAGAGAGAGAAGACAAGAAAGACAAGAAAAGAGAAGAGAAGAAAGAAAGAAAGAACGAGAAAAAAGAAAGAAGCTGTAAGAAAAAGCAAACACAAGAAGACAAGAAAAATACTGAGTATTTATTACAGTCAGTAAAAAAAAGTAAGTAAAGTCGTCGGGGTGGCCTAAATCAGTATCAGCCAGACAGCGAGGAGGTCTATCTCCTTTTAACTAGCGCTAGACCAAGGATATTGTTTGGGGCGTCTGAGGTGGAGCGCCACGCCAAACACCAGCTCCTCACTTTACTGTACAGATCCCTGTACTACTCATACGCTGAGTTGGCGAGGGCCGGTATCTAAGTGGGTGACCACTTGTGTAAAAACAGGTACTATAAGAAACCCGTATACTAGACTAAAGCTTTGTACATAAGAAAAGATGAGATATGATAGAGAAGAGAGGGGGGTGAAAGAAAAAGGAAAAGACATAGAATAAAAAGAAAAGAGAAAACAAAAAATATGGTGAATGAGAAATACAGGTGTCCATAAAGTCTTTTTACAACTTAAAATAAAAAATCTTATAAAAGCAAATGAACAGAAAAATATGTGGAAATTATTACAAAATGAAAAGCAGATATTAAATTTAATAACGTTCGTCCTGGAAGGATTGAGCCGCAATTGTGTAAAAACAGGTTTGTTAATTCAAATGTTTATAGTGTCTTTACTTTGGCGCCGAGTGTTGTGAAGATTGACTGAATTGAAGGAAAGACTTTGTATTTTTATGTGATGTAATCATTTGTGCTAAAGAATAATGGTTAAATCCTACTTAACGAACATAAATTCAACCATCGTATGTCACCCTGCCGAAAGAAAAAAAATACTAAAAATCAACGAATTAACCGAATTTTGTGAAATTTTCAGTGTTGATACATTAATGAATACACAATATAATGCACCAGTTATTTTATTTGAAAACTTTTACATTTTATCATGTCAGTTTACTTAGAATCACGTATCTTTGAGGCGCAACACAGATTCACAAACATATGTTAAGTAGGATTTAACCAAAATAATGTTGTTTGCATACATGGTTGTTGATTAATTGCATTATATTTATTTTAAAATATGATAAAAAAAAATAGTGTGTCTATAAAGTCTCTTTACAACTTAAAAAGATTATTACAAAAGCAAATGAACAGACAAATATGTGGAAATTATTACAAAATCAGAAATAGATATTGAAGTTTATTTGCCTCATTTAGTACACCTCTACATGGTCATCATTAGTTACACAAACCACATTAAGACGGTACTCGATTTCTTGCCATATTCACTGGCGCATACAAGGTGTGTCAAAAAAGTATTGGGATTTAAGCTGTATTTACTAAGATAAGAATTAACCATAAATGTAAGGTTAATTTTTTTCTGTATACAAGGTGTATTCAAAAGTACAGATTTTAAAGTTGTATTTACCAAGATAGAAATGAACAATGAGTTGAACGTTAATTTTTCAGAATACAAGGTGTGTCAAAAAAGTATTGGGATTTAAGCTGTATTTACCAAGATAGGAATGAACAATAAATGTAACTTTTTTTTTTCAGAATACAAGGTGTATTTAAAAGTATAGATTTTAAAGCTGTATTTATCAAGATAGAAATGAACAATGAATGGAACGCTAATTTTTCAGAATACAAGGTGTGTCAAAAAGTACCGAAAATTTCGATACTTTTTTGACACATCTTGTAGCCTCATCAATGGTCGCAATGGCATCAGTGATCTTTTACTTTAGGTCAGTTATGTCCCGCATCTTTGTTCAATATATGATGTCTTTAGCATAACCTCATAGAAGGAAGTCAAAAGGAGTGATATCTGGTGGATGAGGTAATACAATCCGATAAAAAAGCAGCTGTATGGTCACTTACCTCCTATCACACAAGCCATCCAAGTAAGACAAACAAAACACGCTGGATGCTGCTGGAGAAGTAACGACTATCGGTAAATAGTAGAGCAGACTGGGTTCTTTCATCATGGCTAGGTAACCAGACTAGGAGAAGGAAAACTCTGAATTCAAATTGAATTTGAGTCGCAAATTGAGTGGCTTGTGCGGAGGGGTTGCTAAATATATGTACATGAACACACCCGAGTGGTGCAACCAGCAAGGATTTACATTGATCAGCTCTGTGCAGATACTGAATGTCGTAAGGAAGACATGACAGGAGTGAGTGATAACTGATCGTGACGAGTGAAGAGAGAGAGAGAGAGAGAGAGAGAGAGAGAGAGAGTGTGTGTGTGTGTGTTGTGTGTGGTGTGTGTGTGTGTGTGTGTGTGTGTGTGTGCGCGCGCGTGCGAGAGAGGGGGCTGATCCATG
The DNA here is from genome assembly GCA_023376005.1 of Doryteuthis pealeii. Taxonomy (NCBI): domain Eukaryota; kingdom Metazoa; phylum Mollusca; class Cephalopoda; order Myopsida; family Loliginidae; genus Doryteuthis; species Doryteuthis pealeii. Next base: position 85,556,257 of record CM042141.1, on the reverse strand, counting down.
CTGTCAGCGCGCTATGATGATGAAGAGGATGATAAATCGACTGTGCTATGTAGGTCATAGTCGAGAGACTAAGGACAGACTGCCACAGCGAGATAAACCACTTGGAAGAGAGGGAATAGAAAGGGATAACCAGAGAGACCACCCTCTCAGCAGGGCTTAGAATACGCTGACTGTACCCCTTGCAGAGAGGTAAGGCATCCACAAAAGGGGGTATCCTGGGTATGACACTAAACTACATCTAATGGTGAGGCTCCAGTTCTCGAGATATGGGGAGTTTCGAATACCCCTTCTTTGCTAATACCGCTAACTCTGAATGGTAGTACATGTTAGTGTCCCATCTATAGTCAAATAGATCTATTTAAAAATTATTCGTATTCAATAGGAATACCTGATGACATATAACCGCAAATTATTTATACTATTTGGTTTGGTTCCTTTGTTTCATGGCATATCAACCTTTGTGGGTTATTTAATGCCACACCATCCCTGTAGAAGAACAGTAATGGTAGTATTTAACCAAAGCTGGTAGGTGGTTAGGGATTCATACCTTTCCCAAGGGTAATAGCTCGAAAATGAACGTAATAGAACGACTGGGGCGCGATCTCCCTTACAGTGATGTTGCAGTCTAGCACGTTAGCCACAACGTTACGGGGACTCCCTCACCCCTGAATTATTAATTACATTAAGAATAGTTACTTGTACCTATTTTTTTGTTTTTACTAAGGATTATTATTAGTTTTTTGAAACCATATAACTGTGTGCAAACAAATGACTATTATTGAATAGAAATAATTACTTGATACCATGTAATTATTATTATTAGAGAAGAATATTTGATATCATATAACTGTGGGCAAAAAAAAAACTCTTAAGAACAACTACATAAAAATGTAAATATGAAAGTACACTGAACGCGATTCCCTAAACCTTTCGATATAAATTAACTGTAGACGTCGTTAAAATCAATCAAATAAGCTGGGAGAGGCAAAGAGGAAGAAGAAAAAGGGTGAAACCAAAATTGTACACATAAATTGCATATCTGATTCTGTGATTTCTAAAAGAAAAGGGATTTTAACCGGCTAAGGCCATATCAAGCACATTGTTTGTTTGTTTACTTCTCATACTGTCGTGTAGCAAGTCACCAAAAGTGGAATATAACTGAGTTCAAAACAAACGAAAAATCGGGGGGAAAAACCAGCTAGTGTAATGGTTAGAATCCCCGCCTGTCAGCTTGACAGCCAGGGTTCGAATCACACACAGAGCAGTCTTCCTGTCTATAACTCTGCTGATCAGGCATAATAGGCCGAAATGTACATACAGAGATTGACTTTTTCTCGATTTGTTTAGCCTTACATTTGAACAGGTATGCCCGCCTAATCCATTAATTATCAATTAATTCATTTTCAAAATTAGGTATGACTTCAATTAAGCACACATTATCCCAAAAATTGTCGGCTAAGGCCATATCAAACACATTGTTTACTTCACACACACACACACACACACACACACATACATATATATATATATATATATAATATATATATATATATATATAATATATATATATGAAGGAGTCGCTTCGGTATGCACGTGCCGACTTATAACTCAGAAAAGAGATATCATTGTGCAATAAAATCGCGCAGATACTTATACCTGTTTATAATATGGAAACTATTAAATTTAGTCATTGATTTTTACAGATAATACTCGATGATATAATTTAATAATTATTTGTGAAACTCTTCACAGTTCTTCATAAGTAAGTACAAAAAGCACGTAGGAATTTGCTAATTTATTTTCATCCCAGTCCGTCTTTCACTCGTCTCTTCCCCTTTCTCTCTTCACTCCCCGGGTTCCTAAAATTCTTTAACGTCGACTTCATCATCTCGGATAAATTCCTCTTTTTTAATACTTTATTTTTCTATGTTACACACACACACACACACACACACACACATATATATATATATATATATATATATATATATATATATATATATATATATATATATGGTGTGTCTGGTTATCAGTGTGTATATATTATATTAGTATAAATGTTATGTATATATAAATGTCTATGTCTATTATTTGGGATTTCGTGCAAAGCATGGGGTATGAAATAAGAAACTCAATTTGTGGGATGTTAAGTTTCGTTTTATTTCATTCTAGTATTTCGGAGACTTGACTCTCCTTATATATATATATATTCAAAGAATTGATGAAATATCTTACCAAGTGGCCAAACCTAGGAGAGAAAGAAAGTGGGTTTGGCCCCTCCGTTATCCTTACCAGACTAAACAAAAGAAATAAGACGATTAGTTACGTCTAAATGCACCAATCTCATTTACAAAATATCCTATTAATTCTTTCAATCGAGGGGCGCGATATTATGTTTCAGTTAAATGAAATTAAAAAGATCGGACAAGAATTCAGTTATTGACCCTTCGTAATACTTTTGGAGTACACGTGTTTTAAATAGGTTGTTCATATTTGGAAGAGTTGTCTGACATTCTATGACACGAGAGGTAAGGCCCCCAAAATATTTAGAAATCACAGAAACGTTTATTGTTTATTGCCAATGAAGTTTACATCATTTTAAAGGTTGAACGTGTATCTACAAGTAATGCCATTTTGTTTAGGACATATATAATTACCAGCACAGGAACATGTATCATACATCAAAATGAAGCTGGTCCTCTGTGGATCACATCCCTACTTCTCTACATAGTCACCGTTTCTCTCAATAGCAATGTTCCACCTTCGAATGAGAGCATGTATCCCTGCCCCGTAAAATTCCGTTGACTGTTCTTTGAGCCACTTCTTCACAACAGATTTCATTTTCTCGTCACTGGAATAATGTTTGCCTCTGTTCGGACACATGAAAGAGGGTTTGAGAGGCAAACATTATTCCAGTGACGAGGAAGTGAAAGCTGTAGTGAAGAAGGGGCTCAAAGAACAGTCAACAGAGTTTTCTACATAATCGCCATTTTGGTCGATACACTTTTGTAAGCTGTGGCAGTTTTTGTATGCTCATGTCATACCAGATCACCGCAATGTCGTTGAGGAAGCGTTGAGCCTTGTCGTCGTTGCAAACTCCCCACACCACCTGCGGACGTTTTTGACATCCATGCATGACTCGCCATACACTTCCGGTAATTGGCGATGAATTTTAATCGAATAACTGCGCGAACTTCAGGCTTGGCGGTAGCATCAATCGGGAGCTCCATCAGAAATCACTGCCAAGCCAAGACTGGTCGTGGCAGCGAAGCGCGTTTAAGGGCAGATACATGTGCATGCACAACAAACACAACAGTGTTGCCAAAAGCTGTCCGAACAGTTTTCCTGGGTCTCCAGCACTTTGGAGACCTTAGTTTTAGGATTAACTTCGTACAATATACGACGAGTATCCTCATTTTTGTTGTCTTGATCGCTGCTTTCCATCTGATGTCTTTTCTGACCTCCTTCACAATAACCTGAAATCCAGGTAGATATTCAGTAATCCTTTCAGATTTAAATATTTTTATCATAAATAAAATTAGGTATTTTTAAAATAAATTATAAATTTATATAATATCAATGTTTTGTGTCGTGGGTAAAGGCGGCCAATTACTCTCACACAAAGAGAAGTAGGAGATATGTAAAAAGTAATTAAAATCATCGGGGTGGCCTAAAGTATCGGCCAATTAGCGAGGGAGTCTATACTCTTTTCACTAGCTCTAGACCAAGGTGATCCTATACAACAGAAGAGTGGAGGTAGATGATCCTATACAACAGAAGAGGGGAGGTAGGTGATCCTATACAACAGAAGAGGGGAGGTAGGTGATCCTATACAACAGAAGAGGGGGTAGGTGATCCTATACACAGAAGAGGGGAGGTAGGTGATCCTATACAACAGAAGAGGGGGTAGGTGATCCTATACGATAGAAGAGGGGAGGTAGGTGATCCTATACAACAGAAGAGGAGGTAGGTGATCCAGAATAGGGGGTAGTGATCCTATACAACAGAAGAGGGGATCCTATACAAAGTATGTGATCCTATACGATAGAAGAGGGGAGGTAGGTGATCCTATACAACAGGAGAGTGGAGGTAGGTGATCCTATACAACAGAAGAGGGGGGTAGGTGATCCTATACGACAGAAGAGAGGAGGTAGTGATCCTATACAACAGAAGAGGGGAGGTAGGTGATCCTATACAACAGAAGAGGGGAGGTAGGTGATCCTATACAACAGAAGAGGGAGGTAGGTGTTCCTATACAACAGAAGAGGGAGAGTAGGTGATCCTATACAACAGAAGAGGGGAGGTAGGTGATCCTATACGACAGAAGAGGGGGGGTAGGTGATCATAAAAAACAGAAGAGAGGAGGTAGTTGATCCTATACAACAGAAGAGGGAAGGTAGTTGATCCTATACAACAGAAAGAGGGGAGGTAGGTGATCCTATACAACAGAAGAAGGGGAGGTAGGTGATCCTATACGACAGAAGAGAGGAGGTAGGTGATCATATACGACAGAAGAGAGGAGGTAGGTGATCCTATACACAGAAGAGTGGAGGTAGGTGATCCTATACAACAGAAGAGGGGAGGTAGGTGATTCCTATACGACAGAAGAGGGGAGGTAGTGATCCTATACAACAGAAGAGGGGAGGTAGGTGATCCTATACGAGAAGAAGGAGAGGTAGGTGATCCTATACGACAGAAGAGGGGAGGTAGGTGATCCTATACAACAGAAGAGGGAGGTAGGTGATCCTATAACAACAGAAGAGGAGTAGGTGATCCTATACGATACAGAAGAGGGGAGGTAGGTGATCCTAGAAGAGGGGGGTAGGTGATCGATAGAAGAGGGGAGGTAGGTGAGAAGAGTGGAGGTAGGTGATCCTATACAACAGAAGAGTGGAGTAGGTGATCTATACAACAGAAGAGGGGAGGTAGGTGATCCTCATACAACAGAAGAGGGGAGGTAGGTGATCCTATACAACAGAAGAGAGAGGTAGGTGAGGTAGGTGATCCATACAACACAGAAGAGAGGAGGTAGGTAGAAGAGGGGAGGTAGGTGATCATATACAACAGAAGAGGGGAGGTAGGTGATCCTATACAACAAGAAGAGAGGAGGTAGGTGATCCTATACGACAGAAGAGGGGAGGTAGGTGATCCTATACAACAGAAGAAGAGAGGTAGGTAGGTGATCCTATACAACAGAAGAGGGGAGGTATTGATCTAGATACAACAGAAGAGGGGAGGTAGGTGATCATCTATACAACAGAAGAGGGGAGGTAGGTGATCCTATACGACAGAAGAGAGGAGGTAGGTGATCCTATACGACAGAAGAGGGGAGGTAGGTGATCCTATACAACAGAAGAGAGGAGGTAGGTGATCCTATACATGACAGAAGAGGGAGGTAGGTGATCCTATACAACAGAAGAGAGGAGGTAGGGTGATCCTAATACAACAGAAGAGAGGAGGGTAGTGATCCTATACAACAGAAAGAGGGGAGGTAGTTGATCCTATACAACAGAAGAGGGGAGGTAGGTGATCCTATACAACAGAAGAGGGGAGGTAGGTGATCCTATACCGACAGAAGAGGGGAGGAGGTGATCCTATCTCGACAGAAGAGGGAGGGTAGGTGATCCTATACGAAGAGAAGAGAGGAGGTAGGTGATCCTATACGACAGAAGAGAGGAGGTAGGTGATCCTATACGACAGAAAGAGGAGGTAGGTGATCCTATACAACAGAAGAGGGAGGTAGGTGATCCTATACAACAGAAGAGGGGGTAGGTGATCCTATACAACAAAGAAAGGGGGTAGGTGATCCTATACACAGAAGAGGGGGTAGTGATCCTATAACGAAGCAAAGGGAGGTAGGTGATCTATACAACAGAAGAGGGGGGTAGGTGATCCTATACGATAGAAGAGGGGAGGTAGGTGATCCTATACAACAGAAGAGGGGAGGTAGGTGATCCAGAAGAGGGGAGGTAGCCCTATAAACAGAAATAGGGGTAGGTGAATCCTATACAACAGAAGAGGGGAGGTAGGTGATCCTATACGATAGAAGAAGGAGGGTAGGTGATCCTATACAACAGGAGAGTGGAGGTAGGTGATCCTATACAACAGAAGAGGGGGGTAGGTGATCCTATACGAAGAGAGAGAGGTAGGTGATCCTATACAACAGAAGAGGGAGGTAGGATCCTATACAACAGAAGAGGGGAGGTAGTGATCCTATACAACAGAAGAGGGAGGTAGGTGATCCTATACAACAGAAGAGGGGAGGTAGGTGATCCTATACAACAGAAAGAGGGGAGGGTAGGTGATCCATACGACAGAAAGGAGGGGGTAGGATCAAAAAAACAGAAGAGAGGAGGTAGTTGATCCTATACACAGAAGAGGGGAGGTAGTTGATCCTATACAACAGAAGAGGGGAGGTAGGTGATCCTAATACAACAGAAGAGGGGAGGTAGGTGATCCTATAAACAGAAGAGGGGAGGTAGGTGATCCTATACACAGAAGAGAGGAGTAGGTGATCATATACGACAGAGAAGAGAGAGGTAGGTGATCCTATACAACAGAAGTGGAAGGAGGTATCTATACAACAGAAGAAGGGGAGTAGGTGATCCTATAGAACAGAAGAGGGGAGGTAGGTGATCCTATACAACAGAAGAGGGAGGTAGGACAGAAGAGGGGAGGTAGGTGATCCTATACACAGAAGAGAGGAGCAGGTGATCAAACAGAAGAGGGGAGGTAGGTGATCCTATACGACAGAAGAGGGGAGGTAGGTGATCCTATACAACAGAAGAGGGGGTGGTATCCTATAGATAGAAGAGGGGTAGGTGATCCTATACCGATAGAAGAGGGGAGGTAGGTGATCCTATACAACAGAAGAGTGGAGGTAGGTGATCCTATACAACAGAAGAGTGGAGGTAGGTGATCCTATACACAGAAGAGGGAGGTAGGTGATCCTATACAACAGAAGAGGGGAGGTAGGTGATCCTATACAACAGAAGAGAGGAGGTAGGTGATCCTATACGACAAAAGAGGAGGTAGGTGATTCCTATACAACAGAAGAGAGGAGGTAGGTGATCTATACAACAGAAGAGGGAGGTAGGTGATCCTATACAACAGAAAGAGGGGAGGTAGGTGATCCTATACAACAGAAGAGAGAGGTAGGAGATCCTAGGTGATCCTATACAACAGAAGAGAGGAGGTAGGTTGATCCTATACAACCAGAAGAGAGGAGGTAGGTGATCCTATACAACAGAAGAGGGAGGTAGTTGATCCTATACAACAGAAAGAGGGAGGTAGGTGATCCTATACAACAGAAGTGATCTATAAACGACAGAAGAGAGGAGGTAGGTGATCCTATACGACAGAAGAGGGGAGGTAGGTGATCCTATACAACAGAAGAGAGGAGGTAGTGATCCTATACAGAAGAAGAGGGGAGGTAGGTGATCCTATACAACAGAAGAGAGGAGGTAGGTGATCCTATACAACAGAAGAGAGGGGAGGGGAGGTAGTATCCTATACAACAGAAGAGGGGAGGTAGGTGATCCTATACAACAGAAGAGGGGAGGTAGGTGATCCTATACGACAGAAGAGGGAGGTAGGTGATCCTATACGACAGAAGAGAGGAGGGTAGGTGATCCTATACGACGAAAGAGGGGAGGTAGGTGATCCTAACAACAGAAGAGAGGAGGTAGGTGATCCTATACGACAGAAGAGGGAGGTAGGTGATCCTATACAAACAGAAGAAGGAGGTAGGTGATCCTATACACAGAAGAGGGAGGTAGGTGATCATATACAACAGAAGAGAGGAGGTAGGTGATCCTATTATGATCCTATACAACAGAAGAGAGGAGGTAGGTGATCCTATACAACAGAAGAGAGGAGGTAGTATGATCCTATACAACAGAAAAGGGGAGGTAGGTGATCCTATACGACAGAAGAGGGATGTAGGTGATCCTATACAACAGAAGAGAGGAGGGTGAGAGGGAGGTAGTTGATCCTAATACACAGAAGAGGGGAGGTAGGTGATCCTATACAACAGAAGAGGGAGGTAGTGATCCTAGAAGAGGGGAGGTAGGTGACCCTATACGACAGAAGAGAGGAGGTAGTTTGATCCTATACAACAGAAGAGAGGGAGGTAGGTGATCATATACGACAGAAGAGGGGAGGTAGGTGATCCTATACAACAGAAGAGGGGGGTAGGTGATCCTATACAACAGAAGAGGGGAGGTAGGTGATCCTATACGACATAATGATAACGCCAAACATTATATTCGATCCAAGGCAGCACTACCTTCTCTAGTCACTTGATGTAGGCCGAGTTGATTCTGAGGCCATTTAAGAAGATGAATAGAGGCACTACGCCAGTGACCAATCCAAACACGACGATGTGGACTGGGTGTTTGCTTTTCATAACTATCGGTGCATCCTGTGGGTTGCTGGATGCGCCTGTCGTGTAACGGTTACCATCGTAAGAAACAGACACGGTGACACGAGTTCAAATCCTGGACGCAGCTATTTGCATTTCCCATAGCACTAATACCCTTGGGAAAGGTATGAATCCAACTATTCTCCATCCAGTTATGGATAAATAGTAGGGCTTATTCAGCTCTTCAACCTTGGCATGTGTTGTAGGTGACTCACCTATGACACAAACATAGACTTACCCAAAGGGTATATGTTAACAGAGCAAAGCTACTCAAACGAGAAGTGGCAGATACATGTTCTTCGTGTACGCTGTAAAAAGGAAACCCTTTCATTGTACGTTGATATATATTGCTGAATATATCTGTTCTCTACATTTTATCGCCGTGTTGAGTTATTATTTATTGACCCTTAAACAGGTCATAACAGTATGGCAACCAGTCTAGGAGAAGGAAAACTGAATTCAAACCAAAAGAGCTCTAAACTACTTCTCAGCCCCCTCATACTCTGTTTATGAAGAAATTTTCTGGTTTACTTTATTAATGACTTGAAGTGGCTATCCGGCATCGCCTGGGTAGAGGTGGGAGGTAAAAAAGGTAGTCTCGCAGATCCATTATTGTTGAATCGCGAGTTGGTTCTTCGTAGGATGCCCCCATTAAAATCCCTACTTTAAAAAAAAACATCTTACGTTGATCCAAACACTCTGAAAAGAAGAATTAATATCTCCTATTGAAAATATTAAATGCAAAAAAAATTCCATGCTATTATCATTTAGATTTTATCTTTTAATTATCTTCACGAATATAAATCAAATCTTCATTATTTTTTCCCAAAAAGCAAGATCTGGTGCTAGTGAATGTATATATATATATATATATATATAATTATATATAATATAATATATTATATATATACATATATATATATATGGCTTAGAGGCGAGCCAAATCTGGAATAATAACTTAAAAAAAGAAAAAGGAAATGAACAGGCACACAGACATAGGCGTGCACACACACACACTTACACACACACAAACACACACATAAACGACCCCCCCCACACACACACACACACATAATTTGGAAGACATGAGACAGAACAAATGAACAGCCACTAGCAACAACTTCAGTTCTAGTAATCTTCTGTAGAAAGGATTTTTTATCCCGAAATATTAAGAATTGAGAATAAATCACAGGTTAACAAACAACACCACAGTTACCTTCTTTTTTCTTTACACTTGCATTGTGATAGCCTTCAAAACCAACCAACAAACCAATATAAACACAATGCTTCAAGCAAATTACAAAACCCTTTATATATATATATATATATATATATATACTTTGTCGTTAATTGTTTTATTTTTATAGTTTCCTCCGGACATACACACATACATACACACCAACTGCCTTTTATATATATATAGATAACGCCAAGTTCAGTTGTAAGTCTGTGTTCAAGAAAAATGTGTACAGTAAAAATGCTGACGTATTAAATATGGCGTCCTTCACGCTTGATATGCAAACTTAGGATAAACAAACTATAAATCTGGCTTTTCTTACATAAATGGTTTTAACCAAATAAATAAACATAACAAAAATAACAACCTATTCATGGAAATCTATCGACATCTCGGGAGTGCGTAGTATAATGGTTACTGTCGCAAAAAATGGACACGTGAGACGGGGCTGTTTGCATTTCACAAAGCACCAAAACCCTTGAAAGGTATGAATCCAACTATTCTCCCTCCAGTTAATAATAGTACCGACTGGACTCTTTAACCTTGGTATGACAAACCGCCTAGAAGAAGTAAAAAACCCTCAAGTGAAAAAAAGTTTTCCAACTGGAGTCTGTTCAATTAACAACAGTAATCCCTTTCGTTCAGCAAACTGCTCTTCACAGTAACAGTGTTCCTCTGACCTTCTTTCTTCTTTACCCAAAACACAGTAGTCCTCCGAATTTCACTACTTTCGTAGTCACTTGCTTCGTTCCTTTCCCTGGGTGTCAGCGACTGTCCATTTTTATTATGTCTCGCTTACCTTTTACCCAAATTCCGTCTCGTCCCATCCGGGTCTCTCGTGCACGACACAAGCGATTCTTTGCCGCTTACGTTGGAGGGATCGGCCATGCCCATTACATCAAGCCAAAGGGGCTCCCTTCTCGTTGGTCAAAACTTCTTCGAGATCTCCTCCTACTCCCCCCCCTCTTCTTCTTCTAGCTATAAGGTAAGAAGATTGTGTTGAGCTAGTGCTAAAGTAGAGAGTGTCCGCTTCGAAAAAAGCCATTTCCAAATTCTTAAACGATTATTAGAAACTACCACAACTACTAAACAGAGCACCGGCATTTACTAAGATTACTTTAGTCTGGCAATAGTAGGGCACCCGGTGAGGATCGAATTCACTGCACAAACGTCTGTTAGTATAACTTGATAAATATTAATTTAGAATAAGATGCTGTAGGTGTTTAACAAGCCTTGATGAGTCTGGCACGTCCTTACTTTCTGTACAACCAATCATTTCTATTTTATGGGTGACTTTTTCGCTGGATTTTGCAATTCATTTTGATTATTCACAAATGTATTTCAAAGTTTAAAAAATTGTTATCATAAAAAAAAAGAAAAGAAAGATACAATTTCAGGGAATTCCACGAGGACCCATTGCATAAGGGTAATATTGTAGGTTTTTTTTTTGGGGGGGGGTGCCATTTCCCAAGTCCAATCTAACCCGGGTGGTAGTAGCTGTTAGGGTCCCATCTATAGGTCAAATAGATATGTTTGAAAATTATTTGTATTGAAGAGGAATAACTGATATCATATAACCGTGTGTAAAATTATTAAGAAACTACACACAAATGTAGATATAAACGTACAAAGTACGCAATTACATAACATCTTAACATATAATTAAACCTATACGGGTTGACATGCCATTAAAATATATCAATCAATCAAGAGTAGGAATTAGTTGTTCTAATTGCCGTTAGGTGACATGTGCTTTCAATCAGTCAATTAGTTTTTTGTTTTGTTTTTTTGTTTTTGTTTTTTTTATTTAAAAAAATCATTTTTTTAAATACAGAAAGTGAATTGTAACTTTGCCGCTAAAATGGGAGAAATTACAATCAACTCTTCATTTTTATCGCAAACTGTGTGAACTCGACACAATTAGCGACCGACTCGCCACTGACCTGGCCTCTCGATCTATTGACGTCATGTCGGAAGGAAAACTAAAAAGCGTTCTTGAAACCTGAAGACCTGACTGGCTGTTATGGAAGAAGCCATCTTCGCTCGTCAAGTCGCGCAGGACAGCCGTTAAAAATTGGCGCCCTTGTGACAACCATTTTCCCCCAACCAAAAGAATTCGAAAAGATGCTCGCTTCTTAACGACAAAGGAAACTGTGGTTTATTCGGGAAACGCCAGAAAAAAAAAGAAAGAAAGAAGAAGAAAAAAGAGCCGAAATGACTTATCAGGTCAAAGAGAAGACAGACAAAATATGCGTATAGCTTTGCTTATTCGAACAGAAGACTTTGTAGTGCAGCGTTCAATAAAGATCACGTTCAAATCAATGGCTTTCAATGTCAAATCGGGAACCAGTGTATTCTCTTTATACAAACAACACATACACACACACACATACACACACACACACTAGTGACAAAAAACAAAGCTAGCAGTCCCCTTATACTGTTGCCGTATGAATAACCTCAACAGATATATAATATATATTGTGTGTGTGTGTGTGTGTGTGTATATATATATATATATATATATCAATAGATGATTTACTCATGGATTGGGATTTTCTTGAATATATATATATATATATATATATATATTTAATATATATATATATTTGTAATAGTATATGGCTATCACTAGCTCACTTAGTGAGTTAGTGGTGGACCAATTTTTTAGCGGTATTATTACTGAAATAGATCACTAATTAGTGATCACTAATTAGGATTGAGCCTGTTCTAGTAGTGACCACCCCAAGCGGAGTTTAACAGGTTTGAATTTAGAGTTTTCCTTCACCTAACTGGTTGCCTAACCAATGTTAAAGAGCCCAGTCTGTCCTACTATTTACCCATATCTGGAGGGAGAGTAGTTGGATTGATACCTTTCCCAGGGTCTATGTGAAGTGTAGCTTCGTCCAGGATTTGAACTCGGGTCGACAAGTTCATTTCCTACGACTCTAACCATTAGATCACACGCCTCCAACAAGTGGTCAATATCAGTGATAGAGCTGTTATATATATATATATATATATATATATATATATATATATATATATATATTATTATTATTATTATTATTATTATTATTTATATTTTTTGCTTGAAGGCAGTTACAATGCGTATATCGTGTTTACCCGTGACAAGCTAATTTTGCATGTATCGTTCGCTGCGTATCGGTGGCTCAGTGGTAAAGTCTCTGACTCTGCTTCCTGAGTTCCCGATTTCGATTTCTGTCGGAGGGAAATCGTAAGTATACATTGCTGATGAGACTTAATAAAGTTGAAACGGCTGCTGTACGATGTTCTACGTAGGGGGCCATATTTGCTGAGTTCGCTTGTCATGATTATTTTCCTTAATTATCGAATTTTATACGATATACGCCGACTATACTTTTTATGTGAAAAAATAATGTTTTGTAACAGAAAACGTGATCTATTCAATGGTGTTGTTGTACTGTATGTATGTTGTATGATGGAGGCACGTAGTATAATGGTTAGAGTCGTAGGAAATGGACTCGTCGATCCGAGTTCAAATCCTAGACAGGGCTGTTTTGCATTTCGCATAGCCTTGGAAAGGCATGAATCCCATATATTCTCCCTTCAGCTATGGGTAAAATAGTAGGATAGACTGAGCTCTTTACCTTGGGTAGGTAACCAGTCTAGGAGAGGAAAACTCTGAATTCAAAAATTCCTGAGGTCAGTCGTTGATTGGGTTTGTGGCATTCTTTGTGCACCAATTCTTTCCTATCGACTGTGCCAAAAAGTGCGGAATGGTCCAACACAAGCCTTCACCACTATAAACAAAAAATACTGTGTAGGTTGTTCATTGGATGAACCCACATGCGTCGAAATCGATGAGAGATTCCATTTTCTTCCATATGTTGTATATTTACAACGCCAACTGCGATGGTTGGGTCACACAATCCACATGCCTGCAGACTCCCCCGTAAAGTACTTTATGGTGAACACACAGAAGGCACTCGAAGGGCAGGAGGCCCCTAAAAGCGACTCAAAGACCATATGAAGAATGAATGCGCCATTACACCTTCAAGCCTGAAAGATCTGACCTCCAACAGATAGGGTTGGTGAGTCATGTTGCACAGAAGCTGAGCGGCTCAATACCGAGATTAATAAGACTGCAGAGCAGCGACGTCTTTGTCGTCATGCACCACAGAATGCAGATGGAAATTTCCCTTGCAATATGTGTGACCCGCATTTGCAAGTCCAGAATTGGCCTAATTAGCCACCAGAGAGTCCACAAACTGATGAACGACATATCAACCTCGGTGGGTCATTAATGCGACCTAAGTTTTGGATTCGTAGCGATATTTATTTAGAGTGTCAACTCATATTTTTTGGAGTCCAATCCGACTTCTTTTAGAAAATGTAAAATCTGGATGTCTTATTTTATGAAAAGTTTTTCATTATTTGCTTGGAGTATTTTGTTTACACTAGGGATCAAAGTTACACACTCTAACAGTATATGTTTCACTGTAAATCTTTCTTTCAGGTAGTGAATATTGGGGATTCTGTGTCCTCTAGTAAATGATGATGGGCGATGTAGGCGTGGCCTATGTGAAGGCGGGTCAGCACAACCTGTTCTCTTCTATTTTTGTTGTATTTTAAGTTCCATTTTCCAATGGTAGGTTTAATGTTTTGAAGTTTGTTATTAATGAGTGAATTCCAATGATTTTGCCATTTTTTTATGATAATTTTTTTCACAGCTGTTTTATAATCAGTATATGGCATTTTTTTGTTTTCGTTATTGTGTCTTTCATAGTTTTTTTTGCTTCCGAATCTGCCCTGTAATTTCCAGGTATACCAAGGTAGCTTGGAATCCAACAAAAACATATTTTTTATATTTTTTTGCTTGAAGGCAATTTCAATGCGTATATCGTATAAAATTCTATAATTATTGAAAATAATCATGACAAGCGAACTCGGCAAATATTGTGCCCCACGTAGAACATCGTACAGCTGTTTCAACTTTATTAAATCTCAGCAGCGATGTATACTTACGATTTCCCTCTGACAGAAATCGAAAACCGGGAACCCAGCACGCAGAATCAGAGACTCTACCCCTGGACCACCGATACATTTAGACAAGTGGTATATTCGTTTAGTAGTTGTGTAGTTAATGGGTCATTGACGTTTTTTATTTTTTTAATGCAATAACTAAATAAGACACATTACTTTCAGAGCGTCAATTTTTTTTTTTTAAGATGCTTTTTGTTTTCATGGGGAGGACTAAAGAAAACAGCTGTTTATAAACCGTTAACTAAGTTGACATCCCGCCTGTTCTTTTGCAACGGGCCCACTTAAATAAATACCTTGTGTCGTCTTTTGTATGCTACGGGAATGCAAAATACGGAAGGCTGAGAATAGAACCGACATTCTAATGTCAACCATTGACGACACGCTTAGATTTATTTTTTTTACCTATACATATCTTGACGAAAAGCCTGGCGACGGAGCTTAGAATCGCCTTGACGTATCCCCTGCAGAGAAAAGACTCCCTCCCACAAAAAAAGGAAGATCCCTGGGTATGACACAACTGAAGCTACATCTGGGTAGTAAAAGTCAAAGTTTGCGGAGTGGCCTATTGTGATTCAAGCGAACAGCGAAGGAAGTCTAGCCCCTTTTCGCTAAGCGCTAGACTGGGAGATGTTTCTACTGGAGATGGAGCGCTACATTACTGTCAGCCCCAGATGCTTTACCGCAGATACAGATTCCCACTTTGCTACTGATCATGCGCTAGTTGGCGTGGAAGCGTATCGAACCAGGAAACATGCCATTCTAGGCGAATGATTTACTGGACTCTTAAGCAGCTTATTTCTGGGCTCTGGGAAGTGTGCAGTAACTCTTAGAATAACACTTGAACTGTAATCCCCTTCAGCAGGAATTAAGACAAGTCCCTTTCCCAGAATAAGCAAGGGTATCCTGGCACCATTAAGCTACATGGTACGGCTCTAATTATGGAGATCTGGGAATGTGGAGTATCCTTCATTGCCATCAATTCCACGTCCACTGACCGAGAAAAAAAGTGGTAGACAGAAAAACCGCTACGAACTAGTTGGCCAGAATTTCTTACGGTTGTTTACCGTCCATTCAGAGGCCGCTCTTAAGCGTAAAAGTTTCGAAATTGAAAATGGTGTCCGAGTTTAAATCCTGGACGAGACTGTTTGCGTTTCACTTCGTGCTAATTTGCTCTTGGTAAATCATGAATGCAATGTCCAAAGCGTTATGGATAAATAAGTGAAATGTTATGTTTCCTTGAGGTGTTGGTAAACAGATTGGTCACTCAGGGAGTGTCCTGTTTTTTGATCCTAAACTATATCCATTTGTTGAAGCTCCAGTTTGGGGGCTCTTTTGAGAGTGAGGAGTCACCTACAAATACTTCCAGTTCACTCTGACCCGGACATGTTGAGTCCTATATGGGTAAATAGGCCCTGTTTTAGAACAGAATACTTAAAGCATATACTGTATGCAAATTAATTGTATTAAAATTCTTCAATTAAAATTATATTTGTTTTAAAAAAATATAATAATAATAACTAATATAAAATAATAAGAAGAAGAAGAAGCAGAGAAGAGAGGGATAATGAATAATAATAAAATAATAATAATAATCAATAATAATATAATGACCATGTACAAGGCTCTTCACACTAGGAATGAGACCATGCACAAGGATCCCACCTAGAGATGATAGAGATAGATTTATGGTGTCCCAAGAAGGAAGGGGAAGAGGTCTTGCCAACATAGAGGAATGCGTAGAAACCACAATCCAACAACTTGAAGATTAACACAAGAAAGAGCAAAGACAAACTACTTATGGCGGCTGACAATAGTAGAGGCGACAGATGACAATCAGAAAAAACACACAAAGACTAGAAAACAAAATGGGAAGAAAAACAATTATATGGACGCTTCAAACGACAAATTGAAGAGGTTGTCCATGAAAAGTCTTGGACATGGTTAAGAAAGGAAACCTCAAAAGAGAAACAGAATCACTTATAATTGCTGCACAATAATGCCATAGGACAAACTACATCAAAGCGAAAATGATAGGACCCAACAAAATAGTAAATGTAGACTTTACGGGAATGAGATGAGACTGTAAACCATATACTCTGCGAATGTAGCAAATTAGCACAACGAGAATATAAAACTAGACACGACTGGGTGGGAAGGTGATCCCCTGGGAATTAGCAAAAAAATTTAATTTTGACCATGCAAAAAATGGTATATGCATAAACCAGAATCTGTTCTTGAGAACGAAACGCATAAAATTCTCCGGGGACTTTGAAATAAAAACGATCACCTTATCCCAGCAAGAAGACCAGACCTAGTGTTGATAAACAAAAAAGAAAGAACTTGTCAACTGGTGGATTTTGCAGTACCAGCAGATCACAGGGTGAAGCTAAAGGAAAATGAAAAAATAGACGAATATATGGACCTTGCCAGAGAACTGAAAAAGTTATGGAATATGAAACTGAATTGTACTTGGTGCACTTGGAACAGTCCCAAAAGGATTGGAAAAGGGTCTGGAATGTTTGGAAATCAGAGGAAGGGTTGAAACTATTCAGAACACTGCACTGCTGCAATCTGCCAGAATACTCAGAAGAGTCCTGGAGACCTGAGAAGACTTGCTGTCACTCAGACTCCAGTGAAAGACCATCAGCTAATGCTGATGTGAAAACTCAAAAGGAGCAAATAATAATAATAATAATAATAATAATAATAATAAGAAGAAGAGAAAGAAGAAGAAGAAGAAGAAGAAGAAAGAATTATAATAATAAGTTTTTAGTGTATTTAAGCATATATTGTTGAAACAGTCTACCATACGCTCCTGTTAACCTTGATTATAACAATACCAGCATAAAATAAGGATGCATGGAGTTTAGGGTAAGTAAAAGTACTGAGCATAAGCTGGGTTAGTGAACATTCATAGAGAAGATTAGCCTAGCCTACGGGAGGTCTCAAACTTCACCTATGATGTATAAGACGCAGGGCAATTTTTTAGCCAAAATTTTGGAAAAAAAGTGCGTCCATATGGCATCAAATACGGTAATTATTTTTTATCATTTAAATTTTAAATGAAAAGAAATAGTGAACATGCGCTACAAGTGTACATAATATAAATTAAACAAAAAAATATTAAATAAAACGAAAAATATTAAATTAAAACAAAAAAAAATATTAAATTAAACAAAAATATTAAATTAAAACAAAAATATAAATTAAAACAAAAAAATTAAAATTAAAACAAGAATATTAAATTAAAACGAAAAATATTAAATTAAACAAAAAATATTAAATTAAAACAAAGAATATTAATTAAAACGAAAAATATTAAATAAAAACAAAAAATATTAAATTAAAACAAAAAATATTAAATTAAAAAAAAAAAAAATTAATTAATTAAACGAAAAATATTAAAAAACAAAAATATTAAATTAAAACGAAAATATTAAATTAAAAAAAAAATATTAAATTAAAACGAAAAATATTAAAAAATAGAATAAAAATATAAGAGGATGATCAATCGTCCTCAACACTCACGTTCACCCACGGAAGCCTCACGGTACTCTAGTGTGCTGCGGCACACCGGTTGAAAAACTCTGCTCTAATCAAACATCTTATCGGAGTTTGGGACAGGGGGGAGAGAATGTACAAAGCTTCAAGAATGTTATCAGTAAAATCGACAAGGAACCCAGTATAAGGAAACATTAAAACTGTTGTTTAAGGATTGACTGAGAGAATGAGATGAAGAAGACGACAAAAGAACATAATGAAAGTTGATGAGAAATTTTGTTGAGTTTTTCTTAGCGTTTTTAATTCAGTTGATAGATGATGGTGGCGCAAAACAATATCCAGTACGTGGCAACAACAAAAAAAAATGTTTATTTTAACGTACTTAGCCAGCTTCAAAACCGACAAGAATTAGGTTCAAATATCTATATATTAATACTCTTGTTCCTTAATCTTCCAACCGTTATCATCTTACAACACCCTCTTGGTTAAAAATGAGACAGTCCAAATCGCCGAAGATGAAAGGCAAAAAAAATGTATATCCTGATTATCTGGGTGTCGCTTATCCGACGAATTCTTATTTCTTATGAGTCACTCACTAAGTAATATGCCATTCCGTTTGTATTATAAGAAAGGTAAGAAAAAGGAATGCTACCAAAAATATGATAAGAAAGAGAGAAAGAAAGAAAGAAAGAAAGAAAAAGAAAAAGAGTTGGTGAAGATAGAGAGTGTGGGTGAGCACGTGGAAGCGATAACGCTAATCTGTTTCAATCGAACCTAACGAAAAAGACGAAAAGGGAAAAAGAAAAAAGAGTGAGAGAGAGAGAGAGAGTTAAATCAAGATTATTATACTTTTTACATATTGAACTATTTCGTAAGGGCACTCTCTTGCAGATACACTGGATGCCGTTTAAAGGACTTGTCAAAAGCAATGGCCAATCGGGATGGTGGTGAGTGAGTGAGTGAGTGAGAGAGAGAGTGAGATGAGAGAGAGAGAGAGAGAGAGAGAGTCAAGGAAGGGCATGGCGTTATGACATCATCGACTGCACTGAGTCAATTGTTAACTACCAGATGAGACACTTAACGTATCACCATGTAAAGTTAAAAGATTTGCCACGGACATTCGAGACTGGTTATTCACCGTCACCCCCTCCCCCATAATGAGGGGCTAATATGAGAACCTGATTAAATGGCCCAGTTTACTCTGTCGGAAATCTAGGTGTCCGATCACAATGGTTTGATAGGCGACTCCTGCAGCAACATTATTGCCAGTTTGTATAGCACTTTGCTTTTTCCCTTGGACATCATTCGTTTTGTCATGAGGGGATATCTGCTGCATGGGCAAATGTCAGTTTTGTAATATGATCTTACCAGTCTTGTGCTGATATACAAATACAGTAACGTAGTATCGCGGACGCAATACATACGCTGATGCAGGAATGGCGCTGGAATGGAAGCTCTTATTGTAACGGTTATAAAAATGGAATAAGCGATCCGTGTAAAATCCTATAATAGCATGTTCCAGCTGTTCCGACCGGTTCGAGAGAAGCATGATATTCTTCTCCGTAAAATTCTGTTAACTGTTCTTTGAGCTCACTTCTCACT
>CM042141.1:85524086-85536367 GCA_023376005.1 Doryteuthis pealeii | reverse complement strand
AGAGAAGATCTCCCCTTCCCCGATTGAAGAAAAAAAAAAAAAAATTAGTAACAATCCGATTTCAATGAAATTTTCAAGGTGGTTTGATTTTAATCAATAAATGAAAATTTATAATGCTTCAGTTATTTAATTTCAAAAACTTTGATTTTTTTTTTCTCATATCTTTCTTAACTTTGACTCCCCCTAACCTTATTTGGGGGTGCAAAATATCGGGGGGGGGTTGTAAAGTTGAAAAACTAATTACAGTAAAAATAAGAAAAAAAGACAAAAAGAACCGAAGGTGTGCATAGAGGAAAAATTAACTGGAACACTCTGGTAGAAATAAGTACCGAAATTAAATGTAAAAAAAACTGTGATTTTTCTTTTACTCTTGTTTTTGTATTGCTTATAGAATATCAGTGAAAAAAATTATACATCGATATTTGTTCTCTCTAAAATGGTGGGAGCCTAACTTTTCAATTGAGTTTTCTCCAAAGATTATTAGATAGTACTAAAGTAGACTCTTTAATCAAATAAAGATTTGATTTTAAAATCTATAATATGAAATTTGAAAATTAAAATTAGGCGTTTCAATATTTTAAATGGAATTTTCTATTAATTAGGTATATAATTTATTTCTGGGTATGTTAGGGCAGCAATGGTAATATTTATTTTAAAGAATTTCGATTTATTTCCATTGAATCAGTTTGATTAAAACGATTTCAAGTAATTTTTTTAAAAATTACTAAATAAAAAAAATTCGTTGATTAAATAAGTCAACACATTTTTTTTAATTAAAATCAGATAATTCCCATGATTTTTTGAATAATTGTTTTTTCATCAAAAAATCTCCCATACTAGGAGTCACGTGACTTTTTGGTAAAACATGCAAAAAAATTTTAGAGCCTCTTTTTTTTCGGAGTTTTTAGACCCAAAAGAAGATATTTCATTTAAGTTATTAATTCTTCTGTGATCGGAATGAGCAGATTCGAACCTCTAAATGTGCTGGCTAGACATCTTGGAGGTACGCGCTCAGAAAATATACGCGCTGTTCTCAAGCAGCACCTACCCCTTCGCATAAAAGTGGGCTGGGTAGTCACCCCTTACGGGACACCCCACATTAATACGAACCTTAACGGTCGGAGTGGGTAACCGTCCAAAATATTAAATAGATGAAATGATAATGAAAAATAAATTTACCAGCCAGATAAGAGTAGGTATTTAATCAACCGTTTTACCATGAGTAGGATTGTAAGGTAACAAGTATGAGGGTACCCACCGATGATTGAACTCAATTCACTAGTAATAGATCTGCGAGACTATCTTGCTAATCATTACACCCACAATCCAGCTAAGAGTATGTCCTTTTTACTAAACACAAAAAGGTTACAGTTTTTAGTCCCAAAAGTTATATATCGGCAATTGTCTCGCCGGTGCCACATATTCCGGCCCAGCTAAGCAAGCGGAGTAAATAAATATATATGGTAAATTTCTTCACACCTTCAGTCTTTATCTTGATTTAAACTGTAATTAGTTTCGATTATTATATTATAAAATACGCACCAGATATGTTGCGCCCCCAAAATAAAGCGGTGGTCAAAGTTAAGTGACCTGAAAAAAAGTCAGAAAGTTTTTAAAATAAAATAACTGATGCATTATAAAATCCATTCATTGATAAATCACACAGAAAATTGCATTAAAAATCCGATAATTCTTGGGGTTTGTTTTGTTTTTGGGGTTTGTTTTTTATCTATTACGGCGTATTTGAGATATTTGTAAAATACGTCTATGACGTCAAATAATTGTTGATACCTAAATAGTCAAGTTAACAATTTTTCATTTTCATCAAATTCATGAAACAGATTTTACGTCAATTTTTATGTGTGTCATTTACAAAAAGTATAAGTCTTTGTTTCTATTTTAATGAGAAAAGAGAAAAAAAAATATTGTTAAGATACATACGTACGCACGTGTGTGCCCAGTATTAAATATCAACGAAATACTATTATTAGCAATAGAAATAAAATGAATTCCTTTTAAAGAAGGATATTGAAGTCCAAAAGATTATTTGTTTTCAAGTTATGACAAGTTACTATAACTAGTATTTTCTAAGAATCTGGCTTTAATCTCCCCGCCACCAAAAATTAAGGTTAAGTTAACTTGATATGAGTGAACAAGTTAAAGAGGTTAACACAGAGTGGTCAGTATTTCGGCCAATAGATTCCCTCATTTCTATAGGGTGGCCCAAAAGTATTGCCCCCACCCTACAATCTTTTTAGAGGTAAAATAATTAACAAACTTCATTAAAAAAAAAGTTAAAATAATATGTAGGGGTGACAAGATCTTCAGACCACCCTGTACATCGCTAATTGCCAATAAAATTAATTTTATGTTTTCTAATATTTTAAAATGTCCATAGAATTTTGTAAAGTGGTTTAAATAAGATTTTACATTTTCAAGCTCGGGACTGATAGGTTTTTTCTAAGTCAATAAAGAGAGTGGAAATCAGTCACTATAATAGGTGTATTTATACAAGTTTCTAAATTAATATTTTCTTTTCAAAATGACGAGACCATTCATTTACGAATCAGCACTTTAGTATAGGGTATTTGCCTGCTCATCCCACTTATGAGGGCTGGACACAAGGTCTCGTTTTTACGTGGGCACATAAAAATTGCAAGGATCTGGGGCATAGCCCCCTTGGATCGATGCTATTAATTGTATTTTACCGGTCCAGAGGCCGAAGCACATTGGACCCCCAGCCGAAGCCGGGTATAGGAAGGTAAGTCTCAAAGCATAGAATCTGGAACAGATACTACACTTTGATCCTCCCTTTAGTATAGAGTTGAAGAGTTTAGTTAATGTGCTGTATCCGCAAAAATCAATTTATTTTTTTATGCAAATTCTATAGTTATTGTTTTGAAAGAGTATAACATTTAGAATTTAAAAAAAAAAGGGGGGGGTAGAAATTAACAAAAATTCATTAGTATTTTAAAAAAAGGGGGGGGGTAGAAATTAACAAAAAGATTATTCATTAGTATTTTAAATTTCCAGGATTTTAAAGAACTACAATCAGTCCTAAGCAAGGCACACGGATACTGTACTCTCAACCCAGAAAAAAAAAAAAGAAAAAGTTACACATGAACGAACAAAGAAACATACAAAAAATTCCCATCATTAGATTTATAATAGCTATACCCAAAATGGGCCTGCGTTTTTGACAAAAATGACTTTAGCGCCCTGATTTTTGGTCAATTATTTTCGGGGGGGGGGGCGAAAATAATTGACCAAAAATCAGGGAATTTCGGATTTTTAAAATTTTCAGTGTTTATTTATTAATGAATGATCTTTAATAATGCATTATTTATTTTTATTTCAAAACTTTCATTTTGTTCAGGTCACTTAATTTTGCACCCCCTCCCCAATGTTGGGGGGCCTAACATTTTTTCGAGTTGGGTCTTATATTGTACTAATTACAGTATAAATAAAGAGATAAGACCGAAGTTATGAATAAAAACAAAAAAAAATTACTATGAGAAAATAAGTACCGAAAATGGAAAAATAAAATGGAAAAATTAAAAAATAAATAATTAATTTTTTGGAGATTTCTTTTTTACTCATTTCGATAATTATTTAATTGGCTATTATCTTATAAAAGAAAAAAAAATATACATCGATATTTTTCTGCTTAAAAAGGGGGGGGGGTACATTTTCAATAGAGTTTTTCTTCAAAAAGTATACTTTGATGTAATAAAATAAGGTTTGCATTAAATAGATATTTATTTCTAGAATCTAAAAATATAACATTTTAAACTTATCAGGCTTTTCATATTTTAAATGAATTTTATATTAATTTTTCATAGCAAAAATACTAAATTAAAGTTTTGAAATAAAATAACTGATGCATTATAAAATTCATTAATTAATAAATCAATACTGAAAATTTCATTAAAATCGGATAATTACCTGATTTATGAAAAAAAAATTTGCAATCGCGAATGTTACATTAAAATTGTAAACAAGCACTTAAAACCATTGAAAAAGAGACAGAATGGCGGATCACGTCGAAATTGACCAAAACAAATCCCTTTAAATAAACTGCACATGTAATGATATTCTTTTTTTTAATGATGGTCATTATGTTACTACTTATTGTTTTAGACAAAAGTTTGACCTTAAATAATTAATTTTAAATTCGTTTTTAAAAACTTAGCAGACGATTTTTTGGGGTATAGCTACTTTATACTTGCAATCTTGTATGTCCTACCCATGGTAAATGGGTTGGATAGTTACCCACTAAATTTTTGGGGCATCTGGCTAGCAAGTTCGATTCTCACTGAGTGTCCCATATATTTCTGACATTCGAGTACAACTATGTTAAGTAAATAACTATATTCAACATGTCAAGTTTTTAAAATAATAAAAAGAGAAGTGTGGGGAGGGGTCAATACTTCACTTCTAGTTTTTCTGGTGAGGTTTTCATAAATACAAGAGTTTTGTTTACAACACCAGCGCGTGAATGTTTGTTAGTTTTAAGAGGATATTAAGACCAAAGTGTACAAACAACTACTGCTGGGAATTTCAAATCCAGTAGAAAAAAAATGTTTTCCGTGTTTTAAAGAATTTGGCCTAATTCCAATAAAAACTGCCAAAGAAATGGCAGTGGGTTTTAAGAGAGCGACGGTGGGGTAGTTATTGTGCAAGAAGGAAGAAGTTTTACATTTTAACGCGAAAATCTGTTTGCTATGTAATGTGATTTTAGTTTTGGAGATATTTAATTGCTTAAAATAAAAATAGAATAATTCAGTAAAATCAGAGAGGAAGAAGAATAAAAGAAATTAGTCACATTCAAAAGAAAAAGAAATTTGTCGCAGATGCCATCTTTTAAAAAAAGGAAAAGCAACGGGAGCCAAAATAAAGATAAGTTACTTATAACAACATCAAAGAAAAAAAAATTCAATAAGTATAAAAATTACTTCTGATCAATTTTTTTTAAAGTACCAATCACGTCAAAAACAATATTTTAGGTTTTTTTTTTTTTTTTTAAAAGAGAAATGCTGTATATTCTTAAGTTGTTGATTAAAAATAAGAAAAATAAAAAACAGCCTCAGTCTTTTCTTCACCATCATTTTTGTTTGGGTGACGATAGGCTTCTTTTTTTTTTTTTTCTTTACCCAACAAACAAGGATAACTTTTTTCCCCCAATGTTTTTTGTTTTGTTAAATTAGAAAAATAATAATACTAATAAATGAACTTACTGCTAAAAAGGTATTGAACACAAAATAACTTCCCGTGCTGTAGCAATCTGTTGCTGTTTTTTGTTTTTAAACTGGGTATAAAAGCTGTTTCCCCGTTTTATAAAGCAAGCAAGTTACACAGCAATTTAAATCTTTTTACACGCCCCTTTCTGATTATCGTCAGCTGCTGCTGCTGCTGCTATTTTGACAAAATTACTCGGACATCAGCAACTTTTAAACGACTCAAGTTTATTTTTATTTTACTATCAGAACGCCAAAAACAACAACGCGATGGTTAGCAGGCTTGTCGCGTGACCCAATACAAGTAGATGATTAAGAAACCATCCCATTTTAAGTATCTACTTCATAATGATAATATCCTTTTTATTATTTGGGATCACACGTTTACGCGATGAGAAAAAAAAATGGTTTAATCCAAACCGCGTCAATGATTTGAACTCGGGCCGCCGATTCCATTTCTTGCGACGATAACCGTTACAAACTATTGGTATATCATCGTAGACATCAGGGAATGCATAGCCCTAACTCTAACCATTTCAGTACGGGGTGGGGGGTGTATTGTTTCTAGAAGGGCAAGCATACTTCATAAAAAATAATCATGAATGACCATAAGTTTGACATAAATGTCAGATACACAAGTATAGGTACTAATGCAGAATAGCGCGCAAGAGATATTATCATTAGATTACGAATAAAAAGCATTACATTCCATGGAAATACCCGAAACCATTGAGACATTAGGGCAGGGCTACTTCGGGAGTCTCCGTAATCAATACTATACATAAAATGCGATTCTAATATCTCTTGCGCGCTATTCTGCATTTGTGAGCCTGTACCCAACCAGTGCTTCTTGGATTTGGTTTGGTTCATTATTGGCATATCAATCTTCGTGGGTTATTTAATGCTAGCACCATTAATTGTAGAACAGTAAGTCTGTGGAATGGCCTATTGACGGTATCATACTCTGTCATTTTTAGCTAAATATTTTTATACAATATTTTCTTTAAATAAATACGATTTTGCTATATACTAAATAAAAGTATTTATTTTACATTTTATAAATTTCAAAAAGTCCCTTAAATTTTTTTTTTTTAAGTAGACAACAGGAACTTTTAATATAAAATTCCTTAGAAAATAATCTAACAATTTAGAAAAAAGAAAAAGATACATATTTTTTCTTATTTACGAGACTTAAGTTTCAAGTTTTAAGACGCCCTACTACCAAACCTGTTATGGTATCGTTTTATTTATTTTTTGCATATATTCCGTCATTGAATTCTTTCCAAAAAATTTATTTTCATACAGAAAAAAAAAAAATTATCAAGAAATTTATACGGGGGATCAATGGACGAAACAAAAACTAACGAAAAAAATTATTAGCCTTTTCTATTTAGTAAACATATCTATATCTATCAATAATGGAGATTCGCTTCCGGTTTTTGTCTGTAACTACCCAACGTCATAACATAAAATAAATATACTCAAAATGTGAGCATGCAACGTTAGACAATCCTCATTGTTTCAATAAATAGATGCCCGGCGTTATATATTTATATATAGATTGTTTTATTCTAATATAATATTTAAAGTTATCGGAACTGTTTCCATTTCAAATTGTCTTTTTTTTTACTCCCTTAATAAATTTGACGATTTTATATACTTATGGTACACACTATGACATTGAATTTTCAGCTACCATCCCCTCAGGCAATATCTTTCAAAAAAGAATTTTTACATCGCCGGGGGGGGGGGTCTTTTTATTTTGCTAGTATTTACAATAAAAGTTCGTCTTTTATTACTTCATAAACCGAAAGTTTTATTAAAATCGGATAGTTAGTTTATTTTATATGATTTTTAGAAGAATTTCCTGTGATCCCCCCTTAGTAGAAGGCGCGAGAAATAAGTCTTTATTAGGGATAACCATAATCGGGTCATGTGATCAGTTTAGGTGATATTGAATAAACGAAAGTAAATATTTTTGAACTTTTTTTTTTTCTTCAATCTCGAAAAAAAAAAAAAAAAAAAAAAAAAAAAAGAAGTAACGATCATACAGAGTTGTTACAAAGAAAAACAATTCAAAGATCAAATTATCCGATTGGGGAAAATTACTCACCGTTAATAAAAAATAAATAAAAGTCCGTTTTACATACAAAAGGGTTATTTTTATGAAGGAAACGGGGATTGTAACTTTTTCTCTATACATTTAAATGTATGGGTGGCTGTATTCGACATAATTGTTTTCTTGTGCATATTCAATAACCGATTATTGGTTTTCAACGATTTTTGAAAGTTTTTTTTTTTTTTTTGTGGTAGTTTCACTATAACTCCGGAATATTTTTTTTAGTTGAACTTATAGTGTAACTAAAGAAAAGTATTACAATGTTGTCGGTTTTGCCCTTTCGTATATTCAATAATAAAAAATAAATAAATAAATAAATAAAACTCTTAAATACTTAGAAATATTAATATATCGTGGATTGGACAAATTTTTAGTTCACCTGAATTCTAAAATTCAGTGTTATATTATATTTAAATATCAGTGAAAAATTCGATTTGTACACACACAAAAAAAAATTATTGAAGCACACAAAAGATTTAAAATCTCTTAAAAATTAATTTCTTAAAAAAAATGTCTTTTCTTGACAATTTAATAGAATATAGTACATATCAATTAAAAGCAAAAAAAAAAAAAAGTTTTCAAAATGATAATGACATTTTTTTTTTTTGCACTTTTTATTTCAGAATTCATGAATTTTTACAAAAACTACTGCGTTGAATATTATACAATTTTTTATGATATAGTTATTCAGACATATCGTTATAGAAAAAAAAAGTAAAATCGTTTTTTGACGGTTCATTTTTTTTCATATCTCACAAAATAAAGGGTAATCCTTAACTTTTCCTCGTAAATTCCTACCGTAAAATAAAATGAACCCTCATTTTATGTCCGTGTTTTTGCAATAAATGTTTTATTTTTCTTGCACCCGTTATTTTACAATACTAAATATATTTTCTTGGTTCTTTATCAAATAAAGAAAATATATTTAGTATTGTAAAATAACGGGGGCAAGAAAAGTAAAACATTTATTGCAAAAACACGGACATAAAATGAGGGCTCAGTTTATTTTATGGTAGGAATTTACGAGGAAATTGTTCTTTTTTACCAAAAAAAGTATGTCCATTACAGCTAGCCATACTTGTAGAGGTATAATCGTAAAAGGGAAATAAAATTTAACTTTTCTGTCTAAATTGCGGCCTGAAAATTACCCTTTCGCATGTAATACGGATAGGTTTATTTATTTTTTAAGATAACGATATAATTTTTCGCAATCAGATAATTTGATCTTTGAATTAACTGTTTTTCTTTGTAATAACCCTTTATGATCCTTAATTGTTTTTTTACGAGATTTTTGAGAAACAAAGTTCGGAAATATTTATTTCCGTTTTATTCAAAATGGCCTAAACTGGTCACATGACCGTTTTGGTGATACCTACTAATTATAGAAGAAACAATTAAAATAACGGCCTCAAAAAAATAAATAAATAAAAACTTAAAAAATAAAAATAATTTTTAAAAAACTACCTTCATAAAAATACAATACTTTCATAACAATACTAACCCAAAAGAGGGGGAGTCCACGTGGCGTAGTGACTAACATGCCGGACTTCGACATCGTAGTAAGCGAGCGAGTTCGAACTCCAGAACGTTCACTAGTGCCCACGGGAATGAAACTCCCTTATCCCCCGGCTGTGGACTAATTAGCAACATTATTGTTCAATGAACAGTAATGTTCAGTGTTCATCTACAAAGATGGCTTTGGTATTAAATAGTCTACAAGGGTTGAGGTGCCACTAAACAAAGAAACCAAACCAGAAATGTTAATGGCAAATAGCAACCACTAAATTACTCAAGTGAGTATTACCGTTTTGCACGGAATGACCTCTAGGGTTGAGGTGCCGTAAAACAAAAACATCCATTCTCTTCATAATGCAGTAAAAATTGCGTTAAGTTTCATTGATTATTTTTTCTTTTTTTTTTTTTAGAGTTTTGTTGAATTTTAGTTTGGGGTAAAAAGTATGTGAAATTTTGGCCAAAAATTAGTAAACAAATCTAAGCAGATTCTTAATAAATAAATAAGATAAATAGATAAATAAAACAAAATAAAAAATGTTTCTGTTATGGTGCGTATGTTTGAATCAGGAAAATTTGTCCTTTAGAAGTTTAGAAAAAATAAATAAATATCTGGGCAAATTTAAGTCATTCACCCTTAATAAGTTTATTGCCACCCTCATTCACCTCTAGGTGAATCACTCACCACTTCAAGAAGCAATATACTTTACTTGCCAAGTTGGGAGGGAGGGCTGATATCTTAAAGATTTCTCGCGACAAAAGAAAAAAAAGAAAAGAAAAGGGTTATTGAAAGGTCAGTGGAGAATATTAGTCGGTAAGACGAACTAATGATAAAACAAAAACGAATAGATAGGCTATTTAGCCGATTCCAAAAGCTAGCACCGTACATTTCATGTCTTCCCTTACAAAATTTAATGTGAACAACTTTTGGTAGTTTATGAGGACGTGCGTCCCGGTCTCCCGCCTCAAAAACCGCTACCCAGTGACTATCAAAATAACAACCCCAGCTCGTCGTAATTATTGTTTATTTTTTGTAATTCTTGTTTAGATATGAAGATGGATATATAGTTTTGAATAGACTGGGATAGATAGATAAACAAACAAAATAATAGATAGATAAGAACAAATGGAGATAGATATTTTCGAAAAGTAAATGTATTTTTTGGGGGGTCGCATCTTTTTTTGTCGTAATTCTTGTTTATTTAAACTAAAAAACAAAACATTAAACAAACATGAATAAAAAAAAATCTTAGTGTTTAAAGTAATAAATTGAGATAGATAGTTTTGAATAGAGTAGACTGAGCTGGGTTGTTATTTTAATAGTCACCGGGCAGCAACTGTTGAGGCAGGAGACCGGGACGCACTTCCTCATAAATTACCCAACTTTTTACACACTGTGTTTGGAACGAAAAAAAAAAAAAAAAAAAACGTTTTCATAAATATCAACAATAATTCATTGGTAGGGTTGACAGTTAGTTGAAAATGCTATTTTTCCACTTCGGAAAAAAATCATGATAGTCAAATTTACCTTTATCATTTCCTTTGATTTTTTTTTTTTTTTTTAATTTTTGTAAAATAAACTACATGTTTTGATTGTTTGTCTATTTGACCGGAACCGGCTAAGTAGCCTCTCCCAAACAAAAAAATACCAGGAATTAAATTTATTCTTTTCGGAACTGAGTGTCTTTTGTGAAAGAATAACTTCTGTTGGAGTGAGTCGGGTTCTAAGTCTAAAACGTTCATTTTAATAGTCCTTGTTTTTAAAAAAAAAAAAAAAGAAAAGAAAAGCTGACTTACTTTTTGTGTTGAATGAGACCAGTGTCTTAGGCCAGGCGTTTATGCCAGGGAGCGTAGTGGTTCGTATCTTTTCGTGATCGTGACACGACTCGAAAAGAACAATCCTTTTAAAAATCGCGCTAGAATGCCTCGTTTTGGTTTTGTTTATTTGTTTGTTTTTTTACGCATGCCCATCACGCTAAAAAAGGATAACTATCACTGTCTGCGATTTTAACGCATGCGTGTCTGGCCAAACAGGGCAAGGTAGCTGCAGCTACCCGACCTGTTCCAGCGCCTTCTAAGATATACACATATCGCTACTGGTAGGATGTGACAGACGGGGTATGCAGGGAGGATAGAATTCACTAGGTACCACCAATTTACCCTGTGAAATTTACCCCCACCTATATTTAACGCAATGAAACTTGCATAAAAATTAATATTATCTTGAAAAAAATTTTCATTTGAAAGAAAAAAACATTACACAAACTAACTTCTGATGATTTTTAACAAATTTTTTCAGCTTACGGAAATAATGAAAATTATCATTGAAAAACAATGTTTTCATTTTTGCACTGTTAAATCAACTGAATTTAACGTAGCTAAAAACAAGTTACGATAAGAGGATTTTTAAAAAATTCTATGAAAAATCAATTAATGGTCCGATTTTCACGAAAATTTCCATAACTATTTACCTTTGGATGTAAATATATCTTAAATAGTTTTTTCCTAAAATATATTAGGGAAAAATTTTTTTTTTTCACGAGGTCTACCCCCCCCCCTATTTTCTTTTATAAGATATTAAAAAAATGAGCCGTCAGAAAACGTTTTTACTATTTTTCTATAAAGATAAGCGGCTGAATAAATATATATAAAAATTATATAATATACAACGCTGTAGTTTTTGTATTAAAAATTCATGAATTCTGAAATAAAAAGTGCAATAAAATGTCATAATATTATTATTGAAAACCTTTTCTTTTGCTTTTTTTAATTGATATGTACCATATTCTATTAAATTGTCAAGAAAAAAAAATAATTTTTTTAAAGAAGTTAATTTTTAAGAGATTTTCAATCTTTTGTGTGCTTAAATAATTTGGGGTTTTTTTTATGTTTAAAAATCTTTTTTTTTTTTTGTGTACAAATCGAATTTTTCACTAATATTTAAATATATGAATTTTAGAATTCAGGTGAACTAAAAATTTGTCCGATCTACGATATATTAATATTTTCAAAAGAATTTGTAATTTTTATTGTTGAATAGTAATGTTTTATTCTTATAATATACGGAAGAGCAAAACTGACAATATTTGTAATACTTATTGCCTTTTCTAGGCTTTAGTTACACAAGTTCAACTAAAAAAATATTCCGAAGTTATTCTGAAATTACATAAAAAAAGTATTTCAAAAATCGTTGAAAACCAATAATCGGTTATTGAATATGCACAAGAAATTAATTGGTTTTTCATAGAATTTTTTAAAAAGCCTCTAGTCATAACTTGTTTTTGGCTACGTTAAATTTCAATTGATTTAACGGCGCAAAAATGTAAACATTGTGTTTCGTTCATAATTTACATTATCTCAGTAAGCTGAAAAAATTATTTAAAAATCATCAGGAGTTTGTTTAATGTTTCTTC
>CM042141.1:85434086-85519086 GCA_023376005.1 Doryteuthis pealeii | reverse complement strand
TAAGCTGCCTTCCTCACCTACCACACACCGAAGAAAATAAAGAAGAGTCCTCTTTTGTATACGTGTATCTGTTGTTATTGAAGTCCAGTAGCTGACTACTAACATACATCGCTTTGGGTACAGCGAAAGCCCCAGTACTAATGTACACGATTGAGAGTAGCGAAAAAGCCGCTATATAACATATAGAATTTGATGCCAGTATACAACATAAGTACCTTAAAGATGGGTAGTCTGTGTTCGGTAGATGGGATAGGAATAAGCACTCTATATATACAGGTTAGCAATCGAGAAATAACCAGACTGATCCGTGAAAAGGAAGTAGCGAGATCGGTCCAAAATGAGGGAGAAAGCACTTCACCAGTTCAGCTTCCACGCTGTAGTCGTATCAGTGCTACCTTATTGCTGCACCACTTGGACTCTAACGAAACGCGTAGAGAAAAAGTTTGATGGGAACTAAGCTAAGATGCTGTGAGTTTCTTCCAAGCTGTAGTTATGTCAATGCTACTGTATGGCTGTACCACACACACACACACACACACACACATACATACACTAAGCCTATATACATGCAGATATGCTCACCACCACAGACATATACATATGCACACCCATACATATATGCTTACGGCTACACACACACACACACACACACACATATATATATATATATATATATATATATATATATAATATATATATAGTCGTAGAAAAGTTTTTCCTCTACCACGGTTTCGTGGTTCGGGTTGTTACATTTTTTAGTTTAATATTAGAAAAAGAGTGTTTCTGGTTTTTAAAATCTAATTTTAAAATCTGATTTTGTACAACCCACATCAAATTTAGTAATGTCCGGTTTCCGTGTAGATGTTACCGATGCAAGTTGAATTACACCCTTGGTCAAACACTTTCCTTTTACCGGACACATGCCCGGCAATTTCAGTTTTTCTGTCTTTTTCCTTATAGATTTACAAACCATAAACACTTTTTCTAATATTAAACTAAAAAATGTAACAACCATAGCTAGCTGTATTTGGAATTAAAATATCAAAATATAAAACCTATTATTAAATGGGAAATATTAAAGAGATCAAATATCTGCTGAAGTTTGACTGATCCATGTTTCTTGTGTTTATAAGAAAAGTTAGAGATAATTAGATTCCCGCATTAGAAAGAATTATTGAATAAAAAGGATGAATTCCTAGGGAAATGCAGGCATAGATTGCGTAACGCATTAATGTATTATTAAGATTAATATAGATATAATATAATACATGCACTAATTATTAAAAAAAAAAAAGACTTGAATTTCAGAAGTACAAACAAGTAAGATGTAAATAAAATGAATAATAAAAAAAGAAAAAAGGAGGATAGGTATTGGTACGGCCGATAGATAGAATCACAAATTACTTTTGCCTGTGAACATATAGTAAACTAATCATTAATTTCAAAGGAAAAAACTTTAGTTTTTAGAGACAAAAGTTTATTTTTAGGAGACATAGATAAAAAAAATAATCTTAAACTAGGCGAGTATATGTAATATTAGCTACCTAAATTTCTTTAGTTCTCCTGGAGAAGGTGTACCTTGAACAACGAAACCGTGGTAGAGAGAAAAACTTTTCTACAACTATAAATGCTCTCTATTTTACAAGATATATTGAGCCCTTTTGGATTAACTATTTATGCTACTGCAATGAAAACGTGGTAGTAACTTTTTGATAAATATATATATATATATATATTATATATATATATATATATATAAGTTAAACCTAATGAGTCAGATATACCTACTAACAGTTTCGCTTAGTAGCTCATCAGGGCAAAGGGTTTACCAACAAGTTTGGTATATATATATATATATATATATATATATATATATATATACCCACTGATATGCCCATACTCACAACCATACGCATATGCGTTAAAGCTTTTTTTTAAATTATATATACAATCCCTTTCCGAGAATGGCAGAAAATAAATAAACAATTAATTTTTATCAGGTCCATTTATGCAGGTGGTATGCGTGGTGTATTATAAAATTATAAGTCAATTGTACCAGGATGGGAATAGATAAGTTATTTAAAAAAAAAAAAAAAAAGAAAAGAAGAAAAAAAAAGGCCAGCAACCGGAAGAAAGAAGAGTTGATAAAGTTCAATATCTCGTCCGGTAAGTTAATAATAACAAGATATGGTTGATCCAGCGCCCTTGATTGAAAACAGCAGTTAACAAAGACTTGCCGAAGTAACTAGACTTGACCGACTCGAGTCTAGTGACGAACACATTGATGTTCCAAAAAGCGTTCCGATCGCATGACTTGTACGCTTTTTGGAACATCAATGTTTTCGTTTTGAATTCAAATTATTTTCAACTTCTCTCTCGATGAGTCCGGAGTAAAAACAAGCTCTGAAGATGATTTTTATAAATCAAGACATTGTTCAATATTAGCTATGAATATGATATAAAATATTTTCATTTTAACAGCATTGTGTGTTTTCATATACTTCTCTCTCTCTCTCTCTCTCTCTCTATATATATATATATATATATATATATTATATATATATATATATATATATTGGGAGAATATGTGCTTAATTGAAGTCGTACCTAATTTTGGAAGTTAATTAATTAATAATTGATTTTTTAATACCTATTCAAATGTAAGGCTAAATAAATCGAGAAAAATCAATCTCTGTATGTACATTTCGGCATATTAGGCCTCATTAGCAGAGCTATAGATATATTTACTTCTCATATATATATATATATANTTAATTATTGTAAACACGGTTTGTTTTGAATGGCTTTTTTGGCGATAATTTTTGGGAGAATAAGTGCTTAATTGGAGTCGTACCTAATTTTGAAAATTAATTAATTAATAATGAATTAGTCGGGAATACCTATTAAATGTATAGCTAAACAAATCGAGAAAAATCAATCTCTGTATGTACATTTCGGCCTATTAGGCCTCATCAGCAGAGCTATAGATCGGAAGAACCGCCCTGTGCGTGATTGCCGGACTGCCAAGAATTTAATAGGTATTCCGCCCTAATTCA
Source organism: Doryteuthis pealeii (assembly GCA_023376005.1). Classification (NCBI taxonomy): domain Eukaryota; kingdom Metazoa; phylum Mollusca; class Cephalopoda; order Myopsida; family Loliginidae; genus Doryteuthis; species Doryteuthis pealeii. The sequence goes on along the minus strand of CM042141.1, from coordinate 85,516,030 downwards.
TTATTAATTAATTAATTTTCAAAATTAGGTACGACTCCAATTAAGCACTTATTCTCCCAAAAATTATCGGCAAAAAGCCATTCAAACAAACCGTGTTTACAACTTATCATATCGTCGTGTAATAAAAGTCACTAGAAGTGGAATATTAACCTCCTCTAAACAAATCATAAATTTAAGAAGTCCGTTTAGTGTAGAAGTTATGGGATCGCCTGTCAGCTTGGCAGTCCGGTTTCAAATCACGCACAGGGCGGTCTTCCGATCTATAGCTCTGCTGATGAGGCCTAATAGGCCGAATGTACATACAGAGATTGATTTTTCTCGATTTGTTTAGCCATACATTTATAGGTATTCCCCTAATTCATTATTAATTAATTAATTTTCAAAATTAGGTACGACTCCAATTAAGCACTTATTCTCCCAAAAATTATCGGCAAAAAGCCATTCAAACAAACCGTGTTTACAACTTATCATATCGTCGTGTAATAAAAGTCACTAGAGTGGAATATTACCTACTCTAAACAAATCAAAAATCTAAGAAGTCCGTTTAGTGTAGAGGTTATGGGATCGGCCTGTCAGCTTGGCAGTCCGGTTTCAATCACGCACAGGGCGGTCTTCCGATCTATAGCTCTGCTGATGAGGCCTAATAGGCCGAAATGTACATACAGAGATTGATTTTTCTCGATTTGTTTAGCCATACATTTAATAGGTATTCCCGCCTAATTCATTATTAATTAATTAATTTTCAAAATTAGGTACGACTCCAATTAAGCACTTATTCTCCATAATATAATATATATATATATATATATATATAATATATATATATATAAACACCTATATACATACAGATATGCTCACCACTACAAACACACAACACAACCACAAACATGCATATACAAATACACACATGCGCGCGCACGAGCGAATTTTAGGAACACCAAGGAGTGAAGAAAAAGGAGGAAGAGAGGAGTAAGGTAGAGGATAAGAGGAAAATAATTTTGCAAATTCTTCATCAAATCAAAGAATAATCGCTTAGAATTCGCATATCACAAGGTTCGTTTATTTTGGAAATTTTGTTTTTGTTTTACATTTAAATTATTTTAAAAATGTAACACTAAGCTCGATAGTGTTTTGATATATATATATATATATATATATATATATATATATATATATATTAATATTAATTTTTTTTTGCACAACGGTCCTATCAAATATGATTATGCTCAAGTCACGCTGAAAGCACCGGTTCCGCTAGATCATCGAAGTTAAGCAGCGATGACCTATTCAATGCTTAATTGGGCGATCAGTTAAGCACAGCAGGTACTGTAAGCAACCCGAGTCCTTTGTCAAAAAATACCTTAATTCAGCATTAGATGACTAAAAAAAGGATTGATATACCGTTATTGTGTTAGTATAACATTTATTCTAAGACAACAAAAAATGAATTAAAACTTAAATTTACCGTTTTATTTAACAACAAAACAATGACTAATAATAATAAATGTTCTTCCTATGTATAGAGTCAAGTTTGAGAGACTTACTAGTCTGATGGAGAGGGAATTTTAGGATATCGTGTAATTCTGTGTTAGTCAATCTTCTCAAAGGTAATTTCTGGTCAACTACTCTGGAACTGGTCCGAATGTATATCTGATATTGGCGCCAAAACTCTTGGTCGCAATCACAGAAAGCCCCTCCCTCATTTAACTCAACACATACAAATGAACCGTATTTTACTGACCCAACACCGTAAAATTAAAATAAATAAAGAAATTAAAAAAAACAACCAACCTACTCTAATATGAAATAAATTCTAAACACTTTTTAGTGTGGGATTGTGGTGATTAAAATGGAATTAAAATTTTAAAAAAAATAAGAAATAACAAACTCCCATGACCCTTCAGACCGGAAGAACCCTCAGAGCATGTGCAAGGAAAAAGGACCCCTTCCGACCCCCAAGATAATCTCTTAGGCCTTGACTGGGATGATATACTACTAATTAACAGGAAGAAATTTCCTTGCCACGTGATGGTTATGACCTGAGAATAAAGCCTAAATAATAAAACTGCCTTTTGTCTTTGTCTCTTCCCTTTTTCTTTCTTTTGAATTACTTTTCAGTGCGACCACCAAATAGGATGGGTTAAAAGCAACCCTGTGAACCGTACGCAGCAATAACCAGCTAACTTTATACCTAAAACATTAAACTCTGTTACCCCATAGGTCTTATAGATACATACAACATATTTTAAGCCCCACGCGAGAGTGCAATTAAGATATTTAAATCCATTTTTGGACTCTAACGAAACGCTTGGAGAAAAGGCTGATGAAAAATCTACATAACAGATATAGAAACAATATAATACTCCACCGTCGCAGTGGGATTTCTAACTACCATCGAGTTTGCTGACAAGAACAACATGCAAGCTGTAAACTTAAATACAGTCCTTGCATGTTGCTGGCATAGTGCAAAGTGATGCTGAAGAGTGCGGTACTTATCCATATCTTTACTCACCCTGAAACCATCGCACGCCATCAAAACCCAGGAGTGAACTTGCCAGCGTCATAATGGAATAACCCAAAAGCTGTATTTAAACCATCTACCAGCACTATAGGGTTAGTTATGCTTTCAAACTTGTAACAGAGCTAAATACTTGACACAAAATCCAACAATAACGACGCTGCATGTCTTAAACAAATCTTGGAAGTAGCACCCACAAAAAAGCAGCTGTACGAACGCTTGCCTTCTATCACACAAACCATCCAAGTAAAGACAAACCGAGATATACTGGATACTAGAAGTAGGAAGAAACTAAGCCAATAGCAACGGAATGAATAAAACGGGAGATGATAGCCATTACAAAAAAAATGTTTAATTAAAAAATAAAAATAAAAGAAAGAAAATAAAGAAAGAAACGTATGTGGACCCACTCATTGTAGTCGACGAGAGAAACTGACCAATTGAAACACAAAGGTATCAGGCCATGAACCGATCAAGGAAGCTCATTGAAGAACTAGAGAAGTCTATAAAGTTGGGACACAGAACCGTTCAGGCAAGAGGGTTTGGAATTGCCCAATTGTGCCCAACCAAGACCCCTACAATCAATCTCTGACAGAGGAGACTTTGAAGAAAAAAATTTTTCCTGAACTGAAGAAATGTCCAAAACACCAAGAAGTTTTCAGAACTAATTGGCCCCGGGCCCGACTACTGGTACTCAGCTAGGATGGGGTTGTCAACGCTTCGTACCGGCACATGTATGTCGAAAAAAGGGGTGTCCCTTAAGGAAAAATTGTGATATTGTAAAAAGTACCCTGGTAGCTTCTAAAGAGGGGGGGGTCATTCCTAAAAGGAGTAATCAAGCGAATACCTTTTAGGAATTTTTGTAATTTAACCACTTGTAGTGATTTAGACAATATCAAAATAAATCAAACCAGCAGAACCTATGGATATACCACAAAATGATAATCTAATTATTACAAACGTTTGATGTGTTTATTTAAGAGTTTTAAACAGATTATATGCTATCACCCTCCCTCTATCTTTCTCCTGTTTTCTTTTCTTTCCTTTCTTTCTTATCCATATTTTTTCTGTGTGGTATGTTTTTTCGAGATTGAAGAAAAAAAAAAGTTCAAAAATATTTACTTTCGTTTATTCAATATCACCTAAACTGATCACATGACCGATTATGGTTATCCCTAATAAAGACTTATTTCTCGCGCCTTCTACTAAGGGGGATCACAGGAAATTCTTCTAAAAAGCATATAAAATAAACTAACAATCCGATTTTAATAAAACTTTCGGTTTATGAAGTAATAAAAGACGAACTTTTATTGTAAATACTAGCAAAATAAAAAGACCCCCCCCCCGGCGATGTAAAAATTCTTTTTTGAAAGATATTGCCTGAGGGATGGTAGCTGAAAATTCAATGTCATAGTGTGTACCATAAGTATATAAAATCGTCAAATTTATTAAGGGAGTAAAAAAAAAAGACAATTTGAAATGGAAACAGTTCCGATAACTTTAAATATTATATTAGAATAAAACAATCTATATATAAATATATAACGCCGGGCATCTATTTATTGAAACAATGAGGATTGTCTAACGTTGCATGCTCACATTTTGAGTATATTTATTTTATGTTATGACGTTGGTAGTTACAGACAAAAACCGGAAGCGAATCTCCATTATTGATAGATATAGATATGTTTACTAAATAGAAAAGGCTAATAATTTTTTTCGTTAGTTTTTGTTTCGTCCATTGATCCCCCGTATAAATTTCTTGATAATTTTTTTTTTTTCTGTATGAAAATAAATTTTTTGGAAAGAATTCAATGACGGAATATATGCAAAAAATAATAAACGATACCATAACAGGTTTGGTAGTAGGGCGTCTTAAAACTTGAAACTTAAGTCTCGTAAATAAGAAAAAATATGTATCTTTTTCTTTTTCTAAATTGTTAGATTATTTTCTAAGGAATTTTATATTAAAAGTTCCTGTTGTCTACTTAAAAAAAAAAAAATTTAAGGGACTTTTTGAAATTTATAAAATGTAAAATAAATACTTTTATTTAGTATATAGCAAAATCGTATTTATTTAAAGAAAATATTGTATAAAAATATTTAGCTAAAAATGACAGAGTATGATACCGTCAATAGGCCATTCCACAGACTTACTGTTCTACAATTAATGGTGCTAGCATTAAATAACCCACGAAGATTGATATGCCAATAATGAACCAAACCAAATCCAAGAAGCACTGGTTGGGTACAGGCTCACAAATGCAGAATAGCGCGCAAGAGATATTAGAATCGCATTTTATGTATAGTATTGATTACGGAGACTCCCGAAGTAGCCCTGCCCTAATGTCTCAATGGTTTCGGGTATTTCCATGGAATGTAATGCTTTTTATTCGTAATCTAATGATAATATCTCTTGCGCGCTATTCTGCATTAGTACCTATACTTGTGTATCTGACATTTATGTCAAACTTATGGTCATTCATGATTATTTTTATGAAGTATGCTTGCCCTTCTAGAAACAATACACCCCCCACCCCGTACTGAAATGGTTAGAGTTAGGGCTATGCATTCCCTGATGTCTACGATGATATACCAATAGTTTGTAACGGTTATCGTCGCAAGAAATGGAATCGGCGGCCCGAGTTCAAATCATTGACGCGGTTTGGACTAAACCATTTTTTTTTCTCATCGCGTAAACGTGTGATCCCAAATAATAAAAAGGATATTATCATTATGAAGTAGATACTTAAAATGGGATGGTTTCTTAATCATCTACTTGTATTGGGTCACGCGACAAGCCTGCTAACCATCGCGTTGTTGTTTTTGGCGTTCTGATAGTAAAATAAAAATAAACTTGAGTCGTTTAAAAGTTGCTGATGTCCGAGTAATTTTGTCAAAATAGCAGCAGCAGCAGCAGCTGACGATAATCAGAAAGGGGCGTGTAAAAAAGATTAAATTGCTGTGTAACTTGCTTGCTTTATAAAACGGGGAAACAGCTTTTATACCCAGTTTAAAAACAAAAAACAGCAACAGATTGCTACAGCACGGGAAGTTATTTTGTGTTCAATACCTTTTTAGCAGTAAGTTCATTTATTAGTATTATTATTTTTCTAATTTAACAAAACAAAAAACATTGGGGGAAAAGTTATCCTTGTTTGTTGGGTAAAGAAAAAAAAAAAAAAGAAGCCTATCGTCACCCAAACAAAAATGATGGTGAAGAAAAAGACTGAGGCTGTTTTTATTTTTCTTATTTTTAATCAACAACTTAAGAATATACAGCATTTCTCTTTTAAAAAAAAAACAAAAACCTAAAATATTGTTTTTGACGTGATTGGTACTTTAAAAAAATTGATCAGAAGTAATTTTTATACTTATTGAATTTTTTTTTTTTGATGTTGTTATAAGTAACTTATCTTTATTTTGGCTCCCGTTGCTTTTCCTTTTTTTAAAAGATGGCATCTGCGACAAATTTCTTTTTCTTTTGAATGTGACTAATTTCTTTTATTCTTCTTCCTCTCTGATTTTACTGAATTATTCTATTTTTATTTTAAGCAATTAAATATCTCCAAAACTAAAATCACATTACATAGCAAACAGATTTTCGCGTTAAAATGTAAAACTTCTTCCTTCTTGCACAATAACTACCCCACCGTCGCTCTCTTAAAACCCACTGCCATTTCTTTGGCAGTTTTTATTGGAATTAGGCCAAATTCTTTAAAACACGGAAAACATTTTTTTTCTACTGGATTTGAAATTCCGCAGTAGTTGTTTGTACACTTTGGTCTTAATATCCTCTTAAAACTAACAAACATTCACGCGCTGGTGTTGTAAACAAAACTCTTGTATTTATGAAAACCTCGCCAGAAAAAACTAGAAGTGAAGTATTGACCCCTCCACACTTCTCTTTTTATTATTTTAAAAACTTGACATGTTGAATATAGTTATTTACTTAACATAGTTGTACTCGAATGTCAGAAATATATGGACACTCAGTGAGAATCGAACTTGCTAGCCAGATGCCCCAAAAATTAGTGGGTAACTATCCAACCCATTTACCATGGTAGGACATACAAGATTGCAAGTATAAAGTAGCTATACCCCAAAAAATCGTCTGCTAAGTTTTTAAAAAACGAATTTAAAATTAATTATTTAAGGTCAAACTTTTGTCTAAAACAATAAGTAGTAACATAATGACCATCATTAAAAAAAAGAATATCATTACATGTGCAGTTTATTTAAAGGGATTTGTTTTGGTCAATTTCGACGTGATCCGCCATTCTGTCTCTTTTTCAATGGTTTTAAGTGCTTGTTTACAATTTTAATGTAACATTCGCGATTGCAAATTTTTTTTTCATAAATCAGGTAATTATCCGATTTTAATGAAATTTTCAGTATTGATTTATTAATTAATGAATTTTATAATGCATCAGTTATTTTATTTCAAACTTTAATTTAGTATTTTTGCTATGAAAAATTAATATAAAATTCATTTAAAATATGAAAAGCCTGATAAGTTTAAAATGTTATATTTTTAGATTCTAGAAATAAATATCTATTTAATGCAAACCTTATTTTATTACATCAAAGTATACTTTTTGAAGAAAACTCTATTGAAAATGTACCCCCCCCCTTTTTTAAGCAGAAAAATATCGATGTATATTTTTTTTTCTTTTATAAGATAATAGCAATTAAATAATTATCGAAATGAGTAAAAAAGAAATCTCCAAAAAATTAATTATTTATTTTTTAATTTTTCCATTTTATTTTTCCATTTTCGGTACTTATTTTCTCATAGTAATTTTTTTTTGTTTTTATTCATAACTTCGGTCTTTTATCTCTTTATTTATACTGTAATTAGTACAATATAAGACCAACTCGAAAAAATGTTAGGCCCCCCAACATTGGGGAGGGGGTGCAAAATTAAGTGACCTGAACAAAATGAAAGTTTTGAAATAAAAATAAATAATGCATTATAAAGATCATTCATTAATAAATAAACACTGAAAATTTTAAAATCCGATAATTCCCTGATTTTTGGTCAATTATTTTCGCCCCCCCCCCGAAAATAATTGACCAAAAATCAGGGCGCTAAAGTCATTTTGTCAAAACGCAGGCCCATTTTGGGTATAGCTATTATAATCTAATGATGGAATTTTTGTATGTTTTCTTTGTTCGTTCATGTGTAACTTTTTCTTTTTTTTTTCTGGGTTGAGAGTACAGTATCCGTGTGCCTTGCTTAGGACTGATGTAGTTCTTTAAAATCCTGGAAATTTAAAATACTAATGAATAATCTTTTTGTTAATTTCTACCCCCCCCCTTTTTTAAAATACTAATGAATCTTTTTGTTAATTTCTACCCCCCCCTTTTTTTTTTTAAATTCTAAATGTTATACTCTTCAAAACAATAACTATAGAATTTGCATAAAAAAAATAAATTGATTTTTGCGGATACAGCACATTAACTAAACTCTTCAACTCTATACTAAAGGGAGGATCAAAGTGTAGTATCTGTTCCAGATTCTATGCTTTGAGACTTACCTTCTATACCCGGCTTCGGCTGGGGGTCCAATGTGCTTCGGCCTCTGGACCGGTAAAATACAATTAATAGCATCGATCCAAGGGGGCTATGCCCCCCAGATCCTTGCAATTTTTATGTGCCCACGTAAAAAACGAGACCTTGTGTCCAGCCCTCATAAGTGGGATGAGCAGGCAAATACCCTATACTAAAGTGCTGATTCGTAAATGATGGTCTCGTCATTTTGAAAAGAAAATATTAATTTAGAAACTTGTATAAATACACCTATTATAGTGACTGATTTCCACTCTCTTTATTGACTTAGAAAAAACCTATCAGTCCCGAGCTTGAAAATGTAAAATCTTATTTAACCACTTACAAAATTCTATGGACATTTTAAAATATTAGAAAACATAAAATTAATTTTATTGGCAATAGCGATGTACAGGGTGGTCTGAAGATCTTGTCACCCCTACATATTATTTTAACTTTTTTTTTAATGAAGTTTGTTAATTATTTTACCTCTAAAAAAGATGTAGAGGGTGGCAATACTTTTGGGCCACCCTATAGAAATGAGGGAATCTATGGCCGAAATACTGACCACTCTGTGTTAACCTCTTTAACTTGTTCACTCATATCAAAGTTAACTTAACCTTAATTTTTGGTGGCGGGGAGATTAAAGCCAGATTCTTAGAAAATACTAGTATATGTAACTTGTCATAACTTGAAAACAAATAATCTTTTGGACTTCAATATCCTTCTTAAAAGGAATTCATTTTATTTTCTATTGCTAATAATAGTATTTCGTTGATATTTAATACTGGGCACACACGTGCGTACGTATGTATCTTTAACAATATTTTTTTTCTCTTTTCTTTCATAAAATAGAAACAAAGACTTATACTTTTTGTAAATGACACACATAAAATTGACGTAAATTCTGTTTCATGAATTGATGAAAATGAAAAATTGTTAACTTGACTATTTAGGTATCAACAATTATGACGTCATAGACGTATTTTACAAATATCAAATACGCGTAATAGATAAAAACAACCCCAAAAACAAAACAAACCCCAAGAATTATCGGATTTTAATGCAATTTTCTGTGTTGATTTATCAATGAATGGATTTTATAATGCATCAGTTATTTTATTTAAAAACTTTCTGACTTTTTTTCAGGTCACTTAACTTTGACCACCGCTTATTTTGGGGGGCGCAATATATCGGTGGTATTTTATATATAATAATCGAAACTAATTACAGTATAAATCAAGATAAAAGACTGAAGGTGTGAAGAAATTACCAATATATATTTATTTACTCCGCTTTGCTTAGCTGTGGCCGGATATATGTGGCACTCGGCGAGACAATTGCCGATATATAACTTTTGAGACTAAACTGTAACCTTTTGTGTTAGTAAAAAGGACATACTCTTAGCTGGATTGTGGTGTAATGATTAGCAAGATAGTCTCGCAGATCTATTACTAGTGAATTGAGTTCAATCATCGGTGGGTACCCTCATACTTGTTACCTTATCATATCCTACTCATGGTAAACGGGTTGATTAAATACCTACTCTTATCTGGTTGGTAAATTTATTTTTCATTATCGTTTCATCTATTTAATATTTTGGACGGTACCCACTCCGACCGTTAAGGTCGTATTAATGTGGGGTGTCCCGCAAGGGGTGACTACCCAGCCCACTTTTATGCGAAGGGGTAGGTGCTGCTTGAGAACAGCGGTATATTCTGAGCCGTACCTCCAAGATGTCTAGCAGCACATTTAGAGGTTCGAATCTGCTCATTCCGATCACAGAAGAATTAATAACTTAAATGAAATATCTTCTTTTTGGTCTAAAAACTCCGAAAAAAAGAGGCTCTAAAATTTTTTGCATGTTTACCAAAAAGTCACGTGACCTCTCCTAGTATGGGAGATCTTTGATGAAAAACAATTATCAAAAATCAGGGAATTATCTGATTTTAATAAAAAAAATGTGTTGACTTATTAATCAACGAATTTTTTTTATTTAGTAATTTTTAAAAAAATTACTGAATCGTTTTAATCAAACTGATTCAATGGAAATAAATCGAAATTCTTTAAAATAAATATTACCATTGCTGCCTACCATACCAGAAATAATTTATATACCTAATTAATAGATAAAATCCATTTAAAATATGAAACGCCTAATTTTAAGTTTCAAATTTCATATTTATAGATTTTAAAATCAAATCTTTATTTGATAAAGAGTCTACTTTAGTATTATCTAATAATCTTTGGAGAAAACTCAATTGAAAAGTTAGGCTCCCACCATTTTAGAGAGAACAAATATCGATGTATAATTTTTTTACTGATATTCTATAAGCAATACAAAATACAATACATAAATATAAAAAAGAAAAAATCACAAAGTTTTTTTTACATTTAATTTTCGGTACTTATTTTCTACCAGAGTAGTTCCGTTAATTTTTTCTTCTATGCACACATTCGGTCTTTTGTCTTTTTTTATTTATGCTGTAATTAGTTTCAACTTTACACCCCCCCCCCGATATTTTGCACCCCCAAAATAAGGTTAGGGGGATCAAAGTTAAGAGATATGAAAAAAAAAATCAAAGTTTTGAAATAAAATAACTGAAGCATTATAAATTTCATTCATTGATAAATCAACACTGAAAATTTCATTGAAATCGGATTGTTACTAATTTTTTTTTTTTTCAATCGGGGAAGGGGAGATTAAATTTATTTTGTAAAATACAGATTTAATATCATCTTTGGCACTCCCTACACATTACTTATCAATTGTCAGTAAGTCTTCTCTATACAGGATTTACATTTTTTTTCGTCTTTTTGCCCAGGAGTGGCTCCCGTTTTTAGTTCCAGATTTTTGTTGCAAGTCTTTTTTCAGGACCATTTTTTTTTTTAAGTATCCCCCGTTCATGAACAGCACTTTGTTGGCCACAATCCTCAACTCTCTTCGATTTTATTATCTAATTTCTTTTCCAATTGTTAACATTAGTGCTTGCTTAGAATAGCGAACCCATGAAAACTTCTGTTATTTCTGCAGTAATGTACAATAAATTATTATATTCACCACTTGGATAGATTCAGTCACTTGCTTAATCTGTTAAAAAAAATTCAACTAAAGTTAAATCCTCAAATTACACATTCAGTTAACTACAATTTCAACGATCTTTTTTGTAATCAGAGATCAACATTTTAATGTTGATCTCTGATTACAAAAAAGATCGTTGGTTCTCAACCAGAGTCGATATAACTTTTTTTGGGGTTCCTGGCAAGCAAAAAATATTTAATTATAAAAATACAATTTTTTTTTTTTTTTTATTTTTTTTTTTTTATTTTTTTTTTAACATCGAGTAAAATAGGAATCAAACGGGCCGATAGGTACAAAAAAGGGTTGAGAATCACTGGTCTAGATGGTAAATAAGTAGATATTTACCCAACCCGTTCGTCACGGGTAGGATGTGACACAAGGTTGCAAATATGGGATCATCCAACGAGGAATGGATTCGGTAGTAATGGATCTGCGAGACTAGCTTGCTAATCGTCATACCATGATGGAACACTCGAGATGGTGAACAAGTATAAAATTTCTCTATTTTCCTACATTACAGCCGAATTAATGAACACTAGTTGGACCTGTGGGTATATCACGGTATAATAATTTAACTATTACATGTTTGATAAGCATACTTAAGACCTATTGCGAAATAGTTCAATATATAAAAAGTAAAATACTCCCATTTAACTCACTCTCTCCCATCTTTCCATCCCATTGAAACAGATTAGCGTTTCGACCCCCCCCCTCTCTCTCTCATATTCTCTTCTGATGTGTAGCATGTTCTCTTTCTCTCCTCAGATCCCCCCTACCAATCCCCAACTGCAAAGTTTCTCCAAATGGGTGGGTAGGGGGTGATAAATTGTGAAACACGTAAGAAGGGAGGTAGGTAGTTATTAGTGTATTAAATATATTCTAGCCTTGTGGACTGGGGTTTTAGAATATACGACTACCTCTGCAGAGAGTAAGACCCCCCAAACACACAAAAGTCATCTATTGGCCTTGGGTGGCGACCCGTGATGCTTACGGACGGATCCTGGTGGCTGGGCAATCCATGAATGCAACCCTCCACTTTGGTCCTTACTTAGTCTAGACAGTCGGTCAGAAAGGCCTGGCCATGTCAAGCCCTAGCACCTATATGGTTGCCCCAACCCTATTGCCCTTATGGCAACCCCTAATCCTTTTATCATATGGTGCTAGAAAGTGGTGGCTGAGGGTCTTCATGTCATGGAAATGACGTTAAACTCAATCATGGTCTGAGGTTCTGGAAGCACCCCTTCATCACCATCGCTCCGTGGTCCACTCTGACCCGGAGTGGTAGTACCTGTTAGGGTCCCATCTATGAGTTAAATAGAAAATTTTACAAAAAAAAAAAAAATGAGATAAAAATTTCTTCCAAACTATCACGAATCTTTCAAATCTTTGCCGGCATTAGATGACCCACCGTGGTTGATATGCCGTTAAACAAAGATTTTCATGAATGGGCTATTCTGGACAAACTCCGTGATGTATCTAATCATCTTCTGTTGGAACAGTTATACTAGCTATTTGTTTTATCTGAAAACTATACCTGATTTATAGACCTTCTTCCTGGATGGTTTATATAGTTTGTTACTCCTTATAGTTTGCACAAGTCCTTGTGAGTCATTGTTCCTACCCAATCATAAAAAGTAAAGTTGGCGGAGTGGCCTATTGTCGGTATCAACCGGACAGCGAGGTAGTCTATCCCCTTTTCTTCCAGCGCTAGACCAGAGATTGTTTATGCTGAGGTGAAGCGCCACACCTACCGTCAGCTCCCCACTTTACCACACAGATAAATTACCCAATCTGTGTTACTCGAATTGGCAGGGATCAGTATCGAACCTGGAAACTTTCGATTCTTAGGCGGGTGCTCTACCAACTGAGCTAAACCGGTCTCTGTCAGTGTCAATTTGGTACACTCATTACTTCGCAAATATCACTTGTTAAATTCTATTTCAGTGAATTTTTAATAACCATTTGGGGCTGAACTTGCACAACGGTGTCAAAATTAAGGTGACCCAGAAAAAACAGAACCCAAATTATTTATTTTCCCATTAAACTAACCCTAAACCTAACCCTAGACCCCCCCCCCTAGTTAAAATTAAGTTTTATTACAATTTGGGTTCTGTTTTTTTCTGGGTCACCGGTATACAGGGTGACCCAGAAAAACAGAACCCAAATCATTTATTCATTTTCCCATTAAACTAATCCTAATCCTAGACCCCCATAGTTAAAATTAAGTTTTATTACAATTTGTGGGTTCTGTTTATTCTGGGTCACTCTAATTTTGACACCGTTGTGCAAGTTCAGCCCCATTCGGAAACATTGCCCGGTAAACCTACAATTACACAGTTGTTGATTTGGTAAAGACTTTGCCTTGTTTACCAAAAATGTTTGTCACATTTTAGAATCGAATGTCTCTGATTTTGATATGACATAATTTCAAGAGTTGTTTAGACAATTACTCATTCTTTTTAGATTTGTTTACTTATTCTATTATCATATTTCACCTATTCATTTTACACTCTTCCCCGGGTGGGAAATTTAGTGTTTAAAAAATTATACTTTTGGTAAATCTTTATTGACCTGCAACCCTCGACTTTGGTCCTTACTTAGGCTGGACAGGCGGTCAGCTGGTCGCGTCAAACCCTAGCAGCTTGTCTATTTCTTTTATGGCAACCCCAACGCTTTTATCCTCTGTGCTAGAGAGCAGTGGCTGAAGGTCTTGGTATTACGGGTAATTTATGAGGAAGTGCATCCTGGTCTCCTGCCTCAAAAATTGCTACCCGGTGACTATTAAAATAACAACCCAGCTCAGTCTATTCAAAACTATCCATCTTCATCTATCCATCTTCATATCTATCTATCTCAATTTGTTCATATTTATCTATCTTACTTTAAATACTAAAATTTTCTCATGTTTGTTTAAAGTCTTGTTTTTAGTTTAAATAAACCAGAATTACGACAAAAAGAAGCGACCCCCCAAATACATTTACTTGTCGAAAATATCTATATATCTCCATTTGTTCGTATCTATCTATTTTATTTTGTTTGTTTATCTATCTCGGTCTATCCCAAACTATAATATCCATCTTCATATCTAAACAAGAAATTACGATAAATAAACAAGAATTACGACGAGCTGGGGTTGTTATTTTGATAGTCACCGGGTAGCAATTTTTGAGGCAGGCGACCAGGACGCACTCCTCATAAATTGCCGTATTAAGTTAAACAGTATTTAGTGGTGAAGTTCCAGTTCTGAAGCACTGGGGTGTGTGGAATACGCCTTCATTGCTATTACTCTTAGACTCTGTGTAGTGGTACCTATTAGGGTCCCATGTATGGGTTGAATAGATTAAAAAAAATGAGTTTGAAGAAAAAATTGAATATCCAACAAGAATGGATAAAACAACGTCTTCGGTATAAAATAACCCAAGGGTTGACATGCCGTAAAATCCAACCAACCAACTTAACCTCTATCTGATGTTGATATCGTTTTGTTTGTTCAAATTTCCTTGGATCAGATATTAGAACTGTTCTTACCCTACTTGAGTCTCATCTGGACACTAAAAAGCTAAGTATGGCCAAAATTCTGGGAGGAAAACACCCCTCTCCTTCAAATTTTTTATGAACAAATTTAAAAATGCAAATTATCTATTTTAATTTCCCTTCAGAACAGAGCCTAAACCTGCATTAAAAAAAATGAATTTCTTAATTATAATCAAGTTGCGTGACAGCATGGATACCTATCTGTCTCCCTTGGCCATACCTATAATAAAAAAAGGTGCAATTTGGATTTTGTCGTCCTGGCCTCCTGCTCTAAAAAACACTAGGCGGTGCCTACTGAAAATGTGAACATTGTTAATTATGAACCGCTTAGGTTTGAAGGCGTTTTTACCCACAAGTTAATGCGATATGAAAGATTTTACCCCCACTCCAAGATTTTTTTTTTATCGAAAAGTAATTGTAAATATTTTAACTCCATCCCCTCTCTTTAAAATATATTTTCTTGGTGGCTTGAATGCGTTAAAATCAACCAAGTTAATGCGATAAGAAAGCGATTTTTTACAGCCCCCCCCCCAGGTTTTTTTTTTATCGACGAGTAAATGTAAATATTTTACCCCTCTTTAATTTTTTTCCCGTATTTTCATTTTACTTTAATTCAAAACAACGGGGGTGGGGTAACATATTGCTTTCATATCGCATTAACTTGTCCACTAAGCGGTTCATAACTAGCACATTTTCAGCAGGCGCTGCCTAGCATTTTTTTTAAAGGCCAGGACGACAAAATCCGAATTGCACCAACAATGATTTGACAAAATCTTGACATGACTTTATTTCAAGTTTTTAAACTGTCATATTGAGGGGGAAAAGTCTTAATATCATCTGATTGTATATCAACATTTATCAGGTCATAAGTCCAGGTCACGTATTTCAATTGTTATTTCTTTTGTCCTATAAAGACAATTACATGCGTACTTAATAGTGCAAATTAAATACAATGGTTTTCCGTTATTTCACTTTCTTCGGTTTCACTTGACTGAATCTAACTCATAAATAAACAATCAAGTTTTATTTTTTAATTTAAAAAAAAAATTTCTTTTCTTCCCAAAGCAAAAAACTAATATTTAGTTGTTCAGATTTGTAGCATTCTCAACTGATTGTCTATTTTCGACTGAAAACCATGTTTCGATTATTTCTGGTCCATTCTTATAAATATTTATATAGTTGAAAAGGAAAGAAAATAAGCTTTCCAAATATATATATATATTTTTTTTATCGATTTAAATAATTTTTACAGCAAGTTAAAGCTGTATTTTGTTGCAATAAAAAATAAGTTTTTATATTTTGTTCGTTTGCGAAAGTAATATGGGTAATCTATACCAATAGTCTTGAAATTAAACAACCAATCAAAAGACATCTGAAACTACAAACAGGATCTCTTTTTTTTTTTTTTTTTTTCTCTCTCTCTCTCGTCTGCAAGTCTAAAGCAAAAGTGCTTTAGACTTGCAGACGCGAAAATGAAACAGTAAAGTTGAAGTGGGTTTCTTTTAAAGGTTATAAAGTAGGTAATGCAGAAATCGTATTGGGAGGTAATAAACAATTTTGTTTAATTTCAAAACAATTACCAAAAATCAGGACATTGTCCGATTTTAATAATTTTATTCATTAATGACTTAATTTTATGATAGCTTTTTTTAAAAAATTTATTTTATTTTTTTATTGAAAAAAAAACAAAAAAAAAACACAGTTTATCAATTCAGATTGTAAGGGGTTAACCTTTAGTCATTTGAATAAAAAAAATTCTTGTCCCTAATTTTTACGTTTCTGGAAAGATCATATCCTGAAGAATACATAAAAAACAATAAAAAAAAACAAAATTAAGTTAAATTTTAATTTTTGTAGCGTTTTCCGACTATTGTCCTCATCTTTATATACACATTTCGGCCAATGTGAACTTCGGCCTTCTTCAGGAATTCTTCTCGAACTCGGGAGCTTTCACGGAACTCTGAACCAAACACTTAATTCAATCCACGGGGGTAGATTCTCATTCCGTTAATGATGACAGAGTACAAATGTTAAGTATCCTATGTTTATTATTGTCACTTAAAACTGGAAATCAACTTTTCTGTTGCGTCATGTCAAACTGTTGGACAATTTTAAGAGTTTGCATTTTGGAAAAAAAAACAAACCGTAAACAAATAAAAATATTGACACTTAGATGGACTCTTTACTTGTTCTACTTCATCAGTGGCCATCTTCCTTTGGGCTGACTTCTTCCTTCTTCTGAGCTTGGTCGTCTGTGCTCATTTTTTGTTTGTAATAAACAAGCAACACTTGGTTTGTTTTATAAGACGTCTATTCTCTTATTACAAAAACCCCGAGCCCAAAAGGATTTTCTACCACGGTGAGAAGCTGGCATCTTGGGAACGAAGAACCCCTACATCTGCTTCCCTCAGCTAATGGCCAGCATCTGACTAACTTTAATTTCCGTTCTCACACCTTCAATAACTTTTTTCAACGGTTAATGGTAATTTTCCATTTACCACCCAGTTATTTGAATTTTAACTACACTTACATACATAATTCGTAGGCTACCTACGAATTATGTAACAATTAAATGAATCCTGAATGAGGCTGTTTGTATTTCACATAGTGCTAATAACGTTGGGAAAGGTATGCTCCAACTATTTTTTTTTCTTTTTCCTTCAGCTATAGGTAAGATAGATTGTTGCTCCTTGGTATAGCAACAGGTCTTGGACTAGAAAGAAAACTCTGCTTAAAAATTGACCTTGTGTCACATCCAGCTTGTGCAGAGGGGTTGGTGAATACATGCATATAGGATTAGACCTTGGTAATTCACAAATGTTTCACTGTAGTAATTCGGCTT
This sequence comes from Doryteuthis pealeii, assembly GCA_023376005.1. Classification (NCBI taxonomy): domain Eukaryota; kingdom Metazoa; phylum Mollusca; class Cephalopoda; order Myopsida; family Loliginidae; genus Doryteuthis; species Doryteuthis pealeii. The sequence goes on along the minus strand of CM042141.1, from coordinate 85,498,504 downwards.
TTGTTCTGTAATATTCATCACTGTTTAGGTTATAAGATAAAATAAAAATAAAAAAAATGACTCATTTCTGTGAAAAAGCAACAGGTGGTACATGTATGAATGATTGAAACAAAACAAAAAAATGTTTGTATGACTTTTAAAGATTGTTACAGTATCTATTAGTTATAGATATGCAAACAAACCTTACTAGATAGATTTTTTTTCTTTTTCTGAGTGTTATCTATTTGTTATAGAGATTACAACAGTTTTAATTTCACTTATGATTTTAACTGGTACTGTATTCTCAATAAACAAGTTTATAAAACTAATTTTCCAAACCAAAGATATCTATAACTTCATTTATAATAGAACCGTAATCGGTAGAGCATTGGCCTGGGAACCACAAGGTTCCTGGTTCGATGCCGGTCCTTGCCAGCTCGGCGTATGAGTAGCACAGTGATCTTCGTGGTAAAGTGAGGAGCTGGTGGTAGGTGTGGTACTCCACCTCAGATGCTAAAAAAATCTCCTGTTTGTAGTTTCAGATGTCTTCTGATTGGTTGTTTAATTTCAAGACTTGATATAGATTACCCATATTACTTTCGAAAAGGAACAAAATATAAAATTGAGTCTCAAAAAAAAAAAAACTTGTCATTTTTTTATGCTGTAAAAATTATTTAAATAGATAAAAAATATAAAATTTTTCTTTCCTTTTCAACTATATAAATATTTTAAAGAATGGACCAGAAATAATTGAAACATTGTTTTCAGTTGAAAATGGACAATCAGTTGAGAAGGCTACAAATCTGAACAACTAAATATCTAGCACTAATGAAAAGGGTATAGACTCCCTCACTGTCTAGATGATACTTTAGGCCACCTTAGTGACTTTATTTTACTTGTATACTCAAAATGAAACAAGTTCCTGGTCAAGGATGTTTGTATTTCACATAGCACTAATACCCGTGGGAAAGGTATACAGCTAACTATTCTCTCTTTAGCTATGGGTAAATAGTAGGGCAGACTGGGCTCTTTAACCCTGGTTAGGCAAACAGTATAGGAGTAGAAAAATTCTGAATTCAAATCTTAAAATTCTGCTTAAGGAATTGACCTTGTTTCACATCTTGTGAAGAGGGGTTGGTAAATATGTATACAGTCAAAATGGATATTATTTATTACCAAATTTTACAGCATTGAAACTCTGTAACCAAAAAATATGTAAAGCACTCCAAAAATAAGTAAACCCCCTTCAGGATTTGAGTTAATTACCTGTAGCAATTACCATTACACTTTACACAGACACACGTGTGTGTTTTTAAATATTGTAGAATTTGGTGATAAATAATACTTAATATCTGATTTAATTGTTCCATGAAAAATGCTACCTTTTGGTTTAAAAGAAAATTAACTTAAAAAATTATTAGGGTTGTACTTATTTAGGGGTTATACCGAATAATTTAAAGTATATAGATAAAAGTAAAACTAATTTCTAAGATTGGGCCCTCATTGTGAATTGAACTCACTAACAAGTCTACAAACTTTGTTTAGTCAGGTACACAAGCCTAACACTTGCAATTTAATAGCAATGGGTTTGCAGGATTAAACTACTTTGCAATAGTTTTAAATGGTACAAAGAATTGTACTATGATGATTTTTTTATTTTTTTTATAGCTATTAAAATGAAGATATTTGTATGGAAAATGTATTTTACAAGATGTTAGTTTTTTTTTTCTTTCTCTTTTCAGTTGGTTTAAGTTAAGAATGGCGTGCCTTACACAGTTTGGCAAGATCATTTTGATCTTGTTCAACACAATTCTAGTGGTAAGTATCATTTTATTTAAAAAAAATTTTTTTTAAATTAAAAAAAAAAAAATATTACTACTAGTACAAAATAAAAAAAAAATGTAAAAATAGATTTTTGAAACACATTGCCTGAGGGGTGGGAGTAAAAAAATTCAATGTCAGCGAGTGTACCCTCAATGTACAGAGTTTGTAATCATCAAATTCATTAAAGGATTAAAAAATAAAACAATTTGAAATGTAAACTTTAAATATGTATTAAAATAAAACAAACTATATATATATATATATATATATATATATATATATATATATATATATATATATATACACACACCAGTCATGTATTTATTAAAACTTGTTTTAAAAAAAACAATGAGGACTGTCTAATGTTGCATTTTCAAATTTGAGTGTATTTATTTTATGACAATTTGGGGTAATGTGACGTAAGCAGTGACGTAGTTTTTGTTAGACAAAAACCCTGAAGTGAATCTCCATTATTAATAGATTAGTAAAAGAAAAAAACCTGGTGCCAAGAGTGCTTAAGAGTAAGGGATGAGTTCAGAAGATTTAATTTGGGCCTCAGCAGACCAATTGTTCTTCATATTGTTGCAAAATGGACTTAAAGATCTTTATGAATTGTGATGATTCTCATCACATGCAAGCAGTCTTATTTAGGATTTTGAGCTTGACTCTCCAATAGAGTAGGTCAATTTTGGAACTGTAACGTCTCATGTGGTGAAAGTTGCAAATTAACAGTTATCCCACAAAATATTTTTCTTCAAAACTTTGTCTTCATTTGAGAGAATAGATTTCAATCTTCTAAAATGTTATCCCTGTTACAGCTAAATGAAATAAAAAGCAGCATATCTGAGGCATCAGTGATGGGGGGGGGGTATTTCCAATCTGAATCCTAGTTATCTTATTTGTTTCATCTTAATAAAATAAATTTCTGTTTTTAAATATTGAAATTGCTAAAACAGGATTTATTTTTTTTAAAATTCATTTTAACTGAAATGATAATGAAATTTATTGTGTACAGTGCTCAGGTGCACCACAACTCATCAAAGTCTCATGTCAAGTACACACGTGAGCAGTGCTGTTTTCTGACTTTGTAGGCATGCCCACGTTCTTTAGAAAGATGGAGATCAAAAAGGTGCTCAAGTTTGCTGTTATGATTAATGACCTTATGAGCATTTACCAGGTTAGTTGCCAGACACCGAAGTTTCAATGAATCCATTCCCAGAGCAGTGAGACTTTCAGAGTATGGTAGATGCCTGATGGAGGGTATTCGTTTGGTTGCACGTCTCTGTACAGTTTCAAATCTTTGATGCTATTTCCTCAAACAATGGTGCAAGTAAGAGATCTAATTTTTGGTATCAGTATTCATTACGTCAACATACAACTTTAGCTATTTGAGAGAATTTGATATTAAAAAGTGAAAAATCAACCTATCCTACATTCTAATTAAAGTTCCTACAACAATAATCTGCTTCTTGGCTTATGTTTTGGTACAATGCCATAAGTGTATGAATCCTTCAGTGAGGATCAAACTCACTATTTAGTACCAATGGGTCTGCAGGACTAACCTGATAACCATTTATATAATGTATTAACTACTATTGTTTTAAATGGTACAATTCGTTGTACCAATCTATATTGGTGTTACTTAATCTTCTGTCCATTATCATTTTGCTGGCTAAAAGTGACTCTGAATCATCCAAGATATGTAAATCCTGATTATCTGGTGTCGCTTATCCACCAAATTCTTATCTTATGAGTGTCTAAATAATGGACCCTTCCATTTTTTTATAAAGAAAGGACATGCTACATAGAAATATAAGAAAGATAGAGGGAGGTTGAACGTGAAAATAATAATGCTAATCCGTTTCAATCGAACATAATGAAAAGAGAAAAGAGTTAAATCAAGATTATTTTAATTTTTACATACTGAACTATTTGGTAATAGCCCTTGAGAAAACTTGTTTTTTTACAAATAAAATACAGAGCACTAAATGAAAATGCAAAATCCGGTTGTTGAAAATTAACAAGGTTTTATTTCACACGGGGTAGAAAATGCTTTTACCCTAACAGTGACTTAATTAGCTCACACGTTGTGCCTGCATTCACTCAGCACAAACCCCTTGTCACTTTCTCCTTGTCGGAGATTGACTTCTGGAGTAAATTGGGACGTTTAAAAAAAAAAATTGAAAGAAAATAAGTAAAAAATTTCTGGTAATCTGAACATTAGTTACATAAATGAGTAACCTCCCCTTGTTTCTTTCACTTTGAGGAAGCTGTATGTTTTGGTTGGCCATTTTCATTTTACAGTAAATCAACACTGAAAATACGAATTTGTTTGAATCAATACAACTGCATGTTTTAACATGAAAACATCATAAAATGTGTTCTTAATAACAATTAAGTTCATTTCAAATAATGCGCAAGCACAATTAAGAACACATTTTATGATAGTGTTGTGTTAAACCGTGCATGTGATTCCCAAGCTCTTTCCTCTTTTGGTATTGATGTAATGGTCACAATATGTCACTCCTTTCTGCAAAAAGCTTCCTATTTCAAGAAAATTGTTTTTTTTTTTTTTTTTTTTGTTTTTCATATCCAATCACGGATGTAAGCTGAGTAGGACTATGAAAAAGATTAAAATTATATTTTCATTGTTGTTTATATTTAACTTTTAAATGAATTTTGTCCAGACCCAGCTAGAGAAGCAAGGACTAACTCATAAGTGACATTCTCCTGTGGACAACTACATATTGGCACACCAGTGTAGGCTGACCAGCAAAAACCTACATCAATTAGCTTTGTGTGGATTCTGGATGGCATACAGAAGACTTGTCAGGGGTGATAACAGATAGGGGTGGGTGGTAAGAGTCATTAGTATCTATGTCAGTGACCTGGTGATTGAAATAAATTTTGGTTTTAAATTAGATCTGTAAAATAATTGTTCCTGTGATAACAGCAGTCCATGATGATATTGATACTTCTATTTAGGAAGGAGTGAAGGATTCTAATTGGAAATTAACTAGTTATTTTAGTTATATAATGTGCACACACAGTGGTACCTTGACTTAAATATTTTCCAAGTTCCCTGCTGTCATTGTTTGTTTTTTTTGAGAGCTAAAATTTGAATGCTAGTGAGCGTCAGATACACTTATGTTAATAAGTTCACAAAAAAACATTTAACTTTTCACATTTATTACGTCCAAGAAAAATATTATTTATATAAACATAAACATTAAAGCATATTATGGCACATAATTAATTACATTCTATTTTAGGTTTTTATTCAATACTATGCTAATTTTCTTTAAGAATGTAACAAAAAAGAATTAGGCGGTTTTGTGTGTGTGTGTGTGTGGGGGGGCTGGAATGGATTAATGGCATTTCAGTTTATTTCAAAGGCAAAAATTGACTTGATATACTAGGAAATTGTTATGAGCAGAATTAATTACTCATAAATCAAGGTATATCAGTGTTAATACCCTTAGGAAATGTATGAATCCAACCATTCTCTCTCCAACTATGGGTAAATAGTAGGGCAGACTGGGCTCATTAACCTTGGTTAGGCAACCAGTCTAGGAGAAGGAAAACTCTTAATTCAAACTTGTTAAACTCTGCTTAGAAATTGACTTTATCACATACTACTTGTGTGGAGGGTTGTGTGTATAATACACACACACACACACACAATAATTTGCACACAGTTGTATGGTTTGAAATATTCCTATATAATAATAATAATAATAATAATTATATAGCTTAAAGTAATTATAGCTATTTAATAATAGTTATTTGTTTGCACACAGTTTTAGTTTCAACTAAAAAAAAATCCTCCTCCTTAGTAAATAGCTTTAAGTAACTATTCTTAATACAAATAATTATATGGTATCAAGTATTCCTATCAAATAAGATTAATTTTTAGACAAATCTATTTGACCACTAGGTGGTACCCTAACAGGTGTTACCTCTCTGGGTCAGTGAATCTGAGAGTAATGCCAATGAAGGGGTACTCCACACTCTCCAGAAGTGGAGCCTTTCCATCAGATGCAGTTTAGGGTCTTGCCTTTCTACAGGGGATGCATTCAATGTATTCTAAGCCTCCTATCTTCCCTCCAACTTATTATAATTAATGCTTGCGTTATTTCCTGGAATTAATGCCAGCATTAATAATATAGTTAACTTGCCACAGTGAAGTGGAAAAAAGGAATTGGAATTTCTAAGGCAGTCTGACATTGGGTCCAACATCATTCTAGCAACTCTTTTTTAAAAAAAATTTTTTTTTTTTTATTTTTTTTATTTTTATGAAACTAATGTCTAGTTGTGTGTAGCACATTTCATTTCCTCTGGACAACATTAGTGTCATGAAGAGGGAGGAGAGACTTGCTGATCTTCAATATAACATTGCCTAGACTTGTACAAAGGTTCAGGTGCAGTACCATGGTCTTCTTGCAAGACTGATGGGTGTCCTATAAAATGTGTGTATGTAATATATATGTATGTAAGGTTTTTGTTTGACATATTAAGTGTTAGACGGTTATCTTATTTCCTTCCTCAACTTACCTCAAGAGGAAGTTAAGGGAAGGGTCAAGGTGCGTTGGGGGGGATTAGTCTATTTGTACAAACCTTTCCATTTTCTTTTACTTTTACTTAAAGTGATAAGAATCAAATCTCATATGTATGCACAGTACAAAAGTGTTTAATACTAAAATAAACTGGGATTACTATTTTGTTTATCCTCTTTGTCACCAGAATTTACTAGTTTATCATAAATATAATCATTAGTGAATTTATCAACAAAATCCTACTTAACCTCTGCCCTGTCGGCTGGAGCTTTAGAATGCACCGACTTCACCTCTGCAGAGGGGTAAGACTCCCCCAATGGGGCCACCTGTTGGCCGTGGGTGGCAACCCGTGATGCTTAAGGATAGAACCCAGGTGGATGAGCAGTTCATGACTTGCAATACTCCACTTTGGCCCTTTCTTGGGCTAGACAGGCAGTCGGAGAGGCCCCCTCCGATCAATCGGCTGGTCATGTCAAGCCCTAGCACCTATATGATTTTTCCAACCCTATTGCCCTTATGGCAAACCCCAACCCCTTTTTATCATATGGGTGCTAGAAGGCGGTAACTGAGGGTCTACATGTCCTAGGAATGACCTTAAACTCTATCTGATTGTGAGGTTCCAGTTTTGGAGGTTTGGGGAATGTGGAGCACTCCTTCATCACCATTGCTCCCAGGTCCACTCTGACCCGGGGTGGTAGTACCTGTTAGGGTCCCATCTATGGGGAAAAATGTATTTATAAAAAAATTGAGTATCCATTAAGAATTGATTTATTTCAAAACTTTATTGGCATTAAATGACCCAGTGAGGTTGATATGCTTTAAAACAAAACCAAACCTACTTAACCCTTTTGGTGCGGTGCATTTGGTAACAAATTTAATGGCTGAAATGAACTTCTCACCCTAACCCTTGCAAAAAAAAAAAAAGAAAAGTTTCACAATACTATAATACACTGTGTGGGGTATATTAGACAAGTGTCTATAAGATTTTTCATTCACTGATACAACTAAAAACGATTGTTTTACTAAAGTTTTAGAAGTAATAAATCTTATTTTAGGCCCTAGATATATCTAACGTTTGGGAGTGGTGTGTTTATATCAGAAGATCCAAAAATTTAAATAAATGTGGGCTGAAGTGTCACCTCCTTATGCATAAATATATTTAAGTGACTAGTTGTTCTTCGTACAAAAAGGTTTAATATATGAACAGCTAAAATGATAATTTTTGGGGCTGTTCATAATTTTAGCTCCACATTTTTTTAAAAAGTTTATTTAATCTAAAATGTTTTGAGCATCTTTATACGTTGTGCCTTGAATCTAATGAAAAAGGAACTGTCAGTGGTTGGGAATTAACATATGCATTACTGACAGAATAAGATTTTATGTATATGAGTTGCTGATGGGTACATGTCCTACATTCCTGATGCAGTAAAATCATGTCCATGTGTCAGTTTTTTTTTTTCTTTTACTATTTCAAGCTAACTGTAAATGCAACACCTTACACAGGATAGTGGAAGGTAGGAGTTAGACAGCTTTAGTTGTTTCCTCAGTTCATGAATAAGAACCTACTATTAAGAAAATTTCCTGGGAACTCATTTAAATCCAATCTGTGTCCCAGGATTCACTAAATTAAAAAGCTATCAGCATTATATATATATATATATATATATATATATATATATATATATATCTTATTTCGTTTTTTTTTTTTTTTGTTTTTGTGTTAAATAAGCAATGTCCAGCCATAAACTAAGTCTTCCCTTCCCTCCGGGTTAAAGCTACTACAAGAGAATGTGGACTTAGTGTTAAGTTAAACTTTACTTTTTTAATTGTGTAACTCTTTGCATTTTATACTATTATTTTTTATTATTTAGTGATTTAAATTGTCATAACATTTAATAATTTCATTGAGATATATATATATATATATATATAAAGGAAATTGACCTTGGCCAAATTAAAATCAAATAATACCTTCTCCTTTATTTACTAAGCTTTTCTTAGTCTGTCACCCAGACTTCTGGTTGTGTACAGTACCTACTATTACTAAATGATTACCCCATCTAAATACTGAGGACAAACTGATTGTTGTTAAACTTGTGTTATCTGGTGGAGAAGAAATTGTACTTTCAGTCAACCCTCTAACCTTTTTGCTCTTTCTACTAATAATATGAGGAACTAGAACTCATGTCATTCAATAGATAAAGGATTTTTATTAGAACTAGTACAAAATAAAAAAAAATGTACCCCGGGCGATGTAAAAATAGATTTTTGAAACATATTGCCTGAGGGGTGGGAATAAAAAATTCAATGTCAGCGAGTTTGTACCCTAAGTAAGTAAAATCATCAAATTCATTAAAGGATTAAAAAATAAAACAATTTGAAATGTAAACTTTAAATATGTATTAAAATAAAACAAACTATATATATATAGGGATGTGCAGAGATTGGCTAGAACGCCTGTCTCTAAAGATTAGAACTCTCCTGTTTTTTTTTACGATAGGTGAAAAAAGATATGGAGGCCCAATGTTATTTAGAGTGACATAATTCTATTTCGTATGTTTCAAATACCCAGATTTGAACTTCGGTTAAACATTGTTGAATAATGAATTTTAAAAGTATTGCGTCAATTATGATTAAAAAGTAAAGATTAATTTTTAGTTTAAGAAAAAAGCGCTAAGTGTTAAAAAAAACAATAAGTACCACCAGACCGTTTATGCCATCTTGAATAAAACGGAAATAGATATTTCCGAACTTTGTTTATCAAAAATCTCGTAAAAAAAGATCGTACAGGGTTGTTACAAAGAAAAATAGTTAATTCAAAGATCAAATTATCCGAGTGGGAAAAATTACATCGTTATCTTAAAAAATAAACAAACCTGCCCGTATTACATGCGAAAGGGTAATTTTCAGACCGTAATATACAGAAAAGTTACTAATTATTTCCCTTTTACGATAACCCGTAAAAGTATGGAATGAAAATTTGAATATTTTTTCTAAGAGAAAAACTGATAAAATAATCTATTATACTTACTTTTTATTTTAATTATTGAAAAAAGTTAAATAAAATAATTTTTTTCACGCTAACACTGTCAGCCTAACAGGAACAAACTTTGGTTACTTAGAAGTGTCTCGTCTCTTTGTAAAACAAATGTCAGCAATGCTCTTCCATACATTCTAAGAATCACACATTACTATTCAACAACAAAAATTACAAATTCTTTTAAAAATATTAATCGTGCTCGTATCGGACCAATGTTTAGTGCACCTGAATTATAAAATTCATATTTTTAAATATCCGTGAAAAATTCGATTTTTTGACGCAGGAAAAAAAAAAAATTTAATTTATTTCACGCAGAAAATAAAAATATTTAATCACACAAAAGATTGAAAATCTCTTAAAAATTAATTTCTTAAAAAAATTTTTTTTTTTGTTGACATTTTAATAGAATATAGTACATACCAATTATAAAAGCAAAAAAAAGTTTTCAAATATTAATATTATGACATTTTTTTGCACTTTTTATTTCCGATTTCATTAATTTTTCCTCAAAAAACTAGACGTCGTACATTCATACAATTTCATTGATATAGTTACTCTTATCTTTATAGAAAAAAAGAAAAAAAAATTTTCTGACGCGTCATTTTTTTTTATCTCATAAAATAAAATAGGGGGGGGGAATAGACCTCGTAAAAAATATTTCCCCTAATATATTTTAGAAAAAAACTATTAATGGTAAACATTTATGGAAATTTTCGTGAAAATCAGATTATTAATTGATTTTTCATAGAATTTTTAAAAAATCCTCTTATCGTAACTTGTTTTTAGCTATGTTAAATTTCAGTTGATTTAACAGTGCAAAAATGAAAACATTGTTTTTCAATCATAATTTTCATTATTTTCGTAAGCTGATAAAAAATTAAAAAAATCATCAGGAGTTTGTTTAATGTTTTTTCTTTCGAATGGAAAAAATCTTTTCAAGAAAATATTATTTTTTCTGCAAGTTTCGTTGTGTTAAATGTAGGGGGGGTAAATTGCACAGGGTCAAATTGGTGGTACCTAAAAAAACAAACGCGTAAAATCATTTTTTTGTTTTCATTTTTTTTTTTTTTTTACTTTAAAACGGAAAATGTTTAAATCATGAACAAAATTTATTTGTTAAGCACAACAATTTAAAAAAAGAATCAGCAAAATTAAAATAATAATCCGAATTTAATGAAATGATCGGTATATCAAGAATTAAGATCTTATATTTGAAATAAATCTTTACTTCAAATTTTAATTTAAAGTAAAGATAAAGTGGTAGGTATTTTTTTTGTTGTTTTTTTTTTTTTTTTTGTAAAAACAAACACGAAGAAATGTTTAAGTTTTTTTTTTTTTTTTTTTTTTTTGAGGAAAATTAATTTTACATTTCTTGAATGAAAATTTAATGACGAAACATTTTTAAAAAATCGCTGTTTATAAACTTTATGTATAAAGTTATATTTTGCCGAAAAAACAGAAGCCACAATTTTTTTAATAATACTGTTAATTAATAAAAATTATGGTTTTAGCACCGGAAAAAAATTCCAGACTGACCAATTACAGAATAAACGATATTAGGAAACTTTAAAAATTTCAATAGCGAATAATTTCATAAACAAAAAAAATTCATTTGCCAATAATTTCTGTTAATGCGAATGAAAATTTACATGAAAACAGCCAAAATTTAACAAGACTTTAAGTGTTATTTGTTTGTGGTTGTTTGTTTTTTTGTTTTTTTATTATAACTACAAAAATGTTTAATAGTTAGTGTTAAAGTGTTATTTGTTTGTGGTTGTTTTTTTTTTTTTTTTTTTTTTTTTTTTTTTTTTTTTTTTTTTAAATATAACAACAAAAATGTTTACTAGTTAGTGTCAGTATAACAATAAAAATATTCGTGTAAAATATATTTTTAAGAACATTCAGTTTAATTTCCGTGTTCAATAATTTAATTTTTTTTTAATTAGATTAGGTATTAATTTCCAGTTTACTATTTTTGAAAGGAATGTAAAAAATAAATAAATAAATAAAAGAACAATGTACTTTTTGAAATAAAGTCTTCCTTTATGAATGAATTATAATAGCTTGTGAGATGCGTTGAATTCGTTCACAAACTTGTGAGATGCGTTGAATTCGTTCAAAAATCACGTGGTCAGAGAGCAAGATAAATGGCTCTTTTAGGCTTCCATAATTTAAATTGACGATTTTTAAAAAATCGTTTTAATTCTTTTAAAATATGTTGCCAGGTTATGCATGGTTTTTAACTTAGATTTTTTCAAAGATAAAATTCTGGGCTATCTTTTGGTTAAAATTGATAGTTAGTCCATAATAATCTTGCACATATATAATGGACCTTGAAATTTTTAAGGTAGTGAAAAACTCAGTTTAACTTAGATAGAATAATTTTTTTTGCATCAATTTAAAGAAAACTGCATTTTTTAATACTATGAAAAAAAAAAAAACTTGCTACATTATTTATTTTTTGAGTTTTAAGAAAATGAATTTTAAATTTTAAAATCACTTTTTTAGGTTATTGAATTTATATTTTTTATGTTTTTATTTTTCTATATATTCTTCAGGATATGATCTTTCAAGAAATGTAAAAATTAGGGACCGGGATTTTTTTTTTCTTCAAATGGTCAAAGGTCAACCCCCCCCCCCCCACATCCTGAATTTATAAAAAAAGTATTTTTTCAAGTTTCTTCCATAAAATAAACTAATCCTTATAAAATTAAGTCGTGGGAAAATAATTTGGTGAAAATTTCATTAAAATCGGACAATTCCCTGATTTTTGGTAATTGTTTTAAAATTAAGAAATTTAAAAAAAAAAAAAAAATTACCTCCCTTTGCACTTCTTTGCACATCACTATATATATAGATATATAATACCAGTCATGTATTTATTAAAACTTGTTTTAAAAAACGAGGACTGTCTAATGTTGCATGTTCAAATTTTGTGTATTCTGTTATGAAGATTTTGGGTAATGTGATGTAAACAGTGACGTAATTTTTGTTACAGACAAAAACCCGGAAGCGAATCTCCATTATTAATAGATTTCTTTCCATAAAAGTAAACTCTGTATTGTTTGGAATTGGTTTATAGCAAAAATTTTAATCTTGCAAAGTTTTTTGAGGCTATTTAAAATGGTGACAAATCAGTGCTCTAGGCTTTGAACAGAGGTCTGTCATTAAATTTTTAGTGGCTGAGAAGTGCAAACCATGTGAAATTTACAGAAGGTTGTGATATGTATGGAGAAGCATGTTTTAGTCAAATATTTATGAATGGTGTAAACATGGTGTTTACCACTACAAACCAGAGTGGAAACACACTTGCCTGGTAAAGAAAAAGTTCTGGATGAAGTGGTCAGTAAAGAAGGGCAGGCTGACAGTCTTCTGAGACCTGAAAGGTTCTACCATAATTGATTTCCTTGAAAAAGGTACAACTGTAAACAATACTTCTTATTGCCAACTCCTTAGGCAATATTCACCTGATTTTATTGAATGACACTATTATATATATATATATATATATATATATATATATATATATATATATATATATATATATATATATATATATATATGATATATATGAAAGTAAACAATCTGTTTGAGATGGCAATAGCCGACAATTTGTCTATAACTCTGCTGATGAGGCATAATATGCCAAAATGTACATACAGATTGACTTTTTCTCGATTAGTTTACGCTTTACATTTGAATAGATATGCTCACCTAATTCATTATCAACTAATTAATTTTCAAAATTATGTATGACTTCAATTAAGCACATATTCTCCCAAAAATATACATATATAATCTCTGCATCAAGTTCTGCTAACAGCACAGGCAGCCATGATTCTCTCAGTAACTGTCCTTATTGGTCATCACCCCTGGTAGGTCTTCTACAGGGTAACCAGAATCTGCAGAGCTGGTTGATATAGGTTTTTGGTGTTGGCCTACACTTGTGTGTGTCCATCTGTAGTGGTCGACAGGAGAACATCACACGAGTTTTGTCCTTACTTCTCCAGCATATCATCTTGTTCATTTTACTTAAACAGTTTGTATGATAGGAGGCAGGTGGCTGTACAGCTGCTTTTTTGTAGGGTGCTGCTTCCAGGATTTGTTTTAAGGTAGCAAATTCTTTATGCTCTTGGTTTGATTGAATAAGAATGATTTGGGACAATCACCAAGTACCTTTTTGACTTTCATGACCGTCCCCCGAACAAAAATTATCAACCGTCCTGAATGGGGTTTGGACCGTCCCGAAATCAAAATATTTTTGTTTAATTCATTAGCATCATCTATACTTGTCAGTCATCAGTAGCATAATAACATGTAATAAAACATTAAGAAAAGGTGTGAAGCAGTGATAATTCTGGATATTTGGACAAAAAAATCCATTTCCTAGTGTGTTTTGAGTTTTAAAAAAAAAACAAAAACAAAAAAAACAAAACTTTTTTTACTTTAAGTTACCCTGAGTAGGGTTAGTAGTACATAATTCGATCCTTTTAAACTCTCCCTCCACCATTATTCATTACATGGCTTTGAGAATAGACCTGTGGTGTCATAGCCTCATTTTGAGGTCAGTATTCGGCAATCACTGGACGGCCATTATTGGAATGTAGTACTAACTTTTATAAAAAAAATTTACCGTCCCTGGCAAACTGTCCCAGATAACATATTGATCGTCCCGGGTGTAATTTTTATTGTCCCCGGGACAGCATTAATGTCGAGCCCTGCTTTTGACTTGGTATCTACTAAGTTAGGGAGATACAAGGATAAATTTTCTTAAATTACACAAGTAGTGAGTGTGTGTGTGTGTGTTGTTCAGTATTTCTTTGCACAAGTGAATAAGTGTAGTTCATAGTATGGAATCGTGTGTTACCAAAAACTTGTATAGAGAACGATCATCCTGCATTAACTATTAACATCCTGTTGAGAATTTTCCAAGTCCAGAGCCCCGTTCCTATAAGGATATATCTTTTGGATGGTCTAAAAGTTTAAGATAATATTAATCTTTTGTAAGTCTCTCTAGCAAATGAAATGTAATTCCTTTCGTCATCAGCACAGTCTCTACCAACTGAGCACGTTACTCTCACTTCCTGACACACCAAATAGCAATCGTCAGATTTCACTTGCCTTCCAAACACTTGCTTTCTTCCTCACTCCCCCTGTCAGCGACTGTCGGTCTTATTTCTGCACGTTAGGCCACCCTTATGCAAATTCCAATATACATCATCCGGGTCTCTGCCAACAGCATTTCAGCCACTCGCCACACTCCTCCCCTTCGCACAGGGCAAACATATCCTGATGCACTTTGTTTGTGGGGGCTGGGAATCTGCTTGTTCATAGGTCTGCCCTTCAATTTCGTCACAATATATATATAAATGGCTAAAATGGCCTTTTAATTTAAAGTTACCTGTTATTTTTCTTAAATCAAAAACTTCTAAATATGTTTTAATATTACATTTAAGCGAAGGCTATCATTTGGGGTGGATTAAGAAAACAAATGTGACTTCCGGCCGGGTGGAATGAGTGGTACAGGACTTTGAGTTAACAATGTTATCATTTGTAGACTTAATCATTTTTTGGGGTTCCTCTTTGTCCTGTGACTTTTTTGGATTTTGCTATTGTGACTCTTAATCATATGCCTTCATCGCTGTTGGCTGGGGTGTTAGAATACACAGACTGCACCTCTGCAAAGGGGTAAGACTCCCCCCAAATGGGGCCACCTGTTGGCCATAGGTGGCAACCTGTGATGCTTCAGGATGGAACCCAGGTGGATGAGCAGTCCATGATATGCAACACTCCACTTAGATCCTTACTTAGGCCAGACGGGCGGTTGGAGAGGCCCCACTCCGATCAATTGGCTGGTCATGTCAAGCCCTATTGCTCTTATGGCAAGCCCCAACCCTTTTTATCATATGGGTGCTAGAAGGCGGTGGCTGAGGGTCTTCATGTCCAGGGAATGACGTTAAACTATATGATGATGAGGTTCCAGTTTTGGGGAATGTGGAGCACACCTTTATCACCATTGCTCCCAGGTCCTCTCTGACCTGGAGTGGTAGTACCTGTTAGGGTCACATCTATGGGTTAAATAGAAATGTTTATAAAGATTTGAGTCTCCATTAAGAATGAATTTATTTCAAAACTTTGTTGGCAATAAATGACCCACTGTGGTTGATATGCTGTAAAACAAACCAAACATATGTCTTCATGCTATGCTCCAATATAACATTGGTAACTTCTTCCAGTGTATTTAGTTTGATTCTAATGGCCTTATGCCAGACTAATGACTAGTATATAGCTATTCTGTTATAAGTAGTGTAGTAGTAAAGTTGTCAGGGAGTCTATCCCCTTTACACTAGTAGTATACCAGGGAAATTGTTTATGCATTTGAGGCAGTGCCACAGTTGCTATCATCTCCCCACTTTATCACACAGATTCAAGCTGTGCTACTCATGTGCTGAATTGGTGAGGGCCAGTATTGAACCCAGAACCATGTGATTCTTATGCTGATGCTCTACCGACTGACCTAAACTGGCACTTAGAAGGAACGAAAAGTTAGGGAAGAAATTTTTGAGTTTTAAACACCCCCCCCCCAAAAAAAAAAAACCCCAAATTGTTTTCCTTTTATTTAAGGTAGTAAAATGACTTCTTTTATTTTTCTCCCCTTTTTATTTTCAGGTTGCTGGAATGGCAATCCTTGGGGTTTGCATCCTGTTGAAGTTGAATCCCACAAGTAAACACATTGAAGAAGTGATTGAGGAAGCAGGTGAACTCCATCAGTTCAATGTTGCCATTTATGTAATGGCTGGCATTGGTGCTGTTGTTCTACTAATAAGTCTTGTTGGTTGTTGTGCTGCCATCTTTGAAAGTAAATTTCTCTTGGCTATTGTAAGTATAAAAGTTTTTTTCTTTTTTTTTACCCCCCCCCCCTTTTTTTTAAACACATAATTTGGAAGGAGAGACTTGTTTTTAATTATGGGAATAAAAGTTAATTCACCTTGGCATTATTTTTCATAACTCTTAACTTTTTGGCATTAAACATCACTGTTAGATTATTCATATTTATTTTAGTAGTAATTGCTTTATTAGTCTAAAAACATTTTTAATCACAAATCAGGAAATTGGGGTCTTGTGACCACAGCTTAAGGATTTTCATTTCCAGTTAACACTTTATGCTAAAATAAGGTTTCATTAATAAACTATAATAAATAGTTTTTTTTTTTTTTTTTTTTTTTTTTTTTTTTTTTAATTTAAAATTTATAAAAGGGTTTTATAATTTGCTTGAAGCATTGTTTATATTGGTTTGGAGGTTGATTTTTGAAGGCTATCACAATGCAGGTGTAAAGAAAAAATAAGGTAACAATGGTGCTGTTTGTTAACCTGTGATTTATTCTTAATATTGATATTTCGAGATAAAATCTCATCAGAAGAACACCGGAACTGAAGTAGTTGTCGTCTTATCATATGCACACAATGATGGAGTCTATCCCCTTTTTACTATTGCTCGACCATGGAGATTGTTTTTGCATCTGAGCTGGAGTGCCACACCTACCATCAGCTCTTCACTTTTCTGCACAGATCCAACTGTTCTACTCAGCTGAGTTGGTGAGGCCCAGTATCAAACTCGGAACCTTGTGGTTTTGAGGCGGATTCTCTATTGACTGAGCTAAAGTGACTTCATGACAAAATGCTCATTTAGTAAAAATCCTGTCAAAATTTCAACAAAATTTTTAATTAAAATAAATAAATTACTATCAAATGGCCAACAAAATTTAAGTGATGTGCCTGTTCAGTACTTGGATGGGTCAGCTACTTTAAGCACCTGTTTTTAACCTGAACTATGACAATCCCTTTTCTGATTTTTACTGTAAAGTTTGAATTTTGTATTTTATTCATTTTTACTTAAGAAAATTGGAAGATTTGGTGATTTAATAATTTTTAAATCTTTTACCATCCTAAATATTTTGCTTATTCATGCTGAAAATGACTAAAAACAAATTCCTATCCTGATTATTATTCTAATCACCTCAGAATTCGCAATATTATCTCTGTGTGTTTGTTTATCTGCTTTTGTCTTATCTGTTCAGTAATGTGAGTTTGGAGTTTAAAGGATTCAAATTGTTTTAACCCAGGTTATGTGTATGGAGGGCGGGATCTTGTGTCCATCAAAACTATAAAGTACTTTGGTCTGTGTAAAACTTTAGAACCTGATATCCTATCACTTTCTGTTTGAAAATATAATTAAACAATCAATTCTTTAGAATTTTATTTATTTTTAGTATATACTAGCGGAAGAACTTTGTATTGTTTGGTTGTTTTGTTTAACTACATCTCAACCCTTTTTGGGTTATTTAATGCCAAATCCAAGTCCTTTTGATAAACAAATGACTCTGGTTGCTTACAGTACCTGCTGTTGCTTAAGTAGTCACTGCATTGTGTGGGTTAAAAATATCCTAAAGCAGTGCTTAAATTCTGATGTGGCAAACTGGCAGGATATATTTCCCATGGACTGGTACCCTATTTGTGCCATGTTGTTGGATTTATGATCAAGTTCCAACTGTTTCTATCTGTTGTATTGTATCCCATGTGAAAAGAATAATATTAAATACAGAAAGATTTTATGCATTTTTAATTTTACATTGCATGTTTATATATAAATATATATTATGCATACTCAAATGCAACCCGCTAAATATTTAGCTACAATGAATGAACCAAGTTAAACGTGTACTATTTTGCATATTTGAATGCACCAAGCCATATGTTGCCTAGCTCATTGCAGTTAAGTAGGAAGACACATGATATTCTTAGGCTGTGTAATCCGTCTAAGTATTTGGTGATCAGATGGGAAGCTCTGCTTTGGGTCGGATTTAAGTGTAGACATAACAATCTGATTACGATCAACCCATATATATATATATATATATATATATATATATATATGGACTCTCCCGTCGATTTTCGACGTATGAGGGTTCATACACACAATGAACACCCACACAGTGATTTGTTTATAGTGGTGAAGGCTTGTGTTGGACCATCCACACTTTTTGCCTTGTGGTTTTGAGGCGGATTCTCTATCGACTGAGCTAAAGTGGCTTCATGACAAAATGCTCATTTAGTAAAAATTCTGTCAAAACTTCAACAACAAAATATATATATATATATATATATATATATATATATATCTCAACCCTGTTGTTAGATATTTAAGATCTTTCATTTGTTAAGAGACTACTACAGATTTGATGTACCCCTGGGTGCAGGTCAGCCTGCCTGAGACCTTTTTATAAATTCATCCTTTTCCTGGATGAATTAGATTTTCACAAAGGTATCCAAGACTTTTTTTTTTCTTTTGAGTATAATTAAATCAAAGGTCATATTCATAAAGAAAGCAAATAAAATTGGTATGCAGATACCAATTTTATTTGCTTTCTTTATGAATATGACCTAATTATACTCAAAGAAAAAAGTCTTGGATACCTTAGTGGGGGGGGGGGGTTCCCATCCACAAACTTCAAACACTCCTTGGGGTCAAGGGAGTTTGCATACCAAGTTTCATAAAGATTGGCCCATTAGCCTAAGAATTTATAGGTAACTCCCAAAAAATGATATACGGGGGGTAATCCCAAAGTTAAGGCATCCATAATATTTAGATATCACAAACTTTTTTTTATTTTTATTTATTGTCAATGATGTAAATCTCATTTTAAAGTTTGAACATGTATCTATCTTTCTACATAATCACCATTTTGGTCGATGCATTTTTATGGGTTCCCACCCATAAAAATGCATTCAGAAATAATTGCCAAACCAAGACTAAGTGTGGCAGCAAGGTGCATGTTTTCCTGTATCTCCACTGCTTTGGGGACCTTATTTTTGGGATTAACCTCTTTTTTTAAAATTAAATTTGAACTCCAACATTTAAACTCTATTTTTGTTGTAAGCATACTGATACTAATAATTTGTGTAGCCTTACTAATAGATAATTGGTCTCACTGTGGCCTTTTATTATTATTATAATAATAATAATAATAATAATAATAATTTATTGCGTACAGTGCTCAGGTGCACAAAACTCGTCAAAGTCTCATGTATAGTACATAAAATAATGAACTAATGTCAGGAGCATTTATAGCGTACAGTAATAATATACATGTATGTGTGCGCGTGTGTGCATATGTGTGTGGGGTATCAGGTATGGTGTTAGCGAATTACAGGAAGCATGGAGGCTTTAAAAAATGCAGTGTTTTGGCAGCCTACAACGGATGCAGGCAGTTTATTCCATGTCTCAGCAACTCTGAGCATGTTTCTGAAAGTCATGTGAGCTATGCTGTTTTCTGACTTTGTAGGCATGCTCATATGTGTTCGAAACCTGCAGATCGAAAAGGTATTCAAGGTTGCTGTTGGTAAGATAATGAATGACCTTATGAGCGTTTACCAAGTCGGTTGCCAGTAGATCTCCTTTGCCCCCTGTAAACTATGGAAGATTTTTGCTGCAATATAAAAGCAGAAATGTAAACATTTAAAACATTATTTGCTGATAAATTTTTCTTTTTTTTCTTTTCCAGTACATTGCAATCCTCACTATCATTACAATAGCTGAAGTCGGAGGTGTTGTTGCTGTTGTTGTTGCCAAGAATAATGTAAGTAGATGATTTCTTGATTCTGTAACTGATGGAATCATCAATTGGTGTGAACACAATATTAATGAAAAGGTCTTGAAGAAAACCCGGTTTGCAGTTAGATTTTTTTTTCAGCACTCTTCTACTTTCTCAGCTGTTTGACTTTTGTTTTATCACTTTGGAGTGGTGTTCACTAAAAAAAGGGGCCAAAAAAAAAAAGACTATCAAGTGTTATGAGTTTGAAAAATGCTTTGTTTCGAGTCAACTCGATTATTAAGAATTTGATTGAAAGTGTTACAACCAGGCATAAACAAAGAAAGTATGAACTGACACCCCAGCCCATTTTGCCGACATGAGTTGGAAATTTCAGAAAACTGGTATACACTGGAGAAACTTAAGGTTTTTAATTTTTTTAATTTAAAATTCTTTTTTAAAGGAAAACACTAATTGGTGGGCCTAATATAACCTTTTTATAAGTTGAAAGTAATATGGGGTAGATTGACCAAACAATGGGTTTTCAGATGGATATGCTACGATACAAAATAAAAAGCAGTATAGCTTTCTAGCTGATATGCTAGATTCATCTCTTTGAATTTTTGTATCAGAAGAATAAAGTTACACTTTCAATCAAATTTTTAATCATATAGTTGACTCAAAACAAAGCTTTTTTTTAAACTTTTTTTTTTTTTTTTTTAGGTATGACAATTCACTGAACATAGCTACAAAGTAATGAAAGTGAAACGGTCAAAAGTTCAAGACTGCTATTTTTTAAATTTAAATTTTTTTTAATCATTTGGCATAAAATGGAAAGCTGAAGGAGATTGCCAATTAGTCTAAATCAGTGGTTCTTAACTGGAGGCCATATATATTTTTGTGGGCTCCAGACAAGCAAAAAAGATTTAATCATAGAAAGACAATAGGATTTATAAAAAAAAAATTAGTGAAATAGATCACTAATTAGGACTGAGCCTATTCTAGTAGTGACCAACCCAAGCAATTTAACAGATTTGAATTCGGTTTTCCTTGTCCTAGACTGGTTAAAGAGCCCAGCCTGCCCAACTATTTATCCATAGCTGGAGGGAGAGTAGCTGGATAATAGCGCTATGTGAACTGTAGCTTCGTGTGGTTGACGAGTCCATGTCCTACAAATCTAACCCTTAGACCACACACCTACAACTATAAACATCAAATGGCTATTCCATCATAGTAAAATAGGAATCGAAGGGGACCATAGGTAAAAAGGTTGAGAACCACAGGTTTATATCATTGTAGATATTGCCTTTTTGCATCCTTCAATTTTATCTTGATATTTATTACTAACAGAATTTAGCAGCACAAAAAAACCAGAGGCAATATTAACCCTTACTCTATGGGAAGCGAGTATACTTGTTTCTGTATATGTGCACTTGAGATACAGGAACCAAATTAACTTTTCTTTGATATTGGTCTACTTGACATACAGATTTTAATTTTTCTTGCCCAACAACAAAAAAGGCTTCCAACAACTCATTAGTGTGTTGCATCACCAACTTATGGTGTCATATTTCTAAACTTAGAACAAAAGGGATGTTACGATGTTTCTAAACTTTGAACAAAAGGGATGTTACGATGTTTCTAAACTTAGAACAAAAGGGATGTTACGATGTTTCTAAACTTAGAACAAAAGGGATGTTACGATGTTTCTAAACTTAGAACAAAAGTTACGATGTTTCTAAACTTAGAACAAAAGGGATGTTAGAACAAAAGGGATGTTACGATGTTTCTAAACTTAGAACAAAAGGGATGTTACGATGTTTCTAACTTAGAACAAAAGGGATGTTACGATGTTTCTAAACTTAGAACAAAAGGGATGTTACGATGTTTCTAAACTTAGAACAAAAGGGATGTTACGATGTTTCTAAACTTAGAACAAAAGGGATGTTACGATGTTACGATGTTTAAACTTAGAACTGTTACGATGTTTCTAAACTTAGAACAAAAGGGATGTTACGATGTTTCTAAACTTAGAACAAAAGGGATGTTACTTAGAACAAAAGGGATGTTACGATGTTTCTAACTTAGAACGATGTTTCTAAACTTAGAACAAAAGGGATGTTACGATGTTTCTAAACTTAGAACAAAAGGGATGTTACGATGTTTCTAAACTTAGAACAAAAGGGATGTTACGATGTTTCTAAACTTAGAACAAAGGGATGTTACGATGTTTCTAAACTTAGAACAAAAGGATGTTTCTAAACTTAGAACAAAAGGGATGTTACGATGTTTCTAAACTTAGAACAAAGGGATGTTACGATGTTTCTAAACTTGTAGATGGGATGTTACGATGTTTCTAAACTTAGAACAAAGGGATGTTACGATGTTTCTAACTTAGAACAAAAGGGATGTTACGATGTTTCTAAACTTAGAACAAAAGGGATGTTACGACTTAGAACAAAAGGGATGTTACGATGTTTCTAAACTTAGAACAAAAGGGATGTTACGATGTTTCTAAACTTAGAACAAAAGGGATGTTACGATGTTTTGTTTCTAAACTTAGAACAAAAGGGATGTTACGATGTTTCTAAACTTAGAACAAAAGGGATGTTACGATGTTTCTAAACTTAGAACAAAAGGGATGTTACGATGTTTCTAAACTTAGAACAAAAGGGATGTGTTTCTAAACTTAGAACAAAGGGATGTTTTTTCTAAACTTAGAACAAAAGGGATGTTACGATGTTTCTAAACTTAGAACAAAAGGGATGTTACGATGTTTCTAAACTTAGAACAAAGGGATGTTACGATGTTTCTAAACTTAGAACAAAGGGATGTTACGATGTTTCTAGAACAAAAGGGATGTTACGATGTTTCTAAAAGAACAAAAGGGATGTTACGATGTTCGATGTTTCTAAACTTAGAACAAAAGGGATGTTACGATGTTTCTAAACTTAGAACAAAAGGGATGTTACGATGTTTCTAAACTTAGAACAAAAGGGATGTTACGATGTTCTAACTTAGAACAAAGGGATGTTACGATGTTTCTAAACTGTTACGAAAACTTTGGAACAAAAGGGATGTTACGATGTTTCTAAACTTAGAACAAAAGGGATGTTAAAAGAACAAAAGGGATGTTACGATGTTCTAAACTTAGAACAAAAGGGATGTTACGATGTTTCTAAACTTAGAACAAAAGGGATGTTACGATGTTAGAACAAAAGGGATGTTACGATGTTTCTAAATTTAGAACAAAGGGATGTTAAGATTCTTGTGGCCATTTTTAGGCTGCAGGTGAGAGCACTTTACAGTGGTTGTTCTTTGGTGTTGAGCAGGGTCCTTGGTTGTTCTTTGGTGTTAGCTTTGAACCACATATCTGTGTTATGCCTCAAAGATACATGGTTCAAAGTTAACTGACATGAAAAAATGTAAAAGTTTTTAAATAAAATAACTGGTACATTATATATTTTATTCATTAATATATCAACACTGAAAATTTCATTAAATTCAGTTTATTCCTTGACTTTTGGTATATATTTTTTTTCGGCGGGGTGACATGATGGAAGTTCGATTTAACCACTTGTACTCCTGTCTTGTTAATTGCTGAACTTGATGAACTTTATTTACAATAGCAGTTGTATTTGAAAGAATTATTCTTTAAAAAAAAAATGCTTTTTTCTAATTTTAATATCTATATTTTTTCTTGAAACAGATAAAACAAGTTGTCTCCACAGCCGTCAAAGATGTCATCTTGAAGAAATATAAATTGGATTCTGATATTACCAAAGCCATTGACGTTCTTCAATATACAGTAAGTATTCTCTACCTTTGCAGCTCTATTCAAGATTACCAACTTCTTGTTTATCTAGGTGGTTATATAGCTTTATACATTTGGTCAATGGCGTTAGAGTTCTGTTTTACTGCTACCTTTTATAAGATTGATCAAAGTTTAGTGCAAGTTTGGTGCTATTCTCATTATCAGGAAAATAATGATTGGCGTAAGTTTTTAGGTTTTTTTTTTTTTTTTTTTTTTTTTTTTTTTTTTTTCTGTTGAAGAGAGGGAATTTTCACAATTTTGTTTAGTATACAATTAAATTTAATAGTCCCCTAAAAACAGACCTTAAATCTAATTTACTTTTTATATTTATTTTTATTTTCGTTTTTCGTTTTTCTTTATTTTTGATTTTATTTTTTTTAAATTTTTACTTTTATCTTAGTCTTTATTTGTAAGTAAAGTAAAGTCATCGGGGCGGCCTAATGTCGGTATCAGCCATACAGCGAGGGAGTCTATCCCCATTTCCTTAGCACTAGACAAGGAGATTATTTTAGCGTCTAAGGTGGAGCGCCACACCTACCATCAGCTCCTCACTTTACCGCACAGATCCCTCAGCTACTCATACGCTGAGTTGGCGAGGGCCGGTATCGAACCAGGAGGCTTGATTTTTAATTTCTATGAGTACGGATACAACTTATATCCAAATAATATACCTTTATGAAGAAGTAGTAAGTTGTACTACTTGCTATATTAATAGACTTGCTTATTTTTGTGTGTGTGTAGTGAGATCTTTTGAAATGTCTTGTCCTGAGATTTGATTTTATGCACTGCAGAACTTTGATGTAAGAGAGAGAGAGATATATAATTATACATTTTGTAAGTCTATAATTAGTGTACCCTTTTTAATGGTCACAAAGTGTAGCTGCTAAGATTTACTCGAGTATTGAGTGTACACAACTGTAACCCTGAAAGGACATTTCACTTAACCAGGTTACATGAAAAGACAACCAACTCCCTGGCCTTCCAGCTGAGATCACCACATTAGCTGTGTCTCTGTCTACTGTGTTCTTATTTGTGGGGTATGAATGGATCTAAAAATTAGGTATGCCTGGCTTTGAGGATTTTGATCCTGGGGCAGCACCTCCCCATTTTTACATGGGTAGGGTCAGAATAGTCTGGACAACTTAGTGACATTGGCTTCTTTTTTTAAATTTTTTTTATTTACTTATTTTATTTATTTTGTGTGTGTGCGCCCATTGTTAACTTGGATATATTGCATATCCCCCCCCCCCATACCTTGGAGAGATTGTTAAATATCAACAGCTCTACCATTTACATATATATCTACCCCCTCCACATGAGTCGGGTGTGATGCAAGGTCAATTTCTTAAGTGGAGTTTAACAGGTTTCAATTCAGTTTTCCATCTCTTGGACTTGTTGCCTGGAGGAAGAATAGTTGGATTCATACCTTTCCCAAGGGTATTAGTGCTATGTGAAATTCAAGTAGTCTTGTCTGACATTTGAACTCCTCTGTCCATTTCCTACAATAGTAACCATTACACCATGGGTGCCTCCATTTATGAGAACTCAATTTAAAAGAATGATGATAATAATGAAACTATTGTGTTCAGGTGCACTACAACTATTCAAAGGTGCATGTATAGTACATAGAATAATGTACTAATGTCAGGAAAATGAACAGTGTGTGTGTCATGATATATAAATTTGTGTGTGTGGAAGGGGGGATATCAGGTATAGTGTTGGCGAATTATAGTAAGCATGGAGATTTTGAAGAATTCAGTTTCTCCACAGCTAACAACTGATGCAGGTAGTTTGTTCCATGCTTCAGCAACTCTGCACTAAAAACTGTTTCTGAAAGTCATAGGAGCTGTGCTGTTTTCTGACTTTTTAAAAAGAAAAGATCACTGTATTATTTTTCTTAATTTCTTATTAAATATACTAGCAAAAATATGCGCCCTCTGGACACAAGTATTTCAGTTTTAATAAAATTAAATATTATCTTGAATTAGAAAGACTAAAGAATTCAAAAATATGAACATAAAAAAGATTACTTATTTTTACTTTATTCTAATTGATTTCAATATAAAATTATACATAGGATTGCTTTTAATGCGTTTGACAATAAAACAATATGAGAAATCAATAACACAAAGTAATTATTTATTAAACAATTCTATTAAAACATATATGCAAATTACTCAGACCATATATTATGTAAACATTTATTTCTTAATGATATATAAACACACATTGCAAGATTTTAAACATATAACTAATATTGGTTTTGAGGCAAATCTGTCTCAACCCGACTTTAATAGACATTGTTAATAAGATGCTTATTAAGATTAAATAATGGTTAAACAACCATTGAGAATATAACGTAAATAACTAAGGGAATTGGGACATTTGTGGTGACGTAGTTTCGGTTAGACAGATACAAAATCTCCATTATAAGATTTTAGTATTGCTTTCATTTGTATTTATATGAAATAGGAAAAATATTCTCTATAAGGAAAATGGATTTCACTTGTGCTAAATTTTTCCCCCCTCTTTTTTTCAGTTCAGCTGTTGTGGTGCTGATAACTTCACTGAATATTCCCAAATCAAACCACGCCTTGGAAAGGTAAGTGCATTCTTTTTTCAAAATTTTTTTTTCTCCCCACAATACTAAAACTTCTAGAATTATCTCAAACTATGCAGAGAACTGCTAAAAGATTGTTGCAGGACAAGAAATTTTGTCGTCGGACCTGGCAGTTGAAGAAAGATTAGATGAATCAATTTCGCAACCCACAATCTATTTTGGCAATTATAAGTTGCTCCAATGGCACAAATACGGGTTAGCCATGATAAAAAAAATAATTTTAATTGGTTTCGATATAAAATCATCCATAGGATTAATTTTAATACATTGGAGAATAAAACAATAATATTAGAGATCAATAACGCCAAGTAATTATTCATTAAACCCAGTTTTCTTAAAACCAGTATGCAAATTAACCACACCATATTATGTAAACCATTATTTCTTAGTGATATTTAAGATGCATTACAGGATTATAAACTCACTAATAACATGGGCTGTTTTGAGGTAAATCTAACTCTCTTAGCGACAATGTTAATACATAATATATTCTATGTATTAATGATTTTGACTATGAATTAAATATTCATTGATAAACTTATGCAATTTCTGAGGGTATTGTGATGTAAGCAGTGACATAGTTTCGATTACAAATACAGAATCTCCATTATAATAGGATTTTCAGTTTTTATGAAACCTTAATTTATTCTTCTGTTTTATTTTCCTTTTCAGCTCAATGTCCCAGATTCTTGCTGCTACTTAAAAAACACAGATCCATTGAAACCTGAACCCAAAGATGAATTTCACTGTCAAGAGGAAGCCCTACATTACATACCTGGAAATCCTTTCCTTCATGGAGAAGTAAGTTTATTATTACTAGAAAAAACACCAGGTGGTGTTACCCCCCCCAAAAAAAAAAAAAAAAAAAAAAAAAAACTTATTTTTGAAAGATATTGCCTAAGTGGAGTCGAGTTAAAAATTCAATGTCAGATGGTTCTTATAAGTAAAATCATCAAATTTATTAAGAGTAAAAAAAAAAAAAATTTGAAATGGAAACTTTGTCCTTTTCTCCCTCAAATAAAATGTTGCGTACATTTATTGATTATTAATCAAATAATTATTTTAAATATTTTACACATCAATTTTCCACAAAATCGTTGGTATTTATTTATTTGTAAACTTTTAGTTAACCTCTTTTTACTGAAAAGGGAGGGGGGGGTGAAAGTAAAAGAAAAAAAAAGCAATTTTTAGAATTGCTTGCTCAAATTTTGAGTGTATATAACTCGGGGTTGTTTTTATTCTATATATCAACAATTTTGACTATAAATTAAATACTCATTAATATACTTCAGTCATTGAGAATATTATGTAAGCTGTGACGTAGTTTTGGTTACAGACAGATATACACTCAATCTCCATTATTAATAGAGATTGCTACTTTTGCAATTTTGAGTAAATCAAATAATTACTCTATTTCATTTCTTTGGACTGTTGGGTAAATTAGGTTTGAATAAAGTTATCCTGCCACAATGATGATTAAAACCAGACAAATCTTTTCCTTCTGTTCGGATAAAATGTCAATTTTAGTTTAAAAAAAAAAAAAAAAAAAAAAAGTGAAGCATCAATTGTTAGAGTTGTTTCTACTAAAAAGAAATTTTGGGTGCAAAATATGAAATTTTAAATTTGTGTAGATTAATAAAATACAAAAATTAATTAAAAAACATTCTGCACTTCCACCCAAAATTTAACTATCAGTGCTAAAACTGAGATAATTCTTAAGTTACACTGAAAGCACCAGTTCCTTTGTTTATCAAAATGAATTTAGTTGGCATTTGTAATGTAATTAAATAGTGTATAGAAAATTAAAATGTTTCTGGGTAAAAAGAAAAAATAAGAAAAGGAAGTTTTTAGTGGACTAAGATTCTAAATACTCAATGAATGTCAACCAGTGATCGGTCAATGATCCCTGAATTAGATTTAATAAAAAAAAATTAAAAAAAAAAAAGTCCCAAATTTTCTGCAGATGAGTGGAAACGATATGTCCCTCCCCCTACTCTGGAACAAGTGGGAGTAAGGGGACTCTGTCTCTTTCACTGGGTGTCAAGGAGATGCATGTTGACTTTTTGTGCTCTGCTATGGGGGTGGGGGGTTAACTGACCGTAAGTTGCAAGATAATGGTAATGAATGAAATTATGATAAAAAAGATTAACCTACTCTTCCTTTCTAAAAGACCCCACAATGTGAGCAATAAATAAACAACTGCTTATGCCTATCTGCAACCCACTTTCGTATGTGTGGGTTTTTTTGGGTGGGGGTGTTTAACCTACTACCCATGTTGAATGTTCATGACCTATTAGTTGACAGATCTACCACAATACTACATAAGCCTTTTATGGTGCCGTGATTATGCTACACATTAAATGACCTGAAGAGGGGTGATATGCTGTAAAACCACCTGTACTCTACCCACAAGACAATAATTGTTTATTTTGCTTTGCTGCTGTCAGCAATACAATAACCAATTGTCAAAGGCAGTTGAATGGCAGACGATAGTCGTATATATATTTTGTTGCCAATTAACTTTCTTCCAAAAGTGCTCCTTCAACCAAACGAAACAGTCCAAGGGAGATAACTCATAATCCAGTCATCATCCACAAATTACTTTAAATTAAAATCTGATTTAGTACCAAAATACGAGAGGGAGTCAAAAAGTAAAGCCATTTTGTTTAGGACAGGTATAATTACCAACACAGGAATATGTTTTGTACATCAAAATGAAGTTGGTCTTCTGTGGATCACATCCCTACTTCTCCAGATAATCACCATTTCTTTCAATAGCAACGTTCCACCTTAGAATGAGAGCATGTATCACTGCCCCATCACTGGAATAATGTTTGCCTCTCAAACCCTCTTTCATGGGGCCCGAAGAGGTGGTAGTCTAAAGGCACTAAATCTAGTGAGTATGGATCAAGTGAAATCTGTAGTGAAGAAGTGGCTCAAAGAACAGTCAACAGGGATACATGCTCTCATTCTAAGGTGGAACATTGCTATTGAGAGAAATTGTGGAGAAGTAGAGATGTAATCCACAGAGGATTAGCTTCATTTTGATGCATGTTCCTGTGTTGGTAATTATACCTCTTCTAAACAAAATGGCATTATTTTTTTGACTCTACCTCATAAAATGACCCAGAACAAAGAAATCTCTGTAGGTGGTTTTGATTGCAAAGCAAAAAGTTTTATTACCAACATTTGATTAGATAATCATTGCTTGAATTTTGCACTTGTTTGGTCATGTTCTGTTATGATACAGCAGAAATTTTTTCTTTTTTCTGTCACTTGTATTAATTTGAATAAACTAAACTTGGCCATGTTAAAAATCGTTGCTTGATAAAAGCAAATATCAGCTGTAGATATATTTGCTTAAATTGCAGTCCATTCTGACAGAAAAAAAAAGAAGCTAATTCTCAAACCAAGTGTCTACATTTCAGAAGTAGATACATAGTAGGGTAGGTCGATTTTTCACTTTTTAAAAATATCAAATTGTCCATCTATGCGAAAGTTGTGTGTTAGTATACTGAATACTGA
This sequence comes from Doryteuthis pealeii, assembly GCA_023376005.1. Taxonomy (NCBI): domain Eukaryota; kingdom Metazoa; phylum Mollusca; class Cephalopoda; order Myopsida; family Loliginidae; genus Doryteuthis; species Doryteuthis pealeii. The sequence goes on along the minus strand of CM042141.1, from coordinate 85,468,557 downwards.
TACCAAAAATTAGATCTTTTACTTGCACCATTGTTTGAGGAAATAGCATCAAAGATCATCTACTAAAATGCACTAAAAATCCTCATTTTCACAAAATTTAGTCTTTAGTAAACAAGGATTTTTAGTGCATTTTAGTAGATGATCTTTGATGCTATTTCCTCAAACAATGGTGCAAGTAAAAGATCTAATTTTTGGTATCAGTATTCAGTATACTAACGCACAACTTTCACATAGATGGACAATTTGATATTTTAAAAAAGTGAAAATCTCCACAATATTTTTATTTAATAATTTGGATTATTCGGACTATTGTTCTCATCTGTATTGTTATCTGTACTACGTTTTGGCTGATGTGTCCTCTGTCCTTCTTCAGGTATTTCTTGTTGGACTTGGGGAGCCTTCTCAAACTCGAAAACTTCTTTTCTGTAACATAGAATAATAATTAACACAGCTTAACACCTGTACCCCAGCTATGGTTAGTGGAATGAGAACAGGATACCCCCGTGGATTGAATAAAGGGTTGGGTTCAAAGTTCTGTGATGGCTCCCGAATCCAACAAGAAATACCTGAAGAAGGCTGGAGGGCACATCAGCTGAAACATAGTATTATTTGGACTATTGTCCTCATCTTTATCTGTACTAATTTTCATTTAACTTTATTAAAACTGTCTAAATAAATCTTACTTATCAATCCTATTTGAGATTAACTTAAAAAATCACTGGAGGTTATTTGATAGAAAAATGTTGTTACAGATAAGGTCAGATCTATATTTTTTTTTCACATGGCCAGCTATATGTTGGATTTTTAAAAGTAGTGAAAAAAACAAGATATATTGTGTACAAAAGAGGCTGTCAGAAATAATCCAGATTTTTTTTTTTTTTTTTTTTTTTTTTTTTTTTGCTTAAAAGTTAGCGCTCTCTGATTGACTGATAAATTATTCATTTTCCCATTAAACTAACCCCAACCTCAGCCCCGTCTTTTTTCCTAGTAGATAAATAAATAATTTATCAGTCAGAGTGGTTCCCACTTTTTATTTTAGTTATAGGAAATAACTAAGTTAGCAGTGCGGCCCATTTTCAGTAACAGCCAAACGGCGAGTATATCCCCTTTTCGCAATTGCTCGACTAGAGAGATTGTTTTTGAAGTGGAGCACCACACATACCGTCAGCTCCCCACTTATCGCACAGATAAGATTAAAAATCTAATTTGAAGAATTAAATATTACTGATGCGCTTTTGTGCTATAAAATGATGGTTACATTGTCAAATTAGGTCATGCAGAGTTATCTCCCCTGCATTTGCGCTTATAAATAGGAATATAGTTAACTTTTCTGGTTCGTTAACATTTTAAAAATATTATTTTGAAAATACATTAATTTGAAAGTACATTGAAAATTTTTAACCTGTATAATGTAGCCTAATTTTCAATCTTTCTGCCTTTTTTTTTTTTTTTTTTAAATTCTTTCTGTATGCCTGTTTTCATCATATTTTCACTTAACTTTTTAAGTTTTTTTTATTATTTATTTAAAAAAAATGATACAAATTTACTAAGCTTTCTTAGTCATCCATTGGTGTTGTAAGGGTTAGCAAGCTAGTCTTGCAGATCTATTACTACTGAATAGTGTGTTTAATCTTCATTAGATGCCTGATACTTGTGACTTTGTCTCGCATCCTACCCGTGTCTAACAAGTTGGGTAAATTCCTAAGCTTACTTTAGTTGTAGTACAAGGCCAGAAGTACTGGGTACCTAGTGAAAATCACTCCTAGTAATTATCTTCTAATCTTGTTAAATAATCATTATACCACATGACATATTAACTTGATATGATTTTAAAAAAGAACTTTCAAATGAATTCTTTTGTGTTTGGGTCACAGGAACTTTAATGTAAATTTTATTTTATTTTTTTTTTTTTTTTTTTTTTTTTTTTCCCATAAATGATATTGAAGTTTTTAACCAATTCTTTGTCTTTGTTCTCATTAGGGATGCATTCTATCTTTGGAAGATTTTCTTAAGAGATATGGCATCATCCTCCTTGGAATTGGTCTGGGAATCACCTTTTTTGAGGTAACGTCTAAAAATCTTTTTCTTTTTTGTCATTATCTGAATCTGTATTTTTCTTTTCCTGCTTCAACCATTGAAACAAGTCTTCTCTTTCATCAGCAAATCATTTATTTGAACATTTTTTTTCTTTCCTTATAATGAGAGCAGTTCTTATATAAATTCAATATGATAAAATAAAGAATAACATTTAAAAATGTTTTTCACTCTATTTTTGAGATGTTCTGTTGGTGTATTGTATATGTATGTCTATAATACTGTGATATAAGTGCTTTAGTTACTGGTGACTAAATGTTTTTAACATTTTTTTTAGTATTAGGTTTGTTTAATTGTATATCAACCTTTTGTGGCTTATTTAATGCCAAAGCCATTCTTGTAGAGGAACAGTAATGGTACTATTCATTCACCAGTAACTTTTTAAGATTTTTTTTATTTAAAAAATTTTTTTTTATATACAAATATTTAAGACTTAGAATATAATTCAGTAGGAATAGTCAAGTTTTCAGTGTATTGACTATTGCTCTTGGCAAGTCCTCTAGATGGCATTCAATGTCTGCACAGATCTGGTGAATGTAAGTTTTTTTGATAGTTGCTTAGTTCTCCAGTAGTGCTTTACTTGTCTTACTTGGATGGTTTGTGATATGGTAAATGGCCATACAGCTGTTTTATAGACTGCTGCTTCCAGGATTTGTTCAAAATGACACCCAGCATCTTTATGTAGTTCCTATCTAACTATTTCTCCAAGTGTTTCAAATACATTAGTACTGGCATGTGGACATAGAGAAATTATTTTTTCTTTGTGTGTGTGTGTGTGTGTGTAGTACTTGTATCTTGGTTTTCTCTGTAAGTTTAAAGACATCAATATTGTAAAAATTATTAACATCTTCCCTAATTATCCAGCATATTCATGGGATAGACATTCTGAACATTTATTTACAATCCTGAGTATTTCTGAAACTAAATTTACTAACCTGAGATGTTTTGGTTGACAATAATTTCCCATTGTTTCTAAATACAAGTCACTAATTTTTATTTTATTTTTTTTTACCAATTGTGGTACATTTTAGTTACTATTTTCAAAATATGAAAATACCTTTTCACTATTTTATTTCTGTATTGTGATAAAAATTCCAAATTGAACTGGATACTGAGAAAAAGATAACTTTTCACTTTACAAAACTAATGCTGTGAGATGTTAATGAAACAGTTTTTGACATAATTACAAATAAAACCAATAAACTTTTTTACTTTTATTTTTTTTTCCTTCAATTCTACATACATGTATGTATGTAATGTGTGTCTATAATACCTATACTGAGAATACTTGGGATAATAACAGGATAAATTTCAAACCCATATAACTTTTTTTTAAATATTGATAATTTTATAATAAATATTCTCAAATTCACTTAATCAAATATAAAAGGGATAATTAAGCAAATAAAAAAAAAGACTGCCTTTTGGACAGGTAATTAAAAAAAAAAAAAAAAAAAAAAAAAGTGAAAGAGAAGAGGTTTAACCTTTTTCTACCCACCCCACTCTCTGCCATCCTAACACTGAAACTTTCATTTATTTTTTAATCTAAATTTTTCTTTTCCCAGGTCTCTCTGATTGCACTGGCCTGCTGCATTTGTCATAGCACAAAGATTCCTGACGATGCTGTTTTATTGATCCACTAATTCCAGGAACCAATTTTGAAATGAGCCACCACCACCCTCCCCCCAACAAAGAAAAAAAATCTTGGCTGATCAAGAAATCTTGAATTTTTATTAATCAAACAGAAAATTAGTATTAATGAAAAGGGAATTCTGGACACATCCCCTTTTTACTGAAAAATATTTTTATTTTTTATTTTTTCTTTATTCGTTACTCTCATGCTTGCTTCAACAGTATTTTTAAAAACAAATTTTTCTTCCCTCTCCACCAAGGCAATACCCAAGTGTACATCCTGATTTAATAATAGCCATTTTCACTTTGATTGAAATATACTCATTTGAAATAATTGAAAGTCTCTTGTCTTTATATAAATGTTCTAAAATAACTTTGTGCCATAAATTTTTTGTGACTTTTTTTTTTTTCTTCATTAATTTGTTCTACTTCTTCCATTTCTTGAAATGTCATATTTTTATCTTTTTGAAATAAAGAAAAGGAAGTGAATTATTTCCCTTGTTGTTTTTTGTTTGTGTGTGTGTGTGTGTGTGTGGTATTGTCTCTGTGAGGCAATCATAATACTGAATATTACTTGCCAGAAAACTGACTTCCCTTAACATCATTACACAGAATTTCAAACACACAAGAAAATATTTGTGCATGATTTTAATTCTTATAGCTTTTTTAAAATTTTTATTTTTATTAATTATTTGGTTGGAACAAGCATATAGGTGCTAGGGCTTGGCGTGACCAGCTGATTGATTGGAGGGGGCCTCTCCGACCAACCGTCTAGCTAAGTAAAGGCCAAAGTGGAGAGTTGAATGTCATGGATTGCTCATCCACCAGTAATCTGTCCCCACCCAACTGTGACAGGTACTTTAGCAGCTAGTAGTCATTTAATCAAGTTTTAACTTAGAACCAAGTGAGAATCAAACTCTGTAAACATCCTGTGACCCAAATTGCATTGAAAGCACTGGTTCTCATTAGATCACTGAAGTTAAGCTATGATGAGCCTGTTTAAAACTTAGATGGGTGACCATTTAAGTAATGGCAGGTATTATAAGAAACTGAACATCAAAATGACTTCATTCAGTATTAAATGACTCAAAAAGGGTTAATGTCTGGTTTGGTTGTGTTACAGCATAAGTCAATTATTACTTGCAAAGCTTTGCTTATGTTCTAATTGATTTATATTAACTGCATGTCAACCTGTCTAGGGTTATTTTATACCTAGATGTTAGGAATGACGTTCATTGTACATTTATTTGCACAGTTATATGGTTTCAAGTAACTAATAATAATTCTGAATAAGTAACATAGGGGAACAATTTTGGACATAATTTCTGAGTTTGATTTTTCATTTGATTTAGACTAATATTTGCAGGCTGATTTCAAAACTGCAGTCGGTTTTCTTCTATTACGTCAAGTTTTTTTTCACTACAGCTTACTCCCAAAATAAGCAACAATTGTATTGTTTGTCTGTAAGTAATAGAACTGGTCAACTGATTATGTTGATTTAAAAAAAAAAATATTTTTATTTTTTTATTTTTATAAATGGAGGAGAATCTGGTAACTAGGTTGATTCCCAGTCAAAGAATAAACATCAATGCATTGAGAAGCTAGTCTATTTTGCATATTTTGAATTAAAGTATGTTGATTAAGACAAGTCTTGGGTCCCTTATAAGATGTGAAAGCAGTGTGTTGAGAATTTACGGATGTAGAGCAATGGAACATGTGATAAGTTGGCATTTGGTATACCTATGATTTGGTGGGAGCCAAAATATCATTGCACAGACTGTTACTTTTGTACAATAAAAACTTCACCATATAACAAGAAAAACAAATGTAAAATTGAATATCCTAGTCTACTATCAGCTATATGTCCAGTGCCTCATTCATCTGAAATCCCAGTGTGTGTGTGTGGGGGGGGCAATAGAGCTTTAGAGAAGCATTAGGTGGGTAGGAATTGGCTTCCAGATTCAGGAAAAAAAGTGTTTTAGTATATTTAAGCATATATTGTTGAAAACAGTCTACCATATGCTCCTGTTAACTTTGATTATAATAATACCAGCAATAAAATAAGGATGCATTGAGTTTAGGGTAGGTAAAAGTATTGAGTGTAAGCTGGGTTAGTGAGCATCATAGAGAAGATTAGCCTAGGCCTATGGGAAGTCTCAAACTTCACCTACGATGTATAAGACACAGGGCAATTTTTTTTTTTTTTTTTTTTTTTTTTTTTTGAGCCAAAATCTTTTGGAAAAAGTGTCCTATATGCTGTCAAATACTGTATATGGGATGTAAATATGATGGCTGACTATGGGGCCTAAAGGGGAATTGTCCACATTTTGAACACCCTAGAAAAAAAAACTAAATTTTTTACCTTAACTACTTGCACACAATTTGAATTCCAGTAACAATATCCTTTGTACAAACATTAGTCGATGATTTTAAAAAATCATTTTCCATTGTAAGTTTTTAAAACATTCTATAAAATAAGCTCAAATTTGTCATGTGCAGTATTTTAATGTAGCTCATTAAATGTTGACGTGATAGAGAAAAACTGTGGTCATTTTTTGGATTCAATGGTCTAAAAAAAAAAAAAAGTCAAACAAGTGTCAGATCCCATTCAACAAAGATTGTATCCCCCCCCCCAGTGTAATCATAGCTTCAAATATATTAATACAAGTAATTTACAAGGCATCAAGTATTCCTATTGAATACAAATAATTTTAAAACATTTATTTGGCCTGTAGATGGTACTCAAATGAATACTACCATTTCTGGTTAGTGGACCTGGGAGTAATGGTAATGGATACTCTTCCAGAATGGGGCCTTACCATCAGATGTCATACCAGGACACTGAGATTTTATCAGGTGAGTGAGGTAAATAATTCATTCCAGGGAACCATCATCTAAAAGGGGTAAGGGGCCGAGTTCATTGCTCGAAGTCTGGGGTGCTTCAGAGAGGGAATGCCGACAGAACTAAGCAATTTTTGTTTTTGTGTCCTGCAGGGTATCCCCCACAATAAACCAACCTTGTCATATTTTGGCATTGTTGGATGCCAATGAAAACCCTTTACCCCTCTGCAGGGGATACAATCGTAATATTGCTAAGCCCTGCTGACAACATGTACAAATGATTTGAGATACAAAAGAATATTGCTAAGAGGTTTGCTTTTCCCCAAAGTTTGAAAGGTTTTTACTGTCAACCTTAAACACCTTCTTCTTCTTCTCTTCTTCTTCTTTTTTCCTTTTCTTTTTTTTTTTTTTCTTTCTTCTTCTTTTTTTTTTTTTCTTTCTTCTTCTTCTTCTTTTTTTTTTTTTCTTCTTCTTCTTCTTTTTTTCTTTTTCTTCTTCTTCTTTTTTTTTTCTTTCTTCTTCTTTTTTTTTTTTTTTCTTCTTCTTTTTTTTTTTCTTCTTTTTTTTTTCTTTCTTCTTCTTTTTTTCTTTCTTTCTTCTTTCTTTTTTTTTTTTTTTCTTTCTTCTTCTTTTTTTTTTTTTCTTTCTTCTTCTTCTTTTTTTTTTCTTTCTTCTTCTTCTTTTTTTCTTTTTTTTTCTTTCTTTCTTTTTCTTTTTTTTTTTTCTTTCTTCTTCTTTTTTCTTTTTTTTTTTTCTTTCTTCTTCTTTTTTCTTTTCTTTCTTTTTTCTTTTTTTTTTTTTTTTTTCTTTCTTCTTCTTTTTTTTCTTTTTTTTTTTTTTTCTTTCTTTCTTCTTCTTTTTTTTTTTTTTTTTTCTTTTTTTTTTTTTTTTTTTTTCATTTTTTTTTTTTTTTTTTTTTTTTTTTTTTTTTTTTTTTTTTTTTTTTTGTTTTTCTTTCTGTGGGTGGTGGAGATATTTTTAGAAATACTGTGTTAGTTTAGCTTGTAAACCATTATCACACAAATTGCCCAGTTATCTAATCGGTTCCGCTTAGTCTGGCCCACAAGCTTCAGATTGCTTATAGTACAAGTTATTACTAAGTGATCATTCCATCAAAGTATTGAGTCAGTTCATCATTGCTTTATTAATTTTATAGCAACCATTACTTTCAGTTTGACTTCATCAGTTTGATATTTCAACTTGTAATTTTAACTTTATTTTTTATTTATTTAATTTTTTATATTCAGTAGGACTAACAAAGAAATATCTGCGCTCTTCTTCTTTCTCTCTTTTTGTAGTGTGTACATGGAGGTGCATATAAACGGGGCTGTTTACATTTCACATTGTGCTAATATCCCTGGGAAAGGTATGAATCCAGCTAGGGGTAAAATAGTAAGGGCAGAGATACTGATAGGTACACATCCTGCGTCTGAGTATTTTTCTTTCTTTTTTTCTTTCTTTCTTTCTTTCTTCCCTCCCTCATCATTTCAAGCTAGCCGTAAATACATTTCAATAGTTTCTTACTAACTAACGAATCATACAGGATAGGTTACAAGGTAGGATTTAGACGGCTTTAGTTGGGATCCATAAATTTTCCTGCCCTGCCGTCTGGGGTGTTAGAATGCACCTCTGCAGAGAAGTAAGATTCCCCCAATGGGGCCACCTGTTGGCCGTGGGTGGCAACCTGTGATGCTTACGGATAGAGCCCAGGTGGATGAGCAGTTCATGACTTGCATTACTCCACTTTGGCCCTATCTTGAGCTAGATGGGCAGTCACAGAGGCCCCCTCCGATCAATCGGCTGGTCACGTCAAGTCCTAGCACCTATATGATTTTTTCCAACCCTATTGCACTTATGGCAAACCCCAACCCTTTTTATCATATAGGTGTTAGAAGGCGGTGACTGAGGGCCTACATGTCCTGGGAATGACGTTAAACTCTATCTGATGGTAAGGTTCCAGTTTTGGAGGTTTGGAGAATGTGGAGCACCCCTTCATCACCATTGCTCCCTGGTCCACTCTGACCCGGAGTGGTAGTACATCTATGGGTTAAATTATGCATTAAGAATGAATTTATTTAAAAACTTTGTCAGCATTAAATGACCCAGTGAGGTTGATATGCTGTAAAACAAACCAAACCATAAATTTTCTCGTGGACTCCTTCAAAGCAAATATGTGTGTCCCAGGATGCACTAAATCAAAAAGCTATCAGCATTACTGGTAGGAGCAGTGTTGGCTCTTTAAGCTTGGTATGGCAACCAGTCTTGGTGAGGGATGGGTTCTGCCAGGTTATTCTTGTTCTAAACAGGCTACATGAGCAGGACCCACCAACCCCCGGAACTAAACCAGGTCACCTGATAAGTCTCACCCCCTCACTTAGTGGACAATGAGTTTCTTTCTCTTGTTAGGTTTTACCATTTCTGATGCTTTGTTGCCTTTTAAGTAAAATTCGGATATATTCTTCTCTGACTTTTGATTTGGGCATAATGAACAAAATTCTTTACCTTTCGTATTTGTCATAAGTAAGTAAAGTCGTCGGGGTGGCCTAAAGTCGGTATCAGCCAGTCACCAAGGGAGTCTATCCCCTTTTCAATAGCGCTAGACCAAGGAGATTATTTTAGCATCTGAGGTGGAGTGCCACACCTACCGTCAGCTCCTTACTTTACCGCACAGATCCCTGTGCTACTCATACGCTGAGTTGGTGAGGACTGGTCTCGAACTAGGAACCTTGTGGTTTCTAGCCGAACACTCTACCAACTGAGCTAACTCGGCCCATAAAAATATTTGTCATGTGGGATTTGAACCCACGCCTACATTTGTGGACCAGAACACTCATAGTCTTGGTTAAGGAAGATTATAAATCCTTGAGTCTGGCGTCTTAGACCGCTCGGCCATTGTACCTAAATAATGAGAATAGAATCGTTTGTTTTTCCTATAAATAATGTCTGAGGAGGGCAACTGTAAGAATCTCACAGGACTTTTTAATTCAACCTAGCAATTGTTGATTACTCTGTTCACCTTGTATCTTTGCTTAGTAAACCTTTTTCCTTATCCTTAATACTCATTGTGTGTCTTCTTATTTCTCTGTTAAATCTAATACTCGATTTACAACACTTTTATTCGTTATTAGACATCACATCTTTAAAACAACTTTTTCTTAGAATCCATTATCTATTGAGAGAAATAAATGTGTTTTAAAAATTCTTTTATTTATTTTCCCATGGAGTTAGGTGTGTTGGATTGGTCATGTGACTACTCCTCAAACAAGTCATTCTGTGATCTCATGGGATTTGTTAATTCAACCTAGCTAATTACTCTGTTCACCTTGTATCTTTGCTTAGTAAACCTTTTCCCTTATCCTTGATACTCATTGTTTCTTTCTATTATTTCTCTGATACTCGAGTTACAACAGTATTTGAATAATAATAATAATAATAGTAGAATATGAGGGTCAAAGTGATACCAGTTGTAGTTGGTGCTCTTGGAACGGTCCCAAAAAGCTTGGAAGAAAAAAACTGGAGAAACTGGGAATCGGGAAGAATTGAGACCATCCAGACTACTGCATTGCTGCAATCAGCTAGAATCCTGGAGACCTAAAGAGACTTGCTGTCACTCAGCCACAAGTGAACCACCAGCTACGGCAGGTGTGAAAACCTCAACAATAATAATATCAACAGAATAAGATTTGAGTTTGAATGCTATACCCTGTCATAACCTCAAATAAATAATGGACCATTCCGTTCTGATTGAGGGAAGAAAAAGAATATGTTAGAGAGAAAGAAACATTGGGGGTGGGGGGAATATGAGTTAGTGTGCAGGGAAACAGTCTCTTCCAGAATTTGAACTTGGCTCTCAGAGTGTGATTTATACAACCATTAGTTGACTTTAAAAAAGTAAACTTTAAATATTTGGCTACCATTAGGGCCGGTTTAGCTCAGTCGATAGAGCATCCGGCTAGGAGTCACAGGGTTCCTGATTCGATACCGGCCCTCGCCAACTCAGCGTATGAGTAGCATAGGGATCTGAGTGGTAAAGTGAGGAGGCTCCACTTCAGACGCTGAAATAATCTCCTTGGTCTAGTGCTAGTGAAAAGGAGATAGACTCCCTTACTGTATAGCTCATATCGACATAAGGCTGCCGGACGAATTTTTTTTTTAATAACTCTCTCTATCAATAAATGTAGGTATAGTCAAATTTTCAGTACGACAGCACCCCCCCCCCTTATTTTAAATTTTTATTAAAAATAAGTGAGAATTATATATTAATTATTTTCATATTTTTCCTTAAGAACAGAGCCTGAACTCTATGAATTTAAAAAAAATTATGACAATGAAATAAATCATATTAAAAAAGGGAGAAATAAATGGCAAAAATGCGCCATTTTGACATATACAGATTTTAATTTGAAAAAATTCTGCCGGTTTAAAGACTAAAACATTTTTTATTATTCTGATTTTTCCACCTGTTGTCCTCATCTTTATCATGATTTATCAAAATATAACATTTCGGCCATTGTAATCTCCAGCCTTCTTCAGATATACCTTCTCCATTCGAGCATACCGATGATTCAACCTGGGAAATCATTTTGAATATTCTGTTGAACAAACAAGGCATTGAAGAATTTATAAAGATCTCATTCAAATATTTTAAAAACTTTTTTTACTTGTGATTCTTAAAAAAAGTCCATCCTCTTCATTATACAGCAAAAATGATGTTAATTCATGGAGGTGTTTGCCCCTGCTGGGATGGACATGTGTCCAAAAGGGTTATCATCCCTTACCGCGAGTGTTTTGCCACTAGGTAACACTACTAACTGGGTATTTAAACAGCAGCCCGAGAATTTCTCTCTCTTTTTTCTTGGTCTAGCATCTACAAAAGATGGACTAGACGTGTGGTGTCTCTGTCCATTAAGTGGGGGGCTTTGCTCCTCAACTATCAGTAAGTGACTCTCATATTCTTTATGAACCCTTTCGTACTTCCAAAGGACTTTGGTCCTATCTATGTTTTGTATTTTGTCATGTATGTCATTCTACACGTGCTCAGACAATAAAGTCTGTATTTTTGTTATGTTGTACTTCTTTGTTCGGTTTTATTTATGTATATATTCACCTACGTTGGAAGGTTACTCTGAGCCTTCTAACGTATTATAAGAAACACCAATTCAATTCTTATAGAGGTTTTTTAAAAAATCACTTTTGGGCATACCTAAATAAATGGAAAGAGTTCTTTTCACAGACGGCCAAGTGATTCAAAGTTTAATCAAATTTGGTATGCATACAAACAGGGGAAAGTTTTAACACAAAGAAAAAATAAATGGGTCATCAAGATGTGTCTAACATCAATTAGGTCACCGCACCCCCTAATGTAAAGAGCCCTGTTGGCTGGGGCTTTAGAATACACCGACTGTACCTCTGTACACCTAGTGACTACTCGTGATGCTTAAGGACGGAATCCTCATGGATGGGCAATCCATGACATGCAACACTCCACTTAGATCCTTACTCAGGCTATACGGGCAGTCGGAGAGGCCCCCTCTGATCAATCGGCTGGTCACGTCAAGCCCTAGCACCTATATGATAGTCCCGAACTTATTGCCCTTATGGCAAGCCCTAACCCTTATTATCATATATGTGCTAGAAGGCGGTGACTGAGGGTCTCTATGTCCTGAAAATGACGTTAAACTCTATCTGATGGTGAGGTTCCAGTTCTGGAGGTCATCATCGTTGCTCCCTGGTCCACTCTGACCCGGAGTGGTAGTACCTGTTAGGGTCCTATCTATGTGTTAAATAGTAAAATGTGTTTATTAAAAAAATTGAGTATCCATTAAGAATGAATTTATTTAAAAACTTTATCGGTATTAAATGACCCACCGAGGTTGATATGCCGTAAAACAAAACAAACTAAACCTAAAGGAAAGATACATTAAGATCCTAGCATGTTATACTCCAGGCTGATGGTGCAATTGAAAGCCAGAATCGGTGAGACGAGTAAATAGTGTGAATATTTTTTTTTCAATATTATGTAGATCATATCTGGTTAAATCGAACTTAACCGACTTAAATTCCACCGTCGTATGTCACCCCGTCGAAAGAAAGAAAATACGAAAAATCAGGGAATTAATCGAATTTAATGACATTTTTAGTGTTGATATATTAATGAATAAAAGATATAATGCACCAGTTATTTTGTTTAAAAACTTTTACATTTTTTTCAGGTCAGATAACTTTAAACCACGTATCTTTGAGGCGTATCAGATTCTCAAAGATAAGTGGTTCAAAGTTAACTGGCGTAAAAAAAATGTAAAAGTTTTTAAATAAAATAACTGGTGCATTATATCTTTTATTCATTAATATATCAACACTGAAAATTTCATTGAATTCGGTTAATTCCCTGATTTTCTTTTGTATTTTTAGGCCCGTTAAATAGGAATGAACCGATAGTCTTTAGATGTTTACATAAAATAAGCTTTGGTATTTTTTTTCTTTCGGCGGGGTGACATACGATGGTGGAATTTAGGTCCGTTAAGTTCGATTTAACCTGATATGTTTCACCAGAAATCTTAATTACTTCTTTGTTTTGTTTAATAATAATGCGCTGTTTTGTTGTAGAGAACTCATTTCCAAAGTGGGTGGCATCAAACCTCTGGGATAGGGATGTGGTGAGATCCAAAGGAGTGCTGAGGAAAAAAAGGGGGGCTCTAGGGAGTGGTAGACATCACAACCAAAGGAGCGTTTTTATTACTCATTTATTTATCTTAACTTTCAGCACATCTTATTATCTTCGCGTATTGGTCAATTTGTTGTTCTAAGTATTTTCAAAAATAGTTGACTTGATTTTTCAATATATATCTATCTACCAACCCCTCCGCACGAGCAGGATGTGACACAAGGTCAATTTCTTAAGCGGAGTTCAACAGGTTTGAATTCAGAGTTTTCCTTCTCCTAGACCGGTTGCCTAACCAAGGTTAAAGAGCCCAGTCTACCCTACTATGTATCCATAGCTGGAGGGAGAGTAGGATTCATACCTTTCCCACCGGTATTAGCGCTAAGTGAAATGCAATTACCACGCCCAGGATTTGAACTCGGGGCGACGAGTCCATTCCAATGACTTTAACCATTACACCACGCGCTTCCTACTTGATTTTTCAACAGGCTTCCATTCTGACTCTTAGTTGCACCATGAGCAGGCCTGGAGTATATAGTATAAGATATAACAGCAAAAATGGGAACAACTTTAATGGCTGCCTTAAAGCTTAATCACAACACAGAAGTTGACGTCTATAAATCAGTAATGGCTGTTTGCAGTCCAGTTTAGAGATTCTCTAGTTTGACATGAATCGCAGAAGAGTGAACTTATCAGCTGCAGACAAATTGCAAGAATAAATCTTGCTGATAGTGTGTTGATAAGCGAACACATTTTTTTATTTTGTCTGTACTGCGTTGTTGTAGGAAAGTCTATTTCCAAAGTGGGTGGTATCAAACCTCTGGGATAGTGCTGATAGTGCTGAGATCCAAAGGAGTGCTGAGATCCAAAGGAGTGGCGAGGAAAAGAGAGCTCTAGGGAGCGGTAGACGTCACAAAACAAGGGAGCGTTTTGAAGTTGTTATTTATTTATTTATTTTACAAAATTTCAGTCACGAACATTTAAGTAACTCGAACGTTTTATGAATAAAATACATCTAACATAGTTATGCATGTATGTATGGTTTTATTTTATTTTGTGACTCGAATTCGAAGTGAAAATTATTGATTTTTAACGGCATGTCAAACCGTCTAGGCTTATTTTATGCCTAGGGGTTAGGAAATTGCGTTAATTGTACTTTTTTTTTTGCACACGGTTTTAAAGATTTTTTGTTTTGTAATACAAATAATTTTAAAACTTCTATTTAACCCATAGATGGTTTAGTTTCTTTGTTTAATGGCATATCAACCTTTGTGAGTTATTTAATGCCAAAGCCATCCTTGCAGGAGAACAGTAGTGGTACTATTTGACCCATAGATGTGACCCTGTTCAGATGGACCCGAGGCAAAGGGATTGGATAAATTAGGGCGTCCTATAGTGGTGTAATGGTTGGCAAGCTAGTCTTGCAGATCAATTACTACTGAATAGCGAGACCGACCTTGTGCCACATCCTACCCGTGCCGAACGGGTTGGGTAAATATCTACTAAGCTTAACTTAACAGAAGTATTGAGCACTTAGTAAAATTCGGACTAACAAACAATGATCTACGAGTCGAGCTCGCTAACCTAGTATAATGCCCTAGTAATTTTATAATATAAAATAATTGTCATTTTTCTCTGTAATCCTAATGGGTTTTGATAACACAAAAATACTGGTAGATGTGAGGATGCATAGACCGAACCAAAGTCCACCCTGTCGGTTGAGGCTGTATAATACACCGACTGCTCCTCTGCAGAGAAGTACACCCCATAATGGGACCACTTGTTGGCCGTGGAATGTAACCAGAGATGCTTAAGGACGGTTTCCTGTTGGCTGAGTAGTTCTCCACGTTGGCCCTTACTTGGGCTGGACGGTCGGAGAGGCTTCCCCTTCCGTCAATCAGCTGGTCACGTCAAGCCCTAGCACCTATATGATTGTCTCGACTGTATTGCTCTTAAGTATTTTATGTCAAACCTCAAATGCTTTTTATCATATATGTGCTAGAAGGTGGTGGCTGAGGGTCTTAGTATGACATTAAACTGCATCTGGTTATGAGGTTCCAATTCTGGATCTCTGGGGAGTGTTGAGTACCTCTTCATTGCCATTACTCCCAGGTCCACTCTACTGGAAGTGGTAGTACATGTTAGGGTTTCATTTATGGGTTAACTAGTCCAGAAAATGTTTTTATAAAAGAGTTTAAAAGAAAATTGAATACCAAACAATAATGAATTAGACAAACGTCACCGGGATAAAATACCCCAAGGGTTGACATGCCGTAAAATTCAACCAACAACCGGACCAAAGTAAATTTGCAGCTAGAAAGAGGAACTATATTGAACTCGGATGTGCGAGGGTTAGTCAAAAAGTAATGCCATTTTGTTTAGGACATATATAATTACCAACACAGGAACATGTCTCATACATAAAAAAAGCTGGTCTTATGTGGATCACATCCCTACTTCTCCCTATAGTCACCGTTTGTGTCAATAGCAATGTTCCACCTTCGAATGAATGCATAATGTTTGCCTCTCAAACCCTCTTTCATACCGCTCTGTCGACTGGGGCGTTAGAATGCACCGACTGCACCTCTGCAGAGGGGTAAGACTCCCCCAATGGGGCCACCTGTTGGCCGTGGGTGGCGACCCGTGATGCTTAAGGATAGAGCTCAGGTGGATGAGCAGTTCATGACTTGCAATACTCCACTTTGGCCCTATCTTGAGCTAGACGGGTGGTCAGAGAGGCCCCCACCGATCAATCGGCTGGTCACGTCAAGCCCTAGCACCTATATGATTTTTTCCAACCCTATTGCCCCTATGGCAAGCCCCAACCCTTTTTATCATATGGGTGCTAGAAGGCGGTGACTGAGGGTCTACATGTGCTGGGAATGACGTTAAACTCTATCTGATGGTGACGTTACAGTTTTGGAGGTTTGGGGAATGTGGAGCACCCCTTCACCACCATTGCTCCCTGGTCTACTCTGACCCAGAGTGGTAGTACGTTAGGGTCCCATCTATGGGTTAAATAGAAAAACGTGAGTTTATAAACAAAATTGTATTATGCATTAAGAATGAATTTATTTCATAACTTTGTTGGCATTAAATGACCCACCGAGGTTGATATGCCGTAAAACAAACCAAACCAAACCAAACCAAACCTCTTTCATGAGAAAGAAGAGATGATAGTCTGAAGGCGCTATTATTCAAGTGACGAGGAAGTGAAATCTGTAGTGAAGAAGTGGCTCAAAGAACAGTTAACAGAATTTTACGGAAAGTGATACATGCTTCTCATTCGAAGGTGGAACATTGCTATTATAAGACTTTAACACGGATCGCTTATTCCATTTTTATAACCGTTACAATAAGAGCACTTCCATTCCAGCGCCCATTCCAGCATCAGCGTATGTATTGCGTCCGCCAGACTATGTACCTGTGTTTGTATATCAGCACAAGACCGGGTAAGATCATATGAAAAACTGACATTTGCCCATGCAGCAGGTATACCCCTCATGACAAAACGAATGATGTCCAAGGGAAAAAGCAAAGTGCTATACAACTTAACAATAATGTTGCTGCAGGAGTCGCCTATCAAACCATTGTGATCGGGACACTTAGATTTCCGACAGAGTAACTGGGCCATTTAATCAAGGTTCTCATATTAGCCCCTCATTATGGGGAGGGGGGTGACGGCGAGATAACCAGTTCTCGAATGTCCGGTGGCAAATCTTTTATCTTGTACATGGTGATACGTTAAGTGTCCTCATCTGGTAGTTAACAATTGACTCACGTGCAGTCGAATGATGTCATAACGCCATGCCCTTCCTTTGACTCTCTCTCTCTCTCTCTCTTTCTCTCTCACTCTCACTCACTCACTCACTCACTCACCATCCATCCCGATTGGCCATTGCTCTTGACAAGTCCTTTAAACGGCATCCAGGTGTATCTGCAAGAAGTGCCCTTAGTTCAATATGTAAAAAGTATAATAATCTTGATTTAACTCTCTCTCTCTCTCTCTCTCTCTCACTCACTCTTTTTTCTTTTTTCCCTTTTCGTCTTTTCGTTAAGTTCGATTGAAACAGATTAGCATTATCGCTTCCACGTGCTCACCCACACTCTCTATCTTTCACCAACTCTTTTTCTTCTTTCTTTCTTTCTTTCTTTCTCTCTTTCTTATCATATTTTTTGTGTAGCATTCCTTTTTCTTACCTTTCTTTATAATACAAACGGAATGGCATATTACTTAGCTGAGGTGACTCATAAGAAATAAGAATTCGTCGGATAAGCGACACCAGATAATCAGGATATACATTTTTTTTTGCCTTTCATCTTCGGCGATTTGGACGGTCTCATTTTTAACCAGAGGGTGTTGTAAGATGATAACGGTTGGAAGATTAAGGAACAAGAGTATTAATATATAGATATTTGAACCTAATTCTGTCGGTTTTGAAGCTGGCTAAGTACGTTAAAATAAACTTTTTTTTTTGTTGTTGCCACGTACTGGATATTGTTTTTGCGCCCACCACCATCTATCAACTGAAATATAAAACGCTAAGAAAACTCAACAAAATTTCTCATCAACTTTCATTATTTGTTCTTTTGTCCGTCTTTCTTCATCTCATTCTCTCAGTCATTCCTTAAACAACAGTTTTAATGTTTCCTTATACTGGTTCCTTTGTCCGATTTACTGATAACATTCTTGATTCTCTCTCCTGCCCCAAACTTCGATAAGATGTTTGATTAGAGCAAAGTTTTTCAACCGGTGTGCCGTGGCATACTAGTGTACCGTGAAGCTTCCGTTGGTGTGCTGTGAGTGTTGAGGACGGTTGATCATCCTCTTATATTTTTATTCTATTACTTTAATATTTTTGTTTTAATTTAATATTTTTTTTTGTTTTAATTTAATATTTTTCGTTTTAATTTAATATTTTTTTTTTTAATTTATATTTTTCGTTTTAATTTAATATTTTTTTGTTTTAATTTAATATTTTTCGTTTTAATTTAATATTTTTTGTTTAATTTAATATTTTTTGTTTTAATTTAATATTTTTCGTTTTAATTTAATATTTTTCGTTTTAATTTAATATTCTTTGTTTTAATTTAATATTTTTTCGTTTTAATTATGTTACACTTGTAGCGCATGTTCACTATTTCTTTTCTTTCAAAATTTAAATGATAAAATAATTACCGTATTTGATGCCATATAGGACGCACTTTTTTTTCCAAAATTTTGGCTCAAAAATTTGCCCTGCGTCTTATACATCATAGGTGAAGTTTGAGACCTCCCGTAGGCCTAGGCTAATCTTCTCTATGAATGTTCACTAACCCAGCTTACGCTCAGTACTTTTACCTACCCTAAACTCCATGCATCCTTATTTTATTGCTGGTATTGTTATAATCAAGGTTAACAGGAGCGTATGGTAGACTGTTTTCAACAATATATGCTTAAATACACTAAAAACTTATTATTATAATTCTTCTTCTTCTTCTTCTTCTTCTTCTTCTTCTTCTTCTTATTATTATTATTATTATTATTATTATTATTATTATTATTATCTGCTCCTTTTGAGTTTTCACATCAGCATTAGCTGATGGTCTTTCACTGGAGTCTGAGTGACAGCAAGTCTCCTCAGGTCTCCAGGACTCTTCTGAGTATTCTGGCAGATTGCAGCAGTGCAGTGTTCTTAATGGTTTCAACCCTTCCTCTGATTTCCAAACTTTCCAAACCCTTTCCAATCCTTTTGGGACTGTTCCAAGTGCACCAACTACAATTGGTATCACCTTCACTTTCATATTCCATAACTTTTTCAGTTCTCTGGCAAGGTCCAGATATTTGTCTATTTTTTCATTTTCCTTTAGCTTCACCCTGTGATCTGCTGGCACTGCAAAATCCACCAGTTGACAAGTTCTTTCTTTTTTGTTTATCAACACTAGGTCTGGTCTTCTTGCTGGGATAAGGTAATCCGTTTTTATTTCAAAGTCCCAGAGAATTTTATGCGTTTCGTTCTCAAGAACAGATTCTGGTTTATGCATATACCATTTTTTTGCATGGTCAAAATTAAATTTTTTTGCATAATTCCCAGGGGATCACCTTCCCAACCCAGCCGTGTCTAGTTTTATATTCTCGTTGTGCTAATTTGCTACATTCGCAGAGTATATGGTTTACAGTCTCATCTCTATTCCCGTAAAGTCTACATTTACTATTTTGTTGGGTCCTATCAATTTTCGCTTTGATGTAGTTTGTCCTTATGGCATTTTTTGTGCAGCAATTATAAGTGATTCTGTTTCTCTTTTGAGGTTTCCTTTTCTTAACCATGTCCAAGACTTTTCATGGACAACCTTTGTCGTTTTGTCGTTTGAAGCGTCCATATAATTGTTTTTCTTCCCATTTTTGTTTTCTAGTCTTTGTTGTTTTTCTGATTGTCCATCTGTCACCTCTACTATTGTCGGCCGCCATAAGTAGTTTGTCTTTGCTCTTTCTTGTGTAATCTTCAAGTTGTTGGATTGTGGTTTCTACGCATTCCTCTATGTTGGCAAGACCTCTTCCCCCTTCCTTTCTTGACACATATAATCTATCTCTATCATCTCTAGGGTGGAGAGCCTTGTGCATGGTCATCATCTCTAGGGTGGAGAGCCTTGTACATGGTCATTATTATTATTATTATTATTATTATTATTATTATTATTATTATCATCCTCTTCTTCTTCTTCTTCTTCTTCTTCTTCTTATTATTATTATTATATTTTTTAAAACAAATATAATTTTAATTAAGAATTCTTAATACAAATAATTTGCATACAATTATATGCTTTTAAGTATTGCTGTTTAAAACAGGCCTATTTGACCCATACATAGGACTCTAACATGTCCGGGTCAGAGTGAACCTGGGAGTAATTGTTATAGGTGACTCCTCATTCTCAAAAGCCCCCAAAACTGGAGCTTCAACAATGGATATAGTTTAGGATCAAAAACAGGACACTCCCTGACTGACCAATTGCCTAACCAACACTCAAGAACATAACATTCACTATTTATCCATAACTTGGGGGACATATGCATTCATGATTTTACCAAGAGCATTAGCACGAAGTGAAACGCAAACAGTCTCGTCCAGGATTTAAACTCGGACACCGATTCAATTTCGATAACTTTTACGCTAAGAGCGCCTCTGGAATGGTAGGTAAACAACCGTAAGAAATTCTGGCAACTATTCGGTAGGGTTTTTCTGTACTACCACTCCTGGTCAGTGGACGTGGAATTGATGGCAATGAAGGGGTACTCCACATTTCCCAGATCTCCATAATTAGAGCCGTACCATGTAGCTTAATGGCATGCCCAGGATACCCTCTTTTCTGGGAAGGGGACTTGTCTTAATCCTCTGAAGGGGATACAGTCAAGTGTATTCTAAGAGTTACTTCACACTTCCCAGAGCTCCAGAATTATAGCCTCTTAGCAGTCAGTAAAGCATTCGCCTAGGAATCGCATGTTTCCTGGTTCGATACGGCTCCACGCCAACTCAGCGCATGAGTAGCAAAGATTGGGTAATCTGATATCTGCGGTAAAGCATCTGGGAGCTGACAGTAGATGTAGCGCTCCATCTCAGCAAAACAATCTCTCAGGTCTAGTGCTAGCGAAAAGGGGCTAGACTCCCTTCGCTGTTCGGCTGAAATCGACAATAGGCCACTCCGCAAACTTTACTTTTACTTACCAGATGTAGCTTAGTGTCATAGCCAGGATACTCCCTTTTTTGTGGGGAGGGAGTCTTTCTCCTCTGCAGGGGATACAGTCAAGCGTATTCTAAGCTCCGTCGCCAGGGCTTTTCTGTCAAGATATGTAGGTAAAAAAATAAAATCTAAGCTGGGTCGTCAATGGTTGACATTAGAATGTCGGTTCTATTCTCAGTCTTCGTATTTTGCATTCCCGTAGATACAAAAGACGACACAAGGTATTTATTTAAGTGGGCCCGTTGCAAAAGAAACAGGCGGGATGTCAACTTAGTTAACGGTTTATAAACAGCTGTTTTCTTTAGTCCTCCCCATGAAAACAAAAGCATCTTAAAAAAAAAAAATTGACGCTCTGAAAGTAATGTGTCTTATTTAGTTATTGCATTAAAAAAATAAAAACGTCAATGACCCATTAACTACACAACTACTAAACAGAATATACCACTTGTCTAAATGTATCGGTTGCCCAGGGGTAGAGTCTCTGATTCTGCGTGCTGGGTTCCCGGTTTCGATTTCTGTCGGAGGGAAATCGTAAGTATACATCGCTGCTGAGATTTAATAAAGTTGAA
This sequence comes from Doryteuthis pealeii, assembly GCA_023376005.1. Taxonomy (NCBI): domain Eukaryota; kingdom Metazoa; phylum Mollusca; class Cephalopoda; order Myopsida; family Loliginidae; genus Doryteuthis; species Doryteuthis pealeii. Next base: position 85,447,044 of record CM042141.1, on the reverse strand, counting down.
ACAGCTGTACGATGTTCTATGTGGGGCACAATATTTGCCGAGTTCGCTTGTCATGATTATTTTCAATAATTATCGAATTTTATACGATATGCGCATATTGGTATACCTGGAAATGACAGGGCAGATTCGGAAGCAAAGAAAACTATGAAAGACACAATAACAAAAACAAAAAAATACCATATACTGATTATAAAACAGCTGTGAAAAAAATTATCATAAAAAAATGGCAAAATCATTGGAATGCACTCATTAATAACAAACTTCAAAACATTAAACCTATCATTGGAGAATGGAACTTAAAATACAACAAAAATAGAAGAGAACAGGTTGTGCTGACCCGCCTTCACATAGGCCACACCTACATCACCCATCATCATTTACTAGAGGACACAGAATCCCCAATATGCACTACCTGACAAGAGAGATTTACAGTGAAATATATACTGCTAGAGTGTGTAAACTTTGATCTAGTGTGAACAAAATACTACCAAGCAAATAATTTGAAAAAACTTTTCATAAAAATAAGACCATCCAGAATTTTACATTTTCTAAAAGAAGTCGGATTGGACTAAAAAAATATGAGTAATTGAACAATAGTTACACTCTATAAATAAATATCGCTACGAATCCAAAACTCGGTCGGCATTAAATGACCCACCGAGGTTGATATGTCGTTCATCAGTTGTGGACCCTCTGGTGGCTAATTAGGCCAATTCTGGACTTGCAAATGCGGTCACACATATTGCAAGGAAAATTTCCATCTGCATTCTGTGGTGCATGACGACAAATACGTCGCTGCTCTGCAGTCTTATTAATCTCGGTATTGAGCCGCTCAGCTTCTGTGCAACATGACTCACCAGCCCTATCTGTTGGAGGTCAGATCTTTCAGGCTTGAAGGTGTAATGGCGCATTTATTCTTCATATGGTCTTTGAGTCGCTTTTGGGGGCCTCCTGCCCTTCGAGTGCCTTCTGCGAGTTCACCATAAAGTACTTTACGGGGGAGTCTGCAGGCATGCGGATGGTGTAGCCCAACCATCGCAGTTGGCGTTGTATATATACAACATATGGAAGAAAATGGAATCTCTCATCGATTTCGACGCATGTGGGTTCATCCACTGAACAACCTACACAGTATTTTGTTTATAGTGGTGAAGGCTTGTGTTGGACCATTCCGCACTTTTTGGCACAGTCGATAGGAAAGAATTGGTGCACAAAGAATGCCACAAACCCAATCAACGACTGACCTCAGGAATTTTGAATTCAGAGTTTTCCCTCTCCTAGACTGGTTACCTACCCAAGGTTAAAGAGCTCAGTCTATCCTACTATTTTACCCATAGCTGAAGGGAGAATATATGGATTCATGCCTTTCCCAAGGCTATGCGGAATGCAAACAGCCGTGTCTAGGATTTGAACTCGGATCGACGAGTCCATTTCCTACGACTCTAACCATTATACTACGTGCCTCCATCATACAGTACAACGACACCATTGAATAGATCACGTTTTCTGTTACAAAACATTATTTTTTCACATAAAAAGTATAGTCGGCGTATATCGTATAAAATTCGATAATTAATGAAAATAATCATGACAACCGAACTCGGCAAATATCGACCCCTACTTAGAACATCGTACAGCAGCCGTTTCAACTTTATTAAGTCTCATCAGCGATGTATACTTAGGATTTCCCTCCGACAGATATCGAAACCGGGAACTCAGCACGCAGACTCAGAGACTTTACCACTGGGCCACCGATACGCAGCGAACGATACATGCAAAATTAGCTTGTCAAGGGTAAACACGATATACGCATTGTAACTGCCTTCAAGCAAAAGATATAAATAATATAATAATAATAATAATAATAATAATATATATATATATATATATATATATATATATATATATATATATATATATATCATTGATATTGACCACTTGGAGGCGTGTGGTCTAATGGTTAGAGTCGTAGGAAATGAACTTGTCGACCCGAGTTCAAATCCTAAACGAAGCTACACTTCACATAGCCCCTGGGAAAGGTATCAATCCAACTACTCTCCCTCCGGCTATGGGTAAATAGTAGGACAGACTGGGCTCTTTAACCTTGGTTAGGCAACCAGTCTAGGAGAAGGAAAACTCTGAATTAAAACCTGTTAAACTCCGCTTGGGGTGGTCACTACTAGAATAGGCTCAATCCTAATTAGTGATCTATTTCAGTAATAATACCGCTAAAAAATTGGTCCACCACTAACTCACTAAGTGAGCTAGTGATAGCCATATACTATTACATTATATATATATATACATATATATATATATATATATATATATATATATATATATTCCAAGAAAATCCCAATCCATGAGTAAATCATCTCTTGATTATATATATATATATATATATATATATATATATATATCTGTTGAGGTTATTCATACGGCAACAGTATAAGGGGACTGCTAGCTTGTGTTATTTGTCACTGGTGTGTGTGTGTGTGTATGTGTGTGTGTGTATGTGTGTGTGTTTGTATAAGAGAGAATACACTGGTTCCCGATTTGACATTGAAAGCCATTGATTGTGAACGTGATCTTTATTGAACGCTGCACTACAAAGTCTTCTGTTCGAATAAGCAAAGCTATACGCATATTTTGTCTGTCTTCTTTGGCCTGATAACGTCATTTCGGCTCTTTTTCTTTCTTTCTTTCTTTCTTTTTTTTTTCTGGCGTTTCCCGAATAAACCCACAGTTTCCTTTGTCGTTAAGAAGCCGAGCGTCTTTTCGAATTCTTTTGGTTGGGGGAAAATGGTTGTCACAAGGGCGCCAATTTTTAACGGCTGTCCCGCGCGACTTGACGAGCGAAGATGGCTTCTTCCATAACAGTCAGTCAGGTCTTCAGGTTTCAAGAACTCTTTTTAGTTTTCCTTCCGACATGACGTCAATAGATCGAGAGGCCAGGTCAGTGGCGAGTCGGTCGCTAATTGTGTCGAGTTCACAGTTTGCGCTAAAAATGAAGAGTTGATTGTAATTTCTCCTATTTTAGCGGCTAAGTTACAATTCACTTTCTGTATTAAAAAAAAATGATTTTTTTTAATAAAAAAAAAAACCCTAAAAAAACCCCTAATTGACTGATTGAAAGCACATGTCACCTAACGGCAATTAGAACAACTAATTCCTACTCTTGATTGATTGATATATTTTAATGGCATGTCAACCCGTATAGGTTTAACTATATGTTAAGATGTTAGGTAATTGCGTACTTTGTACGTTTATATCTACATTTGTGTGTAGTTTCTTAATAATTTTACACACGGTTATATGATATCAGTTATTCCTCTTCAATACAAATAATTTTCAAACATATCTATTTGACCTATAGATGGGACCCTAACAGCTACTACCACCCCGGGTCAGATTGGACTTGGGAAATGGCAAATAAATAAATAAAGACAAAACCCCCACAATATTACCCTTATGCAATGGGTCCTCATGGAATTCCCTGAAAGTGTATCTTTCTTTTTTTTGTATGATAACAATTTTTTAAACTTCGCAATACATTTGTGAATAATCAAAATGAATTGCAAAATCCATCAAAAAAGTCACCCATAAAATAGAAATGATTGGTTGTACAGAAAGTAAGGACGTGCCAGACTCATCAAGGCTTGTTAAACACCTACAGCATCTTATTCAAAATTAATATTTATCAAGTTATACTAACAGACGTTTGTGCAGTAAATTCGATCCTCACTGGGTGCCCCACGCTTGACAGACTTAAGTAATCTTAGTAAATACTGGTGCTCTGTTTAGTAGTTGTGGTAGTTTCTAATAATCGTTTAAGAATTTGGAATGGCTTTTTTCGAAGCATACACTCTCTACTTTAACACTAGCCTTACCTTATAGCTAGAAGAGGAGGAGGAGGAGGAGGAGGATTGAAGAGTAGCTCTCCAAAAGTTTTGACCAACGAGAAGGGAAGCCCCTTTGGCTTGATGTAATGGGCATGGTCGTTCCCTCCAACGTAAGCGGCAAAGAATCGCTTGTGCCGTGCACGAGAGACCCGGACGGGACGAAACAGAATTTGGGTAAAAGGTAGGCGAGCCATAATAAAAATGGACAGTCGCTGACACACAGGGAAAGGAATGAAGCAAGTAACTGCGAGAGTGGTGAAATTCGGAGGACTACTGTGTTTTGGGTAAAGAAGAAAGAAGGTCAGAGGAACACTGTTACTGTGAGAGCAGTTTGTTGAACGAAAGGGATTACTGTTGTTAATTGAACAGACTCCAGTTGAAAAACTTTTTTTCACTTGAGGGTTTTTACTTCTCCTAGGCCGGTTGTCATACCAAGGTTAAAGAGTCCAGTCGGTACTATTATTAACTGGAGGGAGAATAGTTGGATTCATACCTTTCCCAAGGGTTTTGGTGCTTTGTGAAATGCAAACAGCCCCGTCTCACCGTGTCCATTTTTTACGACAGTAACCATTATACTACGCACCTCCCGAGATGTCGATAGATTTCCATGAATAGGTTGTTATTTTTGTTATGTTTATTTATTTGGTTAAAACCATTTATGTAAGAAAAGCCAGATTTATAGTTTGTTTATCCTAAGTTTGCATATCAAGCGTGAAGGACGCCATATTTAATACGTCAGCATTTTTACTGTACACATTTTTCTTGAACACAGACTTACAACTGAACTTGGCGTTATCTATTTCTATATATAAAAGGCAGTTGGTGTGTATGTATGTGTGTATGTCCGGAGGAAACTATAAAAATAAAACAATTAACGACAAAGTATATATATATATATATATATATATATATATATATATATATATATATATGTATATATATATATATATATAAGGGTTTTGTAATTTGCTTGAAGCACTGTGTTTATATTGGTTTGTTGGTTGGTTTTGAAGGCTATCACAATGCAAGTGTAAAGAAAAAGAAGGTAACTATGGTGTTGTTTGTTAACCTGTGATTTATTCTTAATTCTTAATATTTCGGGATAAAAAATCCCTTCTACAGAAGATTACTAGAACTGAAATTGTTGCTAGTGGCTGTTCATTTGTTCTGTCTCGTGTCTTCCAAATTCTGTGTGTGCGTGTGTGTGTGTGAGTGGGAGGTCGTTTATGCGTGTGTTTGTGTGTGTGTAAATGTGTGTGTAAGTGTGTTTGTGCACGCTTATGTCTGTGTGCCTGTTGATTTCCTTTTTTTCTTTTTTAAAGTTATCATTATTCCAGATTTGGCTCGCCCTCTAAGCACACACACACACACACACACACACACACACACACACACACATATATATATAATATATATATATATATATATATATATATATACTAGCACCAGATCTTGCTTTTTGGGAAAAAATAATGAAGATTTGATTTATATTCGTGAAGATAATTAAAAGATAAAATCAAAATGATAATAGCATAGAATTTTTTTTTGCATTTAATATTTTCAATAGAAGATATTAATTCTTCTTTTCAGAGTGTTTGGATCAACGTAAGATGTTTTTTTTTAGTAGGGATTTTAATGGGGGCATCCTATGAGGAACCAACTCGCGATTCAACAATAATGGATCTGCGAGACTACCTTTTTTTTACCTCCCACCACTACCCAGGCGATGCCGGGTAGCCGCTTCAAGTCATTAATAAAGTAAACCAGAAATTTTCTTCATAAACAGAGTATGAGGTGGGGGGAGAAGCTCTCAAAGTAGTTTAGAGCTCCTTTGGTTTGAATTAAGTTTTCCTTCTCCTTGACTGGTTGACATACTGTTATGACCTGTTTAAGTGTCAATAAATAATAACTTAACACGGCGATAAAATGTTGGGAACAGATGTTTTCAGCAATATATATCAACGTACAATGAAGGGGTTTCCTTGTTACAGCGTACACGAAGAACATGTATCTGCCACTTTTCCTTTGAGTAGCTTTGCTCTGTTAATATATACCCTTTGGGTAAGTCTATGTCCGTGTCATAGGTGAGTCATCTACAACACATACCAAGGTTGAAGAGCACAGTATGCCCTACTATTTATCCATAGCTGGATGGAGAATAGTTGGATTCGTACCTTTCCCAAGGGTATTACTGCTATGGGAAATGCGAACAGCCGCATCCAGGATTTGAACTCGTGTCACCATGTCTGTTTCTTACGATGGTAACCGTTACACAACAGGCGCATCCAGCAACCGTTGGCTTACTCTATACCCACAGGATGCACCGATAGTGATGAAAAGCAAACACCCAGTCCACATCGTCGTGTTTGGATTGGTCACTAGCGATGATGACGTAATGCCTCTATTCATCTTCTTAAATGGCCTCAGACTCAACTCGGCCTACATCAAGTGACTAGAGAAGGTAGTGCTGCCTTGGATCGAATATAATGTTTGGCGTTATCAATATGCCGTATAGGATCACCTACCTCCCCTCTTCTGTTGTATAGGATCACGTACCTCCCCTCTTCTGTTGTATAGGATCTACCTACCTCCCCTCTTCTGTTGTATAGGATCACCTACCTCCCCTCTTCTGTTGTATAGGATCTACCTACCTCCCCTCTAGACCGTAAAAAAGTGGTTGTGTCTATCTTATAAATTAGCTGTCGGACAGACAAGCGGAGAGTTAGTGTGTATATAAATTCCTGATCGAATAATTACCAAGTATTTGACTTCGCCTCTTATTCGCTAGCCCAGTCGGTAGAGCGTTCGGCTAGAAGCCACAAGGTTCCTAGTTCGATACCGGCCCACGTCAACTATCTGGATTTCAGGTTATTGTGAAGGAGGTCAGAAAAGACATCAGATGGAAATCAGCGATCAAGACAACAAAGTTGAGGATACTCGTCATAATTAACAGAATAGTGATATTGTACGAAGTTAATCCTAAAACTAAGGTCTCCAAAGTGCTGGAGACGCAGGAAAACTGTTCGTACAGCTATTGGCAACACTGTTGTGTTTGTTGTGCATGCACCTGTACCTGCCCTTAAGCGTGCTTCGCTGCCACGCCCAGTCTTGGTTTGGCAGTCATTTCTGATGGAGCTCCCGATTGATGCTACCGCCAAGCATGCAGTTCGCGCAGTTATTCGGGTTTTGAACGCAAAAGGCATTACATCGATTAAAATTCATCGCCAATTAACGGAAGTGTATGGCGAGTCATGCATGGGTGTCAAAAACGTCTGCAGGTGGTGTGGGGAGTTTGCAACGACGACAAGGCTCAACGCTTCCTCAACGACATTGCGGTGATCTGGTATGACATGAGCATACAAAAACTGCCACAGCTTACAAAAGTGTATCGGCCAAAATGGCGATTATGTAGAAAACTCTGTTGACTGTTCTTTGAGCCACTTCTTCACTACAGCTTTCACTTCCTCGTCACTAGAATAATGTTTGCCTCTTAAACCCTCTTTCATATGACCGAACAGAGGCAAACATTATTCCAGTGACGAGAAAATGAAATCTGTTGTGAAGAAGTGGCTCAAAGAACAGTCAACAGAATTTTATGGGGCGGGTATACATGCTCTCTTTCGAAGGTGGAACATTACTATTGAAAGAAATGGTGACTATGTAGAGAAGTAGGGATGTGATCCACAGAGGATCAGCTTCATTTTGATGTATGATGCATGTTCCTGTGTTGGTAATTACAACTGTCCTAAACAAAATGGCATTTCTTTTTTACTAATCCTCATAGATACTCGTTCAACCTTTGATGTAAACTTCATTGGCAATAAAAAATAAACGTTTCTGTGATTTCTAAATATTTTGGGGGCCTTACCACTCGTGTCATAGAGTGTCAGACAACTCTTCCAAATATGAACAACCTATTTAAAACACGTGTACTCCAAAAGTATTACGAAGGGTCAATGACTGAATTCTTGTCCGATCTTTTTAATTTTATTTAACTGAAATATAATATCGCGCCCCTCGATTGAAAGAATTAATAGGATATTTTGTAAATGAGATTGGTGCATTTAGACGTAACTAATCGTCTTATTTCTCTTTGTTTAGTCTGGTAAGGATAACGGAGGGGCCAAACCCACTTTCTTTCTCTCCTAGGTTTGGCCACTTGGTAAGATATTTCATCAATTCTTTGAATATATATATATAAGGAGAGTCAAGTCTCCAAAATATTAGAATGAAATAAAACGAAACTTAACATCCCACAAACTGAGTTTCTTATTTCACACCAAATGCTTCACACTAAATCCCAAAAAGTATATATTATAGACATTTATATATACATAACATATATACTAATATAATATATACACACTGATAATCAGACACACCATATATATATATATAATGTGTGTGTGTGTGTGTGTGTGTGTCTGTGCGTGTGTAACATAGAAAAATAAAGTATTAAAAAAAGAGGAATTTATCCGAGATGATGAAGTCGACGTTAAAGAATTTTAGGAACACCAGGGAGTGAGAGAGAAAGGGGAAGAGACGAATGAAAGACGGACTGGGATGAAAATAAATTAGCAAATTCCTACGTGCTTTTTGTACTTACTTATGAAGAACTGTGAAGAGTTTCACAAATAATTATTAAATTATATCATCGAGTATTATCTGTAAAAATCAATGACTAAATTTAATAGTTTCCATATTATAAACAGGTATAAGTACCTGCGCGATTTTATTGCACAATGATATCTCTTTTCTGAGTTATAAGTCGGCACGTGCATACCGAAGCGACTCCTTCATATATATATATATATATATATGTGTGTGTGTGTGTGTGTGTGTGTGTGAGAGAGAAGTAAACAATGTGTTTGATATGGCCTTAGCCGACAATTTTTGGGAGAATGTGTGCTTAATTGAAGTCATACCTAATTTTGAAAATTAATTAATTGATAATTAATGGATTAGGCGAGCATACCTGTTCAAATGTAAGGCTAAACAAATCGAGAAAAAGTCAATCTCTGTATGTACATTTCGGCCTATTATGCCTGATCAGCAGTTATAGACAGGAAGACTGCTCTGTGTGTGATTCGAACCCTGGCTGTCAAGCTGACAGGCGGGGATTCTAACCATTACACTAGCTGGTTTTTCCCCCCGATTTTTCGTTTGTTTTGAACTCAGTTATATTCCACTTTTGGTGACTTGCTACACGACAGTATGAGAAGTAAACAAACAAACAATGTGTTTGATATGGCCTTAGCCGGTTAAAATCCCTTTTCTTTTAGAAATCACAGAATCAGATATGCAATTTATGTGTACAATTTTGGTTTCACCCTTTTTCTTCTTCCTCTTTGCCTCTCCCAGCTTATTTGATTGATTTTAACGACGTCTACAGTTAATTTATATCGAAAGGTTTAGGGAATCGCGTTCAGTGTACTTTCATATTTACATTTTTATGTAGTTGTTCTTAAGAGTTTTTTTTTTTTGCCCACAGTTATATGATATCAAATATTCTTCTCTAATAATAATAATTACATGGTATCAAGTAATTATTTCTATTCAATAATAGTCATTTGTTTGCACACAGTTATATGGTTTCAAGTAACTAATAATAATCCTTAGTAAAAACAAAAAAATAGGTACAAGTAACTATTCTTAATGTAATTAATAATTCAGGGGTGAGGGAGTCCCCGTAACGTTGTGGCTAACGTGCTAGACTGCAACATCACTATAAGGGAGATCGCGCCCCAGTCGTTCTATTACGTTCACTTTCGAGCTATTACCTTTGGGAAAGGTATGAATCCCTAACCACCTACCAGCTTTGGGTTAAATACTACCATTACTGTTCTTCTACAGGGATGGTGTTGGCATTAAATAACCCACAAAGGTTGATATGCCATGAAACAAAGGAACCAAACCAAATAGTATAAATAATTTGCGGTTATATGTCATCAGGTATTCCTATTGAATACGAATAATTTTTAAATAGATCTATTTGACTATAGATGGGACACTAACATGTACTACCGTTCAGAGTTAGCGGTATTAGCAAAGAAGGGGTATTCGAAACTCCCCATATCTCGAGAACTGGAGCCTCACCATTAGATGTAGTTTAGTGTGATACCCTGGATACCCCCTTTTGTGGATGCCTTACCTCTCTGCAAGGGGTACAGTCAGCGTATTCTAAGCCCTGCTGAGAGGGTGGTCTCTCTGGTTATCCCTTTCTATTCCCTCTCTTCCAAGTGGCTTATCTCGCTGTGGCAGTCTGTCCTTAGTCTCTGGACTATGACCTACATAGGACAGTCGATTTATCATCCTCTTCATCATCATAGCGCGCTGACAACATGGATCAGCCCCCTCGCACGCGCGCACACACACATACACACACACACACACACACACACACTCTCTCTCTCTCTCTCTCTCTCTCCACTCGTCACGATCAGTTATCACTCACTCCTGTCATGTCTTCCTTACGACATTCAGTATTTGCGACTCAAATTCAATTTCTTAAGGTTTGAATTCAGAGTTTTCCTTCTCCTAGTCTGGTTACCTAGCCATGATCAAAGAACCCAGTTGCTCTACTATTTACCGATAGCTGGAAGGAGAGTAGCTGGATTCATACCTTTCCCAAGAGTATTAGCACTATGTGAAATGCAAACAGCCCCGTCGTGGATTTGAACTCAGGTCGACGAGTCTATATTCCTACGACTCTAACCATTAACTGGTGTGTTATGTATAGGTTTCCATGGGGGAACGTCACTTATGAGTTCGTCCTTACTTCTCCAGCAGCATCCAGCGTGTTTTGTTTGTCTTACTTGGATGGCTTGTGTGATAGGGTGTAAGTGACCGTGCAGTTGTTTTTTCATCGGTATAAAAATAAAACCATTATTTCTCATTATTTTTACAAGGTGTCCATAAAGTCCCTTTACCTCGATCACCAGATATCACTTCCTTGGACTTCTTTCTGTGAGGTTATGCTACAGACATCATATATTGAACAAAGGTGCGGGACATAACTGACCTAAAGTAAAAGATCACTGATGCCATTGCGACCATTGATGAGGCTACACGATGTGTCAAAAAAGTATTGAAATTTTCGGTACTTTTTCACACACCTTGTATTCTGAAAAATTAACGTTCCACTCATTGTTCATTTCTATCTTGGTAAATACAGCTTTAAAATCTGTACTTTTAAATACACCTTGTATTCTGAAAAAAAAATAACGTTACATTTATTGTTCATTCCTATCTTGGTAAATACAGCTTAAATCCCAATACTTTTTTGACACACCTTGTATTCTGAAAAATTAATGTTCCATTCATTGTTCATTTCTATCTTTTATCTATATTTTTGACACACCTTGTATGCTCCAGTGAATATGGCAAGAAATCGAGTACCGTTTTAATGTGGTTTGTGCAACTAATGATGACCATGTAAAGGTGTATTAAATGAGGCAAATAAACTTCAATATCTATTTCTGATTTTGTAATAATTTCCACATATTTGTCTGTTCATTTGCTTTTGTAATAATCTTTTTAAGTTGTAAAGAGACTTTATAGACACACTATTTTTTTCATCATATTTTAAAATGAATATAATGCAATTAATTAACAACCATGTATGCATCCAACATTATTCTGGTTAAATCCTACTTAACGGACATAAATTCAACCATCGTATGTCACCCTGCCGAAAGAAAAAAAAAAACCCAAAAATCAAGGAATTAACCGACTTTAATGAAATTTTCAGTGTTGATACATTAATGAATACACAATATAATGCACCAGTTATTTTATTTGAAAACTCTTACATTTTATCAGGTCAGTTAACTTTGAACTACATATGTTTGTGAATCTGTGTTACGCCTCAAAAATACGTGATTCTAAGTTAACTGACCTGATAAAATGTAAGAGTTTTCAAATAAAATAACTGGTGCATTATATTGTGTATTCATTAATGTATCAACACTGAAAATTTCATTAAATTCGGTTAATTCTTTGATTTTTAGTATTTTTTTCTTTTAGCAGGGTGACATACGATGGTTGAATTTATGTCCGTTAAGTAGGATTTAACCATTATTCTTTAGTACAAATGATTACATCACATAAAAATAGAAAGTCTTTCCTGCAATTCAGTCAATCTTCACAACACTCGGCGCCAAAGTCAAGATACTATAAACATTTGAATTAACAAACCTGTTTTTACGCAATTGCGGCTCAATCCTTCCAGGACGAACGTTATTAAATTTAATATCTGCTTTTCATTTTGTAATAATTTCCACATATTTTTCTGTTCATTTGCTTTTATAAGATTTTTTTAAAGTTGTAAAAAGACTTTATGGACACTCTGTATTTCTCATTCACCATATTTTTTGTTTTCTCTTTTCTTTTTATTCTATGTCCTTTTCTTTTTCTTTCACCCCCCCTCTCTTCTCTATCATATCTCATATTTTCTTATGTACAAAGCTTTAGTCTAGTATACATGTTTCTTATAGTACCTGTTTTTACACAAGTGGTCACCCACTTAGATACCGGCCCTCGTCAACTCAGCGTATGAGTAGTACAGGGATATGTGCAGTAAAGTGAGGAGCTGGTGTTTGGTGTGGCGCTCCACCTCAGACGCCCAAAACAATATCCTTGGTCTAGCGCTAGTTAAAAGGGGATAGACCCCTCGCTGTCTGGCTGATACTGATTTTAGGCCACCCCGACGACTTTACTTACTTTTTTTTACTGACTGTAATAAATACTCAGTATTTTCTGTCTTCTTGTGTCTTGCTTTTCTTACAGCTTCTTTCTTTCTTTCTTTCTTTCTTTCTCTTGTCTTTCTTTCTTTCTTTCTTTCTTTCTTTCTTTCTTTTTTCTCTTGTCTTTCTTTCTTCTTTCTTTTTCTTTCTTTCTTTCTTACTCTTGTCTTTCTTTCTTTCTTTCTTTCTTTCTTTCTTTCTTTCTTACTCATGTCTTTCTTTCTTTCTTTCTTTCTTTCTTTCTTTCTTTCTTTTCTTGTCTTTCTTTCTTTCTTTCTTCTTGTCTTTCTTTCTTTCTTTCTTTCTTTCTTT
>CM042141.1:85414086-85429086 GCA_023376005.1 Doryteuthis pealeii | reverse complement strand
CAGTAGGTTCGGGGCAATCATATCGGTGCTAGGACTTGACATGACCAGCCAATTGATCAGAGGGCCCCCTCCGACTGCCCGTCTAGGCTTAGTAAGGACCAAAATGGAGTGTTGCATGTCATGGACTGCTCAGCCACATAAAGCATCCTTAAGCATCATGGGTCGCCACCCACGACCAACAAGTACCCCATTGGGAGAGTCATGCCTCTTTGCAGAGGTACAGTCGGTGTATTCAAAAGCCCCAGTCGATAGGGCTGGCGAAGCGTTAAGTGCATTGACAATGAAGTAGATTATATAAAAAGATAAATATTTTTGCGTAAAATAAATGCTTTTTTTTATTAGGCTACGGATTTATTGATTTATCGATCTATTGTTTATTCATATGTGGAACCTTGTGTGACTAATGTGGTTGTGTGCACTTGTGGGTGGGTTTGTGCTTTGAGGGACACAAGAAGAGAAAGACTGAAATGAATTAGGAGGAACTTTGCATTTAAAGTGAAAAGCCGAAAGATGGCAAAAACAGAAAGAAAGGTTTTGAAAGAAAGAAAGAAGGGGTGGGGAAAAAGAGTAAAAACGAGAGAGAGAGAGAGAGAGAGAGAGAGAGAGAGAGAGAGAGAGGAGAGAGAGAGAGAGAGAGAGGGGGGGAGAGAGAGGCGAAAAGTTGTGTTAAAGAGAAAGTGAGTCGATGGCGTTTGGTTCGGCCTGGTTAACTTGAATCAAGTGTCAGAACTGGAACCCTTTTGACACTTGGATTGGCTAGGGATCATAGAAGGTGGCACGTATGCATGCGTACAATGCTATTCACACACACACACACACACACAGACGCACATACAATGTTCTCGATTTAAACATAAATTTCACTTCAACTGAAATATTTACTTATAAAATCCATCTAAAGTTATATCTAATTACCTCATGATCATCTATGTATTTACCAACTCTTCTTCACGAGCAGGATGTGACACAAGGTCAATTTATTAAGCAAAGTTTAACAGGTTTGAATTCATAGTTTTCCTTCTCCTAGACCAATTTCCATACCAAAGTTGAAGAGCCTAGTCCGCCCTACTATTTATCCATAGTTGTAGGGAGAATAGTTGAATTCATACCTTTCCCAATGGTATTAGTGCCATATGGAATGCAACCAGCATCGTCCAGGACTTGAACTCGTATCGCCATGTCCATTTCCTTCGACAATAACCATTACACTTGGGGCACATACCAAAATATAAACATAGTTGGATTCATACCTTTCCCAATGCAAGCAGCCTCGTCCAGGATTTGAACTCGTGTTACCGTGTTCATTTCCTTCGATGACAACCATTACACAACGGGCACCGATTACTTGATGATCATGTAAGTATGAAACTGTTAATATTGCAGAGTAATTATAGTTGGAGAATGTAGTTTCCATTCAACAATGAATACATAATAACAAAACGTCCAACTCAACAAATTTTATTGCCGAAACAAACTAAAATGAGATACACAAATAGTGAATGAAAGTTTCTATAAAGAACAACCCTTTATTTCCCGTAGTTGTGTGTTAAGTTACTAAAAAGGTATGGAATTTTGTGAGGGACTTGCTCATTTGAGAACAGTTCCTTTAATTGTCAGTTGTGATAGTGTGTATGTAAATAAGCTCATGGCATTTCATACCGTGTACCAAGGGCCCTGTGATACTATGGTTAAGTGAGAACATGGTCAGAGAAAAAAGAAAGGGTGAAAATAGAATGTGCTAAGCCCAGGCATGTGTGTATATGGGTGAGTGGTTGTCCTTTAAGGACACAAAGGATTGGGCAGTAAAGTTTAAGAGAATTGAACAACCACCATCAAGTTAAGCTAGTTAGAGATAATATCTTTAGGTACCTATGTTTTAAGAGAAAATGCTGTTTTTATGAGAAGATCTGTTTTGAGGGAGTTAATGGTCTGAAAAGCGGAGACACTGAGCCTGAAAAAGTAATGGATATTGCTTTAAATAGAGATCGCAGACAAAAAGTCCGAGAAGAAATTAAATGTCGAGGAACTGGGTGGTCTAATCCATGGGGCTGTGTATGGGGTGTAATTTACATATATTCAACCGGCTCAGGTCCTTAGAGATAGTTTCAGACCAGCCTTTGGAGTGAGAGGTTGTCCCCGTAGCAGTAGATAGGAATAGCCAGACCCACATCAGTGAAGCCAGTAATCAAATTAGAGTTAAAACAACTTTCTTGCCAGCTGACAACATAAGCTTAAGTGTCGTCTGCTCCACCACAACCTGCACAAAGTGTCACAACTTCCTCTTCCATTAGCGTCCTGTCATCAAACTTTGTGTTGTGTTTTTTTAATCCTTGTGAACCTGTCTCTTACTCGAGCCCTTTGAATCGGCCAGCACAGAATATTACAGCGTTAGGGTCATAGACATTGTGCAACGAAGGTGCACGAGTGCAGACCGGGTATTATCACAGCCGGTTTAGCTCAATCGATAGAGCATTTGTCTAGGGATCGCAAGGTTCCTGGTTCGATACCGGTCCTCGCCTACTCAGCGTATGAGTAACACAGGAATCTGTACGGTAAAGTGAGGAGCTGATGATAGGTGAGGCGCTCCACCTCAGACGTAAAAACAATCTTCTTGGTCTACCGTTATTGAAAATGGGATAGACTTCCTCGCTGTCTGGCTGATACCGACATTAGGCCACCCCGTCGAATTTACTATTTTGAAGTGTCATGTTCAATACGATACAGAAACCTCTCTAAAGGGGTGAGACAGGTCCTTAGTCTATTCTGCGAAGAAAGAGAATGCGGTATATTTCTATTCTATTTTCGCGCCTTTTTTCTATTAAATTAAACCCTGTTGCTATGATAATGCTATAGTGTCGCCATCTAGCGGTCATTAGTAAAAGTCCTTTAGCAGACAAGGAAGGTAATCCTACAAAAGCAATCCGTCTGTGTGTATTTTTCAATTCACTTTTACTGTACGAGTAGCTCTACATCTGATATTGAGCACAGTCAATAACAAAAATCAGTGAGGATGTTCAATTATTTTTTTATAACTATGCAAATTGGTCTACAACTAAAAGACCGCAAAAATAGGTAGGACATAATTTATTGAATGAAAACATGACCCAAACAAAATAACTGTCAAGTGAAAGAAGGGAAAGGATGGTAAAAATAATGCATTTCTATAATAAAATCGTCTACAATAAATGTCTCTAATATCCTTTACATTGCACCTCTATAGTGAAATCATTTACATTGCATTTGTAATAAACCAGTGATTCTTCGTATATATTCACTTCATTTAATTACTTTTTTGCCCTCATATACAGCATTTTATTTTTGTCTCCAGACCGTCTCATATATCTTGAAAATGGGTGAAGGTCCACCCGAAATATCGGAATTGATCAAACCAGGAACGGAAGAGCAATTGAGTATTAAAATTCTGATTTTTGTTCTGTTTTTCTTGTTTTTGTTCTTTTTTCCAAAGCTTCAAAAGACCAAAAAACAACGTTCACAAGAACATAACACACATAATATATATATATAATATATATATATATATATTATATATATATATATATATATATATATATTAATATATATATATATATATAGTAAATTGTTAAACCTTAAAAGAATAAGACCATTAAGTGATATTTGGGTTTGAAAAATGCTTTGTTTTGAGTCAACTAAGTCATTAAGAATTTGATTGAATGTGTTACTTTCTTTATTGTACTCTCACCACAAGAATTCACAAAGATACGAATCTAACTTATATATTGTCTCGTGGCGTATACCTCCGAAATTCCACTGTTTTTGGTCAATCTATGATATCTATAATACTTTCGCCTGAAAAAATGGCTTTCATCAATCTCTACGGTCGGTATTACAGTATTTCTCTTTAAAAAAGAGTCAGCAAAAACTTCCCTTAATAGGTTTCTCCAGTGTACGACATTTTTCAAACCCATCTATCACTTGATGGTCTTATTTCTAAGGTATAACAATTTACTCAACACCGCTCAAAATGAAAACAAAAAACAAAAAACAAAAACAACAAACGAAAGTGAAACGGTCGAAAAAGTTCAAGAATGTAAAAAAAAATCAACATTTCATTCACTGTTTATTTCTATCTAGTCAAATACAACTTTAATCTCGATACATTTTGGACACACCCCGTATATCCTCATCCCACCCCATCAATATTTTTCTTAGTCTAACCCCTCAAATTCTGTAAGGCATAGAGTGTAATGGGCCTTACTCTGATACGCCGGCCCATGATGGTTTACCAGATGGTTTAAATTCAGAGTTATCCTTCTATATGGATTACTAACCCGAGGTTATAGAATCAAATAATGTGTGTGCACCTATGTATATAGTCATTAACCAGAAAAAAACGCCACATCATAACTGGATATTTATTAGAGCAATACACATATTGTGATTCACGGTTCGTCTTATATATATATATATATATATATATATGGGTAATTCCATGTCAAATCATCAGGCCATGTCACACTCCCTTCAATTTTTCTGAAATTGTGTACTGGTGTGGACTATCGTAAAGTTAGACAATCCCCAAAATTTAAGCTTCCAATTCCAAAAATTGGCGGAGTTATGTCGATTTTTGACTTTCCAAATTTGGGTGATCGGTCGCAAAAAATGGCGACTTTGTCTGTAAAATGAGTTCTAGAGCTTACCTACTCCTAAAAATTGGTATATAGAAGTATTTTTGTCTAAGGAATCCAAAAATGCTGAAAGTTAATCGGTTTTAAATTATTAATGATTTCCGATTCGCAAAATTTTAACACCAAACTATCTTTTTGATACAAATAATGTTCAATATATGTGAAATAATAATAGAAAATTTTTTGTCATAGATGCAGTGCCACATCGAGATATTGATCTTGCTATGAAAAAATCAGAAATCATCAATAACTTAAAATTAGTTAAGTTTAAGACTTTTTTGATAGCATTTTTTGATTCCTCGAGCAAAAATTGTCTTATAAACCAAATTTTAGTTATAGGGAAGCACTAGAATTCATTTTACGGACAAAAATAAATTACAAAAAGTCGCAATTTTTCGTGAACCCCACCAAATTTGGAGAGCTAAAAATCGATATAACTCCGCCAATTTTTTGAATTGGAAGCTCAAATTTTGGGGATTGTCTAACTTTAACACAGTCCACACCTGTACAAAATTGAATTAGAAAAATTGAAGGAAATGGGTGACATGGCCTGATGATTTGACATGGAATTACCCATATATATTCAAATCCTGGACGAGGTTGTTTCTATTTCACATAGCGCTAATACCCTTTGGGAGAGTATACATCCAACTATTCTCCCCCCAGCTAAGGGGAAATAATAGGGCACACTAAGGTCTTTAACTTTGGTATGGGAACCGGTCTAGCAGAAGGAAAACTCTGAATTCAAATCTGTTGAATTCCGCTTAAGTAATTGACCTTGTGTCGCACCCAGCTTGCATGGAGATTTGGTATATATATATATATATATATATATATATATATATATATAAGCAAAAGTTGTCTTGCGTGACAGAGACAGTATTAGCTTATTGTGCTCCCTCTTTAGTGCCAAAACAAATTCACGAAGGTCAGTTTGCCATGATTCATACGGCTCACCAGATAACTAGTCAGTAATTACTGTCGCCCCAAATTACATGAAAAGTTCGGTTAAAAAAAAAAGAAGAAAAAAATTAAATTTCTAATGAATTTAGAAAAACTGTGTGGCCTCCATTTTATTTATTTATTTATTCATTGCTAGTTGAAACCTCTTTCCTTAATTTTGTTGCGATGAATTCAGTTTAACACAAGAGCCTAAGTATAATGAATAGAGTGGGGGGAGGTCCAAGGCACTAAAGTAGTAATAGGTTATATATACACCCGACACCCTTGACACTCCCAAAGCCGGCACATACACCATACCATGCAACGATTGCAACAAACGTTACATCGGAGAAATCCAACACAGCCTCACCAAACGCATCTACGAGCATAAGAGATCGATAAGAACAAATGACATATATATATGTATATCTACCAAACCCTCCGCAGGAGCCGGATGTGATACAAGGACAATTTCTTAAGTGGAGTTTATCAGGTTCGAATTCAGAGTTTTCATTCTCCTAGACTGGTTACCTAGCCAAGGTTAAAGATCCCAGCCCGCCCTACTATTTACCTATTGCCATCATGACGATGTTGTTAAACATTGCGCTTAGACTTTACTTTTAAATATACCATCCATCCATATACCGTATATACTTGAGTATCACCCGATACTATCTGAAATTAATATTATATGGATTAGTCGGACTATTGTCCTCATCTTTATTGTTATCTGTACAATGTTTCGGCCGATATCCCCTCCGGCCTTCTTCAGACATTTCTTGTCGGACTCGAGAGCCTTCTCAAACTTGGGAACATTCTTTTCGAACTCGGAAACCTTCTTGTAATCGGGAGATATCACGGAACTTTAAACCCAACCCTTTATTCGATCCATGGAGGTATCCTGTTCTCATTCCGCTAACCATCGCTGTGGTACAGGTGTTAAGCTGTGTTAATTATTATTCTATGTTACTGTCACCCTTGACCAGGATTGAACCTGCAGCCTAGAGATAACTGTCACATAGAATTGTCTTAAAACCATCGCCTTTATCCACTACGCTATGTGTCTCCAAATGATACTAATTATCAAGCCTCATCTAAAAAATTTAGAGAAATATCTGAAATAATTTCTTGACTTTATCAGCTGTAAATTGTAGGCATACCAGTTGGCCAATCATTTACACGCACAAAGTTTGTATCTCGCGTATAGTGCAACCCCCCTAATATAAGGTTAAAATTTAGGTCTTAGAAAGTTAGCTGATATGCGAATATATAGAGTTGCTGTTGTCTCTCCTTCTTTCTGGCTCTCTTTTCTGTGGCGGCTTCTTTCCTCTCTTTTTCACTCCTTTTCGTCCCTTGTTTGACAAGGAGGTGCCAGGCGGCTCAGTTTTCTGTATCAGCCTCCCATGTGTTGGTGTTGATGTGGCACATCAACACATTATTGGCATTATTTATTAACAAACTCTATAGCATTGATAATATTAGGTATTATTTATTGACACTGTTGGATATTATTTATTGCCAAAGCAAGTTGCCGTACTAAGATTAAAGAACCCAATCTGTCTGTAGCAATTGTTCGCCCCTGTTAGGATGGACATGGGTCCAAAAGAGTTATCTTCTCTTGCTGCCAGGTTTTTGCCGATAGGTGGCGGCTGTATTTATACAGCAGCCCGGGAAAATATTACTCTCTTACCAGCAACGACTACACATGGCATAAACGCTTGTCTCTAGGTCCCTTAAGTGTGTGTGTGTGGGGGGGAGGGGTTACCCCCCAGCAACCTATCAGTAAGTGACTAATTTCTACATGTAACTCTGTATCACTTCGTTAGGACTTAGTCCTACATCCTTTGTCTATATTTACGTATGTGTTACATATATGTTACTGTACCTTTGTCATGAGTGTATGTATACCTGTCATGTATGTATTTTTCTCCACGTGCTCACAGAATAAAGTCTATGTTTGTTACTTCAACTAACATCTTTGTCAGATTAATTTATGTACACATATGTACCCACGTTGGAAGGTTACTTTGAACTGTCTAACATATCATAAGAATATTTATCTTATATGCCCTACTATTTACTCGTGTGGAAGAAGAGATAGATTCATACCTTTTCCAAGGACATTAGCGCGAAGTGAAACGCAAACAGTCTCGTTCAAAATTTGAACTGGGGTTGTCGAGTTCATTTCTTACGACCATTTCAATGTATATATGATTTGGCCTCCAAATTGTGAAAGGTGTTGCGTATTAAATCAATTTTCATTTTTTTCCTTGGGAATTCTAAGTCTTGGATGAAGAAAAGAGAAACACGATTTTTCGTCGCTTGAATTTTACGGCATGCCAACCCTTGGGTTATTTTATACCGAATACGTTTTTGTTTTATTCATTATTTTTGGGTATTCAAATGTTTTTAGACTCATTTTTAAAAACATTTTTAACCCATTTAAAAAAATATCTATTTAACCCATAGATTGAATTCTAACAGATTAGAGTGGACCTGGGAGTAATCACGATTAAGGGGTACTCCACACTCCCCTGAGCTCCAGAAGTGGAGGCTCACCACTAGATGCAGTTTAACGTCATACCCAGAACACGAAACACGATTTGTAGTTTAAACCTACAGACAAAAACCTACGTGACAATCTAAAATATATAAATAAATAAAAGTACTTATTGTTAAATAAATATTAAAATATATCTTTATCTTGACCCCAATTTTCTTCCTATATTTAACCGAAGGCAAAGAGACTCGAGATGAAACGAAGTAGAATTCCGATTTTCAAGAGGATAGGTAATAAAAGAATAAATAAATAAGTGGACAGGAAATACTGTTTAGTTCGACACAATATGGCGTCTTTGCCATCTTCTTCCTCTTCAAGTTAACATCAGGGTTCCTCTTTCCTTCCTCTTTTTCCCGCTCTTTTTTGCAAGTAAGAATATGGGGGTGTTATGTTATACTCCCACCAAAAAATGATAAATAAATTAATAAGTGCGTAAAGAAAGAACTAAGTGTCCACACTTTGTTCATTAGCATTCCTAATTAATTCCAGTTATTTTCTAACTAATAAAACACGTTCAAAAATTACTTGTTTTGTTGATGAAGAATAGAAATTCTATAAAATGTACAGGGTGGTCCGAAAGTCTTGTCATCCACACATATTGTTCTAACTTTCATTATGTTTCGTTTTAATAATATATCATATAATATAACACATTATTATTATTATTATTATTATTATTATTATTATTATTATTATTATTATTATTATTATCTCCTTTTGAGTTTTCACATCAGTGTTAGCTGATGGTATTTCACTGGAGTCTGAGTGACAGCAAGTCTCCTCAGGTCTCCAGGACTCTTCTGAGTATTCTGGCAAATTGCAGCAGTGCAGTGTTCTGAATGGTTTCAATCCTTCCTTTGATATCCAAACTTTCCAAACCCTTTTCTAATCCTTTTGGGACTGTTCCAAGTGCACCAACCGCAATTGGTATCACTTTCACTTTCATGTTCCATAACTTTTTCAGTTCTCTGGCAAGGTCCAGATATTTGTCCATTTTTTCATTTTCCTTTAGCTTCACCCTGTGATCTACTGGCACTGCAAAATCCACCAGTTGACAAGTTCTTTCTTTTTTGTTTATCAACACTAGGTCTGGTCTTCTTGCTGGGATAAGGTGATCCGTTTTTATTTCAAAGTCCCAGAGAATTTTATGCGTTTCGTTCTCAAGAACAGATTCTGGTTTATGCATATACCATTTTGTTGTGTGGTCAAAATTTAATTTTTTGCATAATTCCCAGTGGATCACCTTCCCAACCCAATCGTGTCTAGTTTTGTATATTATTATTATTATTATTATTATTATTATTATTATTATTATTATCAATAATGATAATAATAATAATTATTATTATTATTACTATTATTATATAGTTTTTCACACCAGCGTTATTATTATTATTATTATTATTATTATTATTATTATTATTATTATTATTAAGCAAATGTAGCAAACTAGCACAACGAAAATACAAAGCAAGTCACGACTGGGTTTGGAAGGTGATTCACTGGGAATTATGCAACAAAAAAAAAATTTTTGACCATACAACAAAATGGTATATGCATAAACCAGAATCTGTTCTTGAGAATGAAACGCATAACATTCTCTAGAACTTCGAGAGAAAGACGGATCACCTTATCCCAGCCAGGAAACCAGACCTAGTATTGATTTTCTGTTTCAGTTGGCTGATACTAGCTCTTACAATTTGGAAGAGAGGCTCCTTCCAAGTGTATGGACACATGATTGTGTGCATTCTGGCAAGGGCTTGAAGGGTGTGCGACATGACTTCACTGTTAGATTATCAATACTTTTATTGTTCTCATTACGTTTTGGTAGGGGCTGACCAGACTTTCGGACCACCTCGTACAAAGATGTGGGACAGAGTCACAAAAGTTTGTAAGACTCTCTGAGTCAGAATGTCTAATTACATCTAAAACTAAAATTAGTCTTTCCTAAATAAAAAAGACCTAAGTGTGTTATAATTTCCTAGAATAACTTTTCGCAATTTTGACGCTCAAATCTAGTGGGTCTTGAACCAGTTATACCCTGCCTAGAGAAAGTATTCAACGAGAACGGATCTAATGTATTTTACTGCTACTCCAACTGCTGAACTGAAAAACCAGTTCACAATTCTACTCTCTCTCTCTCTCTCTCTCTCTCTCTCTCTCTCTCTCTCTATATATATATATATATATATATATATATATATATATATATATATATATTAAGAAAAAAGAATTCCAAAAGATGAATTAATTTGTAGATGGGGAAGTTTACTTTAAAACGTATCGGTTTATCATAAAACCTTCATAAAACCGAAACGTTTTAACGTCGACTTCACCATCAACAAATAAATTTATTTTTTAGAATATTTTGTTTTTCCTTATTTCTACATATTTTTAACCACACACACACACACACACGCACACACACACACACCACACACACACACATATATATAATATATATATATATATATATAATATATATTGAGTATAGATAAAAGGATATGAAAACAACACACAATGCTGTTAAAGTGAAAACATTTTATATCATATTCATAGCTAATATTGAACAATATTTCGATTTATAAAAATTATCTTCAGAGCTTGTTTTTTACTCCGGACTCATCGAGAGAGAGGAGACGAAGAATTTTCACCTTTTCATCTCCTCTCTGATATAAAATGTTTTCACTTTAACAGTATATTGTGTTGTTTTTCATATCCTTTTATCTATACTCATACCGTCGGATTCATTTTCCTTTCTCTTTAACTATATAATTATATATATATATATATATATATATATATATATATTAACTTATATATATATAACTTATATATATATAATATATATATAATATATATATATATATGTGTGTGTGTGTGTGTGTGTATGTGTGTTTTTTTAGAGTAATCATGGTTATCTTTCTTTAGATGCTCTCTTGGTAGATTTAGTTAGCTTAGCTTCGTACAAATGTTCAAGCATGAAACGCACAGTGAGGATCGAATTCATTAAACTTATGATAGCTGGCGAGACTGGCGTGCTAGTCACCGCAGTACATCAGTCGGCCATATTTGTATATGCATGCAATGATTAGTAATTCGAGGAACGTGCGCTTTTAGTGACCACACGGTATCTGTTTGAGTCTTCGCCAATTATGAAGGAAGGAAGTGTCCGTATGTGCCACTTGTTGCGTCCTTAAACACTGCCTTTAAGAGTCTTCTTTTGTTTGAACTAGAACCGCCCAAAATGTAACGGTCAGTGTTGAAATGGACCAGTAATTAACCGCCAACTGTAGAAGAAGAAGAATGAAGAAGAAGAAGAAGAAGAAGAAGACGAAGACAACAAAAGAAGAAGAAGAGAAGAGAGAAGAAGAAACATGAGAAGAAGAAGAAGATGAAGATAGAAGAAGAAGAAGAAGAAGAAGAAAGAAGAAAGAAGAAGAAGGAAGAAGAAGAAGACAAATGAAGAAGACAAGAAGAAGAAGAAGAAGAAGACAACATGAAGAAGAAGAATGAAGAAGAAGAAGAAGAAGAAGAAGACAGATCATGAAGAAGAAGAGAAGAAGAAGAAAGAAGAAGAAGAGAAGAAGAGACAACATGAGAAGAAGAAGAAGAAGAAGAAGAAACATGAAGAAGAAAGGAACATGAAAAGAATGAAGAAGAAGAAGATGAAGAAGAAAAGAAGAAGAAAGAAGTATAACAGAAGAAGAAGAAGAAGAAAGAAGAAGAAGAAGAAGAAGAAGACAACATAAGAAGAAGAAGAAGAAGAAGAAGAAGAAGATGAAGAATGAAGAAGAAGAAGAAGAAGAAGAAGCATGAAGAAGAAGAAGAAGAAGAAGAAGAAGAAGACAACATGAAGAAGGAAGAAGAAGAAGAAGAAGAAGAAGAAGAAGAAGAAGAAGAAGAAGAAGAAGAACAAGAAGAAGAAGAAGAAGAAGAAGACAACATGAAGAAGAAGAAGAAGAAGAAGAAGAAGACAAAGAAGGAAGAAGAAGAAGAAGAAGAAAGAAAACATGAAGAGAAGAGAAGAAGAAGAAGACAACATGAAGAGAAGAAGAAGAAGAAGAAGAACAACATGAAGAAGAAGAAGAAGAAGAAGAAGAAGAAGACAACATGAAGAAGAAGAAGAAGAAGAAGAAGAAGAAGAAAGAAGACAACATGAAGAAGAAGAAGAAGAAGAAGAAGAAGACAACATGAAGAAGAAGAAGAAGAAGAAGAAGAAGACAAATGAAAGAAGAAGACATGAAGAAGAAGAAGAAGAAGAAGAAGAAGAAGAAGAAGACAACATGAAGAAGAAGAAGAAGAAGAAGAAGACAACATGAAGAAGAAGAAGAAGAAGAAGAAGAAGAAGACAACATGAAGAAGAAGAAGAAGAAGAAGAAGAAGAGAAGAAGAACATGAAGAAGAAGAAGAAGAAGAAGAAGAAGAAGACAACATGAAGAAGAAGAAGAAGAGAAGAAGGAACAACATGAAGAAGAAGAAGAAGAAGAAGAAGAAGAAGAAGAAGACAACATTGAAGAAGAAGAAGAAGAAGAAGAAGAAGAAGAAGACAACATGAAGAAGAAGAAGAAGAAGAAGAAGAAGACAACATGAAGAAGAAGAAGAAGAAAGAGAAGAGAAGAAGAGAAGAAGAAAAAGAAGAAGAGAAGAAGAAGACAACATGAAGAAGAAAGAAGAAGAAGAAGAAGAAGAAGAAGAAACATGAAGAAGAAGAAGAAGAAGAAGAAGAAGAAAACATGAAGAGAAGAAGAAGAAGAAGCATGAAAGAAGAAGAAGAGAAAGAAGACAACATGAAGAAGAAGAAGAAGAAGAAAGAAGAAGACAACATGAAGAAGAAGAAGAAGAAGAAAGAAGAAGAAGAAGAAGAAGAAGAAGAAGAAGAAGAAACAACATGAAGAAGAAGAAGAAGAAGACAACATGAAAGAAGAAAGAAGAAGAAGAAGAAGAAGAAGAAGAAGAAGACAACATGAAGAAGAGAAGAAGAAAGAAAGAAGAAGAAGAAGAAGAAAGAAGACAACATGAAGAAGAAGAAGAAGAAGAAGAAGAAAGCATGAAGAAGAAGAAGTAGAAGAAGAAACATGAAGAAAGAGAAGAAGAGAGAAGAAAGAAGACAACATGAAGAAGATGAAGAGAAGAAGAAGAAGAAGAAGAAGAACAACATGAAGAAGAAGAAGAAGAAGAAGAAGAAGACAACATGAAGAAGAAGAAGAAGAAGAAGAAGAAGCAAACATGAAAAAGAAGAAGAAGAAGAAGAAGAAGAAGAAGACAACATGAAGAAGAAGAAAAAGAGAAGAAGAAGAAAGAAGAAGAAGAAGAAGAAGACAACATGAAGAAGAAGAAGACAGAAGAAGAAGAAGAAGAAGAAGAAGAAGACAACATGAAGAAGAAGAAGAAGAAGAAGAAGACAACATTGAAGAAGAAGAAGAAGAAGAAGAAGAAGAAAGAAGAAACAAACATGAAGAAAGAAGAAGAAGAAAGAAGGAAGAAGAAGACAACATGAAGAAGAAGAAGAAGAAGAAGAAGAAGACAACATGAAGAAGAAGAAGAAGAAGAAGAAGACAACATGAAAGAAGAAGAAGAAGAAGAAAGAAGACAACAATGAAGAAGAAGAAGAAGAAAGAAGAAGAAGAAGAAGACAACATGAAGAAGAAGAAGAAGAAGAAGAAGACAACATGAAGAAGAAGAAGAAAGAAGAAGAAGACAACATGAAGAAGAAGAAGAAGAAGAAGAAAGACACATGAAGAAGAAGAAGAAGAAGAAGAAGACAACAATGAAAGAAGAAGAAGAAGGAAGAAGAAGAAGAAGACAACATGAAGAAGAAGAAGAAGAAGAAGAAGAAGAAGACAACATGAAGAGAAGAAGAAGAAGAAGAAGAAGAAGAAGAAGACAACATGAAGAAGAAAAAGAAGAAGAAGAAAGAGAAAAGAAGAAGAGAAGAAGAAGACAACATGAAGAAGAAGAAGAAGAAGAAGAAGAAACATGAAAGAAGAAGAAGAAGAAGAAGAAGAAGAAGAAGAAGACACATGAAGAAGAAGAAGAAGAGAAGAAGACAACATGAAGAAGAAGAAGAAGAAGAAGAAGAGAGACATAACCATGAAGAAGAAGAAGAAGAAGAAGAAAAGAAGAAGACAACATGAAGAAGAAGAAAGAAGAAGAAGAAAGAAGACAAACAATGAAGAAGAAGAAGAAGAAGAAGAAGACAACAATGAAAGAAGGAAGAAGAAGAAAGAAGAAGAAGGACACATGGAAAGAAGAAGAAGAAGAAGAAGAAAAGAAGACAACATGAAGAAAGAAGAAAAGAAGAAGAAGAAAGAAGACAACTGAAGAAGAAGAAAGAAGGAAAGAAAGAAGAATGATCACATGAAGAAAGAAGAAGAAGAAGAAGAGAAGAAGACAAGCATGAAGAAGAAGGAAGAAGAAGAAGAAGAAGAAGAAAACAACATGAAGAAGAAGAAGAAGAAGAAGAAGAAGACATGAAGAGAAGAAGAAGAAGAAAGAAGAGAGAAGACAACATGGAACGAAGAAGAGAAGAAGAAGAAGAAGAAAAGACAACATGAAGAAGAAGAAGAAGAAGCAGAAGAGAAGACAACATGAAGAAGAAGAAAGAAGAGAGAAGAGAAGAAGAAGAAGACCAACATGAAGAAGAAGAAGAAGAAAGAAGAAGAAGAAGACCAACATGAAGAAGAGAAGAAGAAGAAGAAGAAGAGACAACATGAAGAAGAAGAAAGAAGAAAGAAGAAGAAGACAACATGAAGAAGAAGAAGAAGAAGAAGAAGAAGAAGACAACATGAAGAAGAAGAAGAAGAAGAAGAAGAAAGAGACAAACATGAA
>CM042141.1:85401586-85411586 GCA_023376005.1 Doryteuthis pealeii | reverse complement strand
TATTAACAGTATTTGGATTTTTGTTCTCGAATTGATTGTTAAACAACTACAGACAACTTACTGTCAAAATCAAGAAAAATGATTGGGAAAAAGATAATAAATCAGCAACCGGTAATGTATCCATAGCAACGTCATCACTTAATGCTTCTATTAAGGAACAGTGTAGAGGGGATATAAACTTATTCGGTGAGTGGTTCTCAAATGTAAAACTCTCGGCTCTACCAAACATTTGCCATGATATTATTCTTGGCTAAGACTTAATGTCTCCAATCTTCTATTAAAGAACAGTGCACAGTGGATATGAAATTATAGTTGGGGGCCGTGGTGTAATGGTTAGAGTCGTAGGAAATGGACTCGTCGACCCGAGTTCAAATCCTGGACGAAGCTACAGTTCACATAGCGCTAATACCCTTAGGAAAGGTATGAATCCAACTATCTCTCTCCAGCTATGGTAAATAGTAGGGCAGACTGTGCTCTTTAACCTTGGTTAGGCAACCAGTCTAGGAGAAGGAAAACTTTGAATTCAAACCTGTTAAACTCCGCTTGGGGTGGTTACAACTAGAATAGGCTCAGTCCTAATAAGTGATCTATTTCACTAATAATTTAATAATTTAAATTACTCTGTGAGTGGTAAAACTCTCGGCTCTTTGCGATGATATTATTCTTGCCCAAGACTTAATGTATCTACATTCAAGTGTATCTGTTGCATTTGGTAACTCCATGAAGGATCTTTGAATTTGTCTTCCTACTTTCAGTAGCGTATCCCCTGCTTCAGTGGACGCGCCTCCTCTGTGATCCAGATTGTAATCCAGACTGTAAACCTATTACAACTAAATCAAAAAGATTTGGAGAGGATGACAAACGTTTCATACAGACTGAAATCGATAAAATGATCCGGGATGGGTGTAATTGAGGAGAGTTCATCCCCATTGGATGACTCGGGTATTAATAATAGCCAAAGAGAATCAAAGGAAAAGACTCGTAGTTGTTTACAGAAGAACAATCAATAGGTTTATCAGATTAGACGCTTATCCATTACCGAGAATGGATGATCTGGATTATAAAATATAAAAATATGTAATTCATAGCTCGTTGGATTTGAAAAGCGCCTATAACTATTTATATCCCGAGATGTAGGATATACAAAAATGATAATTAAAAACAGTGAAATATGTTTAACAATAACAATATCTGTTTTATTTATTCTCACTGACAGGGAATACAGTCGGATGGTTTTGGATAACAGTTCAGCTTGATGTATCATACGTGTGGTCCCATATTGGGCCGGTCCTTATCTGCCTGACTGTCAGTATTTTGAGAGTATCCAGTTTGAATTGTTAGGGGGAGATAAATCTCCCTAACAAACTAGATATCAATTAGACAAAAAGATAAACCATTTACTGTATTCAAAGCAAATGGTAAACTACCGATTTAAGGGCACCTCATGTGGTATAATGGTTAACAATTTGTATTAGTAAACCATTGTTAGTGAGTTCGATTCTCATTGGGTGCCCTATACTTGCGGAACATAGTTAAGCTAAGCTTTGTAAATACCTACCAAATCTACCTATTCTGTAGAATCCCTTTTGGAGTCATTAATGGAATTGCATGTTTTAAAAAAAATCATATATGTGCTAAAAGGCGGTGGCTGAGGGTCTTAGTGTCCTGGATATGATGTTAAACTGCATCTAATATTGAAGTTCCAATTTTGGAGCTCTGGAGAGTGTGGAGTACCCCTTCATTACCATTACTCCCAGGTCCACTCTAATCCGGAGTGGTAGTACCTGTTAAGGTCTCATCTATGGGTTGAATAGAAAAAAATATGTTTTAAAAAATTGAATTGAAAAAGTTTGAATACCCATCAAGAATGAATAAAACAAAACGTCATCGGTATAAAATAACCCAACAAGGGTTGACATGCCGTAAAATCCAACTAACCAACCAGCAGATAAGCAAGATGTTATTTTCATGTTTATCACTGAAAGGCATGCGAAGATCGAGAACAGCAAAATTGAAAGATGAAGGATGGAATTGGGTTGTTACGAGTACGAAATCATGTACCGACCAGGGAAAAATAACATTCCAGCTTATGCACATTTACGTGCACATTGTTGTAGATTCATCAACAGAGTTAGATTACGGGAAATACATTAAAATATATGTCATCCTGGCATAATCAAGATTGGCTCACTTTGTTAAAGTCAGAAATCATCCATACTTTGATATGTGATATGATTTCCTATTTCGGGTGGCTCTGTTGGAGACTTTAATACAAGGCCAGATATAATCATGACCAAACAATGGAGCAATGGCTAGTAACTAGATTTAAATAAATAAAACAACAAAAACAAAAAAAGCAAAAAAAATGGGAATTTTTTTACTGGACTCATATTTCTCAGATATCTTTTTAAAAAACATTTTGCAACATTTTTTAGTTTTTGAAGGTACGAAAATGAAATTAAGCAATTGTCAAATCACCACACTGCTACAGAAAAAAAAAAAGAAGAAAAGTTTGAAAAATGCCTCAAAAGAAGAAAAAGGGCCAACTTCTGTTTTTTTTTTTTTTTTTGTGTAACTTACAGGAGACCGGTCATGTGACCTACCTCATTCCCTTTCTTCTAAAGATGTTAAGGGAGTGCGTACAAGATTTACCTAGATGAAAACCACGATTCTATACACCAGAAAGAGTCTGCCTGGTCAAAACAACACATCCAATGGAACGACTTAGCATTGAATTTAAAGGTCCCCTTTCTTCGATTTCAAAGAACCAGTACTTACTGACAGTGATAGACAAGTACTCACGTTTTCATTTTGCCTTCAATGGTCCGAACATGACTACAGTCTCGGTATTCAAATGCCCAAGTAAGATATTAACGGTATTTGGCATAGATCCATTCGGATAGAGGATCATTATTAATTTCAAAGGATCTACGTGAATGCCTCACAAATCTTGGAATAGCTACTCGTCGGACAACACCTTACCACTCTCAAGGACAAGGTCAGTGTGAGCGGTATAATGGGATTATCTAAAACACCTCTAATTAGCCTTAGCTTCAACAAATCTTAAGCCATCGTAGTGGAAAACCTTACTGCCTGAGGCATTGTACTCTATGATATTTCTTATTTGTACTGCTAATAATGCCACAACCCACGAAAGACACTTTTCTTACCAACAGCGGACACCTAGTGATCATTCCTTACCTATTTAGTTATTATACCTGGCCCCGCCCTTTTACGTCGCTAATTTTGTATCAATAAGTGTGAAACATTGGTAGACAAGGTACAATTATTGAAAGCAAACCTACAATATGCTCGAGTGAGATTCATCGATGGACATGAAATTATATCTGTAAGGGATTTGGTCCCAGTAGGAAACTTATCACTAAGTGAGAAAACAATGGATGATAGCCTTAGAAAGAATATATACAATTATATATATATATTCTTACTGGTCAACTGAGAATTGTCTAACTTGGACTATATTAGTGTCTATTCTTTGTTTATTTACGAGGTGTCTGTTGTGTAATGGTTATTGTCGTAGGAAATGGACACGGTGACACGAGTTCAAATCCTGGACGAGACTGGTAGCATTTCACATACCACTAATACCCTTGGGAATGGTAAATATCCAATTGTTTTCCCTCCGTCTAAGGGTAAATAGTAGGGCAGGCTGGGCTCTTTAACCTTGATATATCAATCGGTCAAGCAGAAGAAAAATTATGAATTCAAACCTGTTAAACTCCGCATAAAAATTGACCTCGTGTCACATCCTACTCATGTGGATAGGTTGGCAAATGCAGGCTCTTTGTTTTTTGTCATTGTTATGTATGTTATTACCTCCCTTACTGGAATTCTCCAGTGGTGAAAATGCCTAGTCAGGGAGTATCTCGTTCAATAAAGCCTTAAGATATGCAAGTCTTGCCACTTTATTCATTGCACACACACACACACACACACACACAGAGAGAGAGAGAGGAGAGAGAGAGAGAGAGAGAGAGAGAGAGAGAGAGAGAGAGAGAGAGAGTCAAATGTGCTTGGTGACTGTTAGTTTCTCACCTATACGATAATCAGCTGACAGTTATCAAGCATCGTTGACTCTACGCTATCCTAAGTTATATATATATATATATATATATATATATATATATATATATATGTATGAGGAAATAACAGATTAGGTAAAATCCAACAAAACGTAATTAAAAGTTGAGGAATAAAAGCGGATAAAACACAAACTACTTCATTCAATTAATATTTCGAAGCCTCGTTAATACATCGAGGCGAAATATTAATTGAATGAAATTGTTTGTGTTTTATCCGCCTTTATTCCTCAACTTTTAATTACACACACACACACACACAACACACAACACACAGACAGACAGACAGACAGACAGACACACACACACACATATATATATATATATATATATTTGTGTGTGTGTGTGTGTGTGTGAGTGTGTGTTTAAAAATAAGAGCATTTGTTCAGGAAAGTTTGTCAAGCTTACATGTTTGAAAATGATTAATTGCTAATCTCATCTGGTTCTTGTGAGTATCGAACCCCAGACACCAGTCTGGTAAGCCTCACACTTTTAGTGTAGGTGTCCAAAGTTGATTGGAGGATAATTGCGCTCTCTGCCCCTTTGAACTCTAATTTTAAATCCAACATACGATCTCCCCCACCCACAGACCAGGAGCTACACCAGTTATTTTCGGGGTTTTTTTTCTTTCTTTCTTTTTGTGGTTTCAGAGTCAACAAGAAATGTTTTTTTTTTATGTTGCCTACTTTGTTATTATATACTCCGTAATGGACTTTAACGCTCGACTGAAATGTCGACTTGGCTTTTTAGTCACCCTCAACCCCATCGTTTCTATTGGTTCCGGTCCCATTCTGACCTTTTCACAACCGTTTTCTCACCTCCTGCTTCATTCATCCTAAATCCGTGATCGCCCTCCCCCATCGTTCTCACAGCTTCTAACCCCCCGCCCTACCCCCAAACTTGAACACAGATTTTGTTTCTACTGATTCTGCCGACGAGACTTTCCCATTGGCTTTGTCTTATTTCGTGTTTAGAGTCTTTTTCGTTTGTTTGTAGGGCATCGTGTATATAGAACTGTATATTTTAAGAACCTAATATGGGGTAATAAAAGCAATGATAGGTATGGATTTTAATGATAGACAGATTGTCATCTTGAGCCTCTTGTCAGCTCTCATGCCCTCAGGATGGAGTCTTTATATTAGGTATACCCATTTTTCGTCTGCTTTTCATTTTAAAAACGAATTAAAATTAATTAAATCGATTATTTATGGTCAAATTTGTGTCGAAGTCGATAAGTAGTAACATAATGAAAATCAGTAAACAAAAAAAAAAAAAAAAGCAAAATAATATTACACATGTAATTTATTTTTAATACATTTAAAACGATTTTTTTGGTCAATTTTGCTCAAATATGACCGTAAAAGTTATCTAAAGATGGCGTAAAATACGTGTTTACAAAATAAATTTAACCCTCCCGAGCGAAAATAATTTACCAAAAATCAGGGTATCATCCGATTTTAATGAAATTTTCAGTGTTCATTTGTCAATGAATGACTTTCATAATGCATCAGTTATTTTATTTCAAAACTTTCTGACGGATTTTTCGACAAATTGGGTATACCTAATATAATAACTTTCGATGAAATTAAGCCTGTGTTCCACACATCGCTTTAGCCTTTTATTTTGACTCAGGATAAAATGCAACAAATATATTGATAAAAAAAACTAACCAGTTTTTAGTGTTGATTTATCAATGAATGAATTTTAGAATGCATCAGTATTCAATATACTAACAGACTAAATGGATTGGAGTAGGGAAACTACTGCGTAAGACTTATTTGTTAGTGAATTCTTTAGAGAAAATGGTTGTATAAAATAAAGATGTGTGGTTCTTATAATACGTTAGAAGGCTCAGAGTAAACCTTCCAACGTAGGTACATACATGTACATAAAATAATCTAGACAAAGATGTAAAGCATAATAACAAATACAGACTTTATTGTCTGAACACATGGACGAATGAAAAAATACAATGACATACATAAGATGATACAACATAGAAACAGAAACAGATACAAGAAGATAGGACTAATGTCCTAAAGATGTACGAAAGAGTTAATGGAGGATTCATTTACTGATAGTTGGGGGCAAAGCCCCCCGCTTAAAGGACGGAAACACCAAGCGTCTAGCACATGTTTAGTAGGGTTGCTAGACCAAGAGAAAGAGAGTGAGAATTCCCGGACTGCTATTTAGATACGCAGCCACCTATCGGGGAAAACCTGGCGTCAAGGGAAGATAACCCTTTTGGGCGCATGTTCATCCCTCAGAGGCAGACAATCGCTACAGTTGATATTTCGTATAAAAATACATTCATGTTGAAACTTTAAAATGATATAATCCTCATTAAGAATAAACATTAAACGTTTCGGTGATTTCTAAATATTTTGGAGACCTTACCTATTGGATTACCCTCATATATATATATATATATATATATATATATATGTATATATACAATGGACTCTCCCGTCGATTTTCGACGTATGAGGGTTCATACACACAATGAACACACACACAGTGATTTGTTTATAGTGGTGAATGCTTGTGTTGGACCATCCACACTTTTTGGCACAGTCGATAGGAAAGAATTGGTGCATCAAGGGTTGCCACAAACCCAATCAACGACCGACCTTAGGAATTTGAATTCAGAGTTATCCCTCTCCTAGACTGGTTACCTACCCAAGGCTGAACAGCCCAGTCTGCCCTACTATTTAAGCCATAGCTGGAGGGAGCTTTCCCAAGGGTATTAGCGCTATGTGAAATGCCAACAGTTTCGTCTAGGAATTGAACGAATCGAAGAGCCCATTTTCCACGACTCTAACCACTAGCCCACGCGCCTCCATTATATATTTATATATTTATAGTACGAGGCACATTTTATAATAGGACATCAGGTCCAAAAGATTTGAGCCCCATCCAAGTTCTGTGCATGCTTGTGGCATAAGGATTGGTTGTGAGTGTATATTTTTTTCAATATATATTGCTAAGTATCGTCTTGCTATCTTTATTGTCTATTATTGTTTGTGAATGTGATTTTTCACAACCAATCCTTATGCCATTCACCATACGTACATGAATTACTACATCTTCAAACCCAGTATATAAGACCCACCTACTCCCAACGCCTAACACTTGTGGCATCATTATCAGAAAACCATTGCTATACACCCTTTTTGAGAGAAAAATGTAAATCTCCTACTACCAACCTCTGCTAACACCCAAAACTGACCATCCCTCCTATTATTCATGACCTCCTAATTCACCAGTATGAAAAGGTTCACCGTTGAAGCAAGAACTTAATCCTACGTCCTGAAGAAGGTCTAACTGACCGAAACCTTATAACGTCGACATCACTACCTACAATAAACATCCATTTTCTACAACATCCCGTTTGTCTACCTTATATATATATATATATATATTTGGGAGAATATGTGCTTAATTGAAGTCGGACACATATTCTCCCAAATATTGTCGGCTGAAAATAGCCATATCACAAACATCGTCTGTTTGTTTACTTCTCATATATATATATTATATATATATATATATATATATATGGGAGAAATATGAGGACATTAATCCGACAGTGTGGAGAAAGGTAGACAAATACGGGATGTTGTAGAAAATGGATGTTTATTGTAGGTAGTGATGTCGACGTTATAAGGTTTCGGTCTGTTAGACCTTCTTCAGGACGTAGGATAGAGTTCTTGCTTCAATGGTGAGTGGCTGAACAGACCGATTTTTGAATGACAGTCTCTGGTACAGTGATTGCAAACAAAAGGTGATGCTTTCTGGAGATGTTGGAGATGCTGTTGTCTCTCCTTCCTTTTAACTCTCTTTTCTGCGGTGGCTTCTTTCCTATCTTTTTCACTCCTTTTCGTTCCTTGTTTGACGAGGAGGCGCCAGGTCGCACGGTCTTCTGCATGAGCCTCCCATGTGTTTATGTCGATGTGGTATGTCTTCATATCTCTTTTGCAGACATCTTTAAAGCGTAGGCGTGGTCTCCCTCCCGGTCGGGTGCCCTCTAATAGTTCATCATACAGTAGGTCTTTGGGGATGCGGCCTTTGTCCATCCTCCTGACATGGCCAAGCCAACGTAGGCGTCTCTCGCAGATGATGGCGGGCATGCTGTTTATGTTTGCTCGTTCTAGCACGTCTGTGTTAGGCACTTTGTCCTGCCAGCGGATGCGTAGAATATATATATATATATATATATATATATATATATATATATATGATGAGGCCTAATAGGCTGAAATGCGCGTACAGAGATTGACTTTTTCTCGATTTGTTTAGCCTTAAATTTGAACATATAGGCCCGCCTAATTCATTAATTATCAACTATTTAAATTTCAGATTAGATATGACTTCAATTAAGCACATATTCTCCCAAAAAATTGTCGGCTAAAGCCATATCAAAAACACATTATTTGTTTGTTTACTTGTTTACTCATTCAAGCTTTATGGTTAATGGCATATATATATATATATATATATATATATATATATATATGCCATTAACCTTAAAGCTTGAATGACTCGGAATCAGAACAGGAATTATACCTGTGATAAAAAAATGAGATTCGGATTGAAATGTTTTCTCTCGACGGTGGAAAAGAGTAATATTAACTGGCCACAAGAAAAGGTCAGGTCAAAGGTCAGTTTGTTCCAAGTTTAAGGTCGGGGCAAGAGGAACGGTTCGCGGACCGTGGGGTGGAAGGGCTGGGAGGGGGGTGAACGAAGATGTGGACGGAAGTCGACATTAAACGTTTTCCAGTGGAATCGGTGTCAGTTTCTCATTCTTTAGAGTGATTAATCACAGAGAATTTTGGCGCGAGAGTCGGTCTTTTTTTTTAACTTTATTCTTTAGCGATTGTTATCTTAAGAGGCTTGTTTTTTTTTTTTTGACCGCCCCTGGTACAGAACCCCCCCCTCTTTCCCCCACTCCATACGAGGAGGGCAACATT
Source organism: Doryteuthis pealeii (assembly GCA_023376005.1). NCBI lineage: Eukaryota > Metazoa > Mollusca > Cephalopoda > Myopsida > Loliginidae > Doryteuthis > Doryteuthis pealeii. The sequence continues at coordinate 85,402,516 of CM042141.1, read as the reverse complement.
ACATTTCCCTACGAAAAAATAATTATATCGCGCCCAGCTGCTAATAAAAAAAGATCCCTAGGGGATAACTGCGCATCAAGTACGGAAACGAATACCTAATAAATTATCCGCTACTTTCGAGGCGAAGAAAAATATCTCTCAAGTTTGTGATTCGTGTAAATAATGACTTCTATCAGATGAAAGCTAACTTTAATGAAACCTTGGAGGAAAAGTTCATGCCTTTCTTAATAAGGTCACACACACACACACACACACACACACACACACTCATATATATATATATATATATATATATATATATATATATATATATTATATATGATTAATCAATGCCTGAAGAAGATATCAGAAGATCTGAAACACGTATCGCAAATATAAGATAAAAAGAGAAAATACATTTTTTTTTCTAAAAATATAATCCATTTTGCGGACCTTCATTTTTATAAAATATTTAATTTTCTCCCGTTGGACCCATAATAACACTCGATTCGTTTAGCCTTACATTTGAACACATATGCCCGCCTAAAATTCATCAATTATTAACTAATTAATTTTCAAAATTAGATACGACTTCAATTAAGCACATATCCTCCAAAAATTGTCGGCTTGAAGCCATATATATAAAAAAAATAAACACATTTGTTTGTTTACTTAATCTCATATATATATATATATATATATATATATATATATATATATATATATATATATTATAGTTTTCTCTCTACCACGGCTTCGATGTTAAAGGTACGCCTTCCCCAGGAGAACTAAAAATTATAGGTAGCTAATCTTATATATATACTTGTTTGGTCTAGAATATTTTTATTTCTCTCTCTGTCATTTTAATTAGATTAAACTTTTGGGTTAACTACTTATGCTACTACAAGGAAAACGTGGTAGTAATTTTGTGATATATATATATATATATAT
>CM042141.1:85341586-85396586 GCA_023376005.1 Doryteuthis pealeii | reverse complement strand
TTGCACAAAAGTGTCAAAATTAGAGTGACTCAGAAAAAATAGAACCCACAAATTTTGTAATAAAACTGTTAATTTTAACTATGGGGATCTAGGGTTAGGGTTTATGGTTAGGGTTAGGGTTGGGTTTAGGGTTAGTTTAATGGAAAAATGAATAAATAATTTGGGTTCTGTTTTTTCTGGGTCTTCCTAATTTTGACACCTTTGTGCAAGTTCAGCCATATAAATATATATATATATATATATATATATATATATATATATATATATATATATATATATAGAGAGAGAGAGAGAGAGAGAGAGAGAGAGAAAGGGGGAGACGAAGGCAATTATAATTCACTTCGTTTGTTTGCTTGTGGCCTTATTATCTAGGGAATCCTAAGCTAATGAGCCAATCTTGAAACTTAACACACGAATTCTCTTTTTGAGTGTTTTAATATTTGTTGTTTTTAATAGTGTTTTAATAGTACTGGGGGTTTCCTAGGCCTCGCCAGCTGATACAATTTAGTGTTATAACTCGGACATCCCTTGGAGGGGGGGTCTTACCCCCACTGCAGGGGATACAGTTAGTGTATTCTAAACCCTGTCGACAGGGCAAGATAACAGACGACGAAGTGAATATGGAATCAGCATTTTTTATATCCCTATTCTTTCTTTTCTTCTTCGTCCTTTAATTCAACATTTGTCGTTCCTCTTCTTGATTCTCTTCCCTATTTTTCTCAAACGATGTTGTTGTCTACAAAGTCGTAAAACTCAAGTGTGTTAAACGTTTTTGGCGTGTCTGAGTGGTCGAGTTATCCGCTTGAGATTTATTAAACTAGACACTGCCAAAGACGACGTAAAATCTATATTTTACAAAATAAATTTACATTTTTTTTCAATCGGAGGAGTTAAATTTATTTTGTAAAATACGGATTTTACGTCGTCTTTGGCAGTGCCTAATAAAACAGCGGCCATGTTTACGATATATTTGAGCAGAATTAACTGAAAATAATCGTTTGAAATGTATTAAAAATAAATTACATGTGTAATATCATTTTGCTTTTTTTACTGATGCTCATTATGTTACTACTTTACACTTAGACAAAAAATTGACCTTAGATAATCGATTTAATTCATTCTAATTCGTTGTTAAATGAAAATGAGCGAACAAATTGGCAGTGCCTATATTAAACTTAGTAAGGCCAATGGCAAATGCATCAAAATAGTCAGGCAGAAAAATTGTGTCGTGGGCCTTTTCCAAGCAGAAGGGATCTGCTTACGTTGAAAAATCAGTATCCAAGATATTGACTTTTACACGGGTTCGAACACAGATCCATGGCATCTCTAGCAAGGTCTATGTCAAGCATGGGCGAACGTTTTAGGAAGAAAAAAATCAAGGTAATTTTTCGTTAAAGGTAACTCGACTATTTTCACTACAGAATAACATACGCGTAAGTCTCTGTCTTAGTAATAGGTAAAAGCTGATTTTTTTTTCGGTATAAAGTTCTTTTATATAAAAAAATTAAAGTCTTGGTATAATATCAATATTTAAAAAATGAACTCTGGTAACAGATAGAGAACATCTTTCTCTCTAATGCTTTCTCATCTCACGTTTTATTTTGAAAAGATTTCCATCATTGCTTAGACAACATTTAAAAAAATCCTCATGTCCTGATAAAGGTTTGATAAAGACCGAAACGTTGTAAACATCGACTTCACCATCTATGATAAATTTATGTTTTTGGAATACTTTGTTTTTTTCTATTTTCTACATACCATCGGATTTATTCCATATTTTACACACACACACACACACACACACACACACACACACACACACATATATATATATATATATATATATATATATATATATATATATATATATGAGGTGAGGTAAAAGGAAAAGTGAACAAAAATAACGACTTAAACAAATCCAAGTAGGAGAGAAATATTTCGTCCTTCTGACGCGAAGAACATCCTCAGTCTGACTTTATTCAAAGCAAAAGTATTTTGTTCACTTTTCCTGTCGGATTTTACTCCAACCCTCCTATCTTCATATATATATATATATATATATATATATATATATATATATATATATATATATGTGTGTGTGTGTGTGTGTGTGTGTGTGTGTGTGCGTGTATTTGGGCAGCATTCTTTCATTTATACATGTTCAATTAAACAAAAGACATATATCCTGTTTAACAATTTTATTTGTGATTTCCAATTCAGTACACACATTTTAAAATGCCTATAGCACCTTTCTCATCAATTCTCCTCCTTCCAGCCTCCACATCCATTAATATAATTTGAAAAAACTGGAACACATCACCCCTGATGAAGGCACTTCGAAGTGCCGAAAGTACTCGGGGCATGAACTTTGGTGGACTAATCCACGAATTCCATCCAAATATTAAAAAGTTGGGCAGAAAACTTGAAAAAAAAATCACAAATAGAATTGTTAAACAGGAGATGTGTCTTTTGTTTAATTCAACATGCATATATATATATATATATATATATATATATATATATATATATATATATATATATATATATATATCCTGTGAGTTAAATGTTCATTGTTTATGTTTATGATTATCTCTAACCTGAACAAGAATGTTTCTATTCTTGTTCAGGTTAGAGATAATCATAAACATAAACAATGAACATTTAACTCACAGGATATATATATATATATATATATATATATATATATATATATTATATATATATATGCATGTTGAATTAAACAAAAGACACATCCCCCTATGCCTCACCAGCTGATACAATTTAGTGTTATACTTCGGACATCCCTTTGGAGGGGTCTTACCCTCCACTGCAGGGGATACAGTTGGTGCATTTTGAGCCCTGACGACAGGGCAAGATAACAGAAAGTTCATGTTTTTGTTTGTTTTGTTTTTATATTCCATATCATGTGACATGTTTGAATGATATTCTGCTTGACCTGCCAGCTGCGAAAAAATCCCCAATCTCAAAATAATGTATAAACTTTACTTCAAAATCTCAAAACAGTAAAGATTACTCTTATGGCTGTTTATTAATTTTAATGTGGTATCATACTGACTTAAAAAGACAAAAAAAAAATGAATTAAATAAAAAAGAAGTTTTCCTTCTCCTAGATTGGTTTCCGTACCAAGGTTAAAGAGCACATTATTCTCTACTATTTACCCATAGCTAGAGGGAAATATTTGGATGTATACCTTTCCCAAGGGCATTAACGGAATGTGAAATGAAACCAGCTTCGTCCAAGATTTGAACACGTGTTGCCGTGTCCATTTCCTATGACGATAAGCATTACACCACGGTGCCTCTAATTTGGATGACTTGTAGCAGATAAAATGTTGTGTGCTAAAATATATCCTCGTGCAGAATAATTCGCGACGAATTAACAACAACATATTTTGGTTAATTGGTTTGTTGGTTGATTGGATTTTACGGCATGTCAACCCTTGTTGGGTTATTTTATGCCGAAGACGTTTTATTTTATTCATTCTTGATGGGTATTCAATATTTTTGAACTCAATTTTTTAAAACACATTTTTTCTATTTAGCCCATAGATGGGACCCTAACAGGTTCTGCCACTCCGGGTTAGAGTGGACCTGGGAGTAATGGCGATGAAGGGGTACTCCACACTCCTCAGAGATCCAGAATTGGAACTTCACCACTATATGCAGTTTAACGTCATACCCAGGACACTAAGACCCTCAGCCACCGCCTTCTAGTACATGTATGATAAAAAGGGTTGGGGGTTTGCAATAAGGGCAATAGGGTTGGGACAATCATATAGGTTCTAGGGCTTGACTTGACAAGCCGAATGATCGCAGGAGGCATTTCGGAACTCCCGTCTAGCCTAAGTAAAGGGCAAAGCGGAGTGTTGCATGTCAGGGACTGCACAGCCACTAGGATGTCATCCTTAAGCATCATAGGTCACCACGCATGGCCAACAGACGGCCCTATTGGGAGAATAAATTATCTGTCATATGGAAATCCGATCTCACTGACAAGCTAAAGTGATATTTCTTTCAGGCTGTAGTCATATCAGTACTACTGTATGGCTGCAACACCAGGACCCTAACGAGGTGCCTTGAGAATAAGCTAGATGGGAGGTGCACAAGAATCCTGCGTGCAGTCTTGAACAAGTCGTGGAGACAGCACCCCACAAGGGAGCAACTGTATGGCCACCTGCCCCCTATCTCACAAACCATCCGAGTGAGACGGACTAGACATGCAGGACACTGCTAGAGAAGCAAGGACGAACTCATAAGCGACGTTCTCATGTGAAAGCCAACACATGGACATGCTAGTGTGGGCCGCCCAGCAAGGACCTACATTGACCAGCTATGTAAAGATGCTGGCTGCTGCGTGGAAGAGCTCCCAAGGGCGATGAATGATAGGGAAGGCTGGCGAGAGATTTGTCATGGATATCCGTTCTGCCGGCACGACATGTTGATGATGATGATGATGATGATATATATATATATATATATATATATATATATATATATATATATATATCATTACTCTTTCTATAACGGCGTGAAAAAAAAACAAAAAAAAAACAGACAATACAATTTTCAAATAAAAGAAATATATTACAAACTGATGTCTGTAGAAAATGAAATAATGAAATGCCGTTTGTGCGAATCCTCTTCAGTCAGAATTATCCTGATGATCCGTTAGGTGAAACCTAGTTAGGTAGTTTCTGGCTCTTTAGTCTCTCTCTCTCTCTCTCTCTCTCTCTCTCTCTCTCTCTCTATATATATATATATATATATATATATATATATATATATATATATTATTATTATTATTATTATTATAAAGCTGAGTTAATCAACTTTTATTCCTTAAAGGCTTTTTTTACTGTTTAGTTTAATGACACGAAAATTATACTAAATTATTCCTTCCTTTTAGGATTGAATTATGTTTGAAAAAAATTCCGTTTTAATTGGTTCTAATTAGTCGTAATTTGCAATTAAGTCAAAAACTGACCAATTCTTTCCTTTTTTCTGCATATCCCTCTCTTCCCCTCTATGTATCTCTTCATTACCTCCTCGTTATATAATGATAGTTTCTCTAGGAGAGAGAGAGAGAGAGAGAGAGAGAGAGGGGGGAATTTGAAATGTATTTCTATGTTAAATTTCACAAGCAGCAACTGGCAACTTAAATTAGGTCAAACATTCCCATTCTGAGAAAGCTTACAAAATGATTTTAAAGTTTTGTTCGGCCATATTTATTTATCTATTCTTTTTTAAATTGTATTCGCTTTGCTAACTAACTTTTCCCTAATCTCAATTATCAAGCCAGAGCTGAATGGGAGACCCAACGGGTCATGTTTTGTCTAGTATAACATAAACAAAGGGGAACCACTCTTGACTGCTAAATTATTTATTTATTTATTGATCTACTACGAAAAAAGAAGATGGGATTAGGGTTAGGGTTAGGTTTAGGGTTTAGGGTTAGTTTAATGGGAAAATAAATAAATATTTGATCAGTCAAGAGTGGTTCCCCTTTGTTTGTGTTAGACTTATAGGAAATAACCTTATTTTATTTTATTTACCTACTGAATGAATAGGGAGTTCTATTGAGTTTTGCTACTGAGTGCGTTCTGTCCAGGCTAGGTGAAACGTAGCAACTGTTAGTTTCAACAATGCTTTAGTCTGTAATGGTTAATAAAATGGCGGCTGCCGATTGTTTAAAAAAAGGGGAGCAGTAAGAATTCTAAAAATGCAGTAACGGAACAACAGACGCTGAATTCAAAAATCGAGCGCCAAAAGAGAAGAAGCTGGAATTAAAGAGTTTTGAGGATGACAAGCAAGTAGTCGTCACGCAACAAGTCAGCTCCATTATTGGAAAATGAAAGAAGATAAAATATGAACTATTACTACCAAAACATAAAAGAAAGGACTTTGCCCGGTATGCTGTTCTACATTTCTGTAACTTTATTTAATACAGATTGTTGATTTTAATACGACTTCGTTATTTTTCCATTGTGTTGAGTCATGTTTAAAGTTAGTAAGATGTGTACAACCTATATATAATATATAATATAACTCACAACTTACTACAAGTCCATTGTAAATAAATAAAACAAGTATACAAATTTATATATCAAACACGTTCAAGACAAACAAGAAAGTCAGTTTTCTTTAGGAAGTATTACATTTTCTACGAGGCATTTTTCGCTGATAGGTTAATGTTTTTTTGTTTTTTTATTTTGAGGTTTTTTGTTTTTAAATTTCATAATCGCCAACTTTCTCTTCCTTTTTTTTCTTCTACTTGGAAAATTCTTGAGATAAGAACCATAATGCTAAAGAAATTTAAGTCAGTAAGTTACAGAGAGGCGAAATTATGAGTAGTGGACTGGTATCAGCTACGGTTATCAGCATCCAATCCACATGTAGAAATTACTGTATATTTACTTGACTATTTAAAAGATTCTGAGATTTTTAATAATTGATGCCTTATTTATTCATTTACTTATTTCTTGATTTGTTTATTTAGGCATTTAATTCAAAGTTTATTCAAGAATTGTAAGCAGGAAACACTTTCCTCGAAATATGATAATACAGACAACAATAGGCATTTTATGTCTTACATTTGCAGATAATCAGTTAAAATTGGGTTGATGTATTCCAGTCCGTATTCTAGTATGTTTATCTGAAAGTTATTCGTAACTTAGTTGAAGGTTGGAGGAACGGACAAAAAATAAATAAATAAAAATTAATAAATAAATGAGTAAATAAATAAATAATAGATAATAAATAAATAAGAATTGAAAAATTAAAATGGACTTGTTTTTTTTGTTTTTTTAACTGTTTACGTTGCTAAATTTCCCGACTTTTTACATGAAAAATTATGGAGGATTTTTTTTAATATGAAAGGCTATGAATAAAATTTCACATAAAAGATTATAAAGAACATTTTTATGTGAAAGAATATGAAGGACTTTTTACATGAAAGATTATGAAGGATTTTTTACATTAAATACTATGGAGAATTTTTTATATAAATATATATAAATGATTGTGAATGATTTTTTTTATCTGAATGATTATGAAGGATCTTTTAGATGAATGACTCTGAAGAACTTTTTATATGAATGATTATGAAGGATTTTTTACATATTCTGATGAACTTTTATATGAAAGATTATGAAGGATTTTTTTATATGAATGATTATGGGGGATTTTTTTCATGAATGACTATGAAGGACTTTTTATATAAAAAAAACTATGAATGATTTTTTTTGTCACATCTAAGCTAAGCTTAGTAAATAATTATATGGCATCAAGTATTCTTATCGAATACGAATAATTTCTTAGACGGATCCTACCATTCCGGGTCACAGTGAATCTTGGAGTAATGCCGATGAAAGGATACTCCACACTCTCCAGAGTTTCAGAACTGGAGCCTTGTCATCAGACGCGGTTTTGTGTCATAACCAGCTCACTCCTATTTTGGTTAGGGGAGAGTCTTATCCCTCTGCAGAGGATACAGTCAGCTTATTCTAAGTCCCTCCGACAGGGCGTAACATGAGAAAAATGAATCTCCACAGGACCGTCAAGCATCAGTAAGGAGATTTGTTTTGGTTTCCGGGAAAGAATTTTTTTTCTTTCATAAAAATGTTGAAGTAATGTGCTCGGGGCTTGGGTGAGGGTTGACCGCTCTCCTGCTCTGTCTCGAGCTACGTCACGGGTTGCAACAACAATCACCAAGGATTATCATAATGAGAAAAGCATAGAGGAGGAAGATTTTTTTTTAATGTAGGGATGTTATGATGTTGAGATGAGGGAATATTTTGGACAGTATCTGAAAGATGAAAGGTTGTTTGGCTTTCTTTTTCTTTCTTTTTTTTTTTTTATTTTTTTGTACATTGGTGCATAACACACTCTGTTTTTTTAGATAAATTTTCTTTCTTCTTTTGTCTGAAACAACGATAAAAGAAACCAAAAGGATATTCTGAAAACAATATAGAATTTCTTTGACCAAATTAGCATAAAATCACCACCCACCTATGACTCACCACAATTTCAGAATTATCCAATTTAATTTTAGTTTATATAGAATAAACATACTAAGTTCCAATTACCGTCGAATTGGTAAGACATGGTAAGAAGGAAGCCATAACTTAATAAGGATCTAACTTTGTTGCAAGCCTACTGCAGAATACCAGAGTATTTATGAAGCCTCATAGAAGCCAAACAGCCAATCAGGACTCAATGGATGGAATCACCCAAAAACATGAATGGAGTATCCTGAATTCCATAAATACCAGCTGATTTGGACACCAGTCAGTAGTGCCTAGTTACTGTTCTTCAAACCAACAGCACACTGCGCTAAAAACACAGCTGTATGCTAATCACCCAACAAATTTCTACAGTTAAAATATCAAATCACTTAGTAATCCTCTTTAGTAAATAACTTTCTAAATATTTTTCAACGGATAAGCCACCTTCCAATAAAAATCCACTAACTTCAAAAACAAAATTTACATCTGCCTTAACCGGCAAGATAACAATTAGTATCAATTGATCTCCTCAGTTAAATATCACTTACAATATTAATTCCTACATGACTGGTAAGTCATTTGTATTTTTTTAAATATTAATCTAGCTTGAACTCTTACACTTAATTATTCACGCTTAAAACGTCCAGTATTTTAATTTTTTAAATTTTTTTATTTATATAACAAACAAGTGAAGCATACGCGAAACCCTTACAAAATATATATATATATATATATATATATATATATATATATATATATAACAACTGAGTTTCTTATTAATTTCACAGCCCATGCTTAACACAAAATCCCTAAAACAAATATCATAGGTATATATAAAATACATATATCCTCGCAGAGTTGGTCAATGTAGGTCCTTGGTGGGCGGCCCTCATTAGCATGTCCATGTGTTGGTTTCCACAGTAGAACGTCGCTTATGTGTTTGTTCTTGCTTCTCCAGCAGTGTCCAGCATGTCTTGTCCGTCTCACTCGGATGGTTTGTGAGATGGGGGCAGGTAGCCGTACAGCTGCTTCCTTGTGGGTTGCTGTTTCCACGACTTGTTCAAGACTGTACGCAGAATTCTTGTGCAGCTCCCATCTAGCTTATTCTCAAGGTGTCTCGTTAGGGTCCAAGTGGTGCAGCCATACAACAGCACTGATACAACACAGCTTGGAAGAATTGTCGCTTTAACTTGTCAGTGAGATCGGATTTCCATATGACTGATAATTGTTTGTGGCCGACCATACCTTTCATTCGTGATTAACATCGCTTTCTGTGGATGAGATATTACTACCTAGGTATGTGAATTGTTCTACTGGCTTTAGAGGATTACCGTTGAGTGTAGAGATGTCTCCTTTCTTTTGAAACACATGAACTCAGTTTTATCGGAGTTCACATAGAGGCCGATATTTTTTGCTGCCTTCTCCAGGCTATGCAGTAGTGACTCGACCTGTACCGGTGTATCTGCAAGAAGTGCAAGGTCATCAGCGTAGTCTACATCTGTGACAGTCTGTGCGGGATATCGCCTGCTTCTTGCCTTTTTTTTTTTTTTTTTTAGTGTGAAACCTTTTTCATTTATGGTATCTAATGATGTTCGGAGTACGTAGTCTAGGCATATTATAAATATATATGGTGCTAATGTATCTCCTTGTAGGACTCCAGCGGCTATGTCCAAGAAATCTGTTTCACCATCAGATGAGCGTACCGTTGCTTTAGTGTCTTTGTAGAGCATCATTATAGCGACAGCCGTTTCTTTGGGGAGACCATATGCTAGTAGTATTTGTTCCATTTTCCCTCTGTTTATGGAGTCAAATGCCTTGGAAAAATCTATGAATAGCAGCGTTACCTCTAGATTCTTTGCTCGAACCCCTTCTATGATCCGTCGAATAGTCAGGATCTGAGAGGTTGTGGATCGATTTCTGTGGAATCCGTTTTGGTTTTTCCTGAGGATTTTCTCTTTTCGGGTCGGATGCGATTAAGAAGAAGGGCATTGTATATCTTAGCTGCAATAGCTGTAAGAGTTATGCCTCTGTAGCTCTTAGCGATTCTTAGGTCTCCCTTTTGGGGAATGGGAGGATGCAGCCTTTCGTCCATTTATCTATTCTATTTTGTCTATATAAGGCATTGCATAGCCTAAGAAGTATGTTATTGAACTTTCTCATCTTCCATACCTCGGGGGGGGGGTGTATTTCGTCAAGACCTGCAGCTTTTCTACCTTTTAGTTTCTTTAAGACTTCGTTGAGTTCTTCTGTTGTAAAATCCCCTAGTTTGATGTCTAGTTTTCTATCTACAATCTGTTGGGTATTATTTTCTGTAATTTTAGGGGTTTCCCCAGCAGTTTCTGTAAGTGGTCTTTCCACTTCTGAAGTCTATCTTTTTGGCTGGTTGCCTTTAGCTTTGATCTAGAGGTACTTTTCCTACCACTAATTTCATTTATTGTTTGCCATGCTAATCCCGACTGAATTCGGACTCTCTCAACATCCTGGCTCTTCACACCATGATTCAAACCAACCGCCACCCACACACAAAAGCTCAACACCGAGCATGCACTCTATAAAACAGGATAATAATAAAAACTAATGATTTCGAATTTACCGTTGCCGATCCTAATGTGAACTAGTATTCGACAAGTTTGATATAAACGTTTCGAATACGACGTGAAACTCGTGGTTGTGAGTTTTTATCCTATTATTATTATTATTATTATTATTAGATAAAATTTACAAAATAATGTAAGAAATATGACTTGATAATTGTTGTGATGTTAGTCCCAACAGTAAAAAGAAGTCAAGTCGAGATAGGGTAAAATAAGACAAGTGTATTTACAATCATGGTACATGTACGACTAGCTTGTCGTTAACGGGAACAGTACTACCTTTACACTCGGTGTCTCACTATTTATAGTGAGAACCGGTGCATGTTCTCCACTGTAGGAACGGCCGGTACAACAATAATAAAAAGTTAGTGTATCTATTCAGACTGAGAACTAGACTCACCAGATATACCAACAAAGAAGACGTGGACTCCACAACAACAAATTATATATATATATATATATATATATATATATATACGTGTGTGTGTGTGTGTGTGTGTGTGTGTGTGTGTGTGTCTCACACCTGTCAAATCAGTTCGTCGCCTACGACGAATTCCTTCGCTTGTCGAAGCATCACAAAGTCTCACTACCTACAAATTATTATAACGTTTCGCTCATTTACGAGTTTCGTTCGATAATCATTAAGAAAAATATTGAATTTTTGAAAAATATATTGGAAAGTCTGCGGCCAGCATAAAAAGAGACAAAATATAGACATTGAAAATGATACGGTGAGCAATTTCAATCTAAGATAAGATTTAATCTTATAAACTCGAATGTTTATTACAAATCAATTTGGTTTTTTCGTTTTTTTTCGGCAAGTATTTGATTTTAGATTATCTTTAGATGCACATCTTATAACAAAGTAAAATTGATAATTTGATCTTTTAAGTCGTATATAAACCGTTTATTAGTAGTAAAAACAAACTAATGCCTAAGTTATAAAAATGATCCTATAATTAACTGTTATTATTCTTATTGAAAAGAGGGTGGATCAGAGTTTCATTTTCTCTGATAGGGTCTGCCAGGTGAGGTGTGTATGAAATTGTAAGACCCAAAACTCCCCGAGGAACCAAGCAATTGACATCACTGACGACGCCCACCAAAATGTACGTAGACTTATAGATTAACTTTTTAGTTAAGTATTTCCTTCAATCTCCTAGTTTATACAAGTACCGAGCAAGTTACTGCGTAGTTGTTATGTATCCCTGGGCCAATATATAAGAATTTATGAACTATTCGTAAAGTACACAGATCGAAGCTACAGTTGAATGGGCTGTCTATCTTCATTAAATTCTAAAATGACTGGATTAGTTATCTTAAAAGTTAAAGTTAACAGAAATTATTGTTATATTCTCAATCATTGTTAAATAATCATAATCTAATTATAATTGGCATCTTATTTATTAACGGTATCTCTATTAAAGTCAAGCTGAGTTAGATTTGCCTCAAAACAGCCCATGTTATTAAGGTATTTGCCTCTCATCCCACTTATGAGGGCGTGACACAAGGAAATTTTTATGTGGGCCCACCCACAAGCCGAAGCTCATGAGTGGTAGACACAAAAAATGCGTCGATCCCGTCGGCATTCCCCCTCGAGGGGGGGGGCTCAGGCACTGGGCAATAAACCCAGTCCTGCCCCTTTAAATCGAAGGGGCAGGTGTTGCCTGGAGGGATAGCCCCCTGGGATCAACGCTGTTAATTTACATTAACAAACACAGGCCCCGAAGAGCCCGTGTTATTAATGCATTTAAAATCCTACAATGTGTATTATACATCTAAGAAATAAAGGTTTACATGGTGTATAGTGAGGACAATTTGCATACTGGTTTTAACAAAACCGGGTTTAATAAATAATTACTATGTTTTTCTGATTTCTAATACTATCGGTTTTTTTAATTCTCAAACGTATCAAAAGCAATTCTAGGAATAATTCTATATAGAAATCAATTAAAATAAAATGAAATAAGTGTAGTATTTTTTATATGTGTTCTTAATAAGTTTCGTTAGTTTATCTATTTGATATCATATTTTATTACATTAAAACTTTAATATTTGCGAGGGTGCAAATTTTTTGTTAGTAAATGTAAAGAAATATAAACATTGTAAAAGTTAAGTATCACTTAGCAGCAGAATTTGTGCAAAGCGGGAAAGGGAAGGTGGTAAATATGCACATTGTATCTGCACACATTCCGATGTTAAGTGATACTTAACACGAACATTCTATTATAAGAGATTCTATTAAACCGAATGCAACAGAAAATTATAAGAACTAGCAAATATATGCAAATATATGCACCATCCGGGTGCAAGTATTTAAGTTTTAATGTAATAAAAGATTATATTAAATTAGAAAGGCTAATGAAACTAAATAAGAATGCAGATAAAAAGATTTGAAACAGAGGGAGTATAATAAAAAATGGAACAACTGAAACTTACTCTTCCATCACTCTCGTCTTTCATTGTTATTTTTTCTAATTTAAGTATTTAATTAAAAGAGGAAGTGAAGAATAAAATGACAGTTATTTTTTCTTGTTAATGGATTTTATTTAAGATTCATTGAAGAGATTTTTGCTTATATTCATTAAAATAAAACCAAACAATTAGAAATCAATAATACTAAGCATATATTTATTAAATTCGATTTTTTAATATTAATATGCAAATTAGCCTTCCCGTTTACACTGTAAACCGCTATTTTGTTGTATATATAAATATAATTGCACGTTGTCAGTATGTAGACATAGTTAACAGTATTAATAATGTAAGACAATTTTATTAATAATTGAGGTTAAATAAAAATAAAATCATGGAGAATGTGATGTCAATAACTAAGAGAATTGTGACTTGAGTAGGAATATAGTTTCGGTTACAGACAGAAAAACACACAATCTCCATTATAATAAGATTGTAAAAGACATTTTAATATTTAATTTTTTATTATTCGGACCAGATGCCAGAAATAGTACAAAAAGTTTTTTTAATTTTCAAATTCGAACCTGTAACTTGACTTTCGATTTAAATAGAAATTTATAGTTCATTCTTGCTATGGCCTCTTGTGCAGATGGAAATTTCGCTTGCAATGTGTGTGAGCGCATCTGCAAATCCAGAATTGGACTAATTAGCCACCAGAGGGTCCACAACTGTTGAAGACATGGAGTGACGTCATCATCGCCTGCGACGGACTTCTAAAAGAAAACAAAAAGAAAAGAAAAAAAGAAAGAAAAGGTCTCTTATTTACCAATGTAATATTTTGTTGTATACTGGATCTCTCAGTATTCAGTATACTAGTACATTCAAACTACATGTGCACCAGATATATAGTAACTTGCAGCAGAGTGCTAAAAACCTCGAGGTAGACGGTTCGCGTAATGGTTCCGTATTCCTTGTTGTCTCAGGATATTTGCCTCTCATTCCGTGACACAAGGACATTTTTATGTGGGCTCACCCACAAGCCGATGGGTTGTTAGTTGAAAAAAATTGCGTCGATTCCCCAACAAGGGGGGGCCTCAGGCACTGGGCAATAACCCCAGCCCTGTCCCTTTAAGTTAAGGGGGCAGGTATTGCCTGGGGGGATAGCCCCCTGGGATCAACGCTATTAATGTCATTGCCAAGCCACTCCAGAGGCCGAAGCGCTCTGAAGCAGGCCCCGAGGGGTCTTTGACGGTTTGTGTTTGAGTTTGTATGACAATGTCATATCTGCTGTTAATGACTTTTTTTTCCAAATGGGATCCAAGCAATGCAACACAGATGGAAGAGGTGTGTAGACCGTAATGGGGATTATGCTGAAAAACAAACCTCATTTTGTCACATCCCATCAGAGTATCTTGGTCAGCCTATGAACTTTTCAGTCGAGCCTCGCACTGTTGTAGAATACCGTTGAAAATACTAGGAATGATGAGATAAGTTTAACCCACAAATGCCTGATTATGAAATGAGATTAAATTAAGTTAAATTTCCCCAACCGCAAAAGTCCCCTGACACAGTCTTTTGCCTGCAACAATATCACAGTAGTCCTCGCTCAAAAGTTCATTCGTTCAACGCACGTCTTTCTTCACGTTAAGAAGCTCAAAACACGAGTAGGTAGGGGTCTTAGATAATCAGTGACTGCACTCCCCAAGATCTCACATGCGGGCTAATCAAACTCACCGCAGCCCGACCCGTGCGAAATTTGCATATTCAACAGGGTTGACAGTCGTCTGACTACGAGCCACTCCTCACGACGAGGAGTTTGCGAGTTCAATATCTGTAGTCACCTGCTACCCCCCCCCCATCGTGCAGGCCAGACATATACGGACGCGCTTAATTCTTGGTGGTAGGGAATCTTCTAGTTCACACAAACCCTATAGCAGAGGTAAATATACTAAGAGGCATCTTTCAAAGAGACTTCGTACAGCCGTTGGGGAAAATTTGGAAGGCAGAAAGTTAAGTTCTCTCGTTCGTAAACAAGAAACAATTTTTTTTTTTTATTCATTCATATTTCCAAGTTTTTTTAAAAACCAAACGAGCATATTTATACGCGCATGCGCACGCGCGTGTTTAAAACAACAACCTAAGCTAGGATTCCATAATCCTAGTAATGACAGATTACGTTGTTCCAA
Organism: Doryteuthis pealeii; assembly: GCA_023376005.1. Taxonomy (NCBI): domain Eukaryota; kingdom Metazoa; phylum Mollusca; class Cephalopoda; order Myopsida; family Loliginidae; genus Doryteuthis; species Doryteuthis pealeii. The sequence continues at coordinate 85,381,367 of CM042141.1, read as the reverse complement.
CTATTTTCATTGAGATAACGAAAGACAAACCGGATTTCATATACATCTTCCCGGGTTAATTAATCCATTTATTTCGTGATTAGCGCCCCGACGCCTTTCACTACATACACGATGACAACACGCCCGCAGGCTCTCTCTCTCTCTCTCTCTCTCTCTCTCTGTCTGTCTGACTCTCTCTCATCAGTTAGCGTAGTGAATGTGACAAAAGTTGGAGGTGTGGGTAGTTTTAATAAACAGTCGAATTTGAAAAGATTACGCCGGATGTTTTGTAAATATTTCAGCAGTGATGGTAGGAAAGAGGGTAAAGGAAGACAGAGGTGACTGGTCAAGGTAAGAGAGAGAGAGAGAGAGAGAGAGAGAGAGAGAGAGAGAGGAGAGAGAGGGGGGGCGAAGAGAGAGAGAGAGAGAGAGAGAGAGAGGGGATCAAAAAGAGAGAGGGAAGACATAGATAGATAGATAGAGAGAGAGAGAGAGAGAGAGAGAGAGAGAGAGAGAGAGAGAGAGGGGGGGGGTGATCCCACGGAGCGTGGGACGCATGGTCATACGTTTGGTTGACACATATAAACACACGCGTACATCCCCTCCCACGCAATCTAGTCTCCCCCCACCCACACACACATATACAAAGTTCTATTGAAAAGTTCGCAGCGCATAGGAATGTACCACGGAATCTTGACTCTATCCTTTGGGAGCAGAACTGTTTGTAAGCCAGTTTGAAAACAACAGGCAAAGTACTACTTCGAAGAAAACAGTGGAAAATAGTAATTTGGCTAAGCAGTGCTATTCATGATCAACTTCCTTGAATTTTAGGGAGGTAATTTGAATAAGTTGATGAATATGTTCAACTGTTCATATGTTATCCAGCGTTTCCCATGTCTTCCAGGTCATTTTGTGAATCTCTTGAAATCACGGCTATAGGAAATAGGAACCTCATTTTTTCTTATTTAAAAAAAATAAATCTGGCGAAGCAATTTTGTGTTTAAAGTTTCCGTATATATATATATATATATATATATATATATATATATATATATATATATATATATAGGGTGTTCGGGAAACCAGGGAAACTTTAACATCAGTTTGCTCCAGATTCCGGAGCAGGATTGAGGCTGTGATCGACGCTAATGGCGGTTATTTTGAGTGAAACTTGTTGACAGTAGTGTAATTTCCGTGCCTGTTGACTTTCTTTACAATACATTAAATTTTGTAGTTACCAAGCACTTTTTTCTATTTCCGAACACCCTGTATATATATATATATGGGAGAATATGTGCTATATATATATATATATATATATATATATATATATATATATATATATATATACATATATATATATATATATATATATATATATATATATATATATATATATATAGTGGTGGCAAAATCTCTAGTTAAAAGGAAATAAACGCGTACCCAAAGAGTCGATAAGTCATTATTTTTCCTTCGCCGCAAAGACAAAAAGTATGGTAACCTACAGTGGCGTTTTTTTACAATCTCGCATGTTTTCATATCCGGGTATTTCGAAGTAAAATATAAACATTGGATTTTTTCACCCACAGTCTTTCAAAAATATTTTTTTCTTGGAAGTGAAACCAAAAAGACTTCTGTCGTAATTGACGTATTCATCACTGAAAATAGTGAATTTCAAAATTATTGCATAAATTATGATAAAAAATAAAGTTTAATAAAGATTCATTTTGAGAAAGTAGCGGTATGAATTTAAAGTATGTTAAAGAGAAGACAAAATACAAACACTTTTAAATTAAAAGCTTGTTTTTCTTTTTAATTATTTTTTTTAACGTAACCGAACTTCTTTACTTTAATCATTGATAACTACAAAATGTATTTTGTTGATAATGTTAGAGTGTTACATTTAATTTTCCATGATTTTACGGTATCGTCACTGATAAAATTAATTTAATTTTATCGGAGAAATTACCTAGCTTTTATTTAATTTTTTTTCTGTGATTTTCAAAATCGTCGATAAGGGGACGCACAAGAATTAAAAAAATCAGCAAAAATAAACTAATAATCCGATTTTAATAAAATCTTCGGTATATCTGTGGGGATTAAAAACAAAATTAAAATTTAAAAAGTTTAAAAAATAACAAACTCCTATGAACCATCACCGGAAGAACCCTCCGCGCATGTGCGAAAAAAAAAAGGATCCACTTCCAACCCTAAAGAGAATCTCTCGGTCATTCTGACTTAGGCCTTAACTCGGACAACACACTACTACTTTTCCACATACTATCGGATTTATTTCCATGTCTTTCCAACACACACACACACACACACACACAAACACACACACACACATATATATATATATATATATATATATGCTGATAGGTACGCGTCCTGCGTCCCTGACGCGCAAAAATCTAAAAAGACGCAGTAAAATAATATCCATGCGTCCCAGTGTTTTTCTTTTTCTTCCCTCACCATTTCAAGCTAACTGTAAATACATTTCAATAGTTCATTAAAAACGAATTACACAGGATAGGTTACAAGGTAAGAGTTAGACGGCTTTAGTTAGGACCCATAAGTTTTCCCGGAGACTCATTCAAAGCGAATATGTGCGTCCCAGGACGCACTAAATCAAAAAGCTATCAGCATCCACAGACACCGTGTTTCGACGTTTCACGTCTCCTCGTTGTGGCTAGACACAGCAACTACCTCTGACCAGCTCCACACCAGACACAAAAACAACCTCACTGGTCCTGCGAAAAGGAGACTCTCTCGTTCTCCGGCATTGTATTGTTAAGAATCAATCCTGTCTGACTTTCAAAGCCAAGTGTTTTTTTCTTTCTGTTCTTGGAAGCGGCTTCTATATGAACCGCCAGCAGCAGGTGTCGCCAGCTGAGCTTTCTCTCGGCTTGAGCTAAAGTCAACAAGGCGGTGCCAAATTTCTAACACAGATGGCGCTTTGATTAGACTAAAATATCGCAGATAATCGACACAAAGAATTTATAGATGAATACTCCGAAATTTCTCTGTAGGCAAATTGGTCTCAGATTTTCACCCATCTTTGTTTTTTCTTTCTTTTTCTTTCTTTTTCTTTCAAATGAGACGTTTCTCTGTAGTACTGCTCATAGTTAGTAGTTGGTGAAAATAGATCACTAATTAGGACTAAGCCTATTCTAGTAGTGACTACCCCAACAGGTTTGAATTCAGTTTTCCTTCTAGACTGGTTGCCTAACCAAGATTAAAGAACCCAGTCTGTCTTACTATTTACCCATAGCTGGAGAGAGAGAGAGAGAGAGAGAGAGAGAGAGAGAGAGAGAGAGAGAGAGAGAGAGAGAGAGAGAGACTTGGATTCATACCTTTCCCATGGGTATTAGCGCTATGTGAACTGTAGCTTCGTCCAGGATTTGAATAGCCTCGGCAGGATTAGCGTTAATATTAAACCATTGACAGACTGAAATTCTTATTCAACAACATCTCCGGGAGAAAAAACAAAACAACATCAAAAAAGAAAAAAAGAAAAAAGAAAAAAACGTTGGAAACTATTTATAAACACGTGTATAAGTCGAATGTTCAAGTGTTTAAGTGTTTAAATGTTCAAGCGACATTCATAAACTTTTTACTCTTGAAATGCAAACAATCATGAAATAAACATCCTGTCATGATAAACAAAACTTATGTATATATATCTTATTATAATGGAGATTGTGTGTTTTTCTGTCTGTAACCGAAACTATATCACTACTCAAGTCACATTTCCCTTAATTATTTACATCACATTCTCCATGATTTCATTTTTATTTAAATCTCAATAATTAATAAAATTGTTTTACAACATTAAGACTGTTGGCCATATCTACAAACAAATAACATGCAGTTGTATTTATAGATACAACAAAATAGCGGTTTACAGTGTGAACGGGAAGGCTAATTTGCATATTGATATTAAAAATTTGATTTTAATAAATATATGCTTAGTATTATTGATTTCTAATTGCTTGGTTTTATCTTAATGAATATGAGCAAAAATCTCGGGGATAAATCTTAAAAGAAATTCCTCAACAAGACAAAATAACTGTAAATTTATTCTTTATTTCCTATTTTAACTAAATAGTTGAATTAGGAAAATTTACCAATGAAAGACGGGAGTAACGGAAAATGATGGAAGAGTTAGTTTCAAAGTTGTTCTATTTTTCAATCATAACCCCCTCTGTTCCAAATCTTTTTATCTGCATTCTTATTCAGTTTCATTAGCCTTTCTAATTTAATATGATATTTTATTATATTAAAACTTAAATACTTGCACCTGGAGGGTGCATATATTTGCTAATATATATATTATATATATATATATATATATATATATATATATATATATAAAGGTGTGTCAAAAAAGTATGAAGACTTTTTGTACTTTTTGACACACCTTGTATTCTGAAAAAAAAATAACGTTCCATTCATTCTTCATTTCTATCTTGGTTAATACAGCTTTAAACTTGGTACTTTTTTGACACACCTTGCATTCTGAAAAAAAAAAATTAATGGAACGTTATTTATTTATTTTCAGAATACAAGGTGTGTAAAAAAGTACAAAAAATCTCGATACTTTTTTGACACACCTTGTATATATATATATATATAGGGATACTCAAATTCGCGTACCTGCTAATATGGGGATCACAGGAAATTCTTCAAAAAATCAACAAAAATAAACTAATAATCCGATTTTAATAAAATCTTTGGTATATGAAGTAATAAAAGAGGAGTTTTTATTCTGAATAAATGTTTACTCTAAATTTAAAAGGTTAAGTATTTTTTTGTTAGTTTTTTTTCGCATTGATCCCCCATATAGTGAACAATAATTTTCTTCGTCATTTTCTGGTTTCTGAAAATTAATTTGACATTTTTGGAAAGAGAATTCAATTACAAAACATATGTAAAACATGAAAGAATCGATATCTTGATAAAGTGGGTAGTAGGATGTCTTACATTTTGAAATTTAAGTTTCGTAAATAAGAAAAAGAATCATCCTATTTGTTTTAAATGGTTAGCTTATTTTCTAAAGAATGTGATATTAAAAGTTCAACTTGTCTACTTTTGTATTTTTTTTTATTTTAGAGATATTTTAAAATTTATAAATGTAAAATAAATTCTCCCATTTACTTACTGAGAAAGGTGTATTTATTTAATTAAAGAAAAGATCGTATTAAAAATATATAGCTAAAAATAAACTATTCCATTTTGATAGTCTTTATGAAAAAATTATTGAAAATAATTTTTAGAGTAAAAATGGTTGTCTTTTTTGTTACGGGAGCCGATTACATTACAAATTTGAATCAACTTGTGCTGCTGATGATAATGTGGTAAAATATCAAATATAACCTACCATAGAAAATAACCTTACCTTATATTTTGGCGGGAAATATATGAAAAATAGTAAACAATTACTCGAAAAATGATTTAAAACAATAAAAACGTCCGTTATGTGTAACATGAATCTGTTTTTCTTTTTTTTTTAACGCATTAACATGAAATTGTTCTTTATACTAAACGCAAAAGAAAATAATAAAAAGATAATTTTCCATTTTTTATTAACGTTTTAAAATATTTTAAAAAAGTTACGCATATTTGTACGTTTTTTTTACATCCCTATAATCTCTCCCCACCTCTCTCTCTCCTCTCTCTCTCTCTCTCTCTCTCTCTCTCTCTCTCTCTCTCTCTCTCTCTATATATATATATATATATATATATATATATATATATATATATATATATATATCCGTCCATACACCTGGAACAAGGCACATCTAGGTCTCACTACGGATGACCTGTATCATCAAAGTTGAAACCCCACATGGAACGATTCTGATCAGCATATATATATATATATATATATATATATATATATATATATATATATATATATGAAAATTTCATTAAAATCCGATAATTCCCTGAATTATCTGGAGGGGGGGGGGCTAAAGTAATTTTGTCAAAATCGCATTTTAGGCTCATTTTGCCAGTACCTAGAACTTCAGCATATGTTTTTTTTTTTATTTATTTGTTTTTTGTTTGTTTATTTTTTTATTTTTTTATTTTTTACCTTTCCTTATTAGGTCGAGAACTTTCACCTTTTCATGTAATCGAATCACTTTCCGGTTTCTTGGCGTATCAGCATTGCCAATGTCACTTCTCATGTGTTTTGGGATTATCATTGAGTAAAACTTATCAATCCTTTATTTTTTTTTTGAGGCTGGCCGCGGGTAACTGAAAACACAGAATGGGGAACCGCGAATAAGGAGGACTACAACATTTTTTAAAGTGTCTAACTTTCTTTCTTTCTTTCTTTTTTTCTTTTACATCACCCAACAATAAAAACCTTTTCACTTTTATTCCCTTTCACCCTCCCGCTTTATCATCAGTTCATCCCCCCCCTAACTACAAGGTTTTTCTTTATAACTTGTCCCACATTCCAAATTTCTCTTTATCGCTCATCATTCCAACCCTATTCTTATCAAGCAGCGTTTTCCCCCTCCCTTCCTCCCATCATCCCAAACCAGGAACCACAACTTCCCTCAATCAACCTTCAATCTTACTCGTCCGTTTAAAACATTCATTCATATTAGACTCCCTCCATCTTTCCCTTCTTATTTCTTCTTTTTTTCCCATTAAGTTCATTCATCCGTTAATTTTCTTACGATTTCTGATATTAATGCAGTAGCATCGTAAAGGGATGAATGGATGGGACTTTCAAACTGTTTGCTTGTTTTTGTCTGATTTTAGTTTTGAAATTCTTTATCGGTGGCTATAAGTTTTAGATTCTTCGTCGCACAATGTATTGAAAGATCTTTTCGCTATATTTCTCTTTTACAAACACTATTAGCAAAAAAAAAATAATGAATGAACTTTGGAATTTGGTCCATTCGACTGTAGTAAGGACAAAAATCCATTCAGATTTTTGCTTTCTCGGCCGAGTCAATCACTATCGTTAACACCAGGGAGAGTAAAAAAATCACTCCCTGCTATAGCTTTGTTTTGTACTTGTAAAATGTATTTATTTATTCATTTATTGATTGATTAATCAATTCTAACGACTTGTCAACCTGTCTGGGATTATCTTATGCCCAGAGGTTAGGGAAGAATGTACATTGTACATTTATATTTACGTTTTTTGTGTAGTCGTTTCTTAAGAGTTTTTTTTTGTACACGGTTATATATCAAGTATTCCTATCTAATATGAATAATTCGCAAACATATCTATTTGATTCATAGATGAGATCCTAACAAGTACTGCCACTCCGTATCAGAGTAGACCTGGGAGTAATGGCAATGAAGCAATATTCTGCATTCCCTATGTCTCCAGAATTAGAATTCCACCACCAGATTCAGTTTAGGGCCATACGTAGAACACCATTTTTGGTTGAGTCTTACAGTTGTTTTAGTTCATCCAGTAACATCCAATTCCTGTAAAAGTGTACATAGACTTCATTTCAAGATTGAAAGTCATTTCAATAAATTCTTCTTTAAAAAAAAAGAATCTAGATTTGCATTTTCTATTTCGACATCAAATGGAGAAATAATTAATTCAGGAATTTCAATGTTTAGAAAATCCTTGAATCAAGCTTGAAAGTTTTCTAGCAAATCCTAAATGTGTTTTATACAGATAAACAATTTATTCAAAACACGTTCTTTTGATTATTCTACACAGCATATGTTTGCAAGATACTGAAAGTTGCGTCGGTCCAAAGTAGACACGTACTATAAACTAAGCATAGCCAAAAGTTCGGCTGCTTTTTATTTTAAAAACGATTTAAAACTAATTAAATCGATTATTTAAGGTCAAATTTTTGTCGAAGTTAAAAACTAGTAACACAACGAGCATCAGTAAAAAAAAAAAAAAAAAAAAAAAAAAAAAAAAAAGAAACAAAGAAAAATAATATTACACATGTAAATTATTTTTAATACATTCAAAACGATTTTTTCGGTCAATTTGGCCGTAAACACTGTTTAAAGATGGCGTAAAATCCGTGTTTACAAAATAAATGCAACATCCGCGATTGAAAAGAAAATGACCAAAAATCGTGGAATTATTCGATTTTAATGAAATTTTCAGTATTGATTTATCAATGAATGAATTTTATAATGCATCAGTTATTTTATTTCAAAACTTTAATTAGGTATTTCTGCTATGATAAATTAGTATATAAAATTCATCTAAAATATGAGCAGCATGATGTTGAGTTTAAAATGTCATCATTAGATTCTAAAAAATATTTTTTTAATAACTATTTATTTTAGTATCAATCACCCATATTTTTTTGGTCAAAAACTGTATTGGAAATTTAGCGCCCCCCCCTTTTAAACTGAACAAATATTGATGTATATTTTTTTCTTTTATAAGATAATAGCCAATTAAAATTAAAATATCGAAATGTTTAAAAAAAAAAACTCATTTATTATTTTTATTTTCATTTTATTTTCCGATTTTCGGTACTAATTTACTACCCGAGCAGATTCATTATTATTTTTTTTCTTCTGTTCACACCTTCGATCATTTGTCTTTTTATTTATGCAGAAAAAAGTATCAATCACATATAACCCAACCGATATTTTGCGCCCACCCACAAGAAAAGGGTGGGGATCAAAGTTAAGTGACCTGCAAAAAAATCAGAAAGTTTTGAAATAAAATAACTGATACATTATAAAATTCATTCACTGATAAATCAACACTGAAAATTTTATTAAAATCGGATAATTCCCTGATTTTTAGCATTTTTTTAAATTAAAAAAAAATACCAAAAATCAAGGAATTATACGATTTTAATGAAATTTTCAGTGTTGATTTACCAATTAAATTTCTTTTCTAAAAACACGGATTTTTTCGACAAATTGGGTAAGCCAAATTTAGCGTGGACTTACAAAGGACTTCATGAAGGCAAATTAGTAAATTCACTCTTTGTAGACCCCGATGTTTTTTTATTCACCTTGCCTACATTTTAATCGCTACCAGAGGTCTATAAAGAAGGCGCATGGTGTAATGATTATTATCGTAGAAAATGGACACGGCGATACGAGTTCAAATCCTGGACAAGGCTGTCTGCATTTTACATAGCGCTAATACCCATTGGAAAGGTACGAATGCAACTATTCTCCCTTCAGATATAGGTAAATAGTAGGGCAGGTTGGGCTCTTTAACCTTGGTTAGGCAACCAGTCTAGGAAAATGAACACTCTGAATTAAAACCTGTTAAATTCTGCTTAAGAAATTGACTTTGAGTCACATCTTCTTGTGTGGCGGGGTATATATATATATATATATATATATACCCCTCCATATATATATATATATATATATATATATATATATATTATATATAATACCAATTTGAGAATCCTTGGTTTACAGTGATAGATTTATGGAAGTTCTGTATCAACCTTGGGTTCACCAATATAGGATGACCAAAACAAAATGTTCTAAGTGTTCGTACTCTGAGGGTGAATAGTTAGATTCATACCTTTCCCAAGGGTATTAGCACTATGGGAAATGCAAACAGCCGCGTCCAGTATCTGAACTCATCTCCCCGTCTCCATTTCCTCCGACGGTAATCATTACGCCACGCGACCCCAACAAACATAATTTTATGATTAATTTTGCTCCAATCAAATTTGGTCTATTTACGATAAACTTAATCTATATACCTATCTATCCATCGACCTATCAATCGATCTATCTCCGAAAATTACTCAATATTTATAAACTAACACAGTTTATTAGCTGAATTTTGATATAATGTTTTGGCACTAATAAAAATCATCATCAAATCGCACTGAGAGCATGGATACCCTTTTTTAAATGTAAAATTTTTTTATTTTGAAATAGACCACTAATTAGGACTGAGCCTATTCTAGTAGTGATCACACCAAGTAGATTTTAACAGGTTTGAATTCAGAGTCTTCTTTCTCATAGACAGGTTGCCTAACCAAGGTTAAAGAGCCCAGTCTGTCCTATTATTTACCCATAGCTGAAGGAAGAGTAGTTGGATTCATACCTTTCCAAAGGGTATTAGCGCTATGTGAACTGTAGCTTCGTCCAGGATTTGAACTCGGTCCGACGAGTCCATTTCCTACGATTCTAACCATTACACCACGCACCTCCAACATGCCCATGACTCTCACACACTAACCGTCCCTATGGGCCATCGCCCCTGATAGTTAAATGCATTGATAAGAAAATGGGATTTTGTTGAAAACGAAATATATGTTGTGTAAAAAGAAATGCTTATTGCATCGGTGGGAAGCGAATTTACTGATGCACATCCATAAATATTTCAACTGAATCAGGAACGGTTGCAAATATGCACGGCCGGTGCTAGTATAAGAATTAAATGTATGGTTTTTATAATACGTTAGAAGGCTCAGAGTAACCTCCCATCGTATATATATATATATATATATATATATATATATATATATATATATATATATATATGTAGTATGAACAAAAAGTAATAAGACAAACAGGAATATTTCTTATATGTTATTTATTCTCAACTAGTTTCGACCTTAGAGGAGAAAATTTCTTATTTGAAGAAATTGTTTTTAGATTTTTTGAAAGGGAGCATTATAGAAGAACTATAAAAATTGAAGTACTTTTGAGGGCTTGACATGCTATTAAAATCCGGGTAGAGGAGTGTGTTAGTAGTCGCAAGTCCGTCTGTTCCGCGAAAAAATCGTCTTTGATATATATATATATATATATATATATATATATATATATATATAAAATAATCCGAACAAAGAGATACATATATAACAACGCATACAGACTTTATTGTCTGAGCACATGGATGAATGACATACATAAAATACAACATGAGATACAAAACAGATGGGACTAAAGTCTAAGGCCCCCTACGTAATGGACAGAAACACCAAGCGTCTAGCCCATGTTTTGTGGATGCTAGACCAAGAGAAATAGAGTGAGAAATTCCGGTTTGCTATTTAAATACCCAGCCGCCTATTGGCGAAACCCTTGCAATAAAGAAGATAACCCTTTCGGATACAAGTCCATCCCAGCAGGGGCAGACAATCACTACACTGGGGTCAAATGGTTCCGCTATGATACGGAACCGCCACTCTCCAAATGTCAATTTTCATGAAGTAATATTCACATGAAATATATGAAAACTGTCCCTTCTGGGCCATCAAGTAAGTTTGGCACCCCCCGGAATGGGGGGTGGGTATTGCCGGTCCTACAAATGGGAGATAGGAAGAATCCGTTCTTATGGCAACAGAGGACATTATTCAACGACACTCGAAGTAGGTATTTACCCAACCCGTTCGCTTCGGGTAGGATGTGAGACAAGGTCACAAGTATGGGGCATTCAGTGAGAATCAAACTCGCTATTTAATCGTTATGGATCTGCGAGATTAGCTTGCTAACCATTCGAAGTATGTGAAAAGGTGAGAATGAGAGAGTAACAAAGGAGACAATACTATTTAATCTCTATTTCTTTCGCTTTCTTTAATCTTCCCCTCCCCCTTCTCTTAGATTTAGCTCAGTCGGTAGAGCATCCGCCTTCTAGACCACAAGGTTCTGGGTTCGATACCGGTCCCCGCCAACTCAGTGCATAAGTAGCATAGCTTGGATACTGTGTGGTAGAGTGGGGAGCTGACGGTATGTTTGGCGCTCCACCTCAAGTATGAAAACAATCTCCCTAGTATAGTGCTAGAGAAAATGGGATAGACTCCTTCACTGTTCGGCTGATACCGACAACAGGCTACTCTGTCGGCTTTACTACTGTTATAACTTTTAATACTTTAGTTGTCTCTTTTCTTTACGTCATTTCCTGTTTTTTTTTCTCTTTTTCAATTTCTCTTTTTTTTTCAATTTATTCTCTATTCACTTGGCCCTTCTTCTACCCCCCCCTTCTTTTTCTTTATTTCCTTATGGTTTTCCATTCGCAGGGCCGGCACTATCCAAACAATAAGATAAATCACGTATAAAGAACACATCTTCAAGAGACGAAAACTGGCAAAAATGCGCCATTTTTACAGATACAGATATTTTGAATTATAAATTTCTGCTTAAATTTCTTTTTCCCTTCTTTTTCTTTATTTCCTGATGGTTTTTGAAAGGATCTCAATTGACCGATGCCCCTGCGTCCGCTGCTTGTTGACGCCACCATCTTGAACCCATAAAATAGACGGAAGTGTTATTCCATACTTAAATGACCCCACTATTTATGGCAGGAATTATGCTAATTCATTATAACTTGCAATGTTTCTACTTGGTATAACTGCACTTTAAAAAACACTAACTTTTAACTCGATGAGTAACATTTGCGTAAGTGCGCATGCGCGTGCGTGTGTCTCTGAGTGTATGTGTTCTCCATTCATTATAAACTAGTTCTATTCGACGCTGTCTCTACCCCAGAGTTCTGTAAACGTACGAACAGCAGACATTAGTTATTATCTTTCTTTCTTTCTTTTTTTTTTTTTTCCTTTCTTTCTTTCTTTCTTTCTTTCTTTTTTTCTTTTTCTTTCTTTCTTTTTCTTTTTCTTTCTTTCTTTTTCTTTCTTTCTTTCTTTCTTTTTTCTTTTTTCTTTTTTTTTCTTTTCTCTGAAATGAAAGAAAGAAAGAAAGAAAATCTTTCTTTCTTTCTTTCATTTTTTTTCTTTTTCCTTTTCTTTTCGTCTTTTTTCTTTTTTTCTTCCTTTTTCTTTCTTTCTTTTTCTTTTTCTTTCTTTTTCTTTTTCTTTCTTTTCTTTTTTCTTTCTTTCTTTCTTTCTTTTTTCTTTTTTCTTTCTCTTTTTCTCTTTCTTCCTTTCTTTCTCTTTCTTTTCTTTCTTTTTCTTTCTTTCTTTTCTTTCTTTTTTCTCTTTTTCTTTTTCTTCTATCTTTCTTTTTCTTTATTTCTTTCTTTCTTTCTTTTTTCTTCTTTTTTCTTTCTTTCTTTCTTTCTTTTTCTTTCTATTTTTCTTCTTTCTTTCTTTCTTTCGTTTAGTGTTAGTCTGTTCACTTTTTTACGATTGATCGTATTATTTTCCTCTGTTGTCTACTTTATTTTATTTTTTTTACAAGAATTCTTTCTTTCTTTCCCTTTCTTTCCCCCCTCTTTCCCCCCTTCCCACTCTGCACAATTTGCAGTGGGTGCTTCATCGTCCCAATCTTTCCAATCATAGTTTTGGGTCGTCTGCTCTCATCACTAACAGAGCCTTGTCTCTTCTTCACCGTCCCAACTGGCGATATCAGAGGTTGCAGTGCAAACACAAGTAACAGTAGTTCAAGCATTACCATTTTTTATTGGAGCAGTGATAAGTGGTTCTTTAAGAGACGGAATTTGACTGTTCAACACGAATTTTCTAGTTTCGCTTTAAGATTAATAATTCTGCTGCATTACAGAAACATTAATGTGTTTGAATTGCACTTTTCAAACATTGATATATATATATATATATATATATATATATATATATATATATATATATATCTTATTATAATGGAGATTGTGGGTTTGTCTGTCTGTAACCGAAACTATATTACTATACAAGTCACAATTCCCTTTGTTATTTACATCACATTCTCCATGATTTTATTTTTTTATTTTTAAACCTCAATTATTAATAAAATTGTTTTACATTATTAATTGTTGACCATATCTACATACTAATAGCATACAATTGTATTTATATATACAACAAAATAGCGGTTTACAGTGTGAATGGGAAGGCTAATTTGCATATTGATCTTAAAAAATTGATTTTAATAAATATATGCTTAGTATTATTGATTTCTAATTGTTTGGTTTTATCTTATTGAATATGAGCAAAAATCTCTTCAATAAATCTTAAAAGAAATCCCTTAACAAGAAGAAATAACTGTAATATTATTCTTTACTTTCTATTTTAACTAAACAGTTTAATTGGGAAAATTTACCAATGAAATACGGGAGTAACAGAAAATGATGGAAGAGTTAGTTTCAAAGTTGTTCTATTTTTCAATCATACCCCCTCTGATCCAAATCTTTTTATCTGAATTCTTATTCAGTTTCATTAGCCTTTCTAATTTAATATGATATTTTATTATATTAAAACTTAAATACTTGCACCCGGAGGGTGCATATATTTGCTAGTATATATAATATTGAATTTTCTCCCGTTGGAACCAGAACAACATTTTATATATATATATATATATATATATATATATATTATATATATATATATATATATATATATATATATAAAATGTTGTTCTGGTTCCAACGGGAGAAAATTCAATATTTTATAAAAAAAGGAAGGTCCGCAAAATGTATTTTGTTCTCAGAAAAAATGATTTAGTTCTTTTTGTTGTGCCACCAAAATAATTCACGTGATCAGTTTAGGCCATATTGAAGAAAGAAACGTAAATATTTTAAAAAACTTTTTCCTAAAATATATTAAGGGGAAATATTTTTTACGAGGTCTACCCACCCCCTATTTTATTTTATGAAATATGAAAAAATGAACCGACAAAAAACGATGTTTACTTTTTTTAATAAAGATAAGAGTCTGAATAATTATATCAGAAGATTTTAATAAGTTTCGATGCCAAAGCTTTTTAGTAAAAAGAACCATGAATACAGAATTCTGCTAAAAAATACCAATAAAGAAATTGACCATGTTGTAAAAAAAACGGACTGTTTTACTTATTTTTCAAGAGAACAGTTAGTGATTTTTCCCTAATCAGATAATTTGATCTTTGAATTAACTGTTTTTCTTTGTAACAACTGTTTATGTTCGTTATTTTTTTTGCGAGATTTAAAAAAAGTTTTAAAATATTTACGTTTCTGTCTTCAATATGCCTTCAATATGGCCTGAACTGATCACGTGATGTATTTTGGTGGTACCTAATATATATATATATATATATATATATATTAATGACGTTAACAAAACGTATGTCTACTAAAAGAACTATATGTGTGCAAAAGAAAAGGTATGTTCGACTCTAGTTGTCAAATACATTTAGAATCTGTTCGCAAGCCGAAGATCTTGTATAAGTAAATAAAGTTGTCGGGGTGGCCTAAAGTCGGTATCAGCAAGACAGCGGGGGAGTCTATCCCCTTTTCACTAGCGGTAGACCAAGGAGATTGTTTTTGCGTCTGAGGTGGCGCGCCACACCTACCATCAGCTCCTCACTTTACCGCACAGATCCCTGTGCTACTCATACACTGAATTGGCGAGGGCCGGTATCGAACCTGGAATCTTGTGGTTCCTAGCCGAATGCTCTACCGACTGAGCTAAACCGACCCCAAAGTTATTTGTCTCAATCTTTCAGATGAGTCTGGATGTGTATTATTTCGATTATCCGGAATGTTGTTACAGTATGCTCGGTCCTTCTTCAGGATGTTCCCTGTCCGAGCATAGCAATGACCCAACCTTGGAAATTATTTTGAATAGTTTGACTATGATTTCCCAGGTTGGGTCATTGCTATGTTCGGACAGGGAACATCCGAAGAAGGCCGGAGGATACAGCGACCGAAACCTTATGTTTTACATACCACTGTTGGGTTGTCTTCCCTTTGCCTGGAAGAGTTATCTTCCCTCTGGGTCCCCGTTTTTTGACCACCAGGGGCTTTTCGTATTTAAGCGCCTGTTTTGAACTCTCTTCCTTTTTCTTCTACACATGGGTTAGACATTTATGTCTACACCCTTCTCAACACAACCCTAGTAAGTTCACTTGAAATTATGGACTCTCCAGCCCTACCTCTATTTGTGTATGTTCATGTAGTGAACTAATGTATACGTTTTTTATTGTATATCATTCCTTTCCTTGTATGTGTATTTCATATTGTAAATGTTACCTCAGATGCTGTCCAATTTATTAAAGTCCATTATGTTTTGTTTAACACTCGTATCGGAGTTGTTTTGTTCAACTTATTATAACCTTGAACCCAACAACACAATAAAGATGAGGACAACAGTCCGAAAAATCAAAATAATTGAATAAAGTTGTTTTTAATAAATAAATAAATAAAAAGATACTCAATAAGTTTGCCGCAATATAATAGTAACTGTAGCTTATGTCAATTTTTGAATATATTGCACCCAAAACACTGTGATAAAAACAACAAGAATAAGGATGTTGACCTGCATCAATCTATGTATAATAGTAAGAACTGGCAGGACCTAGCTTGTTTACATAAGAGCTATTGTGAAATAGTTCAATATGTAAAAAGTTTTACAATCTGATTTAACTCTCTCTCATTCTTTCTTAAAAGTGTAAAATATTTACATTGATTTGCCAATACAAATCTGAGGGGAGGCATTTAAAATATCTACATTAATTTGCCGACAAAAAAGTCACAAAAACACGATTCGTGTATATGAATATGGGCGCTTGTGTAACGGTTATCGTCGTTAGAAATGGAATCAGTTCAAATTATGGATGCTGTTGTTAACGTCTCACTTCCCGCTGATGTCCCTGGGAAAGGTTTGAACCCTTCTCTTTTACAAGCTATATGTAAGTAGTAGAAAAGA
Source organism: Doryteuthis pealeii (assembly GCA_023376005.1). Classification (NCBI taxonomy): domain Eukaryota; kingdom Metazoa; phylum Mollusca; class Cephalopoda; order Myopsida; family Loliginidae; genus Doryteuthis; species Doryteuthis pealeii. The sequence continues at coordinate 85,364,868 of CM042141.1, read as the reverse complement.
CTGTTTTTAGCCTTGGTTAATCAAGGAAAAGGAAAATTGAATTCAAACCAGCTTTACTCTGCTTAAAACTTAACATTGTGTCATATCCTTCCCGTGGCGGAGGGGTTGGGTAAATTCATGAATGAATTTGCCTATATATATTTGCCAGCCGTTCCGCACAATCAGGATGTGACACAAGGTCAATTTCTTAAGCGAAGTTTGAATTCAGAGTTTTCCTTCTCCTAGACTGGTTGTCTAACCAAGGTTAAAGAGTTCAGTTTGCCCTACTATTTACCCAAAGCTGGAGAGAGAATATCTTTCCAAATGGTATCAACGCTATGTGAAATGCAAATAGCCTCGTCCAGGGTTTGAACTCGTCTCGTCGTGTCCATCTGCTACGACGGTAACCATATGTGCTCATATGTGATTGCACGCGCGTTTATATATATATATATAATATATATATATATATATATATATATTGTGTGTGTGTGTGTGTGTGTGTGTGTGTGTGTGAGAGAGAGAGAGAGAGAGAGAGAGAGAGAGAGAGAGAGAGAGAGAGAGAGAGAGAACAGATAGACATACAGACAGAGAGTATGCGTGCGTATGTTTCATGCATATGCCTGTAGGTGTAGTGTCTCTGTGTGTGTGTGCGTGCGTGTGTGTGTGTGTGTGTGAAAGAGACAGACAGACAGTATGCGTGCATATGTTTTCATGAATATGTCTGTAAGTGTAATGTGTGTATGGGAGAGAGAGAGAGAGAGAGAGAGAGACAGACAGACAGACAGACAGACAGAATGAATGTTTTCATGTTTTCATGCCTGTGTGTGTGTGAGTGTGTATGCATGTTTGAGTGCATGCGTGTGCATACACCAATGGATGGATGCCATGCCGGTATGTAAGTTTTAACTCAATTTTCCAGCTTTCTCCCGTTGAATCCCAGCAAATAACACAACGCCTTGAAAAGTCAATATAATTTATCATATATTATCATGACATATACAGAAGCACAAAACAAAGTCGTAATTGCAATCAAATTATTCGCGAATTTCCATGTAAATGTTTCTCTACAATTGACTTCATAAGCTATACGAACAATCTGTTGGTCTTCTATTGTTGGTCAAGTAAGCTCGGTTTAGTCTGGCATAAGACCAGACTTATGAGGCGCCCGTAAAAATCGAACTCATTAGCGTTGATCTGCTGGTCTATCTTGCTAGGTTGGCTGGTTGGTTGGATTTTATGGCATTTCAACCCCTGTTGGGTTATTTTATGTCAAAGACATTTTGTTTTATTCATTATTGATGGGTATTCAAAAGTTTTTATCTAAAGTCTATTTTAAAACAATTTTTTAAACTTGTTTTTTCTATCTAACCAAAGGGACACTAACAGGTACTACCACTCTGGGTCAGAGTGGACCCGGGAGTAATGGCGATGAAGGGGTAATCCACACTCCCCAGATTTCTAGAATAGGAACCTCACCATTAGATGCAGTTTAACGTCATACCCAGGATACCCTAGCTTGTTAACCATTGTACTACGCGAGACATCCTTGTATTAGGTTATTAGTTACTAAACTTACCATTTACTAAGGCATCATAATCGTTTGATTGAATACAGTTCTATGATTTTAAGTATTCTTATATAATACTACTAATAAAATACAGCTCTATTTTACCATAACAGGTAATACTACTCCGGGTCAGAGTGGATAATGAATGATAAGGGATACTCCACACTCCCCAGATCTCAAGAATTGGAGCCTCACCACTAGATACAGTTTGATGTCATATCAGGACAACACTTTGGGGGTGGTTCTGCCCCTGAACAGGGGATACAGTCGGCGTATTCTAAGCCCCAATGACAGGGTAAAGATGGAATCTGAAATATAGCTTCCAGTAAGACTTGAACTCGTATCTCAAATCCCGTCAATTCTTCTAACATGGACAACGTTTTAATCAATTCAGTCACAGAAGAACTGTGATTAGATAAGAGTTAAAGTTTTATGTTATTTGGTTGGTTGGTTGGTTGGTTGGTTGGCTCGTAATCAAATTATCTCTTCTGGTTCTTGTATTCCAGGAGATGTTCTGTTTGTTTTATCCCGTTAAGTATTTCCTTTTGTTATCTGTATTTTACTGCGAGATAGCGGTGACCTGTCTACTTTTTAATCTCTATTTTTCATATATCTTTTCTATTAAATTTTTGCAAGTCTCCGTTCTGTTGCTATTGTACGTATGTTGTTCTTGCTTTGTCAAAACTTTGGATAACAAATGAAGCGAAATTACGGATAACAAATGGTTCGAAGAAAATACTTGTAATAAAGTACGCCGAGCAGAAAAAACCATAAAATATCAAATAATTGCGATGGTACTATTGCTCGAAGATAAAGATTCTTACCATGATGGTCTAAATTATTGAATTAACTAAGAAATTTAGATGTTACATATTCATGGGCATACCGTCGGTTTTGGGCGGCTAGTGTAGAAAATAAATTTGAATTCAAATCTGGACGATTAGATTGATTGACATTTAATAACCTTAGGTTGACCCTTCTCTTCAAGTTCGGAGTTTGAACTGTGGGAAGGAGTCAGTCGGCTGCTAATCGCCATAATGTAAGGACGTACCCAATAGTGGTTACGGTCCGGTGATTAAGATTAAATAAAAAATGTGATTCACAAAAATATATGTCTTGAGTTTGTCACTAAAACAACGACAATCATGGCATCTCTTAAGACACCAGTTAAGAAGTCAGAACCAGAAATTAGAAGAAACCGCCCGGAACAAAAGAAGCCAGATCCAGACTGATAGACAGAAAGCTAAGAAGACAGAATCGACCGCCATACTCAGAAGTAATCTATACATATATAAAGAGCAGTTTGTATGTATGTATGTATGTATGTATGTGTGTATGTCCGGAAGAAACTATGGAAATAAAATAATTAATGACAAAGTAAATATATATACACATTCACTATCTCCAAATCTTGCTTTTTGTGCAAAAATAATGCAGATTTGATTTATAATTGCGAAGATAATTAAAAATGGATTTATTTTTTTTTGCATTTAATATCTTAAATAAGAGACATTAATTTTTCTTTTCAGAGTGTCTATATCAACGCAATATCTTTTTTCCATAGGGATTTTAATGGGGCATCCTGCGAGGGACAATTCATGATTAAAAAATAATGGATCTGCGAGATTACCTTTTTTTAAACCCCCCCCCGCCTCTACCCAGGCGACGCCAGGTAGCCGCTTCTAGTGAAGTAGAAAGAAGAAGCAACGAAAATAGTCACTCCAGACAACAGACCACAGAAAGATAAGTGTTACTTACAAAGATAAGTAAAAGATAAAATTAGATATGAGGACGGACACAACCACGTGTGCTCTCATAACATAATATATATACCGTATATGTTGAGACGGTTATAACCAGAAGTATGGCTATGTAACATAAACAAACGTCTCCGTTCTCGGGCAGCTATGGTCCTATTTCTGATAAAGGGACGAATCCGGAATCTGTGTACCGGAGAGAATTGGAAGGGTGTACCCTAAGGAATAAAAGTCCGCTAGGAGTGATAAACAAAAAGGAATCTTATCTAATGTGTAATTAGATAAGATTCATTCTTGTTTATCACTCCTAGCGGACTTTTATTCCTTAGGGTACACCCTTCGAATTCTCTCCGGTACACAGATTCCGGATTCATCCCTTTATCAGAAATAGGACCATGGCTTCCCGAGAACGGAGACGACAGTATTGTTATTTACCAAACTTTATTCTTAAACTTTATTCTTAAGTTTGGTTTGGTTTGTTTTGTTTTACGACATATCAACCTCGGTGGATCATTTAATGCCGATTAAGTTTTGAAATAAATTCATTCTTAATGGATACACATTTTTTTTATTAGTACATTTTTCTATTTAACCCATAGATGGAACCCTAACAGGTACTACCACTCTGGGTCAGAGTGGACCAGGGAACAATGGTGATGAAGGGGTGCTCCACATTCCCCAAACCTCCAGGACTGGAACCTCACCATCAGATAGAGTTTAACGTCATTCCCAGGACATGTAGACCCTTAGTCACCGCCTTCTAGCACCCATATGATAAAAAGGGGTTGGGGCTTAAGGGCAATCTAGTTGCCGTTGAATTGTCAGGCGGGGCAGCAGACGAGCTGTAATTCGTAATCTCCTTGTCAGAATATGTCTGCGTAGAAGTCTTAACAGAAGTAACAGATATGCCTGCCTCAATAAAGGGACTTTGAAATTCAGCTAGGCCGGACCCTAACTGCAGCGCGATATTGAATTGAGGTTGTGCACTGTTGAATTGAACAACAACTAACTAAGCAAAACTGAATTTGAATATATATATATATATATATTATTATTTTATTATAATTATAATGGAGATTGTGTGTTTTTCTGTCTGTAACCGAAACTATATTACTAATTGAGTCACAATTAACATAGTTATTTACATCACATTCTTCATGATTTTATTTATATTTAAACCTCAATTATTAATAAAATTGCCTGACCTTTTTATTAGTGTTGACCATATCTACATACAAATAACATGCAATTGCATTTATATATACAAAAAATAGCGGTTTGCAGTGTGAATGGGAAGGCTAATTTGCATATTGATATTAAAAATGTGATTTTATTAAATATGTGCTTAATATTATTGATTTCTAATTGTTTGGTTTTATTTTAATGAATATAAGCAAAAATCTCTTCAATGAATCTTAAATGAAATCCATTAACAAGAAGAAATAACTGTCATTTTATTCTTTATTTCCTAATTTAACTAAATAGTTAAATAAGTAAAATTCAGCAATGAAAGACGGGAGTGATGGAAGAGTAAGTTTCATTTCTATTTTTCTATTATACCCCCACTCTGTTACATATCTTTTTGTCTGCCTCTAATTTAATACGATATTTCATTGCTTCAAAACTTAAATACTTGCACCCGGAGGGTGCATATATTTGCTAATATATATATATATATATATATATATATATATATATATATATATATATATATAATGGAAGCGTATGGCATAATGGTTAGAGTCGTAGGAAATGGACTCGACCCGAGTTCAAATCCCAGACAAAGCTGTTTGCATTTCACATTGCGCTAATACCCTCGGGAAAGGTATGAATCCATATATTCTCCCTCCAGCTATGGGTAAAATAGTAGGGCAGACTGGGCTCTTTAACCTTGGGTAGGTAACCAGTCTAGGAGAAGGAAAACTCTGAATTCAAAATTCCTGAGGTCAGTCGTCGATTAGGTTCTGTGGCATTCCTTGTGCACCAATTCTTTCCTATCAACTGTGCCAAAAAGTGCGGAATGGTCCAACACAAGCCTTCACCACTATAAACAAATCACTGTGTAGTTTTTTCAATGGATGAACACTCATGCGTTGAAGATCGACGAGATAGTCCATTTTATATATATATATATATATATATATATATATTTGTGTGTGTGTGTGTGTGTGTGTTGTCGTTTTTGAGTCCACGTATTCTTCTTTGTTGGTATATCGGGTGAGTCTAATTCTCAATATATATATATATATATATATATATATATATATATATATATAATGTTGTTTTTTTATATTTTGTGTGAAGTATGGGTGAAACTCCGTTAGATGTTATGTGTTAAGTTTCATTTCATTCAATATTTCGAGGGGGTGAGCACTCTTTTTCAAGAATTTCTAGACTTAGGATATATATATTATATATATATATATATATATATATATATATGTGTGTGTGTGTGTGTGTGTGTGTGTGTGTGTGTGTGTGTGTGTTGTGTCCTAACTAGAATATGCCGTCTGTATCCTTTGTTGAATGTTAACCGCTGCTGATGTGCTCGCTATGGACACCCACAGATCTGAAGGTATTGTTGATTGTAAAGGACTCCACCCCACCCCCTTCTCGTGTTAAAAGATCAGCTCACTTTCCCCGCCATACCAATGTCAATGAAATCGTCAGGAAGGCCTTGACCAATACGAACTTACCGGCCACACTTGAGCCTTCCGGATTGCCGAGACGGAAGGCGCCCGGATAGGATGACGGTGTTTCCATTCAGTCGCAACAAATGACTTTTATGGGACATCATATGAATAGGTGCGTTCACGCCTTCTACTGACAGTCCTGTCGACGGGGCTTAGAATATCCTGACTGCATCCTCTGCAGCGGGGGGACGGGGGTGGGTAAGACTCCGTCCCCAAAAAGGAGTATCCTGTGTATGAAAATAAACTGCATCTGGTGGTGAGGCTCCAGGCCTAGAGCTCTGAGAGTGTGGGCTGTTAAAAACCACCGGTTAAAGCTAGTGTAAAAAAAAAAACTCGCAAGGGGTTGGGTGGGAACGGTGATCAACTGGGAATTGTGCAAGAAATTCAATTTTCCCCATGCTACTAAATGATATATGCACAAACTGGAATCTGTCCTAGAGAATGAGACGCATAACATTCTTTGGGATTTTGAGATACAGGCAGATCACCAAATCCCGGTTAGGAAACCAGGCCTAGTATTAATTAGCAAGAAGAAGAAAACGTGTCATCTCATGGATTTTGCAGTCCCGGTGGACCATAGAGTGAAGACGAAATAAAACAAAAAGATAAACAAATACATAGACCTGGCCAGAGAGCTAAAAAAAAAAAAATGAAAAAAAAAAAAGAAAAAAAAAGTGGAGCATGGAAGTAAAGGTCGTGCCAATTGTAATTGGGACCCTTGGAACGGTTCCCAAAGGTTTTGAAAAGAGTCTGGAAGAATTGGAAATCTGAAGAAGAATCAAGACAATCCAAACAACAGCACTTTTAATATCAGGTAGAATAGTCAGAAGAGTCCTGGAAACCTGAGGAGACTTGCTGTCACACAGCCTCCAGTGAACCACCAGCAGCTTAGGTGGGTGTGAAAAACCAAATAATAATAATAATAATAATAATAATAATAATAATATTCAAACAACAACTTTGTTGAAATCAGCTAGAATACTCAGAAGTGTACTGGAGAATTGAGGAGACTTGTTGTCACTCAGATTCCAGTGAAAGACCATCAATTTACGCGGGTGTGAAAAACTCACAAGAAGTGAAATCATCCTCATCATGTCGCGCCAGTCGCGCGGATATCCATGACAATCTCTCGCAAACCATCCGTATCATTCATTGACTGTGAGAGGTCCTCCGCACAGCATGCAGTATCCGCACAGAGCTGGTCTATGCAGGTTTTTGTTAGACGACCAGCACTAGCATGTCCATGTGCTGGTTTCAACAGAAGGGTGTCGCTTATGAGTTCATCCTTACTACTATGTGACTACGCTACAGTTGTTAAATATCGGAGCAGAGCGAAGTATCTGTACACGTAGAAATCCCAAGGGGTATAATATGGCACATGGTTAGTTGAACGGGAGGCCCCACAAGCGTACATGTGGGCGAAAGACAGACATTACCCAGTCCTCGCTATTAGTCTCACGAAAGCGCCAGACTCCTCTGACCAACCTTTTGCGCAATGGGGGGGGGGGTGCGAAGATAGGAATCCCCAAAATCAGCTTTACCTCGTTTTTTTACGCTTCCTGTTTGAAGATTGGAAGCACAACCAATTTTATGGAACATATACCACTCTGTGATCCCACCTCAAAGCCTCCGTTTAACCAAGGGTTTCTCAAAGTGGTCTACATACAATGGGAACTACTAAGCCTTCTTAGTAATTAAAAGAAATTAATCCCACAAGAATCCTGGCGAACATGCTCATGTTGATATATTTTCAAAAGTTTAAGCCCAATATTCATGGAATTATCAAAAGTCATCAGCTTCAACCATCATATTAGGAAATGTGCTTCCTTGGTAAGTTATTAAGTTAGTATTAAATATTTGCAGCTCTTTTAAAAGAATTTTTTTTTTTACATGTGTTGGAATATTTTGAGTATATAAGGTGTCCTGTAATACACCACCTAAATTTATAGACTAGACTGGGTCACGTGGTCTATTCCTCCGCCAATCAACAGTCATAACGCGTGGCTGATTCACTGTTTAAACACTTATACTTTCATAGTCCATTTTCAATCATTGACGAAGGAACTTACAATGCTAAGGATTCTTAATGAAAGGATTACCAAGGATTTCTACTGGACAAGTGCTCTTGCTTGAAGCCTAAAGGATGACCCATAAAAACGTAACAACATGTTATGCTTATTTTACTGTTTATTTTACGGTTATTTCACAATTGACAGTTTTACATAAACGTTTGTGCAGAATTCATTAATTACATAATTGGTTGCAACAAAACAACTGCAAGGTGGACAGGGGTATATAAGGAGGGGGTCCAGGATAGGTCAATCTAATTTTTGTAGGGATCTACGGACTTGAAAGTTTGAGAACCCCCGGTTTAACCGCATTCCTTCAAGAGCAATATGTGACTCATGGTCAAGTTGGCAAAGTTGCTCCATGCTCGTGCGCATGAGCAAAGACCAAAAAAGAGACCTAACACTCGCAACCCTCGTCATGGTGGCGTCGGTGTTGCATAATCTATGTAGTAGCATAGATTATTGACAACACCCTGTAGCGAGATTAAATTTAACTGCGTTGAGTACAGTTCCCATACCTAGGTAGTAATATCTCATCAACAGAAATCGATATTAATTTACGCATAGGAAAGGCATAGACTACTATAGATATATTGTCGATCATATGGAAATCGTATCTTATTGATAAAATAAATCGAAAATTCTTCCAAGCTATGGCCGTGTCAGTGCTACTGTATGGCTACACCACTTGAACTCTAAGCGCTTAGAGAGAAGGACAGATGGGAACTACACAAGGATGCTGTGTGCTTTCTTGAACAAATCTCAGAAGAAACACCCTGCAAAAAAAGTACCTGTACGGTCACTTACCCCTATTACACAAACCCTCCGAGTAAGTCGAACAAGACATACTGGACATTGCTAGAAAACAAGGATGAACTCATAAGTGACGTTCTCCTCGGGAGACTTACACATGGACACACCAGTGTACGCCGACCAGTAAAAGCCTACCTCAGTCAGATCTGTGCGGATTTTGGATGCTGTGTGAAGAACCTCCCAGCGGCGATGACCGATAGGGATGGTTGGAGAGAGAGAGAGAGAGAGAGAGAGAGAGAGAGAGAGAGAGAGAGAGAGAGAGAGAGAGAGAGAGAGAGAATCATAGATATTCGTGCTGTCTGTGCGACCTGATAATAATGAAGATATATATAAAATAATTCTATCTAATATGAATAATTATATGGTTTCAAGTAATTATTTCTATTTGATAATCGTCATTTGTTTGCACAGTTATATGGTTCAAATTCGTGGTGTAATGGTTAGACCCGAGTTCAAATCTTGGACGAGGCTGTTTACATTTCCCATAGCGCTAATACCCTTGCATCCAACTACTCTCCCTTCAAATATGGATAAATTGTTGGGCAAACTGGACTCTTTAACCTTGGCTAGGTAACCAGTCTAGGAGAAGGAAAAATTTGAATTCAAACCATAATTCAAATTCATGATATATATATATATATATATATATATATATATATATATATATATATATTGGTTTGGAGGTTGGTTTTGAAGGCTATCACAATGCAGGTGTAAAGAAAAAATAAGGTAACAATGGTGTTGTTTGTTAACTGTGATTTATTCTTAATATTAATATTTCGAGATAAAATCTCTTCTTCAGAAGAACACTGGAACAGAAGTAGTTGTCGTCTTGTTATGGCATTTTTAGTCAAATATATATATATATATATATATATATATATATATGGTTCAGATTTTAGTAAACAATTATAGCTATTTTAATACAAATAATTTACTGTTTCATAGCATCAAGTACTCCTACCGAATACGAATAATTTTAAAACACATCTATTTTTCCATTGATGGAACCCTAACAGATACTACCACTCCGGGTCAGAATGGACCTGTGAGTTATGGCACTGAAGGGGTACTCCACTCTCTTTAGCTCTCCAGAACTAGAGCGTTACCATCAAAGTCAGTTTAGTATGTCATACCCATGACCCCCTTTTTGGTGTGGGGTGTTACCCATGTGCAGGTAAAACAGTCAGCGTATTCTAAGCCCCGGCGACAGGACATTATATGCTTTAACTTTCTTTACCTTTCAACTTTTTTAAGTTGATCTTCATTTATGTCAAATGACATAGGGACCTCCAATCTGCCGTGTCAGCTCCCCCCCCCCCATATTTAACACAATGAAACTTGAATACAGAATTCTGCTAAAAAATGTCAATATTATTACATTTTTTAAGCAGAATTCTGTATTCATAGTTCTTTTACTAAAAGAAATCCCATTTAGAAACTTATAGAAATCTTCTGATATAATTATTCAGACTCCTATCTTTATAGACAAAAAATTAAAAATCGTTTATCATTGGTTCATTTTTTTCAGATTTCATAAAAGAAAATAGGGGGTGGAGAGACCTCGTAAAAATATTTCCTCTAATATATTTTAGGAAAATCCTATTTCAAACATAATTTTATCAAAAGGTAAGTAATTACCGAAATTTTCGTGAAAATTTGACTTGATTTTTCATAGAATTTTTTTAAAAGCCTGTTTTTGACTACGTTAAATTTTAATTGATTTAACGGTGCGAAAATATAAACATTGTTTTCCTTCATAACTTTCATTATTTACGTAAGCTGAATTTAAAAAAGATCATTAGGTTTTTAATGGTTCTTCTTTTGAATAGTCTAAACAAATTAAGATAATATCAACCTTTATGCAAGTTTCATTGTGTTAGATATAAGGGGGGGGGGTAAATTTGACACATCAAATTCAAGGTCCCTAAAGGACTATGTAGGGGGGTGAATATTGTATTGTGCCAACTTCTGAGAATTGTATTAAAAGCTGCCTTGAAAATCAGCATTTGAATTTAAATAGCCATAACCGAAATTCGAACTCGGTTTTACTGATTCAGACTTCGTTTTCTATGTGTTGATAACTATATTGAAAAAAAAAGTTTTATTCGTTGATGCTACCCCAATTCTCTAACAACACATTCACACAAACACGCACTTGGAAGACACACACACGCAAACACACACGCATAAAAATGGGATCACTATGTGCCCACTTACTACATCTTTTAAGATGTGTATCTAAAAAAAGAGATGTGTATTTAAAAAAAAAAGATGTGTATATAAAAAAAAAGATGTGTATGTAAAAAAAAGATGTGTATTTAAAAAAAAGATGTGTATTTAAAAAAAGAAGATGTGTATATAAAAAAAAGATGTGTATTAAAAAAAAGATGTGTATTTAAAAAAAAGATGTGTATCTAAAAAAAAAGATGTGTATATAAAAAAAAAGATGTGTATTTAAAAAAAAGATGTGTATATAAAAAAAAAAGATGTGTATTTAAAAAAAAAAGAAGACTGGTGTAAAAAAAAAAGTTAAAAGAAGACTGGTGTATGGAATAAATAAACACTGAAAATTTCATTAAAATCCGATAATTCCCTGATTTTTGGTAAATTATTTTCTGTAGGGGGGGGGGGCTAAAGTCATTTTGTCAAAAACGCATTTTAGGCCAATTTTGGGTATACCTAGTGTATGCAGTTAAACTAAATGCCCGCAAATTCATTGCCACACCCCCTTAGACTTTCACGGACCTGTGTCGTCATTTTTTTCCCTCTTCATTCCATATAGAATCGAACGGGGGTTTTCTAAAAAGAAATCCCCACCCACCCCTATCTCGCTTTCTACACGAGTGAAAAACTCCGACATCCTTTATCACAGAAAAGCATTTCTCATATAAGCCCACCCCACAGTTACCAACAAATTACTACTACTACTACTACTACTACTATTCCCTCTGCTATCACCGCCACTACTATCATGACTATCACTTTTTCTTTTTTTCTTTTTTTACCTTCGTTTCTACTACGCCTCTACCATTAGGCGCCCTCCGAAGGGGAAAAAAAATAGCAGCAGCAGCAGCAACGAAACACGCACGTACACACGTAGTAGTAGTAGTAAGTACAAACGCACACATACACACATAGACATAAACGCTTACACAAAATGGAAGCGAATACTGCCTTTAGCTCAGATAGTTTGAGTGAGTAAAAGAATCGAGTGCCCGGGCAGTATGGCCCATGCCACAAGCAAGTGGGATTTACCTCCGATTGGACTTCCTTCCTTCACTTACAGGTTAGTTGACTTATTTACTTCATTTTAGAAGCTTCAACTTTTATTTCTCCCTCCCAATAAATACAACTTACTTGGGAGGAGGAGGGGGGTAAGAGACACGTCCCGAAGAAGCTCAGCGTCGTCTTAAGAAAACAGGGAGATAAAAATAATATAGATCAAAGCAACCCTACTTATATATATATATATATATATATATATATATATATATATATATATATATATATATATATATATATATATGCATATATTGGAGAAAGAAAGAAAAATGTACGAGAGAGGAAAAGAAAAAAAGGTGAATTTATATAGTATATATTATATATAAAAAAAGAAAATGAATTTATATAATATATATTATTTACTATATATAAATTTATTTTTTTTTCTTTTCCTCTCTTGTTCATTTTCCTTTCTTTCTTTCTCTTGTGTGAGTTTGCGTCTGTTTGTTTTGTATATTGTGTCTTAAGAAGACATGGAATTTCAGTTCTTTTCAGTTCTTTTTTTTCTTCTTCTCTCATCAGTGCACGTATCTGCAGGTGTGTGTACTGCTGGTGCGCGCTGAGAGCAACGTGTTTAATTTTTTTTTCTCCCCCCAATGATATAAATCTTTATTTACAAAAGTGTAGTTTATATTTTTGCACAAGGCAAATACTGACTGGGTGCGAGAATCGAACTCAGGACCCAGTACTGATCTACAAAACCAGCTTGCTAAAACTGTACGAGATACCCATGCTAATGCAAAATAAATATGAAGGGGTATTTAAAAACAAAAATTTAGATTAAATTTTAGGATTCGTTTAGTTCGACACAAGGCCATTGTAGTGGATCACACAGTGAGAATCACACTCAGAACAGGAGTAAATTGGTCCACCGAAACGAGTTTTTGGACTGTCGCACTATGGTACGCATATTTGCTTAAAAGTGGTGTCCAGCACAAGGCCAGGACACCACTTTGGTGGGGATCGAACTAGCGAATGAATGATCTACAGAAAGATTAACGTGCTGCTAATATTGGCTCTACGCCAAGCGTCCTATGAGACAGTGATGAGATGAGAAAAAAAAAGTTTTAAATGTCACAACTGAATATTATTCTCCCCCCCCTCTCTCTCTGTGAGTGGAAAGAAAGAAAGAAAGAAAAAAGAAAATGTGCTTTTAATATAAATTTTGTCTTTCATTCATAGTCGTTCAATCAAACGACAGTATAAGCTTGGTAGACGAACGATCGGAGTTCCATGCTATGGACATGGGACTGGTGAGATCCTGTAGTGAATTGTGATAATGTCCGGGACAGAATTGTGTTGATTAATCGATTGGAATAGATATGGATCGCAATTTGATAAATTGAATAGATATGGATCGCATTCAATATCCATAATTGTTCATGAATATATTCATTCACGCGTCTGCGAGCCAAATTTTCGAATATTTCAATTTGTATAATAATTATTCAACAAATACCCGTAAATTTGGCACGAAGATGCATCCTCAACACGCCGGAGAAATAAGTTAGACTTAAAAACAGACTACACATAAGCAGTAAACAATAAATATTAGTATTATTTAAAGATCTGTAATTATTTAACTAAGAATAACACTTTTGTGCATTTCGAAGATTTTTTAACGTATATTTATAATCAAACAGTCAGTTATGTGTGTTTAGATTAAGACATGAACTTACTTTATATAATGAAGAGATCGAGACAGTATTGTCATCATTCATCCAGACATTTAGAAAAAAAAAAGAAAGAAAGAAAAAAGAAAGAAAGAAAGAAAGAATGTAAATGAAAAGAAGAATGAATGAAATGATTCAACAAACGTGTAAATATTGGCTAGTAGTAGAATTATATAGTAGAATTCATTGATAAATCTATTTTTCTTTATGAAGGTAGCTAGCTTAACAAAGATAGATTAGTCGATATGTAAAACGATACTATCCAATGGATCCATCGATTTTTTTTTTCGAACGGATCAGAAAAATGACTTTCGTAAGAAAATCACTCACAGTTCTCGTTTGAATCTTTAACATAATTATCATTATTACTAACGTGGATATTTTTTTTGGGGGGTGTATGGTGTGTGTAGGGTGGGGAGTACCTTTATTCTTAGTAATAACCCTGCATTAATTAATCCAGTTAATTGCTAACGAATATTTCACCTCTCCCTGCCACCCAGATTCTACTCACTTCGATCTTTGATTACACCCTCTTCTTTTTTTTTTTTTTTTGCCTGAGGCCAGCCACGCTCACACAAGAAATTGAATTTTATCACATCACGTGTCAAGTCAAAACAATGAAATTTCAGATATAGTTCCATCTTCGACGCATCCAAACATAACGTGCAGGCTCTGATTGGCATGGTCTGGGAGTTAGAGCATGTGATTCTTAGACGGGAGGTCAGAATGGCCGAACTTTGGTGACAAGCCGAAGGCAGATATATATATATATATATATATATATTATATATATATATATATATATATATATATAAAGTTTTCGCGTATGTTTCTAGATTATTTAGTTAAGAATTAATGTAGAAATGAATGGAATAAATGGGGAAAAAAAAAACTTTTCCAAAGGATCTCTCTTAAAAAATATAATGATGGTGATGATGATGATAATAATAATGATAATGATGATAATAATAATGATGGTGATGATGATGATAATAATAATAATGAAGGTGATAATGATGATGATAATAATAATGATGATGATGATAATAATAATAATGAAGATGATGATGATGATGATAATAATAATAATAATGATGATGATGATGATAATAATAATAATGATAATAATAATAATGATGATAATAATAATGATGATGATAATAATGATGATAATAATAATGATGATAATAATAATAATGATAATAATAATAATGATGATGATGATAATGATAATAATTTCTAAGAGAGGTCCCTAATGAAAAAGTATTCTTCACCTCCACAGGATTCTTTATTGAAGCATTGAATTAATTATATAAATCCAATGCTTCAATAAAGAGTCCTGTGGAGGTGAAGAAGACTTTTCCATTAGGGACCACTCTTAAAATTTCTTTTTTCTTCAAAACGTCAAGGTACTACTGTAATAATAATGGAGTAAATCCTGACACCAATAAAGGTGAATATTTTGGAAGAGGCTACTTAACCGGTCCTGGTCAAATAGACACACCTGCTTTTAGGCTTATTTAACCGGTCCTCGTAAAATAGACAAACCAACTTTAATGCTTATTTTACTGTCGCTGGAAATATTTTTTTTATTTTGAATGCAAGTAATGTTAAAAATAACAACACAGATTTAACACAAAAGTTTATTTATATTCATTTATATTCATATTTTGTGAAGGATAAAGATACAAAAAGATTCTTTTAATTGAAAAATATTGATACCGTTAATGACTTTGTGATTAAATATGTGAATTTTTTTAAAAATCTAAAAAAATTAAAGGAAATGATGAAGGTAAATTTGACTATCATGAATTTTTTTCAAAAGTGGAAAAATGGCGTTTAAAAAAAGTTTACATTACCTTTTATAAGGAAAGACGTTAAACATGAAATGCCCGGATGCTAGGTTTTAGAACCAGCTAAATAGCCTATTCGGAATATTTTACTTGGAGCAAAACATCAGGTGGTGCATATCGCATAAATGCGTCCTGCCCCCCCCCCAAAAAAAAAACGCTACGCAATGCCTGCTGAAAAACCAACCCGCGCTACGATCGAACTCCCTAACTGTTTGAAGGCATTTTTCGAAACTCGGCCGTATTTATTTTAAGATTCGTGACAATTGTTTTGAATAAAATTGAAATACCGAAAAAAAGATATTTTAAAGTGTGTGTCTGGGGGGGGGTTAAAATATTTACATTTACTTGTCGATAAAAAAAAAAACCCTGGGTGGTGGCTTACTTTTAACGCCTTCAAACGACTAAAAAAAGGTTATTTGTCGATAAAAACGCCTTCAACCCGCTAAAAGAAATATTCTAAAGAGTTAGAATATTTACATTTACTTGTCGAGAAAAGACTTGGTTAGTGGGTGGGGGAAATATCGCTTTCATATCGCATTAACTTTCTCGAAAAAAAAGCCTTAAAACAGCGTTCAATCGTAGCGTGGGTTGGTTTTTCAGCAGGCAGGTTTAGCGTTTTTTTTTTAGGGCAGGAGGCCAGGACGCATTTATGCGATAATATCCCATCAGGTTACGAACTTTTCTTTAAACATTTTTTTTAATCGTTATCGCAAACTACCAGTTTCCAAGATTTACCTCGTCTACATTCCCCAATAAAAAAAAAGCCACTTTTCTTCGTGGCAAGTAAGATAAAGACGGCTGACAATTAAAATGTCATTAAGTCGTGTTTGTTGTAGAATGGACAGTACTAAAGTCATTAAACCGTTTGTGTGCTACCACTTAGTAACAACAACTCAATCATTTTTGTTTTTAAATGTTGGGACTATTGAGAGTTCTGTAGCAATGGTAATAAAATCGTTTATATCATTAAAAACTACTTTTCATAATAGTTTAATAGGCTAAACTTGCAAATCGGTCGGAAAATTAAAACATATTACAGGGTGACCCAGAAAAAAAACAGAACTCAAATTATTTATTTTCCCATTAAACTAACCCTAAACCCCAACCCTAACTCTAAACCCCACTAATTAAAATTAACAGTTTTATTACAAAATTTATGGGTTCTGTTTTTTCTGGGTCACCCTAATTTTCCGGGTAATCCTTAACTTGTTCCTCGTAAATTCCTACTATAAAATAAACTGAACCTTCATTTTATGTCCGTGTTTTTTTGCAATAAATGTTTTATTTTTCTTGCACCCGTTATTTCACAATACTGAATATATTTTCTTTATTTAAAAACATTTATTACAAACACGCAAAAACACGGACATAAAATGAGGGTTCAGTTTGTTTTATAGTAGGAATTTACGAGGAACAAGTTGAAGATTACCATTTTCTGACCGATTTGCAAGTTTAGCTGTTTAATAATCTAGAACAACAAAAAATTAACACTTACAGTAACCAAGTCTACACTGTTGTTTCTAAGCAGTTTCATAGCAATACTTATATTAGTAGTAATATTACTTAGTATTACTGCATTTTTTTGTTTTTTTAATCCGCCCGAAAAGTGATATCTTGACAAATACGTTGACTGGTATCTTTAAGGAAAGGGTTATTTTCTTTTCTTTCGCTTAGCTTGTAAAAATAACTTTTTTTTTCCCTGATGGAACAAGTAGTCCGGGTTAAAAAACGCGGTAAGGGTAACCCGAAGCCGAACTTTTTTTAAAAACCTTTTTTTTTCCAATGTATGTATCATTGGGGAACGAGAAGAGTTTTAGTTTACAAAATTTCTCGTTCCTACCAACATCGGAAAAATAAGGTCTTAAAAAAGTTCGAGTTCAGGTTACCCTTACCGCGTTTTTAACCTGGACTAAAAGTGTGTGATCTAACTGATGAGATTGCTGACACTAATAGAGGTGCTTTAAAGATGTGTCTCGTCATGTCAAAGATATCTGTCCACTTTACAACGAACTGATTTGGAATTTGTTTACAAGCGAAACACCACTCGTCAGTAAAACTACAACCATTAGCATTACAATAAAAATAGATTCGTTTAAAAATTTATGAAAAATCTCTAAAAAAAACCCCAAAAAACATAAAAAAAGAACAATTATAAATTTATTTGTCTGAATTTTTTTTAGTTGAGGCTTGATTTTTCGGACTGTTGTCCTCATCTTTATTGTGGTATGTAAAAACACAAGGTTTCGACCGGCTTTCTTCAAGTGTTCCCTGTCTATTCGAGCATAGCAATGACCCAACCTGGCAAATCCTTTTTAATGATGATGACGCTTCGCATGACGGTTCTCGAATTGATAGGCGTACAAAGACAATGACGTCATTATTTGAATGCGATATTCAAATGTTCTTCGATGCCTTGTTTGATCAACAGTCAAACTATTAAAAATGATTTCCTATGTTTGGATAGACAGTCTCCTATTCTATCGCAGTTTTTTTTTTGCTATTTTAAGATAACATAGACAAAAATTGTCATTGACCAAGCACATTGACTTTATGTTCACGCTCCCCATAACTTAGCTTTTCATACTCTATCAATGATATTGAGAACTATTTACTTATAAATATTGCGTACTATATTACCTGCCTGATGCTCGGAGACCTCAGCCTCTGGACTGGTAAATGTAAATAAATCAGCTTGAATCAGGTAGCACCTGCTCCTTATCTAAGAGGGGTAGTGGCCTGAGGGCCTTAAAAGAGGGAATGCCGAGGACATTCACGCAATTTTTACACTAGCCATGCATGAGTTTCGGTTTGTGCGTGGTTCCTCACTATAATGATCCTTGTGTTCGACTGATATGGTGGGATTTCAGTAAATACTTATATATATATATATATATATATATATATATATATATATATATATATATATGGTTGACAGCCTTCATCTGCGAGAGACGATGGCGTAGTGTCAAAGTTTTTTTCTTTCTTCTTTGAACTATATAGCCTGGGCAGGTTCATATGAAGGATAAGCTGTTGCCATGCAGCACCCCCCCCTTTACCAAAGGAAAGGTAAGGTACCAATGCGGTTTGGCAACGGTAGTGTCGCAGGAGTTAATCGGTAGCACTGGATTTCAGCATCATACCACCTTAGGGACTCTGGCTCCTGATTTGTTTTCGGGGTTTACTCCCCTAGCCATTCCTTGAAAGGCAGCATATATATATATATATATATATATATATATATATATATATATATAATGTCACCCACAGACACGTGTTTCTACTAATCAAGTCTCTTCGGTGTGGCTAGACATTTTGTGAGCTACCTACAGCTGAGATAGAACTCCGATCGATTCAGCATCAGTCGGACAGCTTAACCGCTCGGCTATCGTCACCCACAGAATGCGAAGGGGATTTTAAACTGTTTTAATACACACATCTGTATGTATGTAAAGGCCGCCATAGAGTGCTCCATCCCTTTTATAGGAGAGCGTTGTGTTTACGTTTTAGTTGGCGGTCATCAGCGTGTGTGCAAATGTGTAACGTCACTATGGCAACAGATGAAACTCCGAATAACGAAGTGAGAAACGCAGGAACATGATTTTGAAATTCTGATTTTCAAACCTGTTTTGCATAGAGCCCTTTTTATACACCTTTTATCTTAAGGTAATCTGAACATTAGCTACATAAATGAGAGTCATCCCCCCTTGTTTATTTCACTTTGAGGAAGCCATGTTTTGGTCGGCCATTTTCATTTCACCGTAATCAATACAACTGCATGTTTTAACTCGAAAATATCATGAAATATGTTCTTAATAACAATTAAGTTCATTTCAATTAATGCGCAAGCACAATTAAGAACACGTTTTATGATATTTTCGTGTTAAAACATTCAGTTGTATTGATTCGAACACATTCGTATTTTCAGTAAGGAGACTTGTTGTCACTCAGACTCCAGTGTAAGTCCGTCAGCTAGCACCAAAAGCTAATAATAATAATAATAATAATAATAATATGATCTTTTTCTACTAGGAAACAAAAAAAACAACACATTTAGCTACTCATAAGGAAGAACAAATAATTTAAAATAATGTAATTCATTAAATATAAAAAGAAAAAGAAATATTACCGCCTCCCTTGATATTCGAACCCATACTCCTCACTTGATGGAGGCCTGTACTTTAACCATTGAGCTGCGGAGGCGCCTAACGATTATTGCATAAAATAAAGTATATAAATTACGTCAAAATAAGAAAGATTTCCTCATTTAAGTTGTTTTGATTTTGAATTGAGAAAGAGACGCTCGGCTGTGACGAATATTTTTATTTCTCATTCCCAACGACGGAATGTCACGAAGAATCGACTTCAATCTGCGTACATTGTAAATTTTGGCCTTTCAGGTTTTTTTTTTTTTTTTTTTTTTTGTGTGTGTGTGTGTGTGTGTGTGTGTGTGTTAGTTAATTAAAAGATGCGACGGAATGAGACAATCGTTACCGATGAACTGAGATCGAATTTTGTTTGAGGTTTATATTCATTTGACACTAATGCTATACGAAAGGCGTAAGTCAGTTTTTTTTCCTTCATTCTGTCTCATAGTCACATATATTTACTAATGTATAATAGCGCGCAGGTAAATTCAGTATTTATATCTCATAGTGACATATATTACAATATATTTTTTAAATTTCATATTTATGGTGAAATGAAAATGGCCGACCAAAACATATAGCTTCCTCAAAGTGAAATAAACAAGGGAGGTTACTCTCATTTATGTAGCTAATGTTCAGATTTCCTATCTTAATTCTTCTTCATAAGTTTTTTACAATTATTATAGCTCTATGATTATTATATTAGATAAATTATTAATGCCACCGCAACGGAAACGCTAAAGCGACACATCGGATATATATATATATATATATATATATATATATATATATATATATGAGAGAGAGAGAGAGAGAGAGGGAGTATTACAAGTAGTGGAATCATATGTATGTTGGGAGATCATACGAAAATGAGGGATGGAGAAATAAAACAATGTTTTATTACAAAAATGAAATATGTGGGGGGGGGGTATGAAATACAAGGGCCCTTTCGTCCGGTTCTTTTCAAGTATAATCAGCGGCAATTAAAAGTCAGATTGTATGAGAGAAATATTCATGAAACAAATGGAGGGAGAGTGGGGAGCAGAGGGGAAAAAAAACATTTTTTCTTTGTAAACCCCTCAAGTCACACCAGGATTGGAAATATCTCCCAGTAGATATAAGGAGTGTCTAAGTCTCTGTCTACACAGGGCAGGACGAAGGAATAAGATATAAACAGCTTCAAGAATACTTAAATGCTGTTTGGATCTAGCCCTGTGCAAGACAGAGAAACACTCATCTGTGTAATCAGCCCTACAGGTATATATAGATAGTAAGTGTTCGCCAATGTTTTCATACACACACACACACACACATATATATATATATGAGTCCTATCACATGTAATGATTATGAGCATAAGTTTTTGCTGCCGCTACCTGACGAGAGTGGTTTTCCAACGTATTCAGTTACCCACTCTCTTCACCGTCAGACATTGTGACAAATATTTTTGTTTTGTGCAGGGAGAAACAGGTTCAGCCCTTTCTTAAGGATGTTAATTCAATGTGAATATGCACGCTGTCTCTCAACCAAAATTAAGACCTTGTTGTTCACAGGGTGTGTTAGCTAATATTCTAACAGAAGTATTACTCAAAAATGTCTCCGGGTATTTGTCATTACAGAAACACTGTTGCCACGGGCAAGATACGAAGCAATGTCAATTTTTAAGCGGATTACAGTCTTTCCTTATATACCGGTTGCCGAACCAAGGCTAAAAATAACAGGTGCAATGAAACCTGTTAAATAAAAAAAAACCAAACCGTTAAACAATATTTCTTTTCTTTTTCTTTTTTTTTTTTTTTTTCTTTTTTTTTTTAGATGGGACTATTTGTAATTATTCGTCAAATAGATTAAAATTGTTACACAAAGCAATTTTTTGGTGCTATGGTATTATATTCGTCCCGGATCCCTGCCCTTAATAACGCTACGCTAATTGCTTTTTTTCTTCTTTGCGGTTGCCGGTGTAAAAATGTACCTCCTTAGAAATTTACCGTGCGTTCTTTCTCTTTTGATATTCTTTTTACCAGGAAAAATAATTTGTCTGTTTTTTCCCTTTTACGGTGATATAACGCTGAAAGCACTGGTTCCCGCTAGATCACCGAAGTTAAGCAGCGATTAACCGATTCAGTACTTAGTTGGGTGACCACTTAAGTAACAACAGCTACTGGAAGCAACTGAATATCAAAATGACTTGATTCGGCCTTAATGACCCGAAAGGGTTGATATGCCGTAAAATAGACAACAATAGACAACAACAATAAATTATTTTCCCAGTAAAAAGCATGTAAAAAAAAGAAAGAACGCACAATAGATTTAAAAGATGTACATTTTACGCCGGACACCGGCAAAAAAGCAACTGGCATAGCGTTATTAAGGGCAGGTATCCGGGACAATTCTAATACAATAGCCCATAATTTTTTCTGAAGCTTCATGGAAGAAAATCACTAATTTTTATTGGTACTTGTACAGAATTACCTAACCGTGAAAATTGTTGTTAATTTCCCCGTAATATGATAAAACATATATAGAAATAAGATTTTTGGATGTTTGTTTTTAGAAGCATTGTTGATTAAAGTATAATTATTATTTATATTTTTGTTTGAAGGCAATTACAATGCGTATATCGTATAAAATTCGCTAATTATAGAAAATAATCATGACAAGCCAACTCGACAAAGAATTATGTGATGCCAGAACATCGTACAGTCTGTTTCAACTTTATTAAGTCTCATCAGCGATGTATACTAACGATATTTACATTCACCATCCAGATAAGTGCAAGTTTCAACCATTTGCTTCATTTTTACTGAATAATTAAATCCCAAATTCTATAGGAATGTAATTCTTACATTCACCATCCAGATAAGAGTAAGTTTTAGTGATTTGCTTCATTTTTTTTTTTTTTTTTTTTTTTACTGAATAATTAAATCCCAAATTCTTATGCAATATTATTTTCAAATGGGAGTATTAGCAATTACTCATCAAGCTTAGCTTTGTTTTAGCACACGACCAGAAGTAGGAGTCGCCCGGGGAAATCGAACCACTAACAATGATTTGCTAGTTTAACTCACTAACAATTACACCACGTGAGAGTCACGTGAGAGGATGTATTCACCCAAACCCTTCGCTACGGGCAGAATGTGACACAAATTCAGATGCAATATTATTTTGGTGGTTACTCTACTTGTAAATCTAAGGAGGCGTTTGCCGTGCAATGGTTATCATCGTAGGAAATGGACACATCGAACCGTGTTCAAATCCTGGACGAGACTGGTTGCATTTCACTTAACGCTAATACTCTTTGGAAAGGTATGAATCCAATTATTTTCCTTCCGCTATGAGTAAATAATAGAACAGTTTGGAACTCTTGGTATAGCAACCGGTCTGGGAGAAGGAAAAGCCCCGCTTAAAATTGACCTTGTGTCAGATCCTTGCTGTGGAGGGGTTG
>CM042141.1:85299086-85336586 GCA_023376005.1 Doryteuthis pealeii | reverse complement strand
TTTTAACTCATCTTTAAACAGCGTTTACAGCCATATTGGAGCAAAATTGACCGAAAAAATCGTTTTAAATGTATCAAAAATAAATTACATGTGTAATATTATTTTGTTCTTTTTACTGAAAAGCAGACGAAAATTTGGGTATACCTATATTGTATTATTTCCAATATCGCGCTGTTAACAATCGAAGCCTGTATCGACGTTGTGTGTCGTAAATTTTTAACTCGCGTATCGAAGTTAACAGAGAAATAATAGGAAGAAACAGAAAGAGTATTAAAGATAAGGAAAATAGTTTACTAAGCAAAATACAAGGTGAACAGTAATTAGCAATTGCTAGATTGAATTAAGAAGTGCCGTGAGATCTCGCTGTTTCTCTCTTCTGGGGTTTTATCAGACATTATTCATAGGAAAAATAGATGATTCTCTATTCATCATTTAGGTATATGACAAAAACAAAAGAAAGAACGAAAACAAACAAAACAAAAATAAAAACTCTAAGAGGGTGCAAAAACAGTAAAAAAAAAAAAAACAGTTTGGTTTAGTTGTTTGTTTATTGGCATGTCAACTATCGTGGCTTTGCCGTTCCCTGGTAGGGTCAGAGATAATGTCGCTACTATTCAAAGAACAGTCTCAAAAAGATCGAGAAATAGTTTCTGGGACTGTCGTGTGACACCCTAAAGGCTGCTATCTAAGAGAGGTAATTATCTATTGTATTTCAACAATCGTCTCAAAGTACTGTGATTATAAAGCAAAAATAATTAGATGGAATAATAATAATAATAATAATAATAATAATAATAAATAATAATAATCGAAATACTCAGAAGAGTCCTGGAGACCTGAAGAGACTTGTCACTCAGATTCTAGTGAAAGACCATCAGTTAACACTGGTGTGAAAAACTTAATAATAATAATTATAATTATAATAATATTAATATCTCAGCTAGGAGACCAGACCTAATATTGATTAACAAAAAAAAAAAAAAAAGAAAAGAAAAAAAAACAAAAAAGAGAACTTGTCAATAGGTAGACTTTGCAGTTCCAGCAGATCACAGGGTGAAGTTGAAGGAAAACGAAAAGATAGACAAATACCTGGACCTTGCCAGAAAATCGAAAAAGCTGTGGAATATGAGGGTCAAAGTGATACCAACTGTAGTTGGTGCACTTGGAACGGTCCCCAAAACTTGGAAAAGACTGGAGGAACTGGAAATTAGTGGAAGATTTGAGACCATCCAGACTACTGCATTGTTGCAATCGGCTAGAATACTCAGAAGAGTCCTGGAAACCTGAGGAGACTTTGTTGTCACTCAGACTCCAGTGAAATACCATCAGCTAACGCTGGTGTGAAAAACTCATAAGGAGTGAAATAATAATAATAATAATAATAATAATAATAATAATAATAATAATTTTAGTGAAATTGAGAAGATAACCAATATCTTATTAACGATATAAAAATTGATGTATGTGTGTTCACGTTATCCAAACTACTGAATTTAATACGATATGCTCTAAATATTTTTTCATTATCATTATGATTTATTCCGTAAGGAAATGTCATTATTCCCAGGATTTTTCAGAACAGTATCCTCATCTTTATGGTTTCGAGTACAACGTTTCAGCCAGTATATCCTCCCATCTACTTAGAGTTGTCTAAGATTATGTGGCGAACCAGTCATTAATTTGTTGAATTGTCAAGACTAGTATCTTTACGTTTGTCATTTCGATCACATAAAAAACGAGCAAATATGACCAACCCCTGTACCGCTTTCTGTTCTTTCTGTTCTTTTCGTCATGACAACATAATGTTATGTGCGGATGAACAGTACCGCCCCACCCTCGACACTCCTTATATGGCGGATATGTTGTGACATTTGTGCAGGAGTGATTGACTGGGACAAGTTAGGGTCAAAGTCTATGCGCTGTGAGAGACTGTGTTGAGATCGAATTGACCCTTCGTTCATTGGCTAGAGCCAGCCACGTGAGACTTGGAGATATCTGCTTGGATTTAGGGGAGTTAAGAGTTCGGTGTACAAAGAGAAACAGTCGTATATTTAGGGACTTCAGCGAAGGGAGGCAACGATTTATGAATTTTTAAAAAGTTTTTAAAAAATCGACGTATACTTATAACGTAATTACTTCTATATCTATTAATAATGGACATTCGCTTCCGGTTTTTGTCTGTAACAAAAACTACGTCACTGCTTACGTCACATTACCAAAAATCGTCATAACATGGAATAAATACACTCAAAATTTGAACATGCAACATTAGACAGTCCTCATTGTTTTTTAAAACAAGTTTTAATAAATACATCACTGGTATCATATATTTATATATAGTTTGTTTTATTTTAATACATATTTAAAGTTTACATTTCAAATTGTTTTATTTTTTAATCCTTGACATTGAATTCTTTACTCCCACCCCTCAGGCAATATGTTTCAAAAATCTATTTTTACATCGCCCGGAGGGTGTTTTTTTTATTTTGTACTGATTCTTATAACGTAATTACTTCTATATACGTGTAATAAAAGAGGAACGAAGATAAAAAGTGTGTGTGTGTAAGATAAAATAAAGCATAGTCTAACTCTTACGAGACAAATGTTCTTTGGTTATTGTAGAAGCAAAACGACACGCCATTGCAGTGGGATTTCAACTAGATGTCCAGTTGGTAAGACAAGAGGAAAGTGGGCTATAACACAAATACAGACCCTAACAGTCCCAAGGGCATGGTGCAGAATGGTAGACATTTATCTATCACCATGTTCACACTGAAACCATCAGCCAATCAGAACTCAGGGAATGAGATCACTCTGATGCAACTATGGACTAATCCAGAGTACTATAAGTACCAATGGGTCTAAGCACAAATTGTTTTTTTGGACTGAGTTAGTGATTGCTACTTAACTCAGCAGGATACCAACGCTCTGAATTCAACAGGTATATTTGGTGGTGCCAGCTTAAGGCAATATTACATATGCGGGTGTGTGTGTGTGTGTGTGTGTGGGGCTTTAGATCGTGGCACCACGGCAAAATGCAGCGGTGTCCGTATTCAATTTAAAAAAAATTTTTTCTTTATCAATTAAAAATCGAAGTTAATAACTGCTTTCAACGTTCTTCTTTTGGCAATGACACATACTTCACTTAGATCCCATAGTATTTAAACATGAAAACACGAAAACAAATGTAATACGAAATGTTGTCATTAGGAGTGTGCAAAAGTCTCCAGGTAAAAAAAAATGGTTTTCAACTATCAGTATCTAGTCTTTAAAAAGAGCGCTGGGAATTTTTGCACATGCTTAATAACAGGGAATACCCACCTCACAACTCAAGGTCAGATGGTATATTATCCATAGAGGGTGCTGCGTAAAGAATGATCGAATCCTGTCAGGCTTTCGTTAATCATTATTGGCTTCCATACCTTAGGCAATTTGAGAATTAGACCTTTATTTAAAAAAAGGGTCTGGGTGGCCTAATGTCGGTATCAGTTAGACAGCGAGGGAGTCTGTCCCCTTTTCACTAGCCCTAGACCAAGGAGATTATTTTAGCGTCTGAGGTGGAGTGCCACACCTACCATCAGCTCCTCACTTTACTGCACAGATCCCTGTGCTACTCATACGCTGAGTTGGCGAGGGCAGGTATCGAACCAGGAACCTTATGATTTCGAGCTAAACCGGCCCTGAGACTTTTGTACTTGGTTGTTAATATAGGAAAACAATAAATAATTATCTCCTTCAGAGAATGGACGTCTTCGTTGGATGCCTCGCTGGGTGTCACATGACAGTCGCATAATCCCATTATCGACCCCTTTTGCATCTGTTCTTTGAACAGTAGATACCTATTTCGAATCCTGTCACTTTTCCCTTATTCAAGTAAGTTTCTTTTTTTATTTTATTTACCCCTTCCACATACTGCTTTTTCATGGAACAATATACGTACAAGTTGTGCCAAAAAAGTATCGAGATTTTTTGTACTTTTTGACACACCTTAGATTCTGAAAAAAAAAAAAAAACGTTCCATTCATTTTTCATTTCTATCGCAGTAAATACAGCTTTAAACTTGGTATTTTTTTTTGGACACACCTTGTATTCTGAAAAAAAAAATGAATGGAACTTTTTTTTTTCAGAATTCAAGATGTGTCAAAAAGTACAAAAAATCTCGATACTTTTTTGACACACCTTGTACATTTCTAGCAGTTTGAACACGATTGTGTATTCTTTCTTTATAATGTCATTGGTATGTATATTACGTATATAAAAGGTTAAATGTTCTTAGTATGTACAACTGCGTTTATCTTTCCTTCCGTTGTGTTCAGTGCTAGTATATCGCGGATATATTAATGCTAATATTGTTCCTTTGTGAGTGTGGACTCGGCTAAATATCGTCCTAAGCATCAAGCATTAAAATGTCTGCCTGTTTAACCCCCCATACCCCGAAGAAAAAAAAAACTAGACATAAGGACACCCCTATACGTCCGAATTCTGATCAACTGACACGCAGAGATGCTAATAGGTACGCGTCCTGCAGCCCTGAGGCACAAAAATCTAAAAGATTGCAGTAAAATCGTATTCATGCATCCCAGTGTTTTTCCTTTTTCTTCCCTCACTATTTCAAGCTAACTGTAAAAACATTTCAATAGTTTCTTAGAAAAAATTACACAGGATAGGTTACAAGGCAGGGGTTAGGAGGCTTTAGTTATTTCCCTAGATCATAAATAAAAACCCTACAATTTATTAAGAAAATTTAGTTGGGACCCATAAATACTCCCGGGGACTCAAAGCAAATATGTTCGTACCAGGACGCACTAAAATCAAAAGCTAACAGTATCACTGGACACGTAGGCCATTTCATCTTGAAATGAATCAAATATAGTCAGCTTCAAAAAACGAGGAACCAGTGGATCTTTCCTTTCTCTTCCGCTGGTGTCATCGTGAGAGCAAAGAAACGGCTAATGGCCGCCAAAGCCCCCCCCCATCTCTCTCTCACTCTCTCTCTCTCTCTCTCTCTCTCTCTCTCTCTCTCTCTGAATCCTACAAAGACCGATTAACACGTGTGTCTTGTACTCCTTTAGGCACAGACTCGATTCCATGGAGGAAGAATCGTCATACCGATCTCGGATTACGTATCAAGATACGCACGGACAGAAAAAAAGAAAAGAAATAGAAAACCAAGCCTAGAATTTGTAGAATAACTATCAGATTACCCGGTCTTGCTGGGGTTTGATAAATACGGTATTTGACGGCTTATAAAGTAAGTAAGTAAAGTCGACGGGGCGCCCTAAAGTCGGTATCAGCCAGTCAGCGAGGGAGTCTATCCCCTTTTCAATAGCGCTAGACCAAGGAGATTGTTTTTAGCATCTGAGGTGGAGCGCCACACCTTCCATCAGCTCCTTACTTTACCGCACAGATCCTTGTGCTACTCATACGCTGAGTTGGCGGGGACCGGTATCGAACTAGGAACCTTGTGGTTTCTAGCCGAACGCTCTACCGATTGAGCTAACCCGGCCCCTGACGGCTTATAAGACTCGCTTAAAAAACATCTCCCCCAAAATCACCCTGCATCTTATAAGGTCAAGGGTCACCTTTGGTTTACTAGTGAGTCCCAGTGCAGCAATGGCCCTTAAATTAAACTGCAAACTTCTCCACAAATGTAATCAAGGTCTTGTCGGGATAAAAAATGGAATTCTATCCCTTTATACATTAAAGGAGAGGATTTCCCACGCCACGTGTCGGTGTTTGTTCAAGTGACGGGGTGAATCCTAGGGTCTCTCTCTTTTACGAACACGGCGTTGGAAGCGACAGACGTAGTTTTATTGCTTCCGTGGCAGCTACGCACATGGTACCTGTTTTTGTTCCCAGACCTCCTGAGAAATAGTAAGTGGTTTCCACCCATTTGTTGTTTAACATTTCTTCGTGTTTCTTGGAACACCTCGCATCTGTTTTATAGTTTGTGACGAGATCTATCTTCTCTCTTTGCATGTTGTGTAATTAATACCGTATTAATTGACTTGTCTTTTTCCCTACAGAATATTCTGTTTGGTTACCCCCTTTTAGATAACCTAATGCATTATAAGAGTGCAGGTGTTAGCTATGAGTTATCACCCTATGAATTCTTATAGTGAGAATGCATATGAAACTTTAGAAATGATCTGATAGTGGGGAGAGCACTGAATGGTAGGTGAAAACCCTTCACTTGACATTCATAAATGCCTGTCCAAATTGAGGTGGGAGAATACCAGATAAAGTCTTGGTACCGACGCTTCAAACTAGGATGAGAATCATCCTGTTAAACCAGGGGTCCCCAAACTTCTCAGTCCAAGGGCCACAAAACTTAAAACCCGGTTGGGTCCGGACCCGATATTAAAAAGAAAGGAAAAAAAACCCAGCTAATTTCACAATATAACAATCATAATTTATTAACGAGACAATCACAAAAACAAACAAAAAATATTAGCCTTAGTATATACGTGTGTAATAAGTAATTGAGAGTTACTTCCCCTGTTTTATTATTACCTCCCTTTGTGGAATTCTTTGATGTTTCTGAGAGTATATAAGCTCTCAGTAAACTGTAGCATTATTCTAAGTAGAATAAAATTTTCTTAAGCCTATCCATGTGTGTTCGTTTATTATTACAACGTGATAAACTCGAAAGTAGGGAAATCAAGATAAACTTATAGACATACAAGAACATTTAACAGATGGTTGATATGACATTAAAAAAAACTTATTTGACCGGCAGGTCGGATTTAACGCAAGGTCACGAGTATGGGATATCCAGAAAGGATTGAACTCGCTTAACGAACAAGACTTTGTTGTTTCAATTAGACGTTTTTTATTTTAATTTATAAACCAAAGTCAGAAAACACGCGTAGAGAATTTGGCCTCGAACGGGAGAGACACCATCTTGCCGTCCCGTTCATCACCAAGCTAAAAAAAACTATTATGCAAGACTAGCTTGTTAACCACAACAGGATGTCCTATCACAAAAAAAATGTAATATCTAGGTTAGATGAAGAGGTCAAAAGAAGGAGCGCATCAGACAAGTTTTGATTTGACAGTTGAAAACGCCGCAGGTTTCACTTTGGAGAACAACTGTTCACGGCGTTATGTAGTGCTCACTACTCGCAGGGTGTGGACGATAAGATTGGGGGTGAATCATCCAGATTGAATCACGTGGTTCTTATAAGGATCGACGATGTGGCAAGCGTGAAACTTGTGAGTTCTATCCGCAGTTGTAATATTGTCAAAACCGATTCAAATCAAAATGTCCATCTAAATTGGTATAAGTTCAATTGGTTCCTGACCCGCAGAATAAGAGAAAATTAGAACAATTTATAGTAAAAATAATTAATACTCTTGTTCCTTGATCTTCTGTCCATTATCATCTTGACACACCCTCTGGTTAAAAATGAAACCGCCCAAATCATCCAAGATGAAATGCAAAAATGTAAATCCTGATTAGAGAGTGTTGCTTAGCTGCCGAATTCTTATTTCTTATGAGTGTCATCACCTCAGCTAAATAATGGACCATTCCGTTTTTATTACCAAGAAATAAAGGTTAGAAAAAGGACATGCTACACAGAAAAAATATAATGAGAAAGAAAAAAATGACAGTATGGGAAAGATAAAGATGTGTGTGAAGCAATAACGTTAATCTGTTTCAATCGAACATTATGAATAGATGAAAAAAGGAAAGAAAGAAACAACAAGAGAGAGAGAGAGAGAGAGAGAGAGAGAGAGAGAGAGAGAGAGAGAGAGAGAGAGAGAGAGAGAGAGAGAGTGCTAAATCATGATTATTATACTTTTTACATATTGAAGTATTTTGCAATAGCTCATAAGTAAACATATCAAACGTTGTAATAATTAAATTATCATGCTGTGGTATATCCACAGGTCCTGCTAGTGAGAATAATTGTTTCAAACCGGCAACGTAACTAGAAAACGCCGATAGTAAAAAGGAAGACAACATGGAAAATCAAATAGACATGTTTTCGCTACAATGATTCTGATGTCGTTATCACTGTATCAATACATCTCAAGCTAATTTTCCGTACTGTTTTTCTTCATCATTTCGCACTAATGCCTTTGAGAAAGACACGAATACCCACTTCTTCCCTCAACCCAGCTATGGGTAAATAGTAGAGCAGACTGAGCTCTTTAGTCTTGCTAAGGCAACTAGTATAGGAGAAGGTATAAAACATTGAATTGAAAAGCAGGAGGCGTTGGTCTAGCAATTCCAAGCCCAGTCTGTCCTACTATTTTACCTATAGCTTCAGGGAGAATATGTGGATTCATACCTTTCCCAAGGGTATTAGCGCTATGGGAAATACAAACAGTCTTGTCTGGGATTTGAACTCGGGTCGACAAGTCCATTTCCCACGACTCTAACCATTATGCCACGCGCTTCCATACATAAAATGGTAAGTGACTTTATTCCTTTTTAAATACATACATAATTCACACACCAAAAACACATGCATACATTGATAGCTACAGAACTACAAACCCGGCCATAAGAACAACACAACATATATTCTGTGATAAATAATTTATTATCTTATGCCCTGAAGATGATCTAATTAATAGATCGAAACACTGCAGCGTCGGCCAATAAACTCACCACTTAACCCATTTAAACCTGTGTTTTTTCATTTTTCTTGATATATTACATACCGTCGGATTTACTTCCTTTCTTCATATATATATATATATATATATATATATATATATATATATATGAGCCTATTTCAGTTGTAAACATCGTTTGTTTTTTCATTATATCTTATTCATACTGTCGGATTAATTTCCATTTTATTTTCACACACACACACATATATATATATATATTATATATATATATATATATATATATATATATATATTAATGTATGTATGTGCTTTTGGTGTGTGCATTATGTATGTATTTATAAAAGATGGTATAAAGTGACTTACCATTTAAATTTGTTTTTAATGAAGAATAGACTGAGATTGGTACGAGCAGACTGAAAGAGATACATATTTGCTGACTAAGTAGATCTATAAATAGATAATGGACAGACCGATAGAAAGAGATGATAAAAGGACAGAGTTAGATAATGAATACAGCGAGAGGGGGGGGGGAAACGAGAGTAAATATAACGAGAAAGATATAATGTGTGTGAGATAGATGAAGAGAGCGAGGCGAGGAGGAGGAGGAGGAGGAAGAAGAAGAATAATAATAATTTCTTATGTTATTTTCGTCGTTGTGCAGTTACGTGAATGGATGCACATGGTTACTAAAAAGTTTAGCATACAACACCTGTGGTGGTTGTATTAGCTAGCTAACTCTCTCTCTCCCCCCCTCTCTCTCTCTCTCTCTCTATATATATATATATATATAACATACCTATCAATGCACTTATCCGACAATGGTGCATATGTACCACACACAGACATTATATATATATATATATATATATATATAATGTCTGTGTGTGGTACATATGCACCATTGTCGGATAAGTGCATTGATAGGTATGTTGTATCTACGTGACTCCCGAGGCATTAGTTTCATTTTATATCTAAACACGGAAAGGGGTTCGGTCCATAGCTCATTTTCAAAAATGTATTTCGGTTAGGGAGTGAGGAGAATCGTAATTTAGAGATTTGACGCAGAGAAGGGGATGTTTGGTTTCTCGAAGGTCTACCCCCCCCCCTCGAACATTTAGTGAGATTTGTTACTGAATGATGTCAGTAAAAATACAGAAGGAGAACTATTTTTAAAGCTTTTGGTGGACAGCCGGAAGAGTTTCAAACAGACGTTGCCACGCCTCTGACAAAAAGAGACACATTTATTTATAACAAGATTATTTCATAAACAGAAGGTAACACGAAAAAAAAATTGATTGTTTTGACCTTCCATAACTTATTTGATGACGTTTCAACTAGGAACGCCTAACAATGTCTGCTCCACCAATTCTAATGTTATTTCTTCGTAAATCTAATGTTATCTGTCTTCGAAAATATAGATGAAATCTTCATAATTTTTAACACGAAATGGGAGAATTGTGATAGCGAATATGTCTATATATTTACTTTGTTGTTAATTGTTTTATTTTCATAGTTTCCTCCGGACATACATACATACACAACTGCCCTTTATATATTTATAGATGGAACTTGAAGGGGAGGGGGTCATCAACGTGGATTAGTGATTATTAAGCTGTCTTTTTTAGGCCATTACTACTGCATTGAGTCTGATATACATCGGGTGCCCTTTACACGTGGTTCTGGTATTTATTGGTCTCCCTCTTCCTAATAAGTTCATCTTTAAACATGTACTAGGTAAAATCGTCGGGGTGGCCTAAAGTCGGTATCAGCCAGACAGCGAGGCAGTCTATCCTCTTTTCACTTCCGCTAGACCAAGGAGATTGTTTTGGCGTCTGAGGTGGGGCGCCACACCTAATATCAGCTCCTCACTTTACCGCACAGATCCCTGTGTTACTTATTCACTGAGTTGGCGAGGGCCGGTATCGAACCAGGAACCTTCCGATTCCTAGTCAAATGCCCCACCGACTGAGCTAGTATAATATTAGTACATGCATTACCACCCCAACCACTATCATCATCACCATCAGTTCACGCTGACAACACAGATATCCACGACTCTCTCTCTCCATGCGAGGTCCTCCATGTAGCATCCATAATCCATAATGTAGATTTTTGCTTGTCGGTCTACATATGGGAAATGTATGGATCCAACTATTCTACCCCCCCCCAGATATGGGTAAATAGCATGCCAAACTGAGTTCTTTAACCTTCGTATGGCAACCGGTCTAGGAGAAGGACAACTCTGAATTCAAGCCTGTTAAACTTCACTTAAAATTGACTGTGTCGCATCCTACTCGTGTGGAGAAGTTGGATATATATATATATATATATATATATATATATATATATATATATATATATATATATATATTTCGGGTGACGAAGTTAATTATTGCTTATTTGAATGATCGGGGTATGGTAATGATACGAAAAATAGAATCGGTGAACATGGTTCGAATCTTGAAAAGGACATGAATCCATAATTTCCACTATAAGCCATCGCTACATAATGCTATTTACGGATGGTTGGTTGGTTGGTTGGATTTTACGGCATGTCAACCTTTGGGTTATTTTATGCTGAAGACGTTTTTGTTTTATTCTTTCTTGTTGGGTATTCAAATTTAAAAAAAGCATATTTAAACATTTTCATAAAACTCATTTTTATCAATTTAACCTATAGATGTGACTCTAGCAGGTATTATCATTCCCGGTCAGAGTGGACCTGGGAGTAATGGCAATGAAGGGGTACTTCACACTCCCCAGAGATCCAGAATTGGAACTTCACCCTTAGATGCAGTTTAACGACATACAATAGTAGTTACGTTTACATATCATTTTATTGCATGCATCAACCATTATAGGACATTTTGGGTTGTATTTTGTAGCAATTTTTTTTTTCAGATTCAATTAACATTATGATTGATATGTAGCTAGGTTTTGGGTGCATGAGTCTACAAGAGAAGAGATATTTATTTGGCTCGGGAACACTTCTGCGCCCGCTCCGAAATACAACACCACCCGGGACTGCATTTATTTCAGTGACGGATACAGAAGTGTGCCCCGTGCATGAGAATATAGCTCAAATTTTGGTGTTTTGGCGGGACGGATTACAAAAAAGTGGTTTTGCTACCGTTACTATTATACTTCTCTAGTTTCCATTCACCGACAGAATCCATACCCACAAATAACTCGCATATAATATAAATCATAATAAACAATAAATAAAATATAAATAACATTAAGTCGCCTTTATGCAGCAGCCTGCTTTCACCAAAAGTCTACAAAAGAGGGGATATAAGTATTTAAGATTGAATTAAGGCTATCGCTGATCGTAGGGCGTGACTGTTAATGTTAGGTAATGGATTCGGTGACCCGAGTTCAAATTCTGGACGAGGCCATTTGCATTTCATTTCATGCTAATATCGTTGGGAAAATGCATTTCCGATATGTAAACAGTAGGACAGATTGTGCTCTTTAGTCTTGTTACTGTTTAAGAGAAGGAAAATCCCGAATTCAAAACCAGCTTACTCCGATGAAAAAAACTGTCCTTGTGTCGCAATCTGTCCATGGCGAAGCGGTTTCGTAAATACATACTGAAGTCAATTCTATTGAAGAAAGACTCGTGGCTAATGCATTATATATATATATATATATATATATATATATATATATATGCAACATATATATTTTTTGCTCATGTCTGATGAAGCTGCAATTATGCAGTTGAAATAAATTATTACAATGAAGCAAATTTAAAGTTTTTCCTTATATATATATATATATATATATATATATATATATATAACAGTTAATTGCCAATCCACGAAGCAAACAAATATTTTTTACTTCTGGATTAATTAAAATCGATTTAAAAAGTGATCAATAAAAAGAGCTAACTCCCTGAGGACTCGCTACACTGCGTGAAACTATAGTCGGAGGATTTATTTTAACCCATTCGTTTTAAAACATAATATATATATATATATTAGTGCTCAAATACTGTCCAGCTGAGCAGTATGAAACCTAAAATGAATAATTTGTTTTTTACCTCTTATGTAAGTCTTTTTTTATATTTTGGAGGAAAATACAATCCTCAGATAAAACATGATATATATATATATATATATATATATATATATATATATATATATATATATATAACCCTATAAGTGCAATATCACTAGGTCTGAATAATCACATAGGAGAGAAACTCTCAGCAACCAACCCTAACTTATATATATATATATATAGTTTGCTTTTGTTTTTATAAGTAAAGAGTACTATATATCATTTAAATATTTATTTAGACTATGCACATCTAACTTAGAGTAGCTTGGTTTGAAAATAGCATAGGCGAGAAACTCAGTTATTAGACACCCATGACTTCATATCTTCGCTATCCTAAGTTATATATATATATATATATATATATATATATATATATATTATAATCTACGATCTCGTATATGGGTCGACCTCTAATTTATGATCAACAAAACGTTAATTTATGGAATTCTTTTCTAACGCCAAGAGTGGCTCCTAGAACTTCATTTGAATTTCAACGGGACAAAATTATTACTCTTGCATTTAAGTCGACATTTTTGCCTAAAATTTAGGTCTTTAGAATTTGGCCTATATATATATATATATATATATATATATATATATATATATATATATATATATGTGTGTGTGTGTGTGTGTGTGTGGTGTTCCTTAAGTATGTCGGCTGTTTATATGTTCACCTATTTTTACCAAGTTAACGTCAACAAATGACTGACTTGAAGGGAAAATAGGGACAGACTAGTCGGTTTGGGTGAGGATATAGGAGATGGGGATGTTAGTCGGCGTAGGAGGATGGAGAGTGGGTAATTGGCAAAGACAAGAGCAGAGTTATCAGATGGCAAGTCGTTGAAGGTCAGCTACTCTGCCGGCAAAGTTGGCGATGAAGCTCGGGGTGGGGGGCTGCATATGTATGAAATTACCGCGCGAAGTCGAACGAATAAGGGAAGTTGAATACAAGGAAGATTCTTCTTCTTCTTCTTCTTCTTCCTCGTGTTCCACTTCCTCTAATTCGCTCGACTTCTTTCGTCTTATTATCATTATTATGTTACCATGCATTTACATGTCCACACCAGATATCCTGTTTTTTTTGTTGGGGGTCGTGTGACAACAAGTCTCTTCCCTGGGATGGACATTCTCAACTCCTCCCCGAACCTCTATCAATTAACATTGTTACTAGTCAAGTTCTGATAAATGGTAAGTTTATTTACGTTTGACTCAGCACTTCTTTCTGTTTGTCGATGGGTTCCAGATATTGTAGTATCAGTCCTGTTGGCAAATTCAGAACGGAGTGCATCGATCGACTAAAATCCATTGACGTAGATAAAAGAAGACTGAAGTATATATAAAGTTATTGAGAGAAAGTAGAAAAATAAGAAAGCGAATCAGGGAGAGAGGAAGACAAATTAAGTAATGTAGTCCATCTAATTATTACCCGTGAAATAAATCATGGATATATTTAAATTTCTACACTACTTAGTGTTGCCACAACAACGGAATTTCTCATTGCTCTATAGTGAACAGTTTTTCGCCTATGCAATTTTCATATACCACTTGGTTTGAAAATCGCATAGGCGAGAAACTGTCAGTTACTAAGTGTCGTTGATTTCTTGTCCACGCTACCTTAACTTAGATATACATACTCTATCAGATATTGAGCATTATTCATTTATGGATACCGCACACACACACATACACACACACACACACACACACACACACACACACATATATATATATATATATATATATATATATAGTTGAGGATGGGGCGAGTGTTGCTTTTAAACCGTCAAGAGAATTGGTTTGCACACTTTCTCTTCTGATGAGCCTATTTCAGTTGTAAACATCGTTTGTTTTTTCATTATATCTTATATATATATATATATATATATATATATATATATATATGATAATTGGGTGCTATATTTATAAGTAACCACTGCGCAATATCGTGGGTTGAGCATTTATATCTAAGTTAGGGTAGCGTGGAAATTGAGTCAACGGCGTTTGGTTACTGACAGTTTCTAGCCTTGCGATTGTTCAAACCCGGTATATATATATATATATATATATATATATATATATATATATATATATATATATATATATATATACCGGGTTTTATATTGTGTGTTTTATATTATATATATATATATAATATATATATATATATATATATATATATATATTTTATATTGTATATATATATATATAATATATATATATATATATATATATACAATTGATCGTCTATTTTGATAACAGTACAGCGTAAATCTCATACTGGTATAGTAAATCGATTGAAGGGATCCTGCGCCTGGATTTCTCCACATTTCACAGGATTTCTTTGTTCATCGGTAGAGGTTAATTTAATTAACAAAACTTGAACGGTATAGGACGTTGTCTCGACTTTCCAATGAATTTGACGTTATCATATCGTCATATCATTCAAATTGACATCACTCAATGAGTTTCATGATTTAAATGTTGCACACCGTCTATAATACTATCTAATCACCTAGAAAAGTAATATTCTAATGTGATTAAGCATTCACGTATCAAAGAATGTTGGTTTCTTTGTTTAATGGCATATCAGCCTTTGTGGGTTATTTAATGTCAATGCAATAAGAGTAGTGGTATTATTTTAACCATGCATCAATTAGATAGTACAGAAGTATTAGAAGAGAAGAAGTAATACTCGCCAGATTGCGTATTGGGCACACCCACATTACCCATTCGTACCTGTTAAAAGGAGAGGATGCTCCAGTGTGCCCAACATGCAAAGTACAACTTATAACCAAACATATCCTTCTAAATTTCAACAGACTTAAACATACCCGCACTAATTACTATCAAGCAAGAAACCTGAGGGACATCTTTAAGAATACAAACCCTGAAAACATTTTAAATTTTATAAAAAAAAAAGCAACCTTTTCAACAAGATATAACAGAACATAACCGAATATCTCCATAGAACCACTACTTTAAAGACTGAAATCCCAAATAACCTTTTTGGCATTAAATGACCCACAGTGGTTATATGCCGTTAAACAAAACTCAAACTCAAACTTTAAAAAGTAAAAATGTTCATACGTTTCTCAATGGTATTATTTAGAAAGTGAATGTAATAACGCGTGTGGAATTCGAACTCTCTTACTATGATGTCGCACTCCAGCCCTTTAGCCATTATGCCACGGAACTCTCTCCACCCGTATCGAATAGATTTTATCATTAGGAATTTAAATATTTTAGGAACTTTTGTTTTTATATTCTACAAATTTGGCCGGGGAAAATCTATTTTAAAAAAACATCTTTCATTCTCTGACGTTTTATTTTGTAATTTTTTCTTTTTTTCTTTTCTTTTTCTTTTTCTTTTTTTAATAGATGTAAGTATTCTTGAATAAAAGAAATTCATTAAATGCGTATTTTAAAAAAATCAATTCTTACTTTTTTGTAAGACATAAACATTCTATCTTACGTTCTTTTCTGTGCATCTTTCTGTTTCTTTCTCTTCTTCTCTTTTTTATTCTTTCTTTCCCCCAATTTCTTTTCATCCTTCCTTTACCTCCTCTTTCTTCCTCTTCTCTCTTTCTTTCACGTCTGTTTTTCTTTATTTTTATTTTGTGCTTCTCTTTTTATTTCATTTCGCTTCTTTCTCTTCTCTTCTTTTCTTTCTCTTTTTACGTTCTTTTTTTTCTTTGTTTCACTTTTTTCTTTCTTCCACATATTTTTCCTTTGTTAAATCTCCTTTCTTTCTTTCTTTTCTTTCTTTCGCTTCTCTGTTTCTTTCGTTCTCTTTTTTGTTTCTTTTTTTCTTTTTTTTTATCCTTTCGCTTCTCTTCTCTCTTTCTTTTTTTCTTTCTTTTTTCTTTTTCACTTGTTTCTTTCTCCCTCTCCCTCTATTCTTCCTTTGTTACCTCTTTTTTCTTTCTTCCGCTTCAGTTTTTCTTTCTTTTTCTCTTTCCTTCTTTACGTCCCTTTCTCTTCTCTGTTTTCCTTTTTTTCTTTCTTCCTTTTTTCTTTGTGTCATTCGCTCTTTTTATTCTTCCTTTGTTACCTCTTCTTTCTTTCTTTCTTTTTCTTTCTTTCTTGATTCGATTTTTATTTCATATCGACCCTTTTTCATTCTTTTCTCTTCTTTCTTTCCGACCCTTTGCATTTTCTACTCATTTAACCTTTTTCCTTCCCCTTTTTTTCTTTCTCACTCTTCCCCTCCTTCTCTTTTTGAAACCCCCTTTGATGCCCTTTATCTCTTCTGATAATATCAGTTCAATTAATCTTAATTTTGTTTTTTACCATAGTAATTAACGAACGAAAGGATTTTCATAACTGTCGTCTCTCTACTTATCGCGCTTATTACATTCAGGCATTTTGTTCTAAAACTTTCTCACACCATTAATTCTCAACAACTTTTTGATTGTGTTGCTCAGAATATGGTGACGAAAAACTTATATTCTTCTAAAACTATTAAGGATGTTCCTATTGCGGTGTAATGGTTAGCGAGCTAGTCCCTCATATCAATTACTACTGAATAGCGATTTGGATCCTCGCTGGATGCCCCATACTTACGACCTTGTGTCACATTCTACCCGTGGCGAACGGGTTGGGTATATATCTTCGTCTAAAACCAACTTATGATACTTGTTAGTCACCTCGTATAGTGCAATGGTTAGTGAGCAAAGTTAGCGTGACATTGATTGTGAGTTCGATTCTCACTTGGTGCCTCTTTACTTCTGGCCTTGTGCTAAACTAAGTTAAACTTAATAAATGAGAACTTATGATATTTACATAACCTGGTTTCGGATGAAGCTCTCTCAATTATTATTAATGATAATTTTTACTAATATTATCATTTATCTGGAGGCGAGTGGTGCAATGGAAATGGATAGGAAATGAACACATCGACTCGAGTTCAAATCCTGGACTAGGCTGTTTGCATTTCACATTTGCTAATATCCTTAGTAAAGGTATACATATAACTATTCTCCTTCCAGAGTCAGAGTGGGTCTGGGAGCAATGGCGATGAACGGGTGCTCCACATTCCCCAGAGCGTCAACCTCACCATCAGATAGAGTTTAAACCACCGCTTTCTAGCACTTATATGATAAAAAGGGTTGGGGCTTGCCATAAGGGCAATAGGGTTGGGACAATCATATAGGAGCTTGGGCCTGACGTGACTAGCCAATTGATCGGAGAGGGTGTCTCCGACCGCCCGTCTATCAAAAGTAATGACCAATGTTGAGTGTTGCATGTCATGGAATGCTCAGCAAACAGGGTTCACGACCAACAGGTGGCTTCATTGGATGAATCTTACCCCTGTGTAGAGGTGCAGTCAGGTATTCTAACACCACAGCCGACAGGGCTTAATTTCAAGGTCAGAAGGTGCTCCTACCATTTGGAAGCGCCCAGTCGACTGGGGCGTTAGAATACGCCGACTGCACCTCTGCCGGGGGATAAAACTCATCTAATGAAGCCACCTGTTGGTCCTGGCTATATATATATATATATATATATATATATATATAGTTAGGATAGCGAAATACTGTTGAGTTCCTGTCTCCTCTACCCTAACTTATATATATATATTTACCAACCCCTCCGCACGAGCAGGATGTGATACAAGGTCAATTTATTAAGCAGAGTTTAACAGATTTGAATTCAGAGTTTTCCTTCTAGACCGGTTGCCTAACCAAGGTTAAAGAGCTCAGTCTGCCCTACTATTTATCCATAGATGGCGGAGAGTATGATTCATACCTTTCCCAAGGGTATTAGCGCTAAGTGAAATGCAATTACAACATCCAGGAT
The DNA here is from genome assembly GCA_023376005.1 of Doryteuthis pealeii. Lineage (NCBI taxonomy): Eukaryota > Metazoa > Mollusca > Cephalopoda > Myopsida > Loliginidae > Doryteuthis > Doryteuthis pealeii. The sequence continues at coordinate 85,318,127 of CM042141.1, read as the reverse complement.
TATAAGCTCTATCGATGATATTGAACAATCTCTACTTATATATAGCAAACTATATTATCAATACTAATATATAAATGATTTTCAAAAAAATGTTTTCCCTTCAAATCTTGTCCTCGTTTAAGTGTACTTCAGCGAGTCCAGTGTTTTTATGTCGTCATTGTAATATGTGACGTCATGTCCGCCTCCTATTGTGCCGTGAGTACCAATTGACCGGCCGCTAATGAGACGCCATTTGTGATCTTAGACACTGTTGAATTAAGGCTATTATTTCACTTTCCGGCCAGCTTTGATGGTCTGAGAAGCCACCCGTGTCACCTGCCGCGTGGATTGATGCCAACTGCTTTCTTCATTGTCCTCTCATTTGGGAATTAATCCCACCTTTGTACGCCGTTCCCACCGCGCTTTCTTTGCGCCGACCAAGAATATATCGTCAGATTGCCGCACTCTAGAATCTTCATTTTCAAGAGAAAATTGTTTTGACACGTCACGTCTCTCTTGTCAATTCTAAGTGTGCTTCTTGCCAATTAGGTAGCATTAACACCGACTAGGGTTAATTACATCGCATTTTAAACATTCCTCCTAAGAGGTTATGACTTTTTATTCTTTAAACTGTACGAACAAAAATGTAAACAAAAAAGTTACGACAATCGAAATTAATTAGACATTTACTTGTATGTCTGCAGAATGTGCCTAAACAAAATGTCATTGTGTTATTTATAACTCTTCAAGATATAAGCCCGCCCTGTCGGCTGGGACAGTAGAATACACCGACTGCACCTCTGCAGCAGAGTAAAATCTCTCCAATGGGGTCACCTAAGACAGTATCCTGGTGGCTGAGCAGTCCGTGACATGCACACTACACTTTGACCCCTACTTAGGTTAGACGGGCGATCGGAGAGGCCTCCTCCCCCGATCTATCGGCTGGTTATATGAAACCCTAGCACTTATATGATTGTCCCAACCCTATTGCCCTTACGGCAACCCCCAACCCTTTTATCATATATCTGCTAGAAGGCGGTGGCTGAGGGTCTTAGTTTCCTGGGTATGACCTTAAACTGCATTTAGTCGTGGAGTTCAAATTCTGGAGCTCCTCGGAAGTGTAGAGCACTCCTTCATCACCCTTACTCCCAGGTTCACTCTGACCCGAAGTGGTAGTACGTATTAGGGTCCTATCTATGGGTTAAATAGATCAAAGGATGAATTTTTAAAAGTGTGTTTAAAAAAAATCAATCCTCTACAAGAAAGAATAAAACAAAACGTCTTCCGCATAAAATAGCCCAAGGGTTGACATGCCATAAAATCCAATCAACCAGCCATTGATGTACAAGTGTGAAATTGTAGACCCTGGCATGTATTTACCAACCCCTACATATGGGCAGGTTGTTTTACTTTAAACTTAACATTTATACATTTAGTATTATTTGGATTATTCGGACTATTGTCCTCATCTTTATTGTTATCTGTACAACGTTTTGACCGATGTGTCTTCTTCATGTATTTCTTGTCGAATTCGGGAGCCTTTTCGAACTAGGGAACCTTCTTGTGGTAATCGTCACGGAACTTTGAACCTTTTTTTATTCAATCCACGGGGGTACGTTGTACAGATAACAATAAAGATGTGGACAATAGTCCGAAAATCCAAATAACATTATCAAGCCTCATCTAAAAAATTCAGAGAAATAATTTATACATTTATCTATGAGGAGTGAAGGATTGAATAAACCCGACAAAATGTGGTTGAGAGTAGAGGAAAATGTGGATATAAAACACAAAAATAACTAAATTCTAGATTACACACCAAAAACCCCTCCACTTTTCTCTCCCCCTCACCATTTACCTTTTCATTATAAAAGCAGAATGTACAAGCACTTGAAGATTGTGTAGATTTCACAATCCAAGGACTCGAAGAATACACAAAAAATTGCAAGGAAAGATCAATTACGTCTGCCAATAACAACAGAAAAACAAAATCAAGAAAATATTAATAGGAAGAAAAACAATTATATGGATACTTCAAACGACAAATTTGGGAAATTGCACATGGAAAGACCTGGGCAGGGTTAAGAAAAGGAAACCTCAAGAGCGAAACCGAGTCACTCATAATTGCAGCACAAAACAATGTCATAAGAAAATTATATCAAAGCAAAGATAGATAAGACACAACAGAACAGCAAATGTAGTGTGTGTGTGTGTGTGTGTGTGTGTGTGTGTGTGTGTGTGTAGAAAGAGATGAGACGATCAACCATGTATTAAGCGAATAAAGCAAACTAGCACAACGAGAATACAAGGTTAGGCACGACTGGGCTGGAAAGGTGATCCACTAGGAATTGTGCAAGAAACTAAATTTTGACCATACAACAAAATGGTATATGCATAAATCAGGATCTCTTCTCGAGAATGAAACATAAAATTCTCTGGGACTTTGAGATAAAGAGGGATGACCTTATACCAGCCAGAAGACCAGACCTAGTATTGATTTACAAGATAGACAAATACCTGCACCTTGTTAGACTTAAACAATTGTTTATGAGTGTGAAAGTGATACCAATTGTATATGGTGCACTTGGAATGGTTCCCAAAAGTTTAGAAAACAGACTAGAGGAACCGGAAATCAGAAAGAATTGAGACCATCCAGACAACAGTATTATTGGGATCGGCTAGGATACTCAGAAGATTCCTGGAGACCTGAGGAGACTTGCTGTCACTCAGACTCCAATGAAAGACCATCAGCTTAGGCTGGTATGAAAAACTCGCATAATAATAATAACAATAATAATAATAATAATAATAACAATAATAATAATAATAATAATAATAACAATAACAATAATAATAACAATAATGAAACAATAATGATAATAATAATAATAACAATAATAATAATAAAAAAAGAAAGAACTTGTCAACTGGTGGATTTTGCAGTGCCAGCAGATCACAGGGTGAAGCTAAAGGAAAATGAAAAAATGGACAAATATATGGACTTTGCCAGAGAACTGAAAAAGTTATGGAACATGAAAGTGAAAGTGATACCAATTGTGGTTGGTGCACTTGGAACAGTCCCTAAAGGATTGGAAAAGGGCTTGGAAAGTTTGGATATCAAAGGAAGGATTGAAACCATTCAGAACACTGCACTGCTGCAATCTGCCAGAATACTCAGAAGAGTCCTGGAGACCTGAGGAGACTTGCTGTCACTCAGACTCCAGTGAAAGACCATCAGCTAATGCTGATGTGAAAACTCAAAAAGAGTAAATAATAATAACAATAATAGTAATAATAATAATAACAATAATAATAATAACAATAATAGTAATAATAATAATAATAATAATAATAATAACAATAATGATAATAACAATAATAGTAATAATAATAACAATAATAATAATATAATAATAATAATGACAATAATAATAATAATAATAGTAATAATAATAATAATGACAATAATAATAATAACAATAATATAATAATAATAATAATAATAATAATGATAATAATGATAATAATAATAATGAACTAAAACTTACAAGAAGTAAATTGATATCTCTATTATATATCGAATAAAATGTTCAACATAATTAAAGAAATATGACATGAAAACAAAGTTTAGTGATGTATTTATTAATCTATATTTACTCTAACGTTTCACTTATTTACGAGCTTCATCAGATAATCATTAAGAAAAATATCTAATCTTTGAAAAAGATACTGAAAAGTCTGGAGTCAGCGTCAAAAAGAGACAAAATAAAACAAACATCGAAAATGATAGGGTAAACAATTTCAATCTAAGATAAGATTTAATCTTATAAACTCGAATGTTTATTACAAATCAATTTGGGTTTATTTATTTCGGCAATAATTTGGTTTTAGATTATCTTTAGATGCACATAAAATTGATGCTTTGATCTTTAAGTCGTATATAAACCGCTTATAAAAATTATCCTCTAATTAACCGCTATTATTATTATTATTATTATTATTAGTAGTAGTAGTAGTAGTAATAGTAGTAGTAGTATTTTCACTCCTTTTGAGTTTTTCGCATCAGCGTGAGTTGATGGTATTTCACTGGAGTCTGAGTGACAACAAGTCTCCTCAGGTCTCCGGGACTCTTCTAGCCAATTGCAGCAATGCAGTAGTCTGGATGGTCCCAATTCTTCATCTGATCTTAAGGTCCTCCAGTCTTTTTTCCAAGTTTTTTGGAACCGTTCCAAGTGCACCAACCACAATTGGTATCACTTTCACCCTCATATTCCACAGCTTTTTCAATTCTCTGGCAAGGTCCAGGTATTTGTCCACTTTTTCGTTTTCTTTCAAATTCACCCTGTGATCTGCTGGAACCGCAAAGTCTACTAGTTGGCACGTTCTCTTTTTTTTTTTTTTGTTAATCAAGACTAGGTCTGATCTCCAGGCTGGAATGGGGTGATCCGTCTTTATCTCGAGAAGTCCCAGAGAATTTTATGCCTTTGATTTTCAAGAACAGATTCTGGTTTATGCATATACCATTTTGTTGTATGGTCAAAATCTAATTTTTTGCATAATTCCCAGTGGATCCCCTTCCCAACTCAGTCGTGCCTAGCTTTGTATTCCCGTTGTGCAAGTTTGCTACATTCGCTTAATACATGGTTTACAGTCTCACCTCTGTCACCGCACAGTCTACATTTACTGTTTTGTTGTGTCTTATCTATTATTATTATTATTATTATTATTATTATATATTAAAAAAACTCCAGTCAAAACTTGTGTGAAAAACTTGCAAGGAGTAAAATAATTACTAAAAACGTCGTTGGGTGGCCTAATGTCTATACCAGCCAGGCAGCGAGGGAGTCTATCCCCTTTTCACTAATGCAAGGATATTGTTTTGGTGTCTGGGGTGGAGCGCCACAACTACATTCAGCTCCTGTGCAACTCATACACTGAGTTGGCGAGGGCCAGTGTCGAACCCGGAACCTTGTGGTTCCTAGTCAGATGCTCTACCGACTAAGCTAAACCGGTCCTACCAAAATAATTAATGATGATATCAATCGTAGTTGGAGTCCTTGGAGCAGACTCCAAGAACGAAAAGATTGAGTGAACTTGTGTTTAGGGGGAGAATTGAAACCATCCAGACCCCAGTTCTACTAAAATCGGCTTGGATACTTAGAAGAGTCCAGAAGAACAGAGGAGATTTGCTGTCACTTTGACTGCAATGAAAAAAAAAACAGCTGTTGAAAAAACTCGCAAGCAGCAAAATCATATATATATATATATATATATATATATGATTCGTATCTTTTTGGTATGTACGTGTCGACTTATAATTAAAAAAAGAGATGTCATCGTAAAGTGTATGCACGATTTTGATAATCGTGCATACACTTTAATATGTTTATAATAAGGAAAGGTACAAAGTTTAGATTTTTAGTGATTTAATGATATAATTCAATAAATAAAAATCATTTGATTAGTGCAACGAACCATGGACTTGTCCACCTACATATTAAGACACATTTTTAATTCTTAGATTCTTTATAAAAACGAATACATTTTTTTCATTGTAATTCAACGGGCAATTAATAACTTAATTTAATTTTTTGTCATATATATATATTCACCGACCTCTCCGCACGAGCAGGATGTGACACAAGGTCAATTTCATAAGTGGAGTTCAACAGGTTTGAATTCAGAGTTTTCCTTCTCCTAGGTCGGTTGCCTAACTATTATTTATCCATAGGTCGAGGGAGAATAGTATTCATACCTTTCCCAAGGGTATTAGCGTTAAGTGAAATGCAATTACGACATCCAGGATTTGAACTCGGGGCGACGAGTCCATTTCCCATGACTTTAACCATTACACCACGCGCTTCCTTTTTTTGTCATATAAGGAATTATTTCTTAGAACAAAAAGGTTACTAAAAAAAAAAAAATGATATTTTAAATGTAAATTTAAAAAATTCCTAAAATAAACAAAAATTATAATATGCGAATTTTTGCGAATTAAAAAAAAATGATAAAGAATTTGATAAGTTATTTTCCTCTCTTTACTCCTCTCTTGTCCTTTCTGCTAGTATCTACGAGGGTGTGTCAAAAAGTAGTGCCATTTTATTTAGGACAGGCATAATTACCATCACAGGAGCATGTATCATACATCAAAATGAAGCTGTCCTCTGTGGAGCACATCCATACTTCTCCACATAGTCACCGTTTCTCTCAATAACAATATTCCACCTTCGAATGAGAGCATGTATCCCTGTCCCGTAAAATTCTGTTGACTGTGCTTTGAGCCACTTCTTCAATACAGATTTCACTTCCTCATCACTGGAATAATGTTTGATTTTTTCGGCCCCATGGAAGAGGGTTTGAGAGGCAAACATTATTCCAAATAACAAAATGGCATTACTTAAAAAATTTTTTTTTTTTACTTACCCTCATATATATTGTGAGGATCTAATTACTGCGAGACAAGCATTGCACCCCAACCTCTTATAAATGAATGGCAGAAGTTTTCAGTTTTTCGTCTTTTGTTCTACCTTGAGTGTTTGACACGTGATTGTAACGGCCATTTTCGTCAACAAAGACGATTTAGGATTAATGATTCTATTAACCTTGAGTTAACTGCACAAATTAAAAGAATTATCGTCGTCATTATTGCGAGGTTAATGGAAAAAAATGTTGCACTTTTCGGTTCCAGTCAGCTAAGAAATAATTAGACAATGTTGCCGCAAAATTCATTCATTGATAAATCAACACTGAAAATTTCATTAAAATCGGATAATTCCCTGATTTTTGGTAAAAAAATTTTCAATCGGGAGGGTTATATTTATTTTGTAAAATACGGATTTTACGTTTGGTGGCCATATTTAAGATATATTTGAACAAAACTGACCGAAAAAATAGTTTAAAATGTATTAAGAATAAATTACATATGTAATATTATTTTGATTTTTTTTTACTGATACTTATTATGTTACTACTTTTCGGCTTAGACAAAAATTTGACCTTAAATAATCGATTTGATTCATTCTAATTCGATTTTAAAATGAAAAGCAGACTACATTTTGGCAGACCCTAGGAATAATCCAATCAACACAGAACCTGAGTTCGAATCTTGTATAAGACAGCATTTTTTCTTTCTTTGAACTAAGGAATTTTATATTGATTTGTCCCGGTTTAGATGGGGCCATGCGAATTGAATTTTGGAAGTTGAATTTATCGATCCCCTTTGCTATGAACAGGATGTGACACAAGGTCAGCATTCGGGCGAAGTTCTTCCAACACATGAATGTACAGTTGAAGGCGGAGCCAAAAATAGCTTAGCTCCTGTGTGTGTATTTACCAACCTCTTCGCACGAGCAGGATGTGAAACAAGGACAGTTTCTTAAGAGAAGTTTAACAGGTTTGAATTCAGAGTTTTCCTTCTCCTGGACCAGTTGGATGACCAAAGTTAAAGAGCCCAATCTGCCCTACTATTTGCCCATAGTCGGAAGGAGAATAGTTGGATGTACACCTTCACCACGGGTATTAGCGCAATGGGAGATACAAATAGCCTCAAATGTGTTACATGATTTATAACCAGCTTATAAATTATGAACGTACCTGAAGTTAGAATATTTTGAATTAGGGTTCGTTAGATTTAGAATGACGGGGTCCATGGAAAGTTACCCGACATTTGTTGACTTTACCCCCTTGAAAACGTGCGATTAGACGCGTGAGATAGTTTAGATCAGACTCTACCCAGTTTCTGAGGAGTGCAGACGCTATTGTCGGCTCTGATGGGTCGGTCTCACCGCATCGGATGAATATGGACAGGGCTGCGAAATAAGCTTTATAAAGAAACAACCAAGTCTTGTTTGTTAATTGAATATTAAAACAAGCAATATCCAGCCCAGCTTAAAAGAAGAATCAACCCCCAACAGAAGCCCAGGGAAAATGGCTGACCAGTAGAAGAAGTAAGCAGAATGTAGCAAGTAGGACCATCATATCATCTCTACCCTATCTCTAATCTATCTGTCTGTCTGTCTGTCTCTGTCTCTCTCCCCCACCCCCGTTTATATATTCAATGTTGAACGAGTATATATAACAAAATGGATTTGAACTCGGATCGCCGAGTCCATTTTCTGCGATGATAACCATTGCACCACGATATTACATTACTCTCACTTCCTTTATGTCCTTCTCAGACATAAGACAACAGACCTGATTCGAGCGATTCCCTTTTTAGACAGGTGCAATCTGAGGGTACAATCTCCTGAAGATGAGCCCCTAGATTTTATTTCACCCGACAGATGAATGTGCAAGGTAAGTATTCATTTACCACGCAGCCCCACGCGAAAAAGGCAGGATGTGACGTAAAGGTAAAGTTTTAAGTGGGTGTCCTTACGCGCACAAATGCACAATTGAGGGTGATGCCGAAATTGCTCAGCTCTGTCAAAATTCCTTTTTTTTTAGAGTGCCTCAAACAGGAAGTTGATTTTTTAGATTTAAACACGAGTTCCCTAAAATAAACACGTCCTCTTGTATTACTGCCAGTTTAGCGAATATGATACAATGTTCAGACATTGGGGGGGGGTTTCTTGGTTGCTCTTGAAATTTTCTCGACCATTTCACTTTTGTAGGAGCGTAAATTTTTATACCTGTAAAAAAAGACTATTAAGCAATAGATAGGTTTGAAAAATGCTTTATTTTCAGTCAGCTATTTCAATAAGAATTTAATTGAAAGTTTACTTTCTATGTTGTTCTCTCGCCACAAGAATTTACTAATATATGTATCTAGCATATCTGCTTGAATGCCATACCGATTTTATTTTTGCCAACGTTATTGAAGTCAGTTGGTTTGAATAACAGCAACTAGCTAAGCACAACTGAAGCAGTGTCCAAGAGTTGGTATTTATAGAAATCAAGAATGATCCATTCATGCATTTGGGTGATTCCATTCCCTGAGTTCTGATTGGCTGCTTGGTTTCTATGATATTATGGAGTTTTATAAATACTCTGCCATTCTGCAGTAGAATCGCGACAGGACGAGATTGTATTGAGTTACAACCGCTTGTTGCCGTGTCTTACCAATTCGACAGTAATTGGAACTTAGCTTGATTATTCTTCAAACGTGAGTTGGAAATTTCAGAAATGTCCACTATACACTGGATAAACTTATTAAGGGAAGTATGTGTGTTTTAATAAAAAAAATTATGGCGGGCCTGGTAATACAGTGAAAGCCTTTTTTATAAGGTGGAAATATAATAGGGGCTGATCGTGTTGGAATATTTTTGTCATATAAGGTGTGCTGTAGGCCACCACTTAAACTTATGGACTCTGCGTGAGTGTGTGGATTAAAGCCAGCCAATCAACACACTCGAATACGTGGTCAGTTAACTATTTAATCGCCGATCTTGAAAGCCCCTCAGTTGCTGGTATTCAACACGGACGGACGGATCAACAACCAAGGATTCTACCTAACACTAAGTAACACAAGGGAACTATACTATAAAGTGCTCTCACCTAATAATGGCCACAAAAATCGTAACACATTGACCAAACAATAGTGGGTTTTCGGAGAGATATGCCGTGAGACAAGACAACATATGCTATATTTATTCATGAATACTTGTGACGAGAGAACAATAAAGACAGTAACACTTTCAATCAAATTCCTAATGATATAGTTGATTCATAATATAGCATTTTTCAAACCTATCTATCGCTTAATGGTCTTATTTTTTAATGTATAACAATTCATTGAACACCGCTCCTATAAAAGTGAAACGGACGAGAAAGATCAAGAGTGTCGTTTTTTCAATACAACGTATATTTTAAGCTCTGACTGCGCCCTCCTTCCACCCATAAAATGGAAGGAATAATTGTCCCAATTCGTGCTTACAAATATTACGGAGGAATAATATTAAGATCGATAATGGATAAGAATAATAATTATAAAAATTGAAACATTTTGTTTCCCTACCGTACATCCATACTTCTAAATATTTTTCTTACATATATGCATTTTCATCCACTTCCCCTCTGTTCTTTTCTCACATTCCCTTTTTATTTGCTATGATGTATCAATTTGTATAAATTGTTTTCTTCTACCGGTGGTTTGGCTAATTTTGTCTTCTGCTTTGACACCCAAACGTTTTTTCTCCCCTTTTTCTCTTTTTCTTCCTTTTCTCTTTTCTTTTGCTTGGTTTTGTTCTTCCTTTTTCTTTCTCTTTTACTTTTCTCTCCCTTTTATCTTTTTCTCATTGTCTACGTTGGGTTAGCTCAGTCGGTAGAGCGTTCGGCAGAAACCACAAGGTTCCTAGTTCGATACCGGTCCTCGCCAACTCAGCTTATGAGTAGCACAGGAATCTGTGCGGTAAAGTAAGGAGCTGGTGGTAGGTGTGGCGCTCCACCTCAGACGCTAAATAACCTCCTTGGTCTAGCGCTATTGAAAAGGGGATAGACTCCCTCGCTGATTGGCCGCCCCGACGACTTACGTTCCAAAAAGTTGCCGATTGTTAAATTCATTCTGATGAAGCCTTTGAATAGATAAAGACGAAATATTGACTCGTTGCTTGCTTTAAACCGCTCACAGCGACTCTCCCACCACTGCGAAGACGGATAAAAAAGTAAAGTCGTTGGGGTGGCCTAAATCGGTATCAGCCAATCAGCGAGGGAGCCTATCCCCTCTTCACTAGCGCTAGACCAAGGAGATTATTTTTGCGTCTGAGGTGGAGCAACACACCTACCATCAGCTCCTTACTTTACCGCACACATCCCTGTGCTACCCATACGCTGAGTTGGCGAGGGCCGGTATCGAACCCGGAACTTTGTGATTCTTTGCTCTACCGACTGAGCTAAATCGGCCCTTTGGTGATATAAGTCGTCGGGGTGGCCTAAAGTCGGTAACCTTGTGATTCCTAGGTCGACGCTCTACCGACTGAGCTAACTGAAGTCAGACGTAACCAGCAGGCAAATCTCAAAGTCCATTACGTTAATAATGATCTTGGTTCACACTGGGTCTTTCACAGACCTTACATCACGCTAAGTAAATATCTCACTATCTATACATGTATATGCATATGGTGCTGATATGTACGGGTGGAGAGAATGGTAACAAATCTAGCGCCCTGTTTTTTTTCAATATATATCCTTCTGATATCTCGCATGTCACTGGGTCTGACCTTTCCGGCGCTAACCGGTAAAAAGAAACAAATGTTTTATAAACAGACGATAATAATATGCTCTTTACTCTATGAAATTGTGTTTTGTATCGTCAAGTAGACTTTCGAATTTGTTTAGAGAAACCGAATTGATAGAATTATCGGCGTCCGTCCGAAATTCCCCAGCCGGAAGTGTCATAATGTCATTGAATGTCGTAGTAGTCCCAATCCGACAGACTGCATTTGTGCGCGCACAGACACACGCACGTGCGCGCGCATATATATATATACTTAGCGTAACGGTTATCGCCGCAGGAAATTGAATCGACGATCCGAGTTCAAATCCTGGACGAGGCTGTTTGCGTTTCACTTCGAGCTAATGCCGTTGGGAAAGGTGTGAATCCGTCTGTTCTCCTATCAGCTATGGGTAAATAGAGCAGACTGGGCTCTTTAGTCTTGATTAAGCAACCAGTCTTCAAGGAAAACTTTGAATTCAAACCAGCTGTACTCTACTTAAAATTGATCTTGTGCCACGTACTATCCGTGTTGGAGGTTTTGGGTAAATACACGCATGCACACATATATACGACCAACTTAAGCACCTCATGTAGTTTAATGATTAGCTAGCTAGGTTAGCAAACCATTGTTAGTGAGTTTGACTCTCACTGGGTGCCCCATACTTCTGGCCTTGTGCCACATCAAAGCTAAGCTTAATAAATAACTATATAAGACCAACTAATTGCATAATACACAATGCTCTTTCTTTAATGTCACATCACAAAATGAAGCAAATTAAAATTTTATGATTCAAGTCCAATAAATCCCCAAGTGAGGATTGACATACCATAAAACCAACCAACCAACCAACCAATAAACTTACCGGAAATAAAAATATAGGCGCCTACCGTAGATTACTGTTAATGTTGTGTGTTTTTAGCCTATTCTGCCAAATAAGACAAGATAACACTCCTATACAGGCGAACTACAAACATTGCTCTCTCTTCCTCTTCTTTCTCTTTCATCTTCACGCTCTTTTTTTCTTTCTTTCGTGCCAGACATATTGGCAAAATGTCAGTCACTAGCATGCCACAAATAGTTGATTCGAAATATTTGGCGAGTAAGCATTTGGGTAAATCACTGTCCCATTATCATCTTGCTCGTCAGGTTAATAACACACAAAAAACTCGTGTTGTGCGTATTTACTCAACTCCTCCGTCACGAGCAGGATGTGGCACAAGATCAATTTTTAGGGGGAGTACAACTGGTTTTTAATTCAGAGTTTTTATTCACCTAGATTGGGTGTAAAGTTTGGATTTCCATATGACTGATAATTCATTTATAGCGGTATATTACTGCCTAAGTAAAACAACACACACACACACACACACACACACACTTATATATATATATATATATATATATATATATATATATATATATATATAAGTGAATAAATGGACACATTTCGGCATTTCTTTGTTTTGAAGTTTGTTTTTATCCGGTATTTTAGGTTCTCCTGTAAACCATTATCAAGGGTGTTAAACATCTTATAATTTGTCTAGCTTTTATATAGGTTCTCATTATTTGTGTCGCTAAGGTGATGCAATATATATATATATATATATATATATATATATATATATATATATATATATATAACACCTTAGTACAACGTGTCTAAAGAACAGTTTTCCTTACTATTTACCCATAGCTGAGGGGAGAACAGATGGATTAATGCCATTACCAAGGGCATTAGAGAGAAGTGAAAAACAAATCTTGTATTGTAAATCTTCATTAAAAGGGTTTGCCGGGGTGACATGTTGGACGAAATAATCGGGCCTGACATCTTGTGCTTCATTGGCATCATAGAAAGTTACCGTTTATGTTCACTTTGCACTTGAAAAAGGCATGAATCCACTTGCCCTCACCAGATAACCTGTGAAAAAGTCTCGTCCCTCGTAGGCATTGAAAAGTCGCTGATTCATTGATTGATTTTAACGGCATGACAACCCATCTGGGGTTATTCTATGCCTAGAAGTTACAGAATTGCGTACATTGTGCGATTATATCTACATTCTTATGTAGTTTCTTAAGAGTTTTTGACACACAGTTATATGATATCAATTAGGGCCGGTTTAGCTCAGTCGGTTGGGCGTCCAACTAGGAACCACAAGGTTCTTGGTTTGATACCGGCCCTCGCCAACTGTGCGGTAAAGTGAGGAGCTGATGGTAGGTGTGTCGCCCCGCTCAGATGCCAAAACAATCTCCTTAGTCTAGCACTAGTGAAAAGGGGATAGACTCCTTCGCTGTCTGACTGATACGGACTTTAGGCCACCCCAACGACTATTTGATATCAAGTATTCCTATCTAATACAAATTATTTTCAAACTGATATATTTGATCCATACATGGAACCCTACTACAACTCTGGGTCAAAGTAATACTCTTGGGAATGGTAGAAATCCAAGTATTCCCCCTCCAGCTATGGGTAAATAGTAGTGCAAATTGGGCTCTTTAACCTTGGAATGGCAACTGGTCTGAGAGAAGGAAAACTCTGAATTCAAACCTTTTAAATTCCACTTAAAATGTCCTTTTTATTTCTTGAACCAAGCATCACACGATAATATGAATAATGTAATACAAAGAATACATAGATCAAGTGAATCCATAAATTGTAGTATATCATTTATCATCATCATCTGGTCGTGCTGACAGCACAGATTCCCACGACTCTCCCTTACCACCTGTCCCTATCGATCATCATTTCGTTAGAGTCCAAGTGGTTCAGCCATACAGTAGCACTTGAAAGAAGTCTCACTTCATCTTATCAAAGAGATCAGATTTCCATATGATCAATAATCTATCCATGCCTATCCTATTCGTATATTGACATCGCTTTCTGTAGATGAGATATTACTACCTAGGTGTATAATTTAGAAACGTGAAAAATTACTTTAACATGAATCTATCTATTTGATCCTTAGTTGGAGACCTAATAGGTATTACTACTCCAGGTCAGAGTAATGGCAATGAATAGGTACTCCGCACTACAAAACTCCAGAACTATAGCTACATCATCATACTAGTTTAGTGTTCTACTCAGGACATCCTTTTGGGGGAGGGTCTTATTCTCCTGCAGAAGATACAGTTTGCATATTCTAAGCCCCGTCGACAGGGCGGAAAATTAGCCGTGAACATTTGGTTTGGTTTGTTTTACGGTATATCAACCTCAGTGGGTCATTTAATGCCGATAAAGTTTTGAAATAAATTCATTCTTAACGTATAATCAATTTTTTTATAACACAATTTTTCTATTTAACCCATAAATGGGACCCTAACAGGTACTACCACTCCCGGGTCAGAGTGGACCAGGTAGTAATGGTGCTGACGGTGTGCTCCACATTCCCCAAACCCCCAGAACAGGAACCTCATCATCAGATAGAGTTTACCGTCATTCCCAAGACATGAAGACCATCAGCCACCGCCTTTTAGCACCCCCATAATAAAAAGAGTTGGGGCTTGCCATAAGGGCAATAAGGTTGGCGCAATCATATAGTGCTAGGGCTTGACATGACCAGCCGATAGATCAGAGGGGGCCTCTTCGACCGCCTGTCTAGGTTAAGTAAGTGTCTAAGTGGAGTGTTGCATGTCATGAACTGCTCAGCCACCAGAATTCCGTCCTTAAGCAACACGAGTCGCCACCCACGGCCAACAGGTGGTCCCATTGGGGGAGTCTTACCCCTCTGCAGAGGTGCAGTCGGTGTATTTTAAATCCCCAGCCGACAGGGTTAATAAGCATTTGGACAAGCCCCACATTCCTATTATGCCTGCACAGATAGTAGCAGCAAAAAGGCTGTTATCCCTGTTACCCACATTGGCAAATCTCAGTCTCGAGCAATTTACTTTCCTGCCCACTCTTCTGTCTCGAACGAAAGAATTTGATTATTTCCATCGGATGGGGGGGGGGGACCCCGCGATTCGTTGGGTTTATTTAGTTCCTCTTCGTTGCAGTTGCGACTAGCTTTCATTGAGGAAATTCAAGCGCAGGAAATGTCTCCTCTTCCGTCTTCCCTGACTGGCATCAACGACTTCCCCTCACCGGTACATTCCAGTCATGTCGGGAGCCTCTTTCCATGAGGACATTAAACTCCACTTGTCTGACAATGAACCACAAAATGACTCGAGAGAGAAAAGGCCAAAAATAAATGAATTTTGCCACAAAAAAAAGTTATTTTTTTTAGATCACCGATTAGGACTGAGCCTATTCTAGTAGTGATAGGTTTGAATTCAGAATTTTTCTTCTCCTAGACTGGTTGCCTAATCAAGGTTAAAGAACCCAGTCTGTCCTACTATTTGCCCATAGCTGGAGGGAGAGTAGTTGGATTCATACCTTTTCCTCAGGTTATTAGCGCTATGTGAACTGTAGCTTCGTCCAGGATTTGAACTCGAGTGTACGAGTCCATTTCCTACGACTCTAACCATTACACCACGCACCACCAACCTTATTTTCTTCGGTATGGCCTGGTAGTTAAAGAAAGGATTGATGATACATGGTGCAATTAAAGAAAGGTTTGTTTGTTTGTTTGTTTTACGGCATATCAACCACGGTGGGTCATTTAATACCGGCAAAGTTTTGAAAGATTCGTAGCGACAGTTTGGAAGAAAATTTTTTCAACTCAATTTTTTTTCTTGAAAATAAATTTTCTATTCAACCCATAGATGGGACCCTAACAGGTACTACCAGAGTGGACCTGGGAGAAATGGTTATGAAGGGGTGCTCCACATTCCCCAGACCTCCAGAACTGGAACCTCGCCATCAGTTAGTGTTTAACGTCATACTCAGGACACGAAAACCACCGCCTTCTAGCACCCATATGATAAAAAGGGTTGGGGCTTGCCATAAGATCAATAGGATTGGGAAAATCATATAGGTGCTAGGGCTTGACGTGATCAGCCGATTGATCGGGCGGCCTCCGACCGTCTAGCTTAAGTAAGGACCAAAGCGGAGTGTTGCATGTCATGGACTGCTCATCCACCAGGATTCAGTCCTTAAGCATCACGGGTCGCCACCCAAAGCCAGCAGGTGGCCCTATTTGGGGGGGGGGTCTTACCCCTCTGCAGAGGTGCAGTCGGTGTATTCTAATGCCCCAACCGACGGAAAGTTAAAGAAAGGATTAATGGTGCATGATTTTGTTTGTTAGTAATACTTTAGTTCATAAAGAACCTGTAGATTTTTCTTCGCATTGCATTAATAAATCAACTAACTGGACCTGTGGATATACTACAGTAGGATAATTTAATAATTACAACGTTTGATATGTTTATTTAAGAGATATTGCGAAATAGTTCAATATGTAAAAAGTATGATAATCTTGATTTAACTCTCTCTCTCTCTCTCTCTTTTTCTTTCTTTGCTTTTTTTCATATTTTCATTATGTTTGATTGAAGCAGTTTAGCGCTATCGCTTCCGCGTGTTCACCCCTCTCTCTTTCTTTCTCCTATTCTCTTTCTTTCTTATATTTTTCTGTGTAGCATGTCCTTTTTCTTACCTTTCTTTCTTTATAATAAAAACTCATAAGAAATAAGAATTCAGCAGATAAGCAACACCATACAATCAGGATTTACATTTTTGCATCCAACAGGTGGCCCCATTTGGAGGGTTCTATCTTACTGTAGAGGTGCAGTCGACGTATTCTACAGTCCTGGCCGACAGTGTGATATATATATATATACATGAGAGAGAGAGAGAGAGAGAGAGAGAGAGAGAGAGAGAGAGAGAGAGAGAGAGAGAGTTTATATTTGCGGGCGTATTTAAGAAAAATACATATGTGCCTGTGTGTAAGCCTAATGCATATGTTCATAATATATATGATATATATAATATGTGTGTGCGTGTCTGAGAAAATATGTTCGGGCATAAGAATAGTGTGTGTGTGTGTGTGTGTGTGTGTGTGTGTAATATATATAAATCAAGAGGAATAATCTAAAGAACTGAAAAATAATTCTCATAAAATTCAACCCCATAAATAACAGTGTGCTCTTTGACCTCAACTTTTTGACCCCCCATTAAAAATGGTTCTTTCAGTCAAGAATAACATTCAAGTCTTCGCCACCCAAGTAAAAATCATCTTACATGAATTCATCTTTTTTTTTTCTTCTTCTTTTCTTTGAGAAATGGACCGGAAACTCTAACAGAGTCTGACGATTCTTTTTTTACAGTTCTTCGCCATAATTATGTGATCTTCTGCTACGCGGTTCACTTAAGAATTCCGCACGTCGACTGCTGACATATATATTGTCGACAAGAGCTCTCTCACTTAGTTCTTCGGCTTTTACTTTACGACTGTTTGATAACCTCCCAATGACTGTTTGGTATTCTCTAAGAACACAACAACAAGAACAAAAAAAAAAAAAAAAAGAAAAAAAGAAGAGAAATAAAGAAATAACACAAAAATAAAAAAAATAAAAAAATAAATCAGAAGTAGGATGCTTATCTTGAGAAGGGCATCACTTTTTTTCTCAATCTCTGGTACAAATTGATATCTTTAAGTAAGTAAGCCCTTACCACTCGTGAGAAATCTTGTGGTGGAGCTTTCTACAGTGCCAGGTGCGCTGAGTGACACGTGCAACAGATCTCGGGGAGGACACAAGGAGGAGAAAGGCTACCTCCCTTGAAAAAAAAAATTCTTTTGTTTTATATAAATATTCTCATCATGCAAAATCCGCAGATATTACAAAAATCCGACGATGTATGTGCCAGAAAGAGATTTGCTTGAATATCGGCACTGATACACACCACCCCAACCTGTCTGGTACGTGAATGGTTTATGGTGTTCTAAAGTGAACTTGGCTATAAACATAATGCGGGATGTGATTCACTGTTCTATTTGAATCCGAAGTCTGGTGGGATATTTTAAAAAAACTGTGTTAAAGCTACCTCCTTCAAAATCTAAAATATACTTTAACAGAACAAAAAGTCCGTGCTAATCAATAAATGTAGACCTGAAAATAAAGGTATATTATGTGTATTAGTTCTTGATTTAGGGAAAAAAAAGAAGAGCATATGTATGTCTGGGTATGTGTTCGTGGGTGTGGGTTTGTACTTATCTTTATACTTATACTAGAAACGGCTACCCGGCATTGCCTGGTTAGAGAGGCAATAATAAAAAGTTAGTCTCGCAGATCCATTGATTGTTTTGGTCTTACGTAATTGATTTATGTTTTAATCATGAACGCAACCAATGACTTTTCCATCTCTTACTATTCAAATTTTCTTAGAAATGAATTACACAGGATAGGTTACAAGGTAGGAGTTAGACGGCTTTAGTTGTTTCCCCAGATCATAAAAAAAAAGTTATTAAGAAACATTACGTGGGACTCCTCAAATTTCCTGGGGGCCCATTCAAAGCAAATATGTGCGTCCCGGGACGCACTAAATCAAAAAGCTATCAGCATCACTGGGTTAATATTATCTTCAAAATTTTTGGACCATTCAAAAGAAGAAACATTAGAAAAACTCCTGATGATTTTAAATATTTTTAAAAAATCATCAGGTTTTTTTTATGTTTCTTCTTTTGAATGGTTCAAAGGTTTTGAAGTTAATTTAACCTTTATTCGAGTTTCATTGTTGTAGATATAGCGGGGGGGGGGTAAATTTAACACGTCAGACTGGACATCCCTATTGATCAATGATTAATGTTTCCAAAGATTTGGGTTGATATAGAGTTTTGCAACTTCTAACATTGAAATAAAGCCGTGCCCGTTGTTTCACTGTCAACGCATTTGTAAATAGAGAAAGAAAGAAGTGAGATAATATATTTAGCACCTTGCACAAAATAAATATACAATACATGCATTGTTTGTTTTAGTAGATATCTCGTAGGTACTGAATTCACACACACACACACACACACACACACACACACAT